>JAECXH010000114.1:20655089-21310178 GCA_018152175.1 Drosophila jambulina | reverse complement strand
GACACGTCGCTAGATGTGGTCCGTGGCCAGCCGAGAAGGAACCAGCCAAGCAGACCAGACTACACCGGCCAGAGAGCCGGCCAGCAGCCCAGAGCAGCCCAGACAGTTGCCAAGACCAAGCAGTAAGCCACAAATTGCATGAGATCATAAATATTTCAAGCATAAAGTACAAAATATGCAAAAGTTTTCTATTTTCCTTTAACGTTCTGTTCGCCCTGGCTATTGCTATTGCCATTGCCAATGCCACGGTAGTTGGATCGGATCCAGTGCTGCCAATTTGTGCATTTCCCTGGACAGATATGTGCACTTTAAATCGTTGGAGAAGATATAAGACAGATCAGGGGAAATCTTAATATGAAAATAAAACTGTGAAACTATTCTATTTTCAAATATATTTAAAGGTTGGAAAATCGGATACGTCTGTAATTAATCTGAGAAGATGTTTATTTACTAAATATAAGTGTACTCTAAGACTTAGTTTAAATAATTAACCAATAGGTTTACCTGAAATACTTTTAATTTCCAATATTTATAAAAGACTACAAATTATTTGGAAAATATGTAAAAATTTAAAATACAACTATCCCATTTTAAAATTGCTTGCTGGCATCACTAGTTGCTGCTGGCTGTTGCAGTTGCCCAGATACGAGGGACGTCAAACGGAGTAAGAAAAATATATTGCTAAATTCTCGCACAGGAAACGGTTGCAGCAGCGGCAGCAACAGCCAGCGGGTGGACAGCGGACAGGACCCTTCCGTATTCCGCAGTACGCTGTCCGCTGTCCGCTGTCCGTTGTGCGCTGTCCGCAGTCCTTAGTCCGGAGTGGCGAGTCCAAAAGGCCGGCACGTGCACTGCCCCGAAATGGCAAACGGAAGTTCAAAAGAGCAAAGAGCATGTAACGCTATTTCGGTTCTCTTTTCTGCTTTCCCGAGTCGAATGGCCAAGCGATTGCGGGCAACAAATTTGCAATAAGCAATTTTTCAATTTTCAATTTAGGCACCAAGGACAACGGCCACGGGTGGACAAGGATATGCAAAACAGCGGCCACATATCGCGCAGCCATAATTCAACAGGAGTTGTCCAAATCTGATTCTCTTCTGCGCATTGGACAAATGAACGTTCTGAAGCGGAAAACCAAAACGTCAACCAGTCAAGCAATGCCTTCACACTTTCCATTAATTATACTTTATTTACACAGCCTTCTCGTCTTCTAGTGATATAAAAACGCCATCATCTTTAGGCACAGTTTTGGAAAAAATTTGTCTAAATTACAAAACAAAGCGAAATAGTTTTTAAAAATTAAGCTTATAAATATCTACAGTTCAGGAAAGTTGAAGTCTTGACTCTACATCCATATATTAACTCGAATAAAAGGAAGGAAATTTAGCTAAATAAAACAATCCAATTTAATTCTTTATAGTTGTCATTTTATTAAAAACAACTTTATAATATATAAACGTAGATTTAATGATTACAACTTATGTTTTATTTGCATCCAACGTTGACAGATCACCAGTACCGCCAGAATGAGCCACATGATACCGGCCACATAGGGATAAATGGAAGAGGCAGCCTCTTCTGTCGTTTCGGAGTGCTTCAAAATAAAGACAAAGTTCCGGTAGTTCTGCTCACACTGGGGACAGTCGTCAAAGTCCAACTCCACAATGTCATCCTCGTAATGCTCGTCCCAGAAGAACATTTGGCCCTGAGCAGGAGTCAGGAAGAATCCCAGGAACTGCACCAGCAGACAGAATCGTTGGCTGCCCATGGGGGAGTTTAGACCAGTTGTGTCGCTGATAATATTAGCTCTTTCCCTTTTATAAGCCTGTGAAACAAAAATCTGGTCATGCGGCCTTGCCAAATTGAAGGGAAAATGTAATGTGATCATAGAAAGTCACCAGGCTTTGCACTTTGGGCTGACGATTACACGTTACAGACCTTGCACCTGTGCTTTGCCTTTACACATTTTATAATTCATGAAAATGTAAGTAAGCCGGAGAAGAAATTGAGTTCCAAAAATATTTACACAGCTACAGTCCAGATCGTTTTATTTATTGTTCCGATCAGCTTACACCATATAGTGCCTTATGTCGAGTTCCCGTTCCCTCAGCTTCAGATCGATCCACTGACGGTAGACCTGAACGTTCGTGTAAATGCCCAGCAACTGGGTACCATCGCAGCGCACTGGCCTGGCCAGCAGACCGGCTAAGAGGAAGCGGTCATCGCGACCAGGAAGCGGGCACATCAGAGGTACCCCAGCCATCTCAACGTCCCCGCAGACGAAGTCACCTTTGTCACCGCCCGCGCACAATAGTGACTCGTTGTGGGAGTGCCGCCGCCCCAGAATGGACAGTCGCATCTTGGCCCTGCACTGATCGGGAGGCAGGACATAGAGGGTCCATCGCTTAGGCAGGATTGCCGTAGCACCGAAGTCGCTCCTCTGCCAGCTGGACACATAGCACTGGGTGTAGTTGTACACCATTTTCGGTGGCGGCAAGCAAATGGGCTGGACGTTGGGGCTGAGGCGAAAGGGAGAATCCTGAGCCACCAGGATTACCGCTATGTTGTGGACTAGCGGAATTTGCGTGTAGTTGGGATGTAGCAATATCTCCAGCACAGATCTCTCCTGGTGCGGCTGTGGCTCCAGTTCCACGGCGGCATCCCATTCCCCGGCCACCAAGCGCAAACTCTCCGTTTGTTGGTTCTGCACGCAGTGGGCCGTTGTAATTACTGCCACAGGTGTGATCAGAGCTCCGCTGCACAGGTAACCTTCCTTGGAGTAGATGGCTGTCAGCCAAGGAAACTCACCAAACTTTGCCTCCTGCTGCTTATACCCCAGTGGCCTTAGATAATACCAGAGATCATGGCGACCGCCACATGTCCAGTTGTGACTTTCTTGCGGAAGTAAAGGTGTGGGAAGCTGTTGGTTATAGTTAAATATGTATAATGAATAAACAAATTTTATTTCATTTTTATTTCTTGTTTATACTCACAGTATCTTGGTTATTGCAGCACTTTTCCATATAGTGGCAGTTCTCATCCAAAGTTGTCCGACTGCGATCCGGATAGAATTTTCCGTCGACAAATAAGCCTTCGTTGCATTGCTCATAGGGCACACACTGCTTGTCCTGTCCGCAGTTTTGGAAAGCTTCCAGCGATGGTGTTATGGAGCAAAGGAGCGATAGAGCCACAACCTTAGTGAGCCACCGAGCAATAGAATCCATCCCTGATCAGGTGCCTTTGACTTAAACTGCGCTGCTGGCTTAGGCTTTTATAGGCCTCTTCTTGATTGGGTAAAAATAGATTAAGGTGCACCCACTGCAACCCATTAAAATGCTAAAAATAGGCAATGGGCTGGGAAAAGGAGGCTGGACCTGGAGCCATTGACGTATGAAGGTGTATTTAGGAGGGGAAAAAATAATTAATTGAACTTGTATTCCCTTAATCTTGACTAAAAGTTTGCAATTACAACATAAACAATCCTTTATAAAAAATCTCCGTAAGATTTATGGCCCCAAAAATATAATTCTGGGTACGCCACTGCCTTAAGTAATCAAATACTTGGTTTTGGTAATGGGTACCACAAGTGTGTCTAATTTTACCCTTTTGTAAAAAATATCAAATATGCAACTGAGATGCAAGATTTAATAAGACCACAAAATAACGATTTTTAATTTAAAATTGAATTTCCTGCTTTTAATATGATTTTAAAGTATTCTTAGATATTTTAGAGTTTGCAATAGATAAGCTTGTGCATTTCAAAGCAGTAAAAATTCACCAAAAAATATGATACTGTTAAACCCTTAAAAATATGTTTAGACCGTAAAATATATTTAATTTGGAATGAATTTTAAACTAATATTATCCCGATTTCTTTCCATTCGTTTGGTTTATGTATTTTTTTATTAATTTAATTGTAATCTTAAATTATAAATTAACAAAGAAATTCGTATGCCAAATCTCTTTCTACAAAAATCGGGATAAACGTATATAGGCACCTTGGGAACAGAGGGTAGCCATTCTGGGCTCAATTACTTAGATGTATCTTGCCTCAGTCTACCGACACCAACACGTATCCGCATCTATTACGGAGCCCTCGGATAAGACGAAGGCGGCGGTGTGGGCGGAGGATGCCATGGCTGGATTGGATCAGCTGTGCACTGGCTCGAGTTCTGCGTCATATCTTAATGCACAATCGTCGCCTAAGTGCACGTAAATTGAATAAAATTTCGACAAGTTTTAATACACAAGACATGCATACAACACTCGGAGGGAAACAAGGTGGCGACAGAGCATCTCAACCGGAGGCAGTGTGCGGGCGGGAATGGAAATGGATTCCTTGCAGTTCGATAGACACACAACTCATGCGGAGTGCTGGGTGTGTGTGTGTGCACTTGGACATATTTGTTGCACTTACTTGTTTAGCTGAGATTTACGCAACTTAAACAGATTGTCAACAGGAATTGTGAAGGATGGGGTGGAATGGAGCCGGCTACAGGACGAAGGACACCAGAAGGAAGCCAGGCAAAACACGCGTCAAATGTGTAGAAAGTTAACGTGTCCTGTGCCTGCTGGTCCTGGTGCCTGCCCCTCTCCCTGTCCCTGTCACGAAACTTAATTTGTTCAATCGTGTTGCAACACTTCTGAACAGATGTTATCCTCGAGGAAATGAATTCTGTTATTGTCCGCACATAGTCATATTGTTGCAAGCTATCAAATTATACAGATTTATGAACATGTCGCGCCCACCACACACCGCTCATCCTCATCCCACGATTCAGGCTTGGCAAATATTCAATTATTTTGAAAATTTATTATACGAACAGCTCAATTGAATTGATCGGAAGTTTATTTTGCATGAATAAGGACAAAATGAAACTATTTTGCCTTTAGAATCTGAATCAATAAGCTAAAGCTTACCAATCGGGAGTAAATAAATGAATTAATTTAGTGAAACAAGAAAATATTAACAAATGTTTAATTTAAGCACCAGATTAATTATGACTTTCTTCGTATTTTACAACTTCGATATAGGGTAGTATTAAATGTCTATTTTTAAATTGATTAATTATGGAAGTTGTCATAGAGAACAAGGGTTTTTATAGGTTTTTTGGTTTAGTCAATATTTAATTTAAATTTAATTTAATTTAAAATTTCTAATCTTACGTTAAGGCTTCAGAACACTTTAAAAGTGATTGTAAAATCCAGAAATTGAAATTAAACCAAGATAGTCTCAATTTGTATATCCTTCGTTTAAATACCGCATCTAATTTTTACATATTCTCAGCCTCCTCATCTCCTTTAAATCGAGGATTTTTAGGCTCAGGTCAAAACTCAATGCGAGGACTTGCTCACCCGAATTCAGTTTGAGAGCTCTCGTTTTGAGTGAGAGCATTCGGAGTCCCATAAAAATTGCATCGGTATGACTCTCTTAAATGCAATTGAGTCAGCTCAGCGGCATGTAGAGTGAGTGGCTAACAGAAATACCAACAGAAACTGTAAACTCAAGTCCCCAAGAACGAACTTTGAGTGGAACAGAGTGAGTTAGAATTTCGTTTTTACATAGAAAAGTAACAGATAATGTTGAAAACATTTAGCAAATATCACAAGAAATTATCTAAACGAGTCCCTTTTGTTTTATATTGCAAATATTTTCAGATGCTAACTTTTGCAAATCCTGAAATGAATATATGTGTACATATTTTGCATCGGCTTTCGCTATGACAAAAAAAACGTATAAAATGTATAGATTAAAGACTACATCATTTATATATTAGTAAATAATTACAAAGGTCGAAGAAAACGGTAGGAAAAATCCTTAGGATCCTGATAGACCTGTCAAATATACATTTAGTTTCCACTTTCCAAGCCTAAAAATCAAAACTCTTAGTAGACCCAGCTGGAATTAACCTAAGATTTTAATTTTTTTGAAGTAAGAAAATACCTATTGAGATTTCTGGATGAATGTTAATTAAATAAAAAAAATTATTCATCAAATAAATTAAATTAATAAATGAATTCAACGTTTACTTACATGTTATGAAATCCTACCTTTGATTAATAAAAAAATATTATTTTTATATAACATTTTAAGGTAAAAAAATAAAATAATTAAATAATCATTATACATGATAAAAATATATCAAAATCGTACAACATTTTTAACTTCACATTAATTTTTTGCTCAAAATCAAGAACTTAATTTCAATTTTATATCTGTTTTCATTAATTAAAATAAATAAATATAATATGAAAACAATTATTGTCACACTAAAGTAAAATATTTGAGCAGAATTTCAGAGACCTCGCTTTGTTATTTAAAGCCCAGTTAATCTTTATTTTTGGGATGTAAATTCAAATACCAGTTTCGGTATACATACTCGTATATACATTCAGTACGTGTCGGTACAAATTTACTTTTAGGGCCGCATTTGTCTCCATCGATGCTTCGAAAACTGCCGACTTACCCTGACTTACCTTTCTGCAAGGGTGTAAAGATTACTTACCGAACTCCCTTTGAAATAAAATAAGCTCAAGTACTTTGTATCTCATGTTACATATACTACGTTTGCTTTTATTTCAATATCAACTTGGAGGATAGCTTGAACATAAAATGGCCTACAAGCAATGGTACATTAAGATGTAATTGTATCTACTAAGAGGTTAAGGGATGACGTTAAAGACATGTCTTATGCGGATCTCATAAAAGTAGCAAATTATAAAAAAAATCACACATTGCCAAGCAGCAAAAAGTAGTATACACCCTTTAATATTTAAAAGAGTTCATATTATTGTTATGAACGTATTACTTGGAAGAAAGCTTTGCGCAATAATCAAGGACGTTAAGACTGTATATGGGACACCCATAAGACATGTTTGTGAAGAGGAGAGCTGTTTCCTTATTCTCCAATGACATTTTATAAAGCAGAAAGTGCTCAGCGGAAAATGATCTCATATCTATTGGAGAAAGGAGTGTAGCACTTCTGGGATATTATTATTAATGCTCCTGATCCTCATCCAGTCCCAACCTCATTCCCGCCCATTCTACGCGATGTCACAGAGTGTCGTTGAAAAGGCGCTTTGCTTTGAAATTAGGATGAATCGGGCCCGGCAGTACATGCGGCTTGAGGGCACTCTTACCGGGCAGGCGGTCAGCGTCGTACGGTACCTGGGGCGAGAGCTTCAGTTGGCGGTTGTAGTCGTTCTTGGTGTACTCGCTGTTGCACTTGGTCATGATCCTCACTCGTTTGCCACTGCTCCCAGGGTGTGGAGTTGCAAACTGAGGTCGCGCCACCGGCGTCTTATTCGTAGACTTTTGCAGCAGCTTGTTGTTGGCCTGCTTTAGTTGTTGCTTACGTGAGGGAACGAAGATTTCCTCCTCTCCATGCTCCAAGGGTGCGTCCCAGCCGTTGGCTGACTTTACGTTTTCCTTGGGTGTTTCTTTATCTGACGGTCCGGCAGTCTTTGTTTGTGTTTCCGGCTCAATTTCGGGCGTGGGTGCCGCAGTCTTCAACTGCTCATCCTTTTTATGCTGCTTCGGCTGCTGTTCTTCTATGTTTGGATGGGACTGCTCATCTTTATGAGCCTTGGTCTGTTGCTCTTTCTTAAGATTTGCCTGATCTCCCTTCTTGGCCTTCGGCTGCTCTGTTTTCTTGGCATTAGGCTGCTCTGTTTTCTTGACATTAGGCTGCTCGTCTTTTTTAGCTTTACTCACCTTGGGTTTGGCATTCGCCTTTTTCTTCTCTCCATCTTGCTCATTGACATTTTCCACCACCCAGGCGTTATTGATGCTGGAACGTACCTTTGCATTGTGCTTGACCTTTTTTTGCAGCTCTGGGGGTAAGGCCTTGCCAATGACATCGTCATAGTTGTGCTCGTCCACCTCCTCAAAGTTAATGGACTGCAGAAGCCGCTTTCGCTTCGACTTGTTGAGCTTTTTAAGTTTTCTTCCGGTGCCATAGACCTCGTCCTCCATCTTCTCAATGTCCGCCACCTTCTGCTCAACCATCTCGGCCAAAGTCTGGCCTTCGACCTTTGGCATGGTGCGCACACCCAGCGGAAACTCGCCGCCCTTATAAGTCTCGAAAATCTGTATAAGCTTACGCAAGGCCTTGCGTCTCTTGCTGTTTAACTCGTTCGTGCGAATCTGAGTCTGCAGCTCATCAAGCACGCAATCTGCGTTAAGGGGCAGCTCTGGCATATGCACGTCCACATTGCCCGCCCTGGGATCAAGAGAAGTGGTCCGCGGGGTCTCTTCGTCAGCATTGACTTCATCTTCTTCCTCATCAAAGCCAGAATCAAGTTTTTCAATGTCATCAATAGAGGCCGTGGGGAAACCCATAAGCTTCCAGGCATTGTATTTTTCGCTGTATTCCCGTCCCAAGTCGCTCTGATACAGCAGGTGGTACAGCACTCTGGTTCGGCACTGGGCCACCAGCTTGGGATCGCGCTGTGTGGCCACATAGGTGACAAACGGACGCAAGAAGATATTCACCTGGGCGGCACTAATCTCGCCATCGGCAGCCTTGGCCAGTTCCTCGAAGAATATGTCCAGATAGTGCATGGTGAGCCCGCGACTCTTCGGCTGCTCAGAAAGGACGGACTGCTGCATGCGATTGTTGAAAGAGTTGATCAGCTCCGCTGACCACTTACTCTGTTTGAGCAACCGCAGCATGTACCGCAGCATGCGACGGACGAGCATTAGGAACTTATCCATGCGCCACTGATCAATACCGAAGAACTCCTGGCACATGGTGCGCATAAATGCGCTGAAGTAGGCTAAGCTGCAGGTCGTGTTGCCGCCAAAGCTGTCCACCATTTGGGCCAGCTGCTCGGCCAGCTCCTCCTGGACCAGCGGCTTGTCCGACATCCACACGGTGTAGTACAGACCCTTCCAGATTCGCATGAAGTCTTCCTCGGTGAAGGGATATGAGCTGCTGGCTCGCAGTTTGAACCACTTTCGTAGCTTGCGAACTTGGCGATTACGCTGGGCCACATCGTTACAGGCGAGGGCCCGGACTATCTTGACCTCCTTGGCGACGACCAGGAGCTCCTTGGGCACCTTGGCTTGTGTTGCCGCCTCATCCTCATCGTTCTCGATAGCCGCCGCCTCGGCGCTGCGCTTGATTGGCTTCTTTCGAGTTACCATTGTTCGGCTAATTCAACTTTAATTTGCGAAAAATTATTGTGCTGTGTGTATTGAATGCGGCCTGCACGTGTTGCAGCCAGCGTGACCGTGCGTTAGCTTTCAAAGTATACTGCTTGTCGCTGAAAAATATACCAACTTGAGTACTTTGTCAACGAACGGATCGATAATTAAATTTGTTTTAATCTAATATGACAAATGAATTGGTAACTAGCTTTAAAAATTATTGATTGTAATTGCATATCTGCTAAACCATCATTATTTCATAAATACAAAGAAAGATCTATAATTCTGTCACACTTAAAAATACTGGAAGTAGAAATGGATATAATACTATCTGCACATGAAAATACACAACACTGGCAAGGAAAAAGCACTTCACAGCACTAATCACAGCTGATATTCGGCCTGCTTTTTATTCAATTTACTTAATTTTCCTCGCTAAATATAATCAAAATACAAGCAGAAAATGCCCGTTGTGGTCGTGACTGAAGCCGAGGAATACCAGAAGCGCATAAATGCGGACAAGACGACCGTAGCCCTGTTTGCTGCCGATTGGGCCGAGCAATGTGGTCAGGTAAAAGATGCGCTGGAGGAGCTGTCCAAGATAACAGGCGACAAACTGCAATTCATTAGCCTAAATGCCGAACAATTCCCAGAGATTTCCATGAAGCATCAAGTTAGTTATCAACACTCTTGTGTGCACATAGAACGCAAACTAACCAAAGTAACTATTCTAGATCGAAGCTGTCCCAACAGTCATCTTCTTTGCGAAGGGTTCGGCTGTGGACCGCGTCGATGGTGTGGACATTGCTGCCATTAGTAGCAAATCTAAGAAATTGGCCGAAAGCGCTAGTAGTGCTGCGGCCACTGGTCAAACGCTGGAGGAGCGCTTAAAGGCCTTGATCAATACGGCTCCGCTGATGATTTTCATGAAGGGCGACCGGAATGGTCCCCGCTGTGGATTCTCTAAGCAGCTCATTGCGATTGTAAACGAAACAAAGTAAGGCTAGGTCGTCCATTCCATTTCACATTTTTAATTGTAAACAATTTCTGCAACAGTTTGCCGTATGAAACTTTTGACATCCTGGGCGACGAAGAGGTGCGCCAGGGCCTAAAAACTTTTTCCGACTGGCCCACGTACCCGCAGGTGTATGTAAAGGGCGAATTGATTGGCGGACTGGACATCATCAAGGAATTACTGGCTAACAATGAGCTCGAAGCAGCGCTCAAGGGTTGAAACCTTCCCACTTTCCCTCAGGACACCACAAATCAGGAACTTTTTTATAAGTCCATCGATTTTTCGTATGGATTAATAAAGACGAAAAAAAATGTGTCTGATTTTTAATATAAGTCTATATTTAGTTTAGAAAGTTATATATTTTACTTATAGCGCAATACAGCTAATAATGATCCTGATTTCTTCATCACTATTGTAGCAATGGTTGCGTACAAAGAAAAATGATCAGCGACTGAGTCAGTAATTAGTATGTTCTTGTTAACCAATGTCTATTAAAAAATAAACTTTTCTAGAGATTGGATTGGATTGGAACATGTCCGCGACATTATCTTTTTCTCATGTTTATCAATATAAGATTTTTCTTAATGGATTTATCAGACAAAAAATATCTTAAATTCCTCATAAATTTGAACAGATACCCAAATATATGCTTTTATGCTTAATTTTTGATCAAATGGTAAACAGTAACCAACTGGCGATTGGTTAAAATAAAAGTGCTAAATCGAAAAAATTGAATGCTTCAAATTTTAAGTAAATATAACATAACATTTGATTTATAAAATTTCATAATTATTATTTTGACTTTATTTGTGACGTTTTGTTTTCTTTTCAATATAATATCTGCACCTATTTTTAATCGATAGTGTCATCTCTAACAGTCCCACCACCCCTAAGCCGTTTACCTGTGACTACCCAAATAAACAAGAAGAAGACACATAACAAACGAACGAACTTTTTTGCATTGTAAAAGTGGAATAAAGTAGAGTAATTCTACGCTTCTGTCACCACACAGACGACCCAAGGACGGAAAACAATGATCCCGCAGCCGCTCCAAACCACAGAATAAATATAAAACTGGTGCGTCAATGTAACGCCTCTAACGTCGTCATACATATTTTTCTTTGTTGTCTCTTCCACGGCTGCAGATATTAGTGTATATTAGTGTTGAGAATCGAATCTGGTGCACAACGCATTTGCCCGAGAAAATAATTAATTTGATTTTATAGTCATTCATCGCATGGGATTGGCGGCATTATGGATCCGCAAAAAATCACCGAGTTGGCCAACCTAATGCGCCAGAACGGCGACAAAATACTAAGCTCGGAGTTTACCCTAACGTTATCAGGTGGGCATGCGGGCCCTGGCTGATCCGCATTCGATTACTTATTTCCTCTGTTTTTCTCTACAGGTTCCCTTTTGAGGGCGCTGAACGACTCCTTCACTTTGATTGCGGACACTGAGATCGGCGCTGGCGCTGGCTCCCATTCCCAGAATCAGTTGTCTTTTCAGGTGGTAAAATCCATCAATGCCAAGTCCAGCGTCTTCCCCGACCTGCAGCTGCTCCACGATTTTGTCCAAAAGACAACGCTGCTCAAGCTCGCCTACTTCCCCAGCGAGCTGCACTTCGAGGGTGCCATTGACATAGCCAAGTTTAGGGCTTTGAGGCGACTGGAAGTGCACAAGATCAATATAGGCCAGGTGGTCGGCATCCAACCGTTGCGCGGTCAGCTGCAGCATTTGATCTGCATCAAGAGCTTGGCCAGTGTGGACGACATTATCACGCGCTGCGGCGGCGATAACTCTAATGGCTTCGTTTGGAACGAGTTGCAATCGGCAGACTTCAGCTACAACAGCTTGCGCAGCGTAGACACGGCCTTAGAGTTCGCCCAGCATTTGCAGCATCTGAGCTTGAGGCACAACAAACTGACCAGCGTGGCCGCTATCAAGTGGCTGCCACATCTAAAGACCTTGGACATAAGCTATAATTGCCTCACGCATGTGCCGCAGTTCCACATGGAAGCCTGTAAGCGGCTTCAGCTCCTAAACATCAGCAACAACTTTGTGGAGGAGCTGCTGGATGTGGCAAAGCTGGACGCATTAAGCCATCTGGATTTGTCAGACAACTGTCTGCTGGAGCACTCGCAGCTGCTGCCACTGAGTGCTCTAGTTACGCTGACCATATTGAACCTACAAGGAAATCCAATGGCCTGCAATCCGAAGCATCGGCAGGCGACGGCACAGTATCTGAACAAGAATTCTGCCACGGTGAAGTTCATCCTGGACTTTGAGCCACTCTCAAAGGCAGAGAAGAGCCTAACAGGTAGTCAAAAGTGGCGCTACATTGGCTCGCTCAACAACCATCGACTGCCCAGGAGTAGCTCCTTATCTATTAACAGCTCTAGTGCTTCAATTAACACCAGTGATGGGTCCCAGTTCTCCAGTTTCGGCTCTCAACGTTCCATCTCGATCAGGGGCAAGGATTACTCATCGGAGGCGGAACAGTCGGAGATAATGGACACCTCCCAGATCTCTAGAAAAAGCTCTAATCGCATTAGGACAGTTGAAATTGAGGAGCAGTCAGAGCCCGGAGATGTCATTGTTCCCAAGGCTCAAGTCGCAGCGATCAGGCCGGAGAATACAACCGATTCCTCACATTTGGAAACGAAGAAACAAATTGAAACGCTACGCCTCACATACGGCAACGAATGGCTAAAGACTGGCAAAGCCGAACTAATGCTAGGCATCGAACCCACCGAGGCGGAGCGCAATGAGGCACGCCAACAGTTTAACGAGTTCTTCAGTGAGCTTTCCACGTCGCCGCCTGTGGAGGTCTTAAGCTCCACGCCGACAAATACACACCAACTAAGTTCCAATATCGACAATACCCTGACCCCCATCAAGTCGGATGCGGAAGCAAACGAGTCTGCTGATAAGACTCTTTACGAGACCTGCGACGAAAGCGACGAGACCAAGTATGAGAGCATCGAAAATAGCACTATTGATCCGCCGGCAATGGCGAAGAAAGAGTCACCAATTGACAAGCACACCGAGTTGCTTAACTTATATGCGAGCAGCTCGAATACTGCTGAGGATGAAGATCCAGGTAAGTCATTAGCAATCTCTGCAATCTGAATGTAACATTTCAATGTATTTTAGTATCTGAGGCGGAACCCGACGAAGAGACATATATTGTTTATCATGAGCAAAAGCCCAGCGAGGCCTTGTTCCTCACCATTTCCTCAAACTTTATTCGCGAAAAGGACACTTTAAGCGAACGGTGAGTGATGATGTACTTATTTATGATTCATATTTGTTGTTTCTATCTCTTTCAAAATCTATGATTTTCTGTAGTGAAGATTTTTATTATTTGTCGTTGAACAATACTCCGAAAGTGGAATTTAATATAAAAGCAAAAATTAACAACAATATCTATTCTTTTAGGACCAAAACCAAATGGAGTCTAAAAATACTGGAGTCATGTGAGCGCTTAAAATCGAATACTTTGCGAATCAACTTCGACACGATGCGAAAGGATAAACAGGAGCGTATATATTGTGTGGAGAGTACGTTATGCCAGGAACTGGAAAAGAAACTGCGCGACATTCTCGCTCAGCGCGATCTCACCGAAATGAACATAACCATATATCGCTGTGTGAATTGTCTAATTCAGTTTACCATTGAACAGAAGAGCAAAAGATATAAAACGGAGGGTATGGCTTTTACTGTTTTATATACATATACACTTAAAAACTTGATTGCTCCCGTAGATTTGCGTTGTCCTGACTGCCGCAGCGTCTATGTAGCCGAGGTCACGGACTTGTCTACATCCTTGGACAAAGCATCGCTGGAAGTGGCATCAGAGCCAAAAATTTCTCCAGCTTTAATTGTGGAGGAGGTGGCAGTGAGGCAGCAGCCTGTAGTAGTGGCGGCGGCGGCCAGCAAGGAGGACAGCAACAGCATTGGCAAGTCTTTGGCCAGTCTCTTTTATTTAATTAATCAGATTTGGATCACGTTAAAAGACTTTTTATGTGTAGTGCCAAGTTTATGGTTTAAAATGCATTTCATTGAGTTTCTGCACTTTAATATTTTTAAGTTTATGTTTGGACATTAATACTGAGCATTTATTTTTTAATTTGTATTTCTTTCTTCTTTCTTTTGCATGCAAACACAAATCGTGAAATGGCAAATACCAATATCTAACTTCTGTATAATTACATTGTTCCCTTGTACTTTTCTCTCACCCACCAACCGGATACAATAACAAAAAATGGTTGTAATCTAAAAATTTAATTTACACACTTTAGTGGCCATCCAAAGCAGGGTAACGAACGCTAAAAGTACACCCAAGCGTAGGATCACAATAAGAAGTTAATATGCCAATTAGTATATAATTTTATTTCTTGATTTTTGCCCAACGAACAATTTGTATTTGGCCTTTTGTTTTTTGGTAATCGGAAGCAGCAGGCTAACTTGGGATGTATCATTATATAACCGGAATAATCGATATTTGAAATTTATAATTTATCAAATTTAATTAATTAAATTCTTACATATTATTGGCCCATTTATCAGATGGTTTGGAACTAACAAATTGGTTAACTTGGTTTTGTCAAAATATGACTGGATAATTACTTAACTTATTAAAAAACACTAGCAATGCTGCTTCCATTAGTAATTTCAAAAAGAAACAAACCTTTAAGATGATTTATTAACGTTTTCTCCCCTACCCTAGGCTCGGCCAACTCGTTGAACGAGAGCAGTTCGTGCTCGAAAATAAGCAACTCGCAGAGCTCCTTCGACTCCAACCAGTCGGTAGTGGGTAGTTCGAACACGGATCGCGATTTGGAGTTTCGGGCCAACGAGAGCGATGTGGACATTATCTCCAATCCGAGCCAGTCCAGCATAGAAGTGCTGGATCCCAATTGTTTGCGAAGTGCCAGCCGCAAGACATCCATGGAACCTCAACTGGAAGGTGGCAGCGATGGTGCGATGATGCCATCGCAGAGTTTTATCGAGCGCGAGTTCGGACAACTAAGGGCACAGGAAGCACCCCTAGTTGCGGCAACTTCGGCTCCCGCTGTAGCACACATTCAGTTGACGGAGAGCAGTTCCTCGGGTTCTGTAACGGACAGCATATGTACCAGCTACGAGCAGCAGAGCAAGGATAAGCAGAATTCTCAGCTCACCGAATCATTGGGAGGCAGCAACACAGAAGCTATCCCTGAATCCTCTTCCAATGGCAGCCTCTCAGGCCTGAAGTCCGTTTTCCAATCTACTAATCTTCTGATGTCTAGCGCCAAGAAGCTGGTTGATTCAGCTGAAGCCACTCAGCCCTACAAATTCAACTATAGAAACTTTAACGAGATAGATCACCGCCTGAAGCTTTACTTTTATCAGTGCAAGTTCAAAGAGCAAGGAGAGCACTTCGCGTGGCTGGCCAAGGGTTGCATCTACAATAAATCTACCCAGGCCCTTGGCCAAGGAATTGTGGTGGTGTCTACCAGTAAATTGTACCTTATGGATTCCTTTGCCCCGCCCCAAGACGATGTGTCCAAGTGGCTAAGGCAAGTTGTCTGTGTGCCTTTGGATCGCTTAATTGCCATAGAGGTGCTGCCCTGGAAAATGGGTTTGTCCTTTGCCCTAAAAGATTGGGGAATATTTGCGTTGTTTCTGCACGACATGCTGAGAACTGAAAGTCTACTTCTTAACTTGCAACGTAAGTGGAGATATATTAAAGAATTTTCTCTTTATTGTACATATGTAGGCTAAAAATTAGCATGCTTTTTTAATTATATTTTTTCTTGCTTTATAGAACACAATCTGCCAGAGCAGTGTCAATTGAAGACCCAACCCCCAACCGACCAGCTACAATCCTCGGTCCTCGGTGAACCGTTAAAGATGTGTGCCGTGCTGCCGAGCTGCCATTGGAGTTGTGACCAGCAGAAGAATAGCTTTGTGCCCTGCATACTTCTCATCACAGAGTCGCATTTGTACCTCTCAGGGAATGGAAAGTTTGCGTGGCTTTTAAATGAAGCTCCGGAGAAGACCATACCCGAATTTAGTCTCAGCCAGCCCATGAGCAATTTGGTCGACGTGGAGCCGGCTTCGGAGGAAAAGTATCTTATCAACTTTATTGACGATACTGAAAATAAGTGCGAGATTTGGCAGTTGGACTTTGAAACTCATGACAACGCCGAATGCTGCTTGAATGCCATTGGTCAGGGCTGGGAGAAGCTCTTTGGTGTGCCATTCTGCTACTCGGGAACGTAGCTAAGAAGGGACCAACTCTAGGCTAGACCCCTAAGCCATCCTCCTGAATGGACTATGTTTTCTAAATCCGATAAGCTTTATTCAATTGTTTTTAGGCTAGGTCTTTTAAGTATGAACAATATATGAGACATGGTGCTTACTACGAATCAAGTGTATATATGTATTAATGAGTGTAATCTATTATAATGTAATGAATGTTATTAATTATTAAAGCCTCTGCAATATTTACAAATTATAATGAAATGCAAATGTTATCAATATGTCTTGAATTTCTGGTCATTTTTATAAGCGTGTATAATACGATAGTAGTACATACACATATTTTACCTTTCTAACAACTTTTGATCTTTTTGAGCATTGACCATTCGTAAATAATATAAGTACACATTTTTCCCTTTCCAATAACTATCTGACCTTTATTTACATTTATTACATGTGCTTTGTGCTTATAGAGGGCAATATGTTTTGCGGCGTAAATTACTTATTGCCCAACTGCTCTGCAATCCAGTCAAGATGCTCCTCCTTAAATCGAGGATCCGCCATAGTCAGTGCGGTCGACTTGGAACTGTAATAATAGAAAACCGACACTGTCGAAGAAAGGTGAGCGTTTAAGAAATAGTTTTTGTAACGGTCGATCATTATAGGAACTTACTAATGCGTTGGCTCACGGATAGAGCAATCAGACCAAGTGGCCACTGGTGTCCATCGTCGGCATTAGGCGGCTGGCTGTATTGGTACACGATCCAGAAGTGTTGGGATGCGGACAGCAGGAAGTAGATGGTTATGCTGGCCAGAAAGAGCTTGCAATGGCGCAAGATTATGTGTGAGGCGCCCACCTGGTATACGCAGGTGGAGTGCAGGGCCAGTGCAAACAACAAATATTCCGCAATGATGAGGACGTCTTGAGTACTACAACGGTAACTTAAAACAGTCAGTATCCAATAACTGCCACTTTCCGAGGAACTCTCAACTACTCACACAAAGAAGAATATAGCGGTCTGCAAGCGATTCCTTGCCAGGGAAGGTCCAAAGGCGTTGAAGAACAAGTCCACTCCTAGAAGAGCAAACTGGAACATCAGCACCCAAGAGTAACGTCGCAGGGTTAGCTTCATTGCTGAACTTTAATGCAATCGAGTTTTCAGCTTATTCCGTTTGTTGCATTCCAGCCTAGGGTTTGAGGGGTTTGTTGTGTCCTTGACGTCCTAGTGACGTCAAAACACACCGCAGTCATGCGCCCTGCTGTCCACTTAGCCAATGGGTTATCGATAGGATACGGTTGGAGCGAAAACGGGGGATAACTCTGTTATTACAAGCTTCGATAGAGATTGCATATAAAAATATAATAATAAAAGGTATAATAAAATATACATATATAAAGTCCGATAAGATATTTTATTTCATTGAATATATGTTGTTTCGTTTATTTGACTTATCCGAAAATTTTGGTAAACAATTTTGTTAGATAAAGAATTATCGCAAATGTATCGAAACGTTGAAATTTTTATATCAACAATTTCTATATCGATATATTCTGCCACTTTTAGTCCTTCAGGTTTGTATTTCGATTTCTAAATATTACATTAAAGAAATATGAAATTAATGCTTTTACAAATAAATATTTACATTTTAATAATTACAAAAGTTGTGTTCTTTTTAGATAAACAAATGCATTTAATCAGAATACTTAGATCAGAATTCCCTTATAATTTACTGTATTTTGTGACATTTACTGTCGCCCCTCTAAATCTAACCAACAATTATAAATTAGAGGACTTTTGTGAAAAAAAAAATTGTTTAATTAATCTAATATTTTTTTATTCAAGAGAGAGTAGTGATTTTCTTTAGATATATTGAGCATATTCAAATTGGTGACGTCGCCGATGTACTCCCAGCTCGTTTCGGTGTCGTCGAAATCGCCTGTAGTACTGCTGATTCATCTCGGAGTAGAAATTGGTGGGCAGCAGGTGGGACCAGCTCTGATCGCCTTCGGCATTGGGTCGCTCTAGAAACTGGAACATCGATGCGGATGTGGCTTGGACGAAGGGAGGAAGCCAGCTCGTATTTAAGGTCATCAAAATGGAGGCCACTACCAGCCAGAACGTCGACATCTCGGTCACTGGCAGCGAATGCAACCAATGTCCGGCACTCAATACAAAGCACCACCCTACACCCTACTCCCTGCTTATGGGTCGTCAGCAGTTTTTGGGACATCGCCGCTGCTTCCATGTGCATTTCTTGGGCAGCTCGCTGACTCTGTAGTTCAGTGGGATCGACGTTTGGGCAGTGGGCTATAAAGTTGGTTGGCTCCCGGAGTTCAACCAACAGTCAACAGCCTTCGTTCGTCACTTCAGCAGCAAGTAGAGACAGCTAAAGAACCCTCCGCCATGGCATCCTTCATTGGTCAACTCCTCATCGTCGCCGCTCTGGCCTTCGCCGCCGTCTCTACCGAGACCATCCAGCTGCAGCCCACTCAGGGCATCCTCATCCCGGCACCACTGGCCGAGAATATCCGTGTGTCGCGCTCTGCTTACGGCAGCTACGGAGCTGCTCCTGCTGCTCCAGCCTACTCTGCACCTGCTGCTCCTGCCTACTCTGCTCCCGCTGCTCCGGCTTACTCTGCTCCTGCTGCCCCAGCATACTCTGCTCCTGCTGCCCCAGCATACTCTGCTCCCGCTGCCCCGGCCTACTCGGCACCTGCTGCCCCAGCCTACTCCGCACCGGCTGCTCCTGCGTACTCGGCTCCCGCTTCCATCCCATCTCCGCCGTGCCCCAAGAACTACCTGTTCAGCTGCCAGCCCTCCCTGCAGCCCGTGCCCTGCTCGGCTCCAGCTCCCTCTTACGGATCTGCCGGCGCCTACTCGCAGTACGTGCCCCAGTATGCTGTTCCCTTCGTCCGGGAACTGTAAGGAGTCCAAATGAAGCTGACTGGCCTATTCCATCCACGAATAAAGATAACCGATTATTGAAGCAAATATTTTAGTATTTTTATTTTGGGTGATATTAGCAGATCTTTCCTTTTCAGATCAGCTCATGTCAGTTTATTTTATTTTTCTTTTAATTGAAAAATATTTTTTATTTTTTCTTTTAATTGAAAAATAAAATAGAGCATTAATTTGAGTATAATGAATTAATAGCTCTCTTTTAATTAATTCTCTTACATATGGGGACGCTGAAGAGCATCTTATTTCTTAAAAACTCATTGACATTTACTGTTGTTCCTAAACTATAAAATCCTGCTTACCTCAATTGGTACATATTAAATACGAAACATTTCAAAATACTACAAAACATTTTACTAAAAGTAGAAGCGCAAAACAATGAAAACTATCCCGCCACTGAGTGAACCTTAAAGATTGTAAGGTTCAAAGGTAGGTCGGGAAATGGTCACCCAAAGGTCAGTGCAGAATGTGAATTTCTGGCACACACTTAAACTAAATTCTCTTAGGAGATATTTCAATATTTACATATATATTTTTTTCCATTATTAAGAAATATACGAAGGGGATTCCAAGGGAAATCACTGTTGGCTAGCCACAGCTCGGAATTATATAGCGACCTACTAAAAAAAAATCTTCAGAAAAAAATTAATATCAGTGTTTGAAAACATTATTGAAAACAATAATAACTAGAAGTAATTTTAAATTAAACGAAAGTTGCTCAAAATTCTCGATAAGCCATAAGTCTGAAAATATACAGCTGTAGCTGTTTCAGCATCCATTCATAAATATCCGTTTCTGTCCCATAATATAAATTAACACAAAAAAACTAAAATTTTATAATTTAATTAGAAAAAAAATATATTTACGGGGATAAACATAAGTATATAGAAAAGTTAAATTTGTTCTCTAAAATTTGAATTTTTGAATTCGTAACGAAATTTTTGTGAGTGTAGGCTGTCCATTTCATTGGATCCGATATCGGATTACAGAACCGTTTGCACTTTTCTCTTTTCCGCATTGCTTGTCAATTTAGTTCGATTGTTGCTTTTCGGATGTGTCGCAATCTTTTCATATTCTTCCGCGGCTTAATGCCAAAAATGAATATTATTTTTGACTTGTTCAAGCATAAACTGGGCTTATGCTTCCCTATACCAGCAATTTTTTTAATATTGAGTATTTAGGTAAATGTTTCTTACTGACTGCATTTATATAAGTGCAAAAAAAAAACCTCCAAAAATCAATTTGGTAATCATTTTTTGATAGTATAAGATACCTTTTCATATCTGCTGGTACATATATGCGTCTATATTACATTTTTATATTATTTACATGCAGGGGTTGCATCGCTATATGATAGTCTCTCAATTGAAAAAAAAAGATCGTAAAATCATAAAAAAAAACCTAGATAAAGAGTCATGTGTCGAAAATGTTTAAAATAAATGAAATTAAATTTTCCTAAATTTTTTTTAGAACCTTGCAGGGTATTATAATTTTAGTCAAAAGGGAAGGTACAACAATTTTCCTAAATTTTTTTTTAGAACCTTACAGGGTATTATAATTGTATTATAATTTTAGTGACTAAAAAAAAAAATGGAGGAAAATTGTTGTACCTAATAAAGTAGGCGCAAAATTCAAAGTTATTAAGAGTATTTGTGAATTTGTATATTCTTTATCCTTTTTTCTTATCCTTATAAATCGAAACACCGAAAAGTTTTACGAATTGAACTAACTAACCAAACGCAAACTGCAAACAACTCAGACATCCGAGTATGTTAAAAAAGAAAGATGTAATTACATTCATACGACTTTCCTATTCAGTTTTGGATCGTTCCCATAGCAGCTCAATAATAGTAAAAGTTATGTATCATAAGAAAAGACATCTATATGATATAGTCGTCGGTTTTTAATAACATAAATAGAAATTCTTAAACTATAAAAATGGCCATATATAAGAAAATATTAAAATATGTTTAAGACAAAGCGAAATTTAAATTTTTTCGTTTAATTACAAATGTTTGTATTGTAGTTATGTGGTATAATGGTTCGATCTGGCCCAATCCAATATATATAGTAAACTTATGTTAATAAAAAAAGAATATCTGCAAAGATTAATTTAGACGAGACTAAAAACTGACAGACGGACATGACAACATCGTTTTGTTTTAATTAATTAATGTAATTAAATTTAAAAATCTTAACGTGAATTATAAAAATCTACATATAAAAATTCCAATACTTTAAGAGTTTATCCAATGAAATACAATTCCGTTTAAGCTTGTAAATATAATTCTTCTTAAATAAAATTTAGTAACATATAACATTTAATTGCTTCAAAGAAATTCTAACTATTTAATGAAGCAAACTTACTTATGGTAATAAATGTATTTAATGTAAATTCTTCTGATACTTATTCTAAAATCTCCAATGCATTTGGTTTAATGCTTTAAAAAGAGTGCATTTTCTAAAGTCTGGTTTAATAAAAACAATTGTTTGTAATTTCTTTTTTTGAATTTTAATTTGCAATAAATATTTTTTATACAATTTTTTATCCATTATTTTTTTATATCTCAGCAGTGAAGTTCATGGTCCGTGGGCAGGGATCAGGCGGTAGCTGTGTACTTAGTACTGGTAGCCAAAGTTCTGGGGCACGTAGGCGGCGCTGTAGAGCTGCTGCTGGGGAACGCCGTAGGTGGGGGCGATGTAAGAGGCCACCGGGGAGGAGTAGGCACCGGCGGATCCGTAGCTGGGAGCGGGAGCGCTGCACGGCACTGGGGCGAGGTTGGGCTGGCAGCTGAACAGGTAGTTCTTGGGGCAGGGGGGAGCTGGCACGCTGGAGCCGCCATAGCCGCCGGAGCTGCCGCCATAGGCAGACTTGCGGAGACGGGTCAGGTCACCGAAACCCTGGCCCTCCAGCTCGGAGTTCTGGGTGTTCACTCCGGTGGCACCGGCGGTGGCGCTGGACGAGGCCACGTTGGTCGGGGAAGCCAGGGCGGCGGCGGCGAAGGCGATGAGGGCGATGCACACGAAGGATTTCATCTTGATGATTGGAGTTGGAGCTGGAGGCTGATGGGAGTTGGTTGGTTGATTGTAGTTACCAAAGGTGACTGATGCCAATCCCAATCCGCCGGCTAGTTTATATAGCTGAACAATCTGTCTAGCTGGCACAAAGTGGGGAGTTTAATGGCTGTAACTATTCTTCGTTTTTGTCTTAGTTCTGGCTTTAATGCTCGATCAGCCCAACGCGAAAATGTATACCGCTGACATCGGTAATAGCCCATCGTCAGCTTTTTGGGGTCATCACTGAAGCAGAAAGGTGTATGGGTCTGCGAAAATATTCGACAAGTGTAAAAAATTGAGTGCATCGCACTCCAATTGTGGGTGTACGAATTATTAAAGCTATGTGGCCCAATTTCGATGTTTCGAAATCTGTAGAGTACGTACAACTGTTGAGAAGTTAAATTACGTTAACAAAAAATCAATATCCACACATGCAAAATTATACAAAGTCGAGATTAGTCTCATTACATGTTATAAAATATAATAATTATTTAATTTTTTTGAATTTAAGACATCATTATTTATTTGAGACATCAGAAAGTCATATAAATTATTTTTACATCAAAAGGGGAGACGTAAAGTTATACAACAAATTTATATTTCAGGTAGCACTTTGGAATAAGTAGACGGAATCAAACTATCTTAGCTTTGAGAAGTAACCTTTCTAATCAAGAATACTTTAAAAACAAAATGACAGTTAATTTTAAGCTTCTTCTGAAACTACCTTCCATAGTAGATGGAAGTCAAACGATTCCTTTTTATTTGATAGTTATCATAATAGCATATATAAGACCTGTTCTAAAAATATCATAAAACTACCAAAGTTCATATTTATAGATTTAATAAAATAAATAAATTTAATTATTAAAAAGCTAAAAATAGTACCAATTGATATGATTTACCTTCAGTTTATGAAATTTAAAAATTTTATAAGTATTTGACAAACGACAATTTGTAATCTTAAATTTATTTGAAATCGGCAGAAATATGTTAAAGAACAATTCCTTTAAAAATGGAACAGTTCTTTCTATTTCTTCTTTGTTGTTCCCCCTTGAGGTTGTTGTTCCACTCGAATTTAAATTTATAAAATTAATCAGACTTTATTTAATATTGTTGAAGACGGTTGTACACCACCCTATTCCTCTTATCATATTTCGGCTTGTGAGCCCCAAAAATATACTTTTGCTCGAGAGGCTTGGGTCTTGCTGGGTCTTGGCAAAAGCCAAGCCAACTTAACTTGATTTGGCTGAAATTAAATGTAACCATATGAACAATGCTTGGAAATTTCCAGTTTCCCATGATCTTTACAAAGGGTATAGATAAACACTATTATTTTGTTTTATGCGTATACATATATTATTGTTGGAAAATTATATTTATGATTTTATCATATGTTAATTGAGTTATTAAATCAATTTATTAATATTATATTTAATTTATAATTTAAATATAAAGTTCATTTTTCATACGAAGGTTTAAATATTTTTTTATTGAACAAATAAAGGACCTTTTAAAACAAAACCAACAGGACAATAATAGAAATGAATACCACAGCCGACAAAAATAAAATTGTTTCCAACATTTTGAATTAAATAAACAATTTTTGAACTCAAATTTTACATTGTTTAAATCGGTAATGCGTTTGAAAAATTTTGTTTTAATATCTGATACACATTTTGAACCTCCAAGTTATTAAATTTTATTTAAATAAATTATAAATTCAAGAACCATTTTTTTTAAATCATTAAGATTACCAAATATAAGTTTTTTATATGTTCTTCTAAATATTTAACCCAACACAGTCTGATGTGCCACAAATTTTTGCAACAAGATGTTCCTGATGCCCAGTATTCATTTTTTATATGTGCTGGCTGCCATTATGGAGGTCAATTGTACATTCGAACTCAAGATAAATTTATGACACATTTATTTTGTGTATATTTTTAAAAATATACTCTTGGGAAATTTTCAAAGTCTTTTTTCCTAAGATTTATATATTTAATTTCGTGCATTTTCATATGTGCCCGGTATGCGTGATAAATTTTCCAACTCAGGCCAAATATTCAGGTCGTTGGCACTTTGCAGCTTTTAATTTTTGCTTCTAAATACGTGTGCATATATTTCTAAAAGGTGTGGAAGTGCAGTGCGAGACTGAAGAAGAATCATAATTTAAAATGTACTAAGAAATATAGCTTTATTTGGTTTTGTATATTGAAATGGTTAGCATTTCGACCCAAGAGCTTTTAAAAATTTGTCTGAGTAGGATTGTTAAGAATTTGTTAACGACATTATAGCAATTTTATTAATTATAGTTTCTAAAGACTCTATAAACAAGAAATTTAAGACAACAATTGGGAAATGTTTAATAATGAGAAATAATGAATTTAGGTGAATTAAAAGTATTATGTATCTTTTTGATGAAAATTGATCAGTCATAAATAAATATTGTTATGATAATTTTTTTAATTAAAGAATTTTTTAGCTTTCTTATTTGACTTAATACTACAGAAAATATGACATATAAGATATATCGTATAATATAAATATAAGTATATATTGGGATCTTATCTATTTATTTATGTATTATATATACCCCTACCTTTCAACCGTCCGAACAAGGAGTGATTTTAATTGTTATGATACGACTCACACTACAAAGACAGAGGCTAGGATAGAAGTCTTAGTATTTTATTTAAATCAGATCAATTGTTTATTTAAATCAATCGTATAAATTCACATATACTTGAAAAGATTACAAAACATTTTCATAGTAAATAACATATTCGAAAACTTTCAATGATTGGCATCCTAAATGCTAAGTTAATTGTGAAAGATTTGTTATTAAGTTTTTATTTATTAACCATTTATTCCTCACTCTCCCAACAACGAAAAGATTAAAAACATTTTCATAGTAAATAACATATTCGAAAACTTCCAATCATTGGCATCCTAAATGCTAAGTTAATTGTGAAAGATTTGTTATTAAGTTTTTATTTATTAACCATTTTTTTCTCACTCTCCCAACAACGAAAAGATTAAAAACATTTTCATAGTAAATAACATATTCGAAAACTTCCAATGATTGGCATCCTAAATGCTAAGTTAATTGTGAAAGATTTGTTATTAAGTTTTTATTTATTAACCATTTTTCCTCACTCACCCAACAACGACTGGCTTGGGGCGTCACGCATCCGAGCACGAAGAGTGTTAATGTGCAGCGCTGAAGGGGGAGTGACCACATGATAGTGCGGAAGAAACTACAGCTGGTGGATAGTATAGTACATCTACTAATTATAATACACACAAACAGACTTCCTCCTCCTCCGACGAGTTGTAAACAGACTGCACTCACTTTCACATGGTCATGGTCATGGTCATCGTGAGCTCCTGACTCTGCAGACTCCTCTATTTCTTGGTGATTATTACATATTACAACGACATAGGGGAGGGAGCTTGGGCTTATCTTGTGCAATTTGTCATGGAATTTGAATCTGAAAGTGAAAACAAAGGCGACCAACTGGCCAACATTCAGGCTTACGTCACGGACTGAGCTCAAGCGAGAACTCCGAGCCGATGAAACAAGAAACCTCCGAATGGTCCTACACATGTTGATAAGTAGGTCCGGCGGAAATAAATTTATTTACAAATAGGCGGGCACAGATACATTTCCCCGCCAAGAAATGCAGCTGATTAAACAAAGGAGATTATAACACCAGATTTTATTACATATGGTTTCGAGCGAAAGTAAGCTTGTGTTTACTGTTTAACTTAAACCTATCCACAGGCTGTAATAACCTTCCACTGCAATATCATTTTGACAAGAAGTCTACAATGCAATATGTCAGGCATTTTTATACGATTATTTTACTGAGCTCAGCCAGCTAAAGAAATCGACTGGAATGCTGCTTTGGATCAAAAACCTGGCGAATATTGTTATTTCAATTATTGTTTTTATACCCCTACAATTTTAGTTTTAGAAGTTTGCAACGCAGTTATGGAGTAATTTCCGACCCAATTTATCATATTTATTCCGCGTCAATCTGCCAATTCCCTCTGCCTGTCTTTTTGAAAGATTTAATCCACACTAGTCTCTTTTAGTTTTGCATCTGGCTGGATGACTGTTTGGATTAAGTATTCTTTCTATTCTCACTAGAAAATTTGAAAGTCGGAACGGGCAAGATCGGACGTCTATATCTTATAGCTACCATAGAAAATGATGGGAATACATTAGTAACAAACAATTATAACTTCGCTGTCTTTTATCATTAACATATACGTTGGTTTTAATTTTATGGAAATGCCAATAAAATATAGCTGCCCTAGAAACGATCGGTAGATGTAGAGAAAAATGTAACACTATATGTATAGAATAGTGTACTAGACGTTTGAATTATTTCATAGTTTTACACATATTTCAACTCAGACATATAGATAGTTTATCCGATTTAAATTAAGATTTTTAATTGAGTTAATCCTGTTAATTTTCCTTTTCAATTGATCAAAATGCATCAATTTTTAACCATCCAATTGCCAACTGCAAGGGTATACAAACCTCGGCATGCCGAGCATGTCAGCTTCTTTTCTTGTATAAAATTTAATTTTAGTTCGAAGATGATAACCTAAAATTATTAAATTTTTAACATACATAATTGAAAGTCTTATCTGTACCAAATTTTACATGTTTTCATGGACAATGTTGCGCCCGAAAGTGCTCTCCAGTTTTACATATCGGTTAAGATTTAAAGAAAGTAAACACTACTAGTTTTGGGTACGAGATCCTGTTGAAACCTGGGGTCCCCATCTGGCATTGGTGAAATGAGGCCTCCTGTTTGAAAGGAGCAATATATAACTCCACATATGGGGCGGATATTTTTTAAAGAGTAGGTGTGTTCGGCTCAGCAAATTAACGTTCTTTGTTTTCTCCATAATCCCTTGATAAATCGTGGTTCTCAGAATACTGGGGACACCGATCAGAGATCATCGGCTTGTGATATTTTATATTGGTCGGACAAATAGGTTAATTTGTTATGATGTTTTTTATTTTGGTGCTTTGACGTTATCGAATGTTTCACTGTGCGTTGGGGGCTGGAGATTCCTCAAATTGGGTAATAAACATCTGCATACATAAACAACTGGAGATTGACTTTTCTTACAAGAAAGTAGGCGAGCATATTGCATTTTGGTAAAATGTATTTATATGGTAGGTCATATTTGACAAGAAAACATATCCTTTGTTTTTCTTTTCGAATGTTATCCGAGTTTCGATAATAGCAAACATATATGGTCTTTTAAATAGTTTTTGGGGCTATTCCTGCAAACAGATTATTTAAAATTATTGTGTGAAGAGTTTTGTTTCGAATTTATACCTTTTTAGTTCCAAATAAAAAAAAACAGATACTAAACTTTTATCTTAGCCATAAGGCCGAGAAGCGATGTCAAATAAAAAGTCTTTCCTCTTAATAAGGTTAATGATCACACTGCAATAAGAAGAATTCTTAACACATGTATATAACATACATATGGTTTTAATTCATAAACATACTTTAAAAGTTACTAAAAAACGTAATTTTAAAATGATTGAAAAATAGTTTTATAATTTAGGTTTGGGCGATCTTTAAGATTAAATCAAACGAGATCTCGATTGATACCTGGGTGTTTCTTTTATTTTCCCCATATACTGCGATCTCCTCCGGATAGGAATTTCAGGGAAATTAGCTTAACTGAAACTTATGAATATAGAATTATATCCTTTTGAGATCAGTTACGATCTTTGCTAAGGTTCAAAAACACAAAAAGCCCAACAAAGCCAACGCAGTGTAAAATCAGTAGATATTTTTTATTTACAAATTTGACGGAGTCCACCGATTCCCAAGCTACAAGAGATTCTGGGCCAGGCGATAGTTGTATTCCTCGAAGAGTTCCGGGGCCACTCGATATGGCTGGTCGATCAGCGACAGGCGGATGGGCGTCTGGCAGGACGGAGTCGAATAGCTGGGGGATGCTGGTGGTGGCGGGGGTTGATAACAGCTCTGCGTGGGCGGGGGTGGAGCCTCGTAGACGGGGGCCGGTGATGGCGCCTGGCTGGCGTAACTCTGACCCTCGACCTTCACCTGGGCAGCTGGCTGGGGTGCCGGTGAAGCGGATAGGTAGATAATCGGTTGGTAAACAATTTGCGGTGGCTGGGCAGCGACGTAACTTGGCTGGACCGCCTTGCTGTAACCATCGGATGCAGGCTCCGTTTGGGCATAGCTGCTGGGAGCTGCCGGCTCATAGCTAGCGGCAGGTGGTGTTGGCGGGTCGTAAGCGGGCTCAGCAGGAGGAGGTGCGTAACTGTCTGTCGCAGGCGGTGCTGGAGTATCGTAACTAGGTGCTGGCGGATCATAACTAGTTGGTGGCGGGGCAGGAGCATCGTACACAGGAGCCGGAGCTGGAGCGGGAGCCGGAGCAGGGGCCACATAGCCCGCATCACCATCCCCGGGGCCATTATATTCGGGATTGGGTTTGGCGTATCCGCCATCTGGTACAACTCCATAGCCATCGCCACCTTGGTAGCTTGGACTCAGTGGTGCCGCATAGTTCGCCTGAGGTTGTCCACATCCACCGCCACACTGGACGCCACAGGGACTTGTGGTGGGAAAGAGATCGGGCAGCTTCTTAAAGAGTTTCATTTGCTTAAAGGGATCCAGATCCTGGAGCTGCAGACCATTGTTGCAGTTGTTGTTCACGATGGGACCAGGCAGAACTGCGGCAGGTGGATACAACAAATTGTTGTTGTTGTTGTTGCAACAATTATTATTCCGCGGAAAGAGGTCGTCCCACCACTTCAGGAGCGAGCGATTGGTACGCTTCAAGGACTCTTTGGGTGCCACCAAGCGACCCGTATCCACCATTTGATAGTAGAGAGCCTGACCCGGCGCCGCTATGCGATTTGAAATGCCCGCTTCCTGGGCGACGGACACGGACAGAAGAAGAACCCCTGCCACCAGGGACAGAGCCCACGAGCTGCTGCTTCCAGAGTCCAGCATTTTCCTGCGATTGCGAAGCAACTGGTAACCTCGCGTTTTGAACTCTCAATTGCGACTAGCAACCAGACCAGGTCCGATTCCAAGCGGTCAACTTAAGCTGCCCCAAATCGAGGTGGATAAAAGCAAGGTCAGCATTTCGCTGTACTTTCGACGGGGTATAGTAATCAGTTCACCTTTTAATTTCAGAATTTTATTCAGTTTTTAAGAAAATCATCTTCCTTACAGGTTTGCAGGTAAACCTGCTTTCCATTTCATATTTGAAATTGTTGAAACTTACAGAATTTCTCTCTGAAATGAATATCTACTTTAATATAGTGAATTTATTCGTATACTGAAATCATAAAGAGCATTCAGAGTTCTACATAACTCAGAAACTACCGAAAAAATGGAAATGAGGAAATCTTTGAATTTGGCAACACCTCAGGTGTTCCCATTTCATAGAAACTTCAAGACCCCCACATATGTAGGTATAAGCATAAAATTCTTAAATATATTGCAACGTCTTCGAACTATCACTTGTGAATTTCCCTGATTTGTGCGTTGTTTTCTTCATTGTTTATTTTTGAGAGGTTCTCTTACGTGTTCGAAATTGCTAACCACCAATGCGAGCTTTATGTTTGATTCGTGGAGCGTGGCTGGCTCTGCCTTAACGGAAGTACGGACCGGGAAAAGCAAAGAGAAAGAGATACATTGTACACATAATAATTATATATACATGTATATATCCTCGTAAAACACTTCCTAAAGTGGTTGGTCATTGGCTTACTCATCGCGGGATTGGCTTATTCATCGCGTGTCCGTTTGGTAATCGGCAAGGTTGGTCAGTAAGAAAGTATAAGTACAAGGAAAACAGAAATATAAATTATGGTTCGATCATTTCGACAGCATTTCCTTATCTTCATTCATCTTAACTTCGCCAGAGGCTCTTAATTTTTATACAAAGCTACAAAAAAAACTATTGATTTTGAATTTTTAAGCAAAGTATACAATTCTAAGCTCCCCTGTGGTCGACCTTAGGTTTTTACTATCGTTAAAATATTTACAACACGCCATAGGTATCGCTCTAGCAAAAGGATGTGCTTTTTTAAACTTTTGAAAAATATGTATGTTGATGTGAAACAGAAAACTATTTGAAATTTGAAACATTTGGGGCATGCGATGTAGAAAAAGGATGCTCAATCATTTCAATTATAAATTATTTCAAGATAATGTGAATCGAGTAATTAAAATCAGAACTAAAACCACATTATGAAATTAAGTAGCTTAAAAACCAAATTAGAATGTGGCTGTAGTAAATTAGTAATTCATTTAATTAATTAATTTAATTTAATAAATAATTTGTACTATAATTTCCTTTTTGCTATAATTAACAAAATTGGACACGAATTTTTCGTAGGTGAAGGTGCTAACGACACTTTTACCTGGCCTAATGTAATGGTTTTTGTATATATTTTGTATATATTAAAAGTTTTTAAAACTTCAGCTCAACTGTGATATATGTATTTTAACTCTGATATTTAATAACCCAGTCTGAACCATTAACTAATTCTTCATCTTTTAAATGTTACCACTCTCAGTTTGAAAACTATAAATTAAGTTTTATTCAATTTAAGGGTTCCGTTTTACAAAATGTTAAGACTACAATTGTTGGAGATATCTGTGCTTCTGGGAAACGCGTCTGCTGCTGCGAGAATGCTGTCGTTTGCGTTTTCCCGGCTTCAGAAGATCCGTCGCCTTGCTAACAAATTGGCCGGCGGTTATTTCTGGTTGTTGCTTCTTGTCGATGTCCCCAGGCGAGGTGGTCGCCAGCACGTCGTCGTCGAGGTCCTCGTCCGCGTGGGAGTCAGCATCATCATCATCGTCCACCTCGTCCTCAAGTGCATCGCCCAATGTGTCAACCTTCTCTGTGCTTGAAGGCGTCGGCACACTGGAAACCGTTGTCGTGCTTGGAGGTGTTGGAGTATGGAAAGTGGCCGGAGTGCTGGAGGCGAAGTTCAACTTTCCTAATCTTTCGGTGGTTGATGCCTCCGCAACAGGTGCTGCCTCCGTAGTCGAGAAGGCAAAATCGTTCGGATTGAAGTTAAATACCCGCTGAAAGAAGTTGCCATTTGGAGCTGGCAGCGTGGGAGCCGGCGCTCCCAAAATCCTATTAAAAGGATTGAACGGGTTGAGGGTTCCGAATGGGCCAAAGGGACTTAGACCCATACCGAGCTGCATTCCCATGCCGAATGGGCCTCCCACTTGCTGATCCATGCCAAAGCCCTGGGACATGCCAAAGGGAGTGCCGGCCATCTGGCCGCCGGTTCCGAATGTGCCGCCAAAGGGACTCGCCACTGGGGCAGGAGCCAAGCCAAAAGGAGCGCCGAGGGTAGGAGGGGCTCTCTGCAAGATTCCAGGTGCGGTTCGCGGCGCAGAGTAGTAGGGCGTCTGCTGCTGTTGGCCGTAGCACGGCATGGTTATGATGACCGGCTGGAAGCTGGGACAGGAGGTGCTATAGCTCATTCCGTTATCTGCTGGCGTCTGACATTGGAGCGGTGCTGAGGGGGCAGTGCATCCATTGCAATTTGGCGTAGATGGAATAGAACTGGACGAATCATAAGCTGGAGTTGGTAAAGGTGCCAGTCCTGGAGATTGGCTGTTGTACGGAGCATAGTTTGGAGCACTTTGTCCCACCATAGGTTCCATCGATGCCAGCTCCCTTCGCGGGTCAGCAGGCACTGCGGCTTCCTGACTCTGTGACCCAGCTCCAGCCAAGCTGCTATAGAAAGCTCTCATCACGGGATCGTTTTCGGGGTCGGAGGAATGCGTTATGGGGACCCACATCATCTGGTCCTGAGGCTGACTCATTGGTCTGCGATATTGCTGGTTGAGTTCTTCCGTCCTGAAGCCCACATCGGGTACAGCGAGCACATCGGCATCAAAACCAGAACGGTGTCGACTGCTCCCAACTAGCCCGTATTCCTTGCTGGGACGGTTTGGCGAGCTCTGATCTGCTGCAGGATCATACGAAGGGGACGTGGTCGCTGGGCCTGGGCCATTTGGAACTCCCGATGGAGCTGCTGGCGGGCTGCCAAGAGCTGGGTAAGGAACTGACGACAAGCCATGCGAGTGCGCTGCAGGTGCAGGTGAATGGGCAGCCACGGGGGGTCCATAGAATCCGCTTTGTCCGAGACCTGGGGGCTGGGACTGCTGAGGAAGAGGCTTAGGGTAGGACGACTGCTCCTGGTATGGCGGCGGCGGCGATGGCGATGGCGGCGGTGTTGGGAATTGATAAAAGGGATTCTCTGCGAACTGTGGGTGAGCTTGGGAGGACCCGCCTCCAAAGGCGGGAAAGGACGGAAAGGTGTGAACGGATCCAGGCTGCGGAACGGGTTGATAATTTTCAGGAGCGGGTCGATTCTCTTCACCGGCACCAGACTTTGGGGGCTCCATGCCCTGGCACATGTAGACCGGGTCCTGGCCTCCTCCTTGATTCTTCACCTCCACACAGCCCTGTTGGCCGCTCTCAGCCCCGAAGTTGGCACCCCGGCACATGTAGTAGGGCTCATCCTGCGGCCCACTGGGCCTGATCTCCACGCAGATCGTGGTCATTGTGCGCTTGCTGCGATGCCGCGGCTCCTCCGAAACAGAATTCTCCGCACCTGTCGCACCTGCAGCTAGCCAAATGGACAGACAAATCCAAATTAATTGCATTTTCCGGGCCTGTGGATGGGTCTCCATGTTGCGGTTCCGCTCACTAACTTCCGTTTCGCCGTCGGACAGGGCTTTTATAGTTGTCTGGAGCTGTGTATAGGGAGTGCATTAGAGCATTAGAGAATGGAAATGGAACTCCATCTAACACTCCCACCGATGTCTTACCCAATGTCCCAGTTCCTCAGAAGTTTCTGCTGCAATCTCTCAATCGCTTGGCTTAGTTTTCCCTATTCCCGTACCTTCTATTGACACTTTTCTGAGCTTCTTTTGCTTGAAAATCAACTGACTGAATAAAAGGCACTGTTCCGGCGATTGGAGAACGGACCTCATGGCGCGACTCCCAGAAATAAAGGTAATACTCTTTCAGGCACGGATCTATCGAACTTTGAAGTGCACCTAGTTCTTTGCTAATTTATTGTTTGTTATGCAAATAACAATTTAAAGCAAGCATTTATTAATACATTGACATATACATAAATACAAATACTAGATACAAAAAGGTTATTAATTTAATTACTTTTTTTTACTTTATTATTTTTCTTTAAGCTGGCTAGAATTATATTGGTATAAATTTACAAAAGACTATACATTTGTACAGTAATTTTTAAAAGTAGAGCATTCTTTATTCTTTAAATACAATTAATTGTCTCTCACCTTGATTTTAGCTGAACCTAACAATTTTTACTAGCGATTTCGCGTGCTGGCAGTTCAACAAACTTCTCAGGTTCCTACAAGCTATGTCCACCGATTTACCAATGGTCAGCAGATTTATACTTTGTCGTGATCGGATCACTCAAAAGAAATGGGTGTTCAACATAAAGCGAGAGGAGGCATGGCAATTCGGTCAGTCGGTCAATGGGTGTTAGATACCATATCGAAGTAAATTAGGGCAGAGAACACCCTACATGACGATAAATATATATACAATATGACGACGATCACTTTTATTAACTAATATGATATTTTATAAATTAATATACAGGACTTTTCTTAAATATATGTCACCTAAACTTTATCAATGATCACATAAACTTCTCTCGATCGCATATGCCTTTTCATTACTCTCGCCCCACACAACAAAAAACCCTAAAACTTAACCACACACTTAAACACTAAACTAAATTCAATTGTCCAATTAGACAGTATGGACAAGGATGAACAGAACTACTGGCACCTGCGAAGCCTCTACAACGACGATGTACCACGCTTCCCCCCGGTAGACGTAGTGGAGCCGCTGACGGCACGGAACCTGTTCCAGCTGTACTGCAACACCTTCCTTGCTGCCAATTTTGCCGAGTCGTGGGTGTTTTGGATGGACACGGGCAAGACCCGGATGCAGGTGGAGGGAGAGGAGGCAAAGAAAACGGGTGCCAAGATGCCCTCTTTCCGGGGCACCATCGCGAACATGATCAAGGACGAAGGCTTCAAATCGATATACTCAGGCTTTTCGGCTATGGTCGCCCGTAACTTTCTGTTTAACTCGGTCCGCGTCGTCCTATACGACATCTTCCGGCGTCCATTTCTCTATGTCAACGAACGCAACGAAGAAACCCTGAGAACCCACTCCGCCTTGGGCTGTGGTTTCACGGCAGGCTGCATCGCGCAGATGCTGGCCAACCCCTTTGATATCGTCAAGGTTAGGATGCAGACGGAAGGCCGCCGACGGCAGTTGGGGTATGAGCCGCGGGTGAACAACATGGTGCAGGCCTTCGTGGACATCTACAGGCACGGCGGCCTGCCCAGCATGTGGAAGGGCGCGGGACCGAGCTGCCTGAGGGCCTGCCTCATGACGGCCGGCGACGTCGGCAGCTATGACCTGAGCAAGCGCATGCTGAAGCGCCACCTGAACTTGGAGGAGGGCATCCCCCTGCGCTTCGGCGCCTCAATGTGCGCCGGGTTTACGGCATCCGTGCTGAGCACTCCGGCTGACGTGATCAAGTCACGGATGATGAACCAGCCCGTGGATGAAAACGGAAAGAACCTACATTATAGGAACTCCTTGGACTGTATTAGAGTGCTGGTAAAGGAAGAGGGGGCGCTGACGCTGTATAAGGGATTCTTTCCCATCTGGTTTCGTCTCGGACCCTTCTCGGTTCTCTTCTGGCTCTCAATTGAACAGCTGCGTCAGTGGGAGGGCCAGGTGGGATTCTGAGGAGTTAAGTATTCCGTATAAGGACGAAATGTGTTTTTACTTAAAATTGACCGTATTCAAGAGAGTATACTTTGTATTATTTAGTTTTTTTTTATTACTTTGTTCAAATTTAAGGCATAGTAAAATATAAATAAATACTTATTTACTTTCATATTTATTTATTTATTTTGTGCTAATTGCATATATATATAAAACCAAAAAAAAAAGGAAGGTAAGTTCAGAAAGCCGAAGTTTGTACACCCTGCAGTTTGCAGGAGTCGAATTGTTCTTAAAGACAATAACTAACCCTAAATGCTATATTTTTTTTGTATTCATTGAGATTTTGACAAAATTAAAATATATATGAATTTTGGAATGCATTTTCTTTTAGACCTTGATATATCAAAAAGATTCTAAAATAACTACACTATAGAGACTTTAAATTAAGATTAAGATTATATTTTTATTATTAAAACTCGAACGAAAACAATATTTTATACTTTAAACGTTTTTCCATGCTACTTTTAGGTTTAGAAACCAGCATCATGCATTTAAAATTTGAACTATTAAGTTTTGATAAATTAATTGAAGAAATTTCTTGTAAAATTTAAAAATGGTTACCTTTATTAAGCCAATTGTCTTGACTGTTGATATGACCAGCCATCTAAAATATATAGGGTCAAAAATGACACCTGCACTGCGTTTCAAACTTCTAATAAAATTAAATATCCTGCGCAAGCCTATAAAAAGCACCAGTAAGCGGAAAATGTGATTGCCTTTGGGCCCCAGAAGCTAGTGTCAAAATAGATCTTTACGGATTTCATTTTAAGTATTTTAATTAAATCAAAATAATGTAAGTAAACTAATTTTATATGTATTCATCTAATTTCTATGACAACGAAATGATTGATCTCTGATATTTGGTTGCTTTGGCAGCGACCCAGAGACAAAACCAGACACAAGCCATTTTTAGAAGTCCAACTAGATATTGTGGAAATATTTGCATACTTTATTGAATGAATCAAACTCGCCCGCAGCCAAAGAAATTATTATTCACCGTTAGAGATGGAAATGAAGGCACACGCGCCTCAAATTGCGAAGTGAGCAGGGCTGCTAAAGGCCATCGGCATAGTAAGTGATTAATTGCTCAGTTGATAAAAGTTGTCAAACAGCAACAGCCTCGGCTTTAACTTTTCTTCCCGCCCCTACAGCTCTTTCTCCGATTTATTTTGAGATCCAAAGTCTAGGGCTTGGAAAAAGGGAAAGTGAATGAAACTGTGCAAGGAGAACAAGTGGTGTGGTCTTTAGAAATAGGAAAACTCGAAAGATTTTTATGATAATATATATTTTTTATTATAAAAGCCTCTCTGCTGCCTATTAGTCAGTTTACTCGATTTGAAATGCGAAGCGTTTTAAAACTTTTTTGCTAAAGATACATTCCTGTGTATATAATAACAAACAAAATATATACAACGCTTTTTTTGGTGGCTTCTTTTCGGAAAATGCCTTGGTATGTACAGATGTGGGTCAATGTTTTTTGCGAGATGCCAGCCGAGCAGAAACATACAGAACGACAATTACTCACGTCTCCTCCACTGGCAGCCGAAAGATAACGCCAACTGCAGAAAAATTAATAAATACACATTTCTTTTTAATGTATAGCATTTTCAAAAGAAATAATTGCGCCATTGCGTCAGCCGTTTTATGTGAAGATTGCGCGGCGAAAATACGAAAATAGCCAGCAGTCCGCAATAGGCCAAAAATGGTAAAGAACCGGAGAGCATTGACTTTCAATAAATGTAAATTTAAAGAAAAAGCTTATAAACGCAGAAAACGTAATTGAAATAACATATATATAGGTGGCGAATTTTTACGAGGTTACAAAAATTGAAATGTATTTGGCAGCTTACCAAAATTCTTGGATCCATAGATTGCCCGCCCAGAAATAATGATTTGGTGTTTGCTTAATTTTTTATGAGGAGCATTTTCGGTTGTCTCACTCGCATTTTTTATTTCAATAGTATTAAAGTATCGAATTATATATGTTGTTGCTTTTTGTTTTTTTTTTTATATCCATATATTTATGCGTTCAGGGTTTCCTTCTTTATTTTTTTTCTTTCTTGCTTTTACGAAAAATGTCCGGGTATGGGAAAGGGAGGAAGCGGGATCGATGGCGGGATATGGATCTCCAATGGAGAAGTAGTGTGTGAGAGCGCGAAAGAAGGCTTACAGAGACTTTGAATTGTTAGCTAAACGTAAAAAAGCCGCTTAAATATTGAATGCTGGGTAATACTCGTACGCAGTTAATTAGTAACGCTATCGTTATGTAAATGCTAAATGGCAATCTCGTCGGATTCACGCAAAGAATGGTCCTCCAGGAGCGCCTCCAGCTCACACATAACAGAAGCTATGCTATAATGCTAATAATGCATTTAGCCGCACAATTTCGCTAGGATGTCGGTACGATGCGGAGAAGAGCGACTTGTGGCAGGAGTGAGAGAAGACGGCACGGGGGGAACACAAAATACGGAGTGTGAACACCTATGAGTGTGGCGATATCTAAGTTTTAGCTTGACAAAGTTCTCCCCATTTTCTTGTATAAAAAATGTAGCAGTTTCAGTTTTCGTTTTTCCCTTCTAACCACATAAATAGAGTAAAAATAGAGCACCGGGGATGGATCTCCAAATAGTTTACATATATAAATATATATATAGGCATATTTATTTATATTGGTTGGTATTTTTTCCTGTGTGTTTTCTGCTTTCTTTGCCTCTCTTTCCCTTCGCTTTATTTCCGTTGTTCTCTCCCTTCTCCTTTACTGTCCGTCCGTCTGTCGAATTGAAATCTTCTCTCACTCTCTCTTAGTTTTTTTTCTTTTTGTATAAAACCTGCGTGTGTGTGTGTGTGTGTGTGGTTTGCATGTATAAATATACATAAAGATCTTAAAAAATTTGCCTGCTCATTTTCAAGTATCTGGTTGGTGTTGTTGTTTACATTGAAAGTTTCCAATACATTCGTTTGTGGACTTGGTTCGTCTTCGATTTCGCTTAATTATGGATGGGGATGCGCTTCAGTTTTGAGTTTTCCTTTTATTCTTTTTTTTATCGTATAAACCAAAAAGTTTTAAATATATAATAATGCAGAAATTTATAATTTTGTTGTAATTGGGTAATTATTTTTGCGTTTGACATTTTTTAGCAATTGCATTTACTCCTTCCGGTTCCTCTGATGCTACACACAAAAAACCGCAAATTATCTTGTTGGCCGTTGTTGGTTTTTCTCCATAAATTTTTAAATATTAATAATTACTTTTTTATGTATTTGTTATTAGTTCATTTACGGTTTCTCCTCTTATCAAACGTGTCGCTGCTGTTCTTGTTGTTGTTGTAGGTGCGTGTGTGTAGGTGTGTGTTATGTGGATGATGGGGCTGTGTTGTGTTTGTGTGTTGATTTATTCTTCTAGTACCCGCAAGTAATCAGATAATCTCCAAGTTTCTCTACCACGGAAGCGGCCTGCTGGGGCTGAACGGGATCCTCATAGATGGACACGATCACGGCTGCAAGGAAATACCAAATTATATACATAAATTAGTAATAATGCATATAATGCAATTCGAAAAGGAACTTTAATTATTTAAATTTAATAATCGATAATATTTTAACACTAAAAGCGATATTGCTCGATATTTCAAATTTTGATATACTAAACTCCTAATATGATAGCCATATTGGCCTTTAAATGGAGGTAACATGTAGAATGCAACTCTCTATCAAGTGAGGGACTAACATGGCTAAAAACAAAGACAAGTCTTCTTAATATTTATTATCCAATCGATCTAATCCCAAGACCGAATAATGACCCATTAATTAAAAAAAAAGAATCAATTCATCAATCAACCATAAATAAAAACTGTTTAGATTCGTTTGAATTTCTTATCAATTTTTCGCTGTTGCTAGCTTGGTTGTAATGCAAGGTAATAATAATATATTGCTGGTGGTAACATCAGTAGAAATCCAGTAGACGACTATCCGGTTGCCGATGATGCTCTCAAAAGCGAGGAGAAAGCCACCGCTATCAACACTGGAGAAATAAAAACTAACAGTATATTACAACAGCAAGCAGCATCGCTTCGGCAGATAGAAATTATGAATAAAGAGCGCGGAGCGGGGATCCGACGCAGTTGGAGGTGAAAACCGGACAGGCCACCACGTCCAGACGACAAACCAGAACAGCACGGGCTCCAAATGAGACAAGTCTCGAGTTGAGTGGCTAATACGCACATTAATCAAATGAGCAGAAAAGTGATGGAAACCTAATTGATTGAGCGCACACCAGAGCAACCAGCTCAACACAAATCGAAGCATGAATGGAAGTACGGCAGCCCGCCTGAGGGTCAATAAACCGGGCCCAGCTCTTGGCTCTTTCAGCCGATAAGCGACACTCACGATTTGAGCAAAATATTAAAAACAACACCTGCGATGACCTGCTGTCAGCTCTGAGTCGGCGCAATATTATGAAGGAGACGAAGTGCATTGACTATACATTCAATATAAATACAATATTAAAGCAATATATACTCAATGACTATACATTCTATATAAATATAATATTGAAACCATATATACTTAATTGTTACAGTCCTAATTTTGACCTGCGATTATTTCTATTTTCTTTGCTTCTTGAAGGTTCTAGACAATGATAAAATAATGAAATAATTAATAAAGTTGTTTAAATAGGTAGTAATAATGCTCTCTCAGATGTCTCCCTAAAGATGCAAATTTGAAATGAGAGAAAGACTAAGCAGAGACATTTTTGTTATGCTCTTCAAATTCTGGCCCCCATTGCTAGTAAGTATCTCAAGCATAACCAAGTCATATCGAATTTCATTTACCCTTAACTCGGACGTTTAAACCAAAAGATAAACAATGCCAATTTGCGGGCTTGCGGCGCTTCAGCAAGTCTCTGCCGTCAAAAGGCAATCCGACGACATTCGGTCAGATAATAGATATTTCAAGTAGAGTGTAAAGGTGCAATTTTGTGGCAATGTACGTATGTATGTAGGCCCCAGACCAGCCAACCGTTCAAATTACCCGATCAGCTGTTTTGGAGGCAGCTCAATGGCTCAACTGGCGCCCGACACACAAGCAATGCGTGTGTTGGCCGGGTCCAAAGCAAACTGGCCACGAAGGAGGAGAAGAACCAAGCAGAGACACGGCCAGACAGAGACCAGTTTGGATTATTTTTACCATTTCTTGCCTATTTTCCTATTTTTATGCCGCTCCTATACACTGTGCAACGTCGTTTGCACTTGAAATGGATTATGGCAATAACCTTGAGCTTGTCGTTGCACTGGCGGAGCGGAGGGTATGTGTGTGGTGTGTTGTTTTGTATTGTGTGTGTGTGGTGCGCAACAGTTGCCGCAAAAACTGTACAAATATGGACGCGCGGAACGGCTGACGCGTCAGCAAACAAACTGGTCGTAAATGCAAACAGCAGCAACAAAAATCAAAATTAGCTTCTTGCCATTGAGGCACTGGCTATCTGGGGGAAGTGAGTGTGAGCGGGAGAGCCCGGCAACTGCTAACAGCATTGACATGGCCAAGAATTTTTTTGTTTCTAACTAGAGATGCTGGAAAACGAAACGAAGCGACGCTTCTTGACCCAAAAAGTGGAGCAGCAGTAGCGACACATAAAATAATAATGATAATGGTCCCTAGTTTGCCACTCTCTTTTTTTGTCTCTTGGTGATTTGGCTTAACTTCTTAACATTACTTATATTGAGTTCCTACCAAAACATCACAGAGAACTGAAGGGGGAATCACTCATCTAGGGCTACTAAAATATTCCTTATATGGCGGTCTGTGGTGGGTTTTTGGATTAAATTCTTTGCACCAAAGATAAGTCGACGAAAATGAGTGGTAATTAAACCATTTTGTAGAATGTCTGTGTGCGTTTGCTGTTGGATTGTCGTTGTTCACACAAAGAAACAGCTGATAACTGTTATCAGGGCGGGGCAGACATCCCATCGATAAGGTGAAATGGTTACGGAAATTCGACATTTTTGGATAGTAAACCGTATTGAGAACTCTGCCTATATGCATAAGATCTGCGAAAAAATAAAAACTTTCCAAAATAGGAGCTAGCTAGCTACTAGATTAGTCATTAGTTTGATAACTATCTGTGTGAGTCAAGCACAATAAACAAAAGCAGAAAGCCTACTGCTGGGAGTTAAATTAATCCAGAGCGACTCATAACACAGATAAGCTAAAATTTATTAGATAGCTGAGGAGGATAAAAAACCAATCATTGTATCTATATAACTAATATCCTTTGAAACAATGTCAAATGTTTTAATATTCTAATGAATCAATAATTTCGTAGTTACAAATGTATGCACAACTGGTTTCTAGATGATTATAAATTATATAGTATTTATATATTTGATTATTAAATACTACTTATATACAAGCGTATGCGAATAAAACCACATGGAATACAATATAACTTTTGATTTTAAACATGTAACTCTACCCAGAAAAATCCTAGGACTGATGGATCAGTTAGAGCCCATAAATGTTTTCTTAAATTTGTTTAGAACCGTTACATTTCTCGGAAATATCTCTTCGATTATTATTGCTTTGTCCCGGGTAACATATCCTAAGGCCCCCCATTTATTTCGCTCAATTTCAACTTTATCATATTAAATAATGGTTTTAAAGAAAATTTTGGTCAAGAAACTCTATATAACCAACTATTAAACTAATCAATCAAAAGATGGTTTAATATAAACTGAATTTAGTATGATCCTAAATATGTTAGACTATCGATATTGTCATATATATCTATATAATATCGATTTCATAGGCGACAAAACTGATTTTAAAAGAGGGACTAGCCTTGCATTGCAGCTCCCTGTTTCGAAATTGCTCACCTTGTGTTGTCTTCATGCAGTGCACTCCGCTTCGGCCGAGCTTGGCGCGCACCACGCGATCTGTGCCGGACAGGTAAATGTACCGCTGGCCGGCGAGTGTTACGCCGTTGCTGGTGAGCAGGTCCTGCTGGTCAAAGCCGCTAATCAGTTTAGAGAGCTCCTCCTTTGTCACCTGCAAGATATGGGAAGATGGGGTTCGGATTAGTGGGGGTGGCATTGCATGTGGAATAGCTTATTGGGCTTCCAAGGGTCACGCACGCATTTCAATAAATTTCGGTGACGTTGTGCGTTTTAGTTATTACTCTGTCGTCATATGTAAGCCTCAGGGTGTGCAGCGGAGGGGATGGTTATGGGGCAGAAAAGATATTGGAGTGGCGGCGCGCCCTTTTCAGGCGCACACACAAAGCATTAATTTCTGTTAAAATATCAAAGTAATCAGCGACGGACGGCGCAGCAGCAACGGCAGCCCACGCAAACTCGAACCACCAACCACCAGCGAAAACCACCACCCATTTTGCCAACAGTTGGCAACAACACGCGCGGCCACATCGACGACGGCTGCCAACTCATTAACAAAGGTGGTCGGGTCCATGCAAGTGTTGAAAAGGGATTTGAGGGGGTGAAAGTGCCAGGGGAGTGCCATTGGGCTTTTAAAGAAATATAAACAAGTAAAAAGGATATGGAGTAGAGTTCTACTGTCACCTCGAAATATACCATAAGTCTTACATATGTATATGGGAGCAAATTGTGCTAACTAAGCAGGAATATTGCACGTAAACCTCGGACAAGGATATAGAAACTTCGGCTTGAGAAGTTACTAAGCTTTGTTTCTCGTCGGCTTCGGAAAAACAAGTTTGCAAACTTGAATGTCTCGTCCGGCCAAAAAGAGTCACACACAAGGAAAGAGGGCGATAACGAGAAAGAGAAATAAAAGAGAGAGGGAGAGAGTGAGTGAACGCAGGAGAGCATTCCAATGTCATTAGACTTGACCAAACCAAATGCAGGAAACAGCTGCTCTTCAATGAGAAAAGGAACGAAAATGAATTTATAAATCGAGTGTGAGAGTGATTAATCGCAACCCATTTTCTGCCCTTCTAAACGGTGACACATGCGCAAAGCCACTCAAACACAGCATCGAGAAGTTTCTATCGAGCGGCGCGAGTGGGAGAAAGAAATTATAGAAGAGAGAGGAGCAGCCAGAAGCCGGTTTTTGCTTACCAAGTTATGCCAAATATTTAATTAAATTGAGCAGAGCAAACGTAGGCAAACATTCAAAACAAAAATTCTGGAACCCAACAAATGGGCAAAAACGGACATATTTATTTGCACAAGTAAAACACATCTTTTGCCTTTTAAGGCGTGTTATTATTTGGCAAGCCATTTTTGCAAGAGGCGAATACAGAGACAAACAAACGTAGACTTTTTGATAAGCTCCCAGAATGGCTGTTGCTCTGGAGATTTCCAAAAACAGTCTGGCAAGGCTCAAAGAGCAGCTGATCAGATCAATCGCAAAAGGAAAAAATTGGCTATCTTGACTCCGGTGAATCATGCGAATGAAAATAAATCTCGCAAAGCTAAAATCAAAAGTAGGTAAGTCAGGTAATGCAAAAGGGAGAAAAATAAACAAAAGGCAGATGGGAAAGCAATAGGAGATAATTGAACGAAAGTGATACGCGTGCAGAATATGTCAAGCAATAAATAAGAGAGAGACGGGATGGAGAGGAAGAGCAGCAGCGACGGCGACGAAGAGATGATGACGTTGACAACGGACCAAAGCGGCTTAAAAACAGAAAAAGTGAAAAATTGCTGTGGCAAGACGACTGCCAACTCATGGCTAAAATCGGTTTATAGTGCAATTGCGATATTGTTGGAAGCGTCGACAAACAAAGCAAAAGGGAGTGGCTGAAGTCGAATGAAGCGCAACAGACGGAGAGCAGGATAAAAGCACATGGAGTCAGGAGGAAGTTGCACACACACATAAAAACACAGAGAGAGCACAACTCATTTATACAAAACCAAAAACGTGGCGCGCATATGAAATGCTCAAGAAATTTTAGGGCGCTCTCCCATGGTGACGCGGCATCGAGATATATACGTACATATGTATGTATGGATGTATGTATGTGTTTCCTTCATTTCGCTCCGATAAAGAGATTTTTTGCGAACAACAACAGAAGCGGGCGGAGATAAAAAACCAACACATCATATCGACTGAGACTGATAAAGGCTACCAGCAGAGTGGCCAATCGTTCTCTCTCTTGAGCTATTCCTAGAAAAAGGGAGCGGATGTGGATGCATTATCAGGAATCAGTGTTAAAAGGTACCGGGAAGTCCAATCTGCACATTTGAGGCTACTGTTGGTATCACTTTTTTACTACCACCCGTTGTTCTATTAAGTCCGAGCTAGTCACAGCTCGGCGACATGACTCACCCAAAATCACTAATGACAGTTTGATAGACGAGTGATTAAAACGGCTAATTGCTCTTTGAAAATTAGCAATTTAGCGACAGCTCTTATCTTAGCTCCAAGCTGAGATTAGAAGATGAATCTCACACGATCACGCACACTCACAATCGAACTCTCGGGGGGTCGAATGAGAGCTGGCCTGCGCAGAGAGCAACGCTCCAGGGGGTGAACTTGGAGAGTGATTGAGCAAGAGAGGGTGGGAGTTAAGTTGCTGCTGCTGCGTTGCTCTTTATCAAACCGAAACTCAAACGAAATAATCATGGCGGCCGTGCATGTGCGGCGCCTCCTTTGTGTGGGAGAGAGTGAGAGCGCGCGAGTCACACCCTTGAACTTGCGAAAATTCATTGTCAACTATGCGGCGCTTTTCCAGGGACACCCGCGGGAGGGACTGCGATTTGCCGTATCCGTACTCACCTCAAAGCCATTGGATTGGGCCCAGATGTTGCCATCGTGTCCGGCGATGCACGCCTTGGTCACGCACTGCGAGGCCAGGAGTTGGTTGTCCACATAATCTTGCCAGCTCATGGTGCTTTGTTTTTGGTGGTCGTGGGTGCGGATTAAGAGTGGATTGGTATTGGTTGGATATCGCAGGTTTACCGCACGGCGCGTCTCTTCTCTCTTTCGTTTCGGGGGTCTCACGAAATTTGCAGGGAGACAAAGGAAAATCGCTAAGCTGACGATTTTTCTTTCTCGGGGTTACTAATTTCGAACTGCAACGAGAAGGGGGAGAGGTAGACATAAATTAACATTTATCGCAGAAGTGGCCAATCGTTGCCCCCGCTATTTTCGCAAACTGTACGCTCTTCGACAAAGTTGGCTCATTCTCTCTTGGACTTTTTCTTTACTTTGTTAGTATCGCTGATTACTGACTTTGTGACTTGACTGGGCGATAAACTAAGCGCACACTTTGCACCAGCGACAACGTCGAATCGAATTTTATTCCTCCGAAAAACTCACTTATACACACACACTATATAGGCACAGCCACACGACACGAACAGGCGGCGAGGGGGTAGAGACCAAAGACTGAGACAGAAACAGGGACCGTCGTACGGCAGCTCCAACAACACGTCCGACTTGCACAAAGTGAGAAATTGAAATTGACTCAATTTAATTGAGGGATTGACGGTAGAGCTGGTCGGCGGCCTCTTTCGATATATCGATACATCGAGTGATTCGATTCGATAGCGATAGCGGGCGCAAGTCTGAACGTGTGGAGTGGTTTGTCTGCCTAGACTTGGTCACTGCCAATATTGTCCTATTTCTGTTTGCTGGCCCTACTTTCTTTGTCCTCGACTTTTACCTCTATCGATGTTTTATGTCCCGATAGCGATTGTTTGCTATCTGGAAAAACCCACTCAGAAACGCCGCAAGGGCACTCAATTGTGAGTCACTCTCTTCTCTGAGCGAGAGCGAGTGCAGCCCGCCTGGAGCGTGCGTGTGTGCGAGCGAGATGGGCGTGTGCGGCGGGCCGTTATTAATCTGCCGGCAGCGGACAATGCAAATGAGTGAGAGAGAGCAGACGATGACTCAACGGGTGTTGGTGAGTATGGTATGAATCGCCTTTCCTGGCCGGCACCGAGTGTCATAAATTAAAAATAGACCTTTAATTTCAACACCTATATGTGGGCGATTTTACTTATAGTTCCGTGCCACGCAAAATTTTTTTGCACAAACCGGCAGCCGAACTTTTCCCCACTTGACTTTTGCGCACACATATACACACTCGGACGCGACGACGCAACGCCGCCGGACAAGTGTGGGTTTTGCTGATCGAATCCATGGCGTAAATTCCACACACCGCTCGCCTTTATTGTCACAATTTACCCAAGCAGTTGGCCAATACTCTAAATTGCAGGACGATAGCTTGGATTTTTCAAAAACTCCCACTTACTGTTTAAGAAATCGGCAATGAAACTGAGTGATAGAGGTGCAAAAACATCGATGAAAACATCGATGCATCGATGTTTTTTAATTTTCTAAAACATCGATGTTTTTTTTGACCATCGATGGTTTTGCTCTTAGATAATTTAGTATTTTAATATTTTTAATTTTTTTTTTATTTTTTAATTTTTTTTTTTTTAACAAAATTTCGTGTTTGAGAGAAAATTTTTTTATTAAGAATAAAAAAAATCAGATTGTATTTTTTAAAGCAGTGCCCAATTTGACCGAGCCGTATCCAATTAGAGTAAGCAGTTAAACGACAAAAAATTTGAAAATTTTAAAAATATTTTTTTAATTATTTTATTTTACTTACTCTCTTGGTTGGATTCATTTTATTAATATCTATTATCGGCGTAGTTTGAGCAGATCTGTAAGTAAATACTTAAATTATTTCAAAAAAAAAAAAAAAAAAAAACATTTTCCTTTACTTACTCTCTTGGTTTTCTGCTACAATCAAACCAATAATCCTTATTATTAGACCTATTTGCAAATTTTCATCGGTTACCATTGTTTCATTATAAGCCCGGGAAATCTTTGATTTCCACACAAGCCCGAGGTTTTCCAGTTTTGCAGTGTTTGCTTCTGTGAACTCCGTCGAGGGATATTTTTTAAGTCGCCCTAATGCCTTTATATATTCATTAAAAATATCCGTGTAAAAGGGCTTTGCTGCCTCCGGTACGCGATCAAGATATTTATGTTTATTTGGCGTTTTAGTAGGCCTATTTTTTGGTCGCAGACAACAGCTATTATGTTGTCATAGCCACGTCGGCCAGGTCTATAGCTACCTCTTGCGAGCCCAGTTTTTTACTTTTGTGGCCCTGAAAATATAGAAATATACTCTTAATTATTATTGTAAAAATTAAATGTTAAAATCTTACCAATCTGACGGACAAAACTCGCGTTATATCGCCGTCTGTTGATGTCCCGATGAATGTTAAAGCCTTAAAGAAATTATTCCCTATGGTGAGATGCAGCTCATCGAATATGATAAAGTAGATTTAAAAAACTGGGTTTTAGCACCCGGAGCAATGCCGAGCAGGCGTGCCGTGGCTTGAAGAAGGAGCTCATTTTTCCAATTAGGAAGTCTGCACCAGAAAAGCCTGCATCACGAAATCCGTCCAAATCTTCGGACTATTTTCAGAATTTGCAAGTGAAATTGCATGCAAAAACTAGTACAGCTCGTTCAGAAGCTATTGTCATGCTCATGCCGAACCTGAAGTCTGCGAACCATTGCAGTATTGGAAGGTAAGTTTTAAAATAGTTTTGTCATAATTTTGTATCAATTAATTATACTTTCAGGAGTCTTCGAGTATGGCGGCCTACAAAGAAATATTAAAAAATTGTTGTGCGAGTCAGAGAGAGCTTTTAGCAAAGCTTGACAAATAATTTCTGACGCCTAAACCTAGAAATTGATGATAAACAAATGTTTTTCAACAAAAATCACAAATTTCTTAATAATGTTTGATCTCATTTATTATGTTTTTAAGTTAAGGCCAAAATAAAAAATATTCGTTTTTTATTTTTAAGACAACCGTAAGTGTGTATTGCACCAATTTAAAAAATAAGTTTTTAATTTTTAAAAACATCGATGTTTCTTCGATGTTTTGGAAAAAACATCCAAAACATCGAAGAAACATCGATGTCTCCATACATCGATGTTTTTGCACCTCTACTGAGTGACCGAACGACAGAACTCTTTAAAAGTCGAAAACTATCGAAGCCCTCGATTGTGTAATCGACTTAACATGACAGAAATTGGGCAGCATTGGGTTCTCTAGCGTTGCCAGATTTTGAGTCTCGAAGTTTGGGAAGCCAAAGCTGCCAGACTTTTGAGTCCCAGAGCTTGGATGTACGTCAAATTTGGGTCGGGGAATCCAATTTCCAGTCCCTTCCCGGACTTCCCTTCCCCACGTCACTCAAATTGCCGGGCCCGGCGAAAAAGAAACAAAAGAGAAATAGAAACGAAAATCTGTAACCTAGAGACGGGACCGAAAATCTGTAACATAGAGATGGAAAAAACATCGATGGTCGAAAAATATCGATGTTTTAGAAAATTCAAAGAACATCGATGTATCGGCTGTTTCATCGATGTTTTTGCACCTCGAACCAACTCTTTTGCTTTTGGTTAACAAATCAGTAGCAGCACGTGTATAAAAAGTGCCAAAAAATTTTCAGAAAATGTTAGTATAACCACTAAATTAAGCGTCCGGAGTGTGAAAAGCGGCCGGACGAAGCTGCGCCCCGTCGGTGGCGCTCGGTTTCAGGCGAATTTCGGTGTGCGGCGATAGAGAAAATTCGATTTGAAAATTTCGACGGTCGGAAATTTGTGAAACACAAAGGAAAAATTACACGACGGCTGTCCGCGAATGACAGACCGAGACGGGAAGTGAGAGCTGGCGAGAGAGAGAAAGAGAGAGAGAGGGAGAGCGTGGTGGTTGTTCCATTGGCGTTCTGCTGGGTGGATTTCGTACTTCGTATGGAATACCAGAATGCAATGCTGCGAGTTAAGCGAATTTATTGCCGCTGACCGATGACGAAGGCGTTTGCTCGGCGGCCATTTGCCTGCCACTTGTCTCATCCGCTCGACTCGATGACTGGACAAACGCACCGGACACTTCAATGCCGTCGCCGATCTATCTTTAGTAAATTGCTACATCTCTGGCTGCCTTCCCTCCACGTACCGCGCCCCTCGCTCTCTCCAGCGGCACACGCACCTTAAAATCCGCCAGTCGGCTTTGTGTCCGCTCCTACTGCCATTTTCAACCGGCTACTGCCATTTTGCGACCGCGGACGTTGAGCAACACTGGCACCGCAGTTTCGTGCCTAGCCCATATCGCTCGACTGCTCTCGCAGCGACAGCAACCACTGACATTGACAAACGCGCCGCTAGGGTCGTCTCGCTCGCACACACGGTCGGGGGCGGGCGCTGCCGCTCAAAAGGCCGCCTAGCGGTCGTCGCAGCTCGCAGTCTCATTTCGTATTTTGTACGTGAAAACAGAAGCACAAACGTAACTGAAAAGCAAAAACAGATTCGTCACTCGACCGACTGGCAGGAAAACAGAGCAGGGAACTCTCAAATTCTCCATTACTCATTCGTCTCAACCGACAGCAGGAACAGAAATTGTTTGAGTGAACGGTGTTTAAGTCGTCGAAATTCCGGATATAAACCAATCTAGTCAATTTTTTATCGTTGATAATGTGAGTGCAGCTCCTGTTTCGCGGCCGACGGTTGCCAAGCGCGATTCGATGCGCTTCAACATAACCTAGAAATCGCGGCTGGAAAATTTCCAGCACTCCCCCCTCCGGTTCTGGAGTCTCCATACTAACCAATTTTCTATGTCTCGTTTCGCAGGGATGATCGAAGTGAAATAGCTCAGGATGGTCCCGCCGGCATGGACCCCGAGGGTGTCATCGAGTCCACCTGGCATGAGGTGTACGACAACTTCGATGACATGAACTTGCGCGAGGAGCTGCTGCGCGGCATCTATGGTTACGGTTTCGAGAAGCCCTCGGCCATCCAGCAGCGCGCTATCATTCCTTGCGTGAAGGGTCGCGACGTCATTGCCCAGGCGCAGTCGGGTGAGTGTACTTTGAAATTTGCCCTCCCTCACTTCCCGCCCCGCCGCAAATATTTCGAGAATATGCAAGAATTGAGTATCACAAATTTGCTTAAACAACAAAAAGTGACGTTGGTGACTCAGCGTTCTGCGTCTGAAATTTCTATCTGTGAGTTGCGGCTCTTTGTGTTCTCTTTGTTTTTCTCTTTCTACCAATCTTACTCTCTCTTCGTTCGTGCCTCTGTCTCTCTCGGCGTCTTTACGCTTGCGCGCCACTTTTTGCTAACCAGCTGCGTTTTGTGGCGCGTTTTACGGCCGCCTGGACAGAAGAAGAAAGTTCCTGGAAAGAAAGTCATACTGGTCAGACTTTCTACCTAGCTGTTTATGCCGATTTCGTGCCAATTCCACCCCACCATCTACCTACAAACAACGATCCCATTTCGCTCTAATCCACTTTGAAGGATTTTGGGAAGGGACACTACGAATGGGAGGAGAAAGAAGAGCAGAGAAAAAATCCTACCCTTGTTGTAATCTGCCTGCAGCACCTGCAAATACAGACAAATTTTTGTTTATGTACTCATGTTCTTGGGAAAGCAATATATCACTACTCCAAATATGATGCTTGTGCGATTTAATTTATAGCTGAATTATGCCATCCTATTTATGTTGCTAACCACTTTCCTAATCTTTATTGCTGCATCACAGGAACTGGCAAGACTGCCACCTTCTCGATCGCCATCCTTCAGCAGATCGATACGTCCATTCGCGAGTGCCAGGCCCTGATCCTGGCCCCCACTCGCGAGCTGGCCACGCAGATCCAGCGCGTGGTAATGGCGCTCGGTGAGTACATGAAGGTGCACTCGCACGCCTGTATCGGCGGCACCAATGTGCGCGAGGATGCCCGCATTCTGGAGTCCGGATGCCACGTCGTTGTCGGCACTCCCGGCCGCGTCTACGACATGATCAATCGTAAGGTGCTGCGGACTCAGTACATCAAGCTCTTCGTCCTGGACGAGGCTGACGAGATGTTGTCCCGTGGCTTCAAAGATCAGATCCAGGATGTGTTCAAGATGCTGCCACCAGATGTGCAGGTTATTCTGCTGTCCGCCACCATGCCACCGGACGTGCTCGAGGTGAGCCGTTGCTTCATGCGCGAGCCAGTTAGCATCCTGGTGAAGAAGGAGGAGCTGACCCTTGAGGGTATCAAGCAGTTCTACGTGAATGTGAAGCAGGAGAACTGGAAGTTGGGCACATTGTGCGATCTGTACGATACCCTGTCCATTACCCAGTCGGTTATCTTCTGCAACACCCGTCGCAAGGTTAGTAGCACTCTTTTCTGCTTATCCCATGTATTCCTGTTCAGGGTTCCTTCAACTACCGTTTAATGAATTCCATACAAGTATCCAGATTTGTAAGGTGCAACTTTATTTTTCAGGTGGACCAGCTGACCCAGGAGATGTCGAGCCACAACTTCACTGTCTCGGCCATGCACGGCGACATGGAGCAGCGTGATCGCGAGGTCATCATGAAACAATTCCGTTCAGGCTCATCTCGTGTCCTGATTACCACTGATTTACTGGCGCGCGGTATTGATGTGCAGCAGGTGTCGCTGGTCATTAACTACGACTTGCCCTCGAACCGTGAGAACTACATTCATAGGTAAACTGAACCATCTATATCTTGGTCCAACCAGTGCGTAACAAAAATGTTCCCCTCTTTTTAGAATTGGTCGCGGTGGTCGTTTCGGTCGCAAGGGTGTTGCGATCAATTTCATTACAGATGATGATCGACGAATCCTTAAGGATATTGAACAGTTCTATCACACAACCATTGAGGAAATGCCTGCTAATATTGCCGATTTGATTTAGATCTTTTTCTGTTGAGCCGCAAAAACAACTAAGAAATAAAATTCTAAATAAAAAGTGAGTGAGCAACAAAACAGCAAACCGAGCAAGCAACTGCGGAAAATCGATAACAACCGAGCGCAAAAATTTAATAAAGTTAAATATTTATTATTCAACCAACAATTCAAAAAGGCAGCAGAGCAGAGCAGCAAACCAATCAATCAAGGACTAAACACTGACACATCGCTGGCATTAACAACTGGACAGCAGGGGTAACTCCTTCAACCATCATGGCATTAACATCTTGCGGAATCTGGGGCAACAAACATCTCGCCGAAGGCCCGCACAGAAGTCCATGTAACCATTTAGTCCTTCCTTGTGTAACATCAATTTTAAAACTGCGTCGTCAACCAGCAACAACAAATATATACAAATATATAAAAAAACAATTTGCATCTATCTAAAAAGAGAATATTTAAAGAAGAAACAGATTCAAGGCACCACTCGCTAAAACGGGCTAACAACTAAACGCAAAAGCCACAACATCTTTTTGCCACACCTTTGTTTTAGCGCTTTTTCTAGAACTATTGATAAAAAATATATTAAAAACAATACAAAAATACATATGTACACACTATGTTTAAATATACCAAGCCTAAGAAACAGAAACAGAAATTACTAAACACGCCCACATCGCCAAAACATATACGTAGAGATCAATGAGTCAGCTGTATAGTCTATATTCTGTAGGCCATATTGGCGGAGGTGTGGCTGAGCGATCTGGGTTTTTGCCAGCAAAGGTTGAAATATGTACAAAGAAATTTTCTTAAATTAGGGACGATGGGCTTTTTGAGCTTATAAAGGCTGAATAACAGCGTGGATCAACAAGGGTCTTTGGAGATTAAGTGGTTTTGATGGCACTGATGGTACCGTACCGAGTGCGGACAGCCTTATAAGTAGCTCTTATCAGTTCCGCCGGAGGCTGGATGGTTGTTCGGAAGACATCGAATGATTATGGGAATAATTTGATAAGAGACTAAGATGTTTAAGTTCTTTCGGTTGCCTGGAGACTGTAGCATACATCTTTATCGGAGGCATTGTAAGTGAAACCAAGGCGAATTCTAAAGTCATTAGACCAATAGGTTTGCAGGTCGATTTGGTAAGCCAACTTTAAGTACAGGTTAAACTAAAATTAGATTAGCTTGCGGTACAGCCCGATGCCAACTATAAGACCAAAATGGAAAATCAACCGACGAAGGTAGAAGGGCACCAATTGCAATTAGCAAGGACTGGATTATTATAGCTTGCGAAACCTGGAAACCTTAGGAAATTCTGTACTAAAATGGTAAATTATTATTAAAACGTATAATTTATAAATTTTAACTAAGATGTTGTGAGTCTTTTCCAAATGAAAACTTCTTATTTAGCTTTTAATTTCGTAATCAGTTACTTTGCAAAAAGATTTTAAATAATAAGCCAAATAAGAAACTGATTTTTAAATAATTTAAATATGTATAAACAATTTTTGTTTAACTGTTACGGTTTGTGGAAACATACACAAGCACAGCTGTTTTAGGGATTGTTGTCCTACTAAATGAACCTTAGAACCCATAAAATTTGTGTTCTAGTTTTGGTTAAGACATATATTTTTTAATTTAACACATAAAATCTTGATACAGATATTTTTGTTTTTATTACATTTTTTAAATAGTTGTTATGTTGACGAACAGAGATCGATCTATCGCGTTGTTTAAAAAACATCGATGTATGTTTTTGCAGCACTGCTAGTGGTGTGTGAGTAGTCAGGTTGTCGGATATTTAAAAACATATCGTATCGATGATATTTTTTCTGTCATATATAAACAAAATAATATTTAAAATATCACAATTACGAAATTTGGGCAAACAAAAAACACGATATACATTTTTGAAAAATATCGATATATTGATATTTCGATATATTATCAACAACCCTAGTGAGTGGCCCCTCGCCGGTTCGCGCTGACACAGAACGACCTTAAACTTCTTCCGTAAACAGTAGAATCCAAGCCTTGCATCCGCGATGGGTCAAAAAGTTTCACGCAATGACTTCGAGTGGGTGTACACGGAGGAGCCACACGCCTCGCGGCGCAAGATCATTCTAGAGAAGTACCCGCAGATTAAGAAGCTCTTCGGGCACGACCCCAACTTCAAATGGGTGGCAGGAGCGATGGTGCTCACCCAGATCCTGGCGCTGTTCGTCGTGAAGGACCTGTCGTGGACATGGTTGTTAGTGGCTGCCTACTGCTTCGGCGGAATCATCAACCACTCGCTGATGCTGGCTGTGCATGAGATCTCCCACAACCTGGCGTTTGGCCACAGCCGCCCGATGCACAACCGTATCCTGGGATTTATTTGCAACCTGCCCATTGGCCTGCCCATGAGCATTTCCTTCAAGAAGTACCACCTGGAACATCACCGGTATGTGCCATTGGACGATGGGAATCCATACGATTCCATGACGTTTTCGTGAAACTGGCGCGCACACATGAGCATTTGTTATTGTTGGGGCGTAGTCAGCCGCTCAGTAAACTGTGAAAATAGCCCCTTCCGCCAGCTGCCTTGCCCTGCCCATCCCCTTTATCGTCCAATTTACCCATTTTACCGCGTGTGGTGCGCGTTGCCCAACACTACCCCCGCTCCGTCCGCACCTTTATAAGCTTGTGAGTCAATTTTCCATTCTCCACTCCTCCCGCCGTTCGTGGAATGATTATATGTGGTCTTGGTCATCGAGTGCGTCTGAATTGGGCCGATAAGATTATTCCTGCTAGAAATATATGGCCTTTACTATAATGCATAAGTCGAACTTCCCAGCTTTCTTCAATTGGTCACGTAGCTCACTCAAGAGCCGGCCCGGTTGAATTGAGTCACTTCGTTATCGAAGGTCCCCCCGCAACTATTTTCGCAAAAGTCCCCAATTGAATTAGGCCGGGGAAACAAAATCAAAAAAAAAAGTATCTACATTTCTCAGGAATACTATGTTTATGTTTATAGTCACCCTCATTCACCCAAAGTGTAGCCTAGATAAGCGCTTATCTAATCGCCCAGGTGCGATCGTTGTGGATCGTTGAATGTCGCTCAACAACAGTTCGTATGTATAAAAAATAAGCAGGTTCGAGATTGGCTTAATCCCTGTTCTTCTACCTTTGGCAATGCCAATGATTTATGTTATTTAAGGGATTTGGTTAAGGGGAAGTTTTGAATTTATCAGAGCTTATAAATAACGGTTGACTAGTTGCCATAATCGCGGAATCGATGTTTTTAAAATTTTGGCGAAAGCATTAATGTTCTATGTTTTGTTACATTTCTACATAACATTTAAAACCAGGTTTAAAAAGATTCGGTTTTAATTTCGTATTATAGAGATGTAAAGGATAAACATATATTTATTAATAAGAATAAGATCATTTTTCCATCGACCCATTTAATGTTTCATCGATGTTTCTCCACATCTCCTAGCTTGAGGTTTTGCTCAAAGGATTCGAAAATAAGACTAGCTTCTGGGGATGTTATAAAAGATCCTAATTTCCATACATTAATTGTTGTTTAATTATAAATCAATATTTTTAACTTATATTTATATACAAATTGGCGATAAATATATCAAATATTTCATTTATAAGGCCAATATAATATATTATGATTTACCAGATCGCTAATTCTGATATTTCTCTTTCCATTGCAGTTACCAAGGTGACGAGGCTATAGATACGGACATACCCACACTGCTGGAGGCGCGCCTTTTCGACACAACATTCGGAAAGTTCCTGTGGGTGTGCCTGCAGCCGTTCTTTTACATTTTCCGTCCATTGATTATAAATCCGAAGCCACCGACGCGCCTGGAAATCGTCAACACCATCGTGCAGTTAACGTTTAACGCATTGATAGTTTACTTTCTGGGCTGGAAGCCATTGGCTTACTTGCTGATCGGCAGCATTTTGGCTATGGGTCTTCATCCAGTTGCCGGGCACTTTATCTCGGAGCACTACATGTTCGCCAAGGGCTTTGAGACGTATTCCTATTACGGTCCGTTGAACTGGATCACTTTCAATGTGGGATACCACAACGAGCATCACGACTTCCCTGCGGTACCCGGATCCCGTCTGCCCGAGGTGAAGCGCATTGCTAAGGAGTTCTATGAAACAATGCCTCAGCACACCAGCTGGACCCGTGTTTTGTACGACTTCATCATGGACCCAGCCGTGGGCCCTTATGCCCGCGTAAAGCGTCGTCAGCGCGGTTTGGCCTCCTAGGCGATTGGGTGATGATGATATTTCAAGGTTTCCTGGCACGAATGCAATCTCAGCGTTTGACATAAAGCGATTCTTTATACATGTATATTGTAGACACATTTACCACGCGAGGAGGATCGGAATCAAAGTGGGCACCTGATAATCTCCAAAGACGACGATTAGATAAAGAAGGCACTCAGACACTCGCAACGTTTGATTTGAGCAATTACGTGTATATATATATTATCTGGTATTAATGCTAGACTGTGAGCTTAGTTTGGATCGGTGGCCTGACTAAGGGAACATTTTCGAGCGCTTTAATTAATTGTTACCTCGTAAGTTGAAAAGCCTATTAAATCTAGTTTGTAAACTACTTGTCCTATTGTACTATTGAACTAGATTTTTCGATGCATATATTTATATTACCTTCAAGAACATAAATGTAAAGTCACTGCTTTATGCGTTTTTTCGTTTTGTGTATCTCTGGGATGCAATTAGGCAGCTCCTTACTTTGGACACTGCATCTGCTGCCAGGAATAAAATTTTTCCGTTTGAAAAATAATGCAATGAGTCTCCCCGACAGGTGATACATCTCTTTAACGCACGTGAAGTGATTCGCCTATGGAAATTGGGTTGCGTGCCGCACGTCATGTGGAAATGTGGGATGTAAACGCAGCCTATCAACTGATAATAATAATAATTTCGATAAGCCCCTATCGAATGGCACAGAAATGCGGTTATATGACTGCTATTGCAAGATAACTAGTGGACCTTGAAAATAAACTGTTGAAACAAGTACACCTATTGATTTCTATGGCAAAAAGTTTTATAATAGCTCTACATTGTCGATTAAGGTTGATGTAAATTTAAAAAAATTTGAATTTATATCAATTTGAGGTGGTCGCTCGTGCACCAGGTTTTTTGCTTTTTTTTTTTTAAAGCACGTTTTCCAAATGATTTCTTAATAATAACTAAACCGATTTGGCTCAAACTTCTAACACATTATCTAACATTCTTAGTGGTGAATCTTATGGACCTCGCTCAAGAGTATATCATATCGGGTTTTCCCTCTCGATATATTTCCCTATGGAATTCACGTATGAAGTTTAAATAGCTAACTTCGAGTTCTCCGACCCATTAGTAAACAACCCGACTATCTATTCCATTTCCCATTTAAGGTAATCGCCTGAATGACTTTCTGCTATCAGTTTGCAATATTTTTATGACCAGGTGTTAGTCTGCGCTCACCTGTGCCGGCAAGAAAATACAAATGAGTAATGACTTCAGACTGTGGTCGTTGGTGTTTCCCGTAAAAATTACTAGTCATAAATATTCCTCATTTAGGTGCTTCTGTATTAAAAAATGTATTCCGTAATGGGTTAGGTTAGTGGCCCAAAGATCTGACTGGCGATTCGACGAATTCCTGTCATTTAGCTGTTTTAATGAAACCCATAGTTTTTTAATGCTATTTATATATAATTTATTTATATTGTAGAATTACATATTTTGTGGGGAAGGTGTGTGGTGAAGGTCAATGTTTCTTTTTTACCTTTTTATTTTCTTGGGACTATTCATTGAAATCATCGTACATTATGGACTTAAAGAAATTAAATTTTTAATCCTTACTATATTTAGGGCTCTGTTTTTGTCGTTTTTTTTTTGTCTGTTATCGATTATCTTGGGTTGTCACTTCTTTTGTTATTATACACATTAAAAAACGATTTTACAGTGTTTTTCGCTCTTTTGCTTTCATAACTTTAAGCCTTGTTGGTTTTTGTTGTACGTTAATATTTTACCAAGATGTTTTGCCATTTTTTTGTGTTTTTTATTATTTTATTTATTACTTCCAAGTTAGGGTTCTAGTCAGCTTACTAATTATAAATTAAAAATTATACATTTTCATTGTATTTTTAAATGTAAACTTAGCTTTAAACTGCATTTTATATGTATTGTATGATCGTGTTTTATTAACAGGGTTTTTCCTTGGTTTTTTTTTAAGTTGGGGTTTATGCTACACTTTGAAATCAATTGTTTTCAAATAAACATTAGGACATACAGAGAAATGTGTGTACAAGGCGCCACACGTAAATTATTGGAAGAATTCGTTAATTTGTTCAAGTAAACAAAAAATGTACATAAGTAAAAACAAGAGTTTGGGAAAATTTAAATAGAATGGGAAAAACTCATTGCTGCGCGCGCATCGTATGAAACTCAAGCCGAACACAAAAAGGGAATTAAATTAACAAAAACTAAGAGTAGCAGGTAAATGGTAAGTTTAAATAATAATAATAAAAACGTTTAACGAACGTAAAATGTGGCTGAAATTGTACAAAAAACAAATATTTATATGTTGTTTCTGCTTTTTCTCCAGTTACTCACTTAGACTATGCTTTTTTACTATGCAAAAATTCTTATTACCTTTTCTCGTTCGGCTCTTTGTATTTTCCTTTCTTTTTGTTGTGTTTTTAGTTTTGAAAAGTGTGTGTGTTTTACGTTTTCGGCTGCGTAAATATATATAGCTAGATAATGGTAAATATATGTACTACAAAAACTTTCAAGTGACTTTTACTAAACTTTCATCGTTTTGTCTGCAAGTTTTTTGTTTGCTTTCTCTTTTTTAGTTGTAAAAATCATTGCGTAAAACACAAATCGGCTGTTACTGCAAAAAATCTAAAATCTATCGATGCTCATCTTTACCGCGCCGATTGCGCTGCTGCCCTCTGCTTGCCCGGTGTCGTCGTCGGCGTCGTCGTGGCTCCCGCTCCCGCTCCGGAACCAAGCGCCGCCACCGCCACCGTCTTGGTGCATCGAATGCAGATGTAATCGTCATCCGCCTTGATTTGGCTGCGTATAAGACCCACGCAGTACATGTGGAACCACTCGTTGCAGCCGCCATCGCACTGCACCCAGTCCACTTCCCGCCCGGTTGGCTTGTGGCAATTCTCTGCCCGGCACTCCTCCTCGTCGTCCTCTTGGGCGGCCTGCTGCGATCGCTGGGCGTGCTTCTTTTGACCACCGCCGGTTGTGTTATTGCCGCTGCCGGCGGTTCCTGTTGCCTGGGCTGGATTACTGTTGGCATTGTTGCCGTTGTTGTTAGTGTTGGAGTTGTTGTTGTTATTGTTGGCGGCGGTTGTTGTGGAGATGCGCTTGCGTTTCTTGTGCGCCGAGCCAGGAGCAGTTGGAGTGGTGGTGTTGCCACCCCCAGTCGCTGCTCCTGCATTGGAGTTGGTGTTGCCGCCATTGGCCTGCTTGTTCTCCGCATCGGCATCGGCTCCCGAAGCAGACGCTGCTGGCGATGCCTTCGAGGCGTCACTCTTGCGTCCCGCGGTTGCACCCGCCCCCGCACCCTTCTTTCCTGGCGTCTGCTTGGGCGTGTTCTGCTTCTTTCGCGGCACTGCGGAGTTGCCGCTGGCATCGTTGGAACGCCGCTTGTTCTTGTTGCGACCGTTATTATTGTTATTGTTGGTCGAGGCTGTAGCCCCACCACTGTTGCTGTTGCTGTTGGGACTACTGTTTTGCACCAGAAGGCTATCGTTGGAGTCTTCTGCACCCGAGGTAGCGGTCAGCGGATTCGTCGGCTGTGGCTGTTGCCGTTGGCGCTGCAAATGCATGGCAACTCGCTCAATGGCATCCGCCTCTAGCAGGGTGGGCGGCATCGTCTCCAGGATGCGCCACAGCTCGTAGGTTTCGTCCAAGGAAACCTCTAGCAGGTCACCTTCCATCATTAGATCGAGCAGATTCTCAATTTCGCTGTCGGACAGCAGCTTTAGGAGATCGGAATTCGTCGTTGGGTTAGTCACCGCGGCGGTCACCGTTGTGGCTGCGGTACGGTGCTCATCCTCGTCGTTGCTAAACCCATCCTCAACGATACGCAGCCGGCAATCGTCATCGTCGTCATCATCATCGGCATCGTCGGACTCGGTGGATCCGCTAGCATCCTTCGACAGACTGGTGCGGCGACGCGGCTTTCGCGGACTGTTTATATTGCCCACCCCGGCCACGCCCTCGGATCGGCGTTTTTGCTGCTGTTGCTGGGCGAGTATCGCCTCCTGGGCGGCGCTCACATCGGGACTACTCAGCGCCTTTCTTGCCCGATCCTGCCAGTTCATTGCACGCTCCGCCAGACACCTCAAGGCCTCATCTTCGGGCAGACGGATAGGTAGTTGTTGCAACTGGACAAGCAACGGCAGGATGGTCTCTAGGCGTGGCCGCTTTGAGCGCACGCAGCTCGGGCAAAGCCATTTCGGGCGATTCGTACCTGCTCCAGTGCCGCCGCCTCCACCGTTTTGAATGCCATTTTGATTCGTCGCTGATGGCACAGGGACGCAATCCTCGTGAAACCAGTCGCGACACAGCTGACAATTGTACATCAGGCCTCGGAACTCTGACTTGCACAGACAGAACATGTCGCGCAATGGGTTCTTAGCCATGTTTTGGCGTCGCAAGTCGCGCATGTCCAGCAGCTCCTGCTCCTCTGCATTCTTGAAGCTGGCCACAATCTCCGCAGGATTTTTTTCTTTTAAAAAGTCGTCCTGCGAGAAAAAATCAAAGAAAATACGTTAAGAAAATAGTAAATGTATATATATAAAACATTTAGGCCAAATATGTGTTTGTTTTAACGAGATGCGGCTTTGAGTTGGAGTTGTGAAAGTAGCCAATGTTAAAGTTTAATATACCTGAAATCGGGGCTTGAGATCCGAGTCAATATTGATGGCATCCGCACGAGGCATCAGTACCTCTAAGAGCGTGTAAAATGTGCCCTTCTTGAGGAAGGCACACGCCGTATTGTCCTTCCACTGGTGGGCACTGCTGAGGTGACCCTGCATCCGACTGAGCTCCTCCAGCTTAATGGGTATGTTCAGGCCGCGTTCAATCATAGCTTCGAGAGTGTGGCAATAGGTGACGTGGTTGTTCTGCTGCAGCTGCTCCACGGCTCGCAGCCATTCGCGTGCCTTTCGCAGTGCATCCTTTAGCAGGCCATGCGACGGCACCTGACCGTTAATATCGCTGGCCGACTTGAGGAACTGCTCGATTTCGGCCAACTCGTGCTGTTGGGTCAGCCGCCGGAAGTATTTGGCCGCCTGCGACTCCCAAGACTCGATGTCCGCTCCTATCTGCTGAAGCTTGCGCATTTCCCTGTCCACATAAGGATCCGTTGGATCAAGATCGGCGGCTGCCATGTGCAGAAGGTTCTTTACGTCCTGATACGTCAGCTTCGAGCTCGTTTCCCGCAGTCCCTGCGAGCGCTTGTACCACTTGCACTGTTTGAGTCGCTTCTGCAGCAAATCGAGCTGCTGCAGCTCAATGCGCAGTGAGCTGCCCTCGCTAATCAGCGTCTCCAGCTCACTCTCCTCAAGTGCTTCCAAAGACAATTGCAGTTGCCCGTCTGCCCGTTCGACGAACTGTTTGCCGAGCACAAGGAGTTCACGCACCGATGCCCCCTCGTCTATGATGCAGCAGAGATTATCTATTTCTTGGACGAACAGCTCCAACTCCTCCATTGTTAGCTTGTACTGAGCCGCTTCCTGGTTGTGATCGGAGCGGGTTCGAACCTGGAAAATAATTGAATTATTATGATATGGTTTAAAATATAAGTTCTAAGTTAGATATATATCTCGCGAGTAAGTTAGATATAATACATTAACAAAAATATCGCGCAAAATAACATATTAAAAATATTGTAGTTCCATATAGAATATAAAAAAATATACAATTTAACCTTAAATTTTCGATGTTATCGAAAAACATAAATTGCGGATGTACATCGAGAGAAAATGTCCGATATATTTAGAAAAGTATTGAGCCAAATTCTATATTAAAAAATATAGTAAAATTATATATATTCAAAATGTCGAAGTTCAATTTAAAATATCAAAGCAAGTTAAACACAAATTATTTTTAAAACATGATTAAACCAAATTTTCGATAACCCCAAATAAATATTTTTCAGAATAATAGTTGAGACAAAATTTGGAATAATTTTTGGCACAATTTCGAAATATTAAACAGAATATAATAAAAGTTACGATAAATCGATATTTTCTGCAATCTTTTTGCTTAAAATTCGAAGACAAAGTACTAAACCAAAATATTATTGCATTTTGTAAAGACATAAAAACGTGAACCAACCTTATTAATTCCCAATTGTTGGATGACTGTGACACATTTCTCGGCCTCGATAGCCGCTGCATTGAGACGGTCGATAAGCAGCGACGATGGGAATTTCTTAGTCTCGGCCTCCTTGCACAACTCCTGTAGCTCCTGTAGTGTCACGGAAGTGGGCGTATGGGAATCTACGATGTCGCGGCAACGGGATAGCCAACGTTCAAAGCTGTGCGCCTTCACCTTCAGCTTTTGCAGCATCAACGGCATCTCGTCCAGGGTGTAGCGATAGATCAAAGTGTGCTTCTCTGGAGCACACCCGCACAGCACTGTATAGTGGCGCAGGCAAACAATTAGCTTGTCGTTGCACTCGCAGGCCACAGCCGAAAGGAAGCAAGTTGTATTGCATTCCTGGCAGTGGCGTTCGTCATCGTTTACCAGCTCGAAGGCCCGACGCTCGGCTCGCGTTACGCCCCACTCGAGGAGCGATTTTCGCAGCTTCTTCTCCGTATCAACCATTTCGGCCATGTCGATGTAGCAGGCGGTGGCAATGCCAAAGGTCAGCTTGGCCGGCTCCAAGGCCATCTTGCAAACGAGCTCGTCGTGTGAGAAGACGCAGAAGCGACGTAGCATGGAGTAGTGATTGACGCACTCACGCCCCATCTTCAGCCAATCTGCGGGCGCAAAATTGACTGCCTCGGCAAAATTGTAGCCCTGGTTGAAGCCAGCATGGTAGGCGCGAGGGAACGTGATCACAAATTCGCCGGCGTGCTGATCGGTTCGGAATACTGGTACGCGGTTATTCATCAGGATGTTGGGGTTCATAATCGTCACCAGTTGATGCAGCAGGTCAGGCTGAGAGGAGAAGAGCTCGGGAGCTGCCTGCTTCATGGTCTCCTCGAATTGCTCGGCACAGGACCCCGGGACACCGTACCATGTCTTCGGCTCTCCCCAGTGAAGGTAGTTGATCGAGTAGCTCCAGTGGTCCTCATTGTGCCAGCAGAAGGCAGCGAAGCACATGCCCACGTACATCCACGGCGCGTTCATGCCGCTAATATCTGCGTTAATGTGTCCCAGAATGGAATCCTCCAGCAGCGGCAGGTTGTTCAGATTCCAGCTTGACTCGGCGTATTCCTGGTCGCCGGGCAGCAAATACAACGAGCTCTTGGTGGGAAAGCCGGAGCCATGATCCATTGTGTGCAAGTCGGCGCCGTACTCAACGGTCACGTCTTCGTCAATGGAGGACACAATGCGCCAGAATTCGCGCTCCACCATCTCGGTGGGAACAAGGTGCACCGGCTTGCGGAAGTACTCCTGCTTGAATTGATCCGCCATCTGTCCGAACTGCTGAAGTGTGTATTCCCGTTCTGCCTGTTCAAAGCCAAAAGCTTCCTGCGGCTTGCTGACCTCCTCGACAACACAGCGCGGGCAGAGCCATTCGCCTGTATAAAGGATCGGGTAAAAGAAATGTTATTATTGAAAGTAACTATTATAAATTTTAAAACAAATACGAAATTTGTAAAATGTTGCATGATTAATATTTAAATTTTAATAGCCGCGAAAAACAGTCGAAAAGTGTCTCTTGGCTATTCTTCCGATTTTATAGTTAAACTAAAATATATATACTTATATATATTTCTCGATTTACATATATATCGAATATCACCGGCCTAAAATACTGCATTTAAGCTTGTTTCGTCTTTACAAAAAACTTTAAATATTATACAAGAGGTGCACTTCTCTACTAACACAAATTATATTATGCATATGAAAATCAAGACACCTAGACAGCAGCATAAACTAGATAATTAAATTGAGATCATAAAGGAAATACGCATTACTCACCTTTTGGTATACTGGTCAGGGGCGGAAGCAGACAAAAGGTGTGGTAGCTGTCGTCGCAGCCATCGCAAAGCAGCATGGATTCCTCAACGTCGCCGCGATTGCATATGTGGCAAATGTACTTCATTAGAGGATCGACAATCAGAGCCGGTGGTTCGCCGAGTCCCTTTTTTTGGTTGCCTCCACGAGTGTTTGCAGGGCCACCGCCTGCAGCTGATAGCGCGCTGCCGCCACCGCTATTTATTGAAGCATTAAAGCTGCTAAGCAGATCTCTTTTAAACTCTTCCTTGGTCTCCGTCTTGACGAAAACCCCCGTGGCGGAGGGTTTGGAAGTCGTAGTACCGCCCAAGCCACAGCTGGCGCTGGAGTTGCCAAAGCGCTTGGAGCGACGAGTGCTGTTTTCATTTGGCGGCGCAATCTGCTGCCGTGTTGGTATCTCGTGTACCTTGTAGTCCGTTCCGCCACCGCCGTCCTCCAGCTTTACCGGCGTACCGCCTGCAGATCCAGAAGCTGCGGTTGGCGTGGGTCCCAATACTTTGCCGGAAGTGTACACCTCAAAGGGGTGTAGAATGCGCTCATAGTGCGCCTTCAATGTAGCTCCCACGCTCTTGCTGGAAGGGTATTGCATCCGATTGGCCACCTTGGCCCACTTGCGGTCCTTCGTGGTCTGCTCCATGCCGCCCTCTTCCTGTACGATACGGTGAAGTGTGTACAGGTCCAAAGCCTTGCGCTCCACCATGGGTATCTTAAGAGAGGAGCCCTGGAGTTCCCAGAATTTGGCGATCTGGTCTAGGAAGTTAAGCTTGACGCGCGTCTTGGCCTCCAGTTCGTTTAGTCGTTGGACGCGCGGTGTAAAACGCAACTTGTCCACATCAACGGCGAACGGTGGCGACCAGGAGGCCGGCGGCTGTATCTTAGCGATTCCACACTTCTCAGCTATCGATCGGATCTTGCTTATGTAGGCCAGTGGATTCTTGAACTCCTCGGTAGTGGGACGAAATACGGGACATTCTGGGGGAGTGTCGAAGTGAAACTCTTCGTTTTTGCCCTGGTCGAACTTATTGCTGCTGTGTGGCTGCGTATGTACCGTCTTCTTGTGTCCGGACGGGGGCGTGGGAGTAGGATGGGGGCAGCTGTTGTGATACTTCTTGCTGGCCGACACGCTGCTGCTGGCATGGTTCATTGGTACACTGGGCATGGGCCGCTCAACCACTGACGTCGGGCCGGCAGCAGCGGGCGTGATATGGGCAGCGGCCGGCGTGATAGGAGTGGAGGAGGTCTCATCGCTGACATTCGATTTCTTGGCGGACTCTCCGCCGCTGGCTGCTCCGTGGCCAGTCGAGTTGCGAGTGCGTAGGCGACGCGCTGGGGTCACTGTTCCGTTGGCGGACGCTGCGCCGCCGGCGGAGGATGAGCCGCTGCTGTTGGCGCCTCCGCCGATTCCGCCTGTATGGGCGGCTGTCGTATTGTCCGCCTCGGTTTTGGCGGACATGGCTTTAATGTAGGTTCAGATTCAAATTACTGCGCCCGTCTCTGAAAAGCGAGAGAGAAATGTTACTGGTAAGTTCCGGAGTTCACAATGGAATAATGTTCAACGCGTTTCGGTCAGTTGGCTTTTATTGTTATTGTTAGGGTTGAAAGCCGTCCTGTCCTGCCCAGTTTATACTTGATGATATGGCAACTCTGGAAGGCCATCCCTTTAAAATTAGAACTTTCATGTAGAAAGGAATTATTATATTTTCCCACACTTTGATAAATATAATACGGTTAGATGGCTTAATTTAAATACTTTAAAATCATTTTAAGAACAGAATTTAGAGCTTAATCCTGAAACGAATGATTCCATTAAATTGTTCCCGTGTATCTTATGTACATAAATGCTGCAGGAAATATTTGTGTATTAAATTGTTACCAAGAGATTTACTAAAAATGTGTTAGAAATACAACTTCCCAGAGGCTGACTGATACCCTAGCCGTTTTGATAGAACCTAAAATCTTTTCATAGGCCTAAAAATTGACTGTAAGTATTAAAAATAACATATTATAAAAATATTTGAGTATTGACTCAAAGAAAAGCATTTTAACCTATTTTATTTACAAAACATGCCCAACAGATATTACACTCAATTTGTGGGTTGAAATACAGCCCAAAAATATACAATGATTTTTTGGCCGGGTATTCTGTAGTCGGAGACATGCTAAGAATACTCTTTTAAATAAATAATGCAACCTAAGAATTTGCAATGATTTGTAGACAATGTATGTACTTCTGTTACCAAATTTACTTTTATAAATAAAATGGTTTTGGGATAGACTCCTGCATATACATACATATATTGTCTTTTTGCTAATGATTCGCTTTAAACACTTGCCCGGCTCATAAAATGACCCACTGTATCTACATCAAATTTAAATCCCCGCACACCTGTATGGCCGTTTGTATAGGTGTATAAGTGTTGCCTGCACTCAACCCTCACAGGTAAACAAACAGTAACTGAGGTGCCAGGGGTCTAAGAGAGAGAGAGAGACCTATTAAACGACCTATCCAATCCTGCCAGGATCGAGGAATCTTTTGGGGGAAAGGTACCTATTTTCTCCTTCTACACTCCTAGGGAGAGTGCAACAGCTAATGGTAGATACTGAGAATTTGTTGCATACAAAAGTGGAGCACGAGCACGGCCAAGACAATCACATCCCCGGACACATGGGACACGGGGAGGGATGTCGTCGCATGTGTGTATGTATAACATGGCGACCAATAAACTTACAAACTCAACGTGCTCTTCGCGGACTTAAAGTACATCGAGCGAGAGTGCTGTGTGTACATTTACATAAATGGATGAATTTTATTAAACACAATTGGCCGCAGGACTCCAACTCGTAACACAGAGAAAGTGAAAATAAAGCTACACTTGACAGAATTTAAAAAATTTACGCATGAAGCCCAGAAACGGAAACGAAGCCATCTTGAAAATCGCTGTCATGTCGCCGTTGAGTTCCGGCTGAGGTTTGCAGTGGGATTTTTTAGAGGCTTGCCAGCTAGACAGACAAAAGGAAGCTTTGCTGCTCCGGTGGTTGTTGTAACTCACACTCGCTCACGCTGGTGCACAGAGATGTGGGGCGCACTCGGCAGTCACCACTAAACACAGAATCAGTGGCGGAAAGGGAGTAAAAGTGGGTGGGGAGTGTGGCGAGTGTGTGTGTGTATAGTTTTTCTATGCTTGATCAGGAAGAGCCCGCCGCTCTCTCCTAGAGATGAGCGGTGAGCACTGTTTTTGTGTATCAAGTGAGCAAAGTACATCGACGAGGGCCACGGCAACGCGGGTAGTCAGAGCCGTCGTCGCATGCTGCGTTTGGTGCGCGGCTCGAGTTAATGTGTTCCCCCGTACGACTCTTGTGCGGAGCGGAGGATTGCAATTGGGATTTATGGACTGCTACTCCGGCTCGTCTTGGCCAACTGTCAGCTTGTGGAATCGCTCTAAACAGTTGACAGCAGGCACAGACTGTTGGCTAGCTCTTCGGTTTATTGATCGTTCGGAAAAGCGGAGCCTAAGCCGCGAAAGCTTCTTTTATATAATTTCCATTTTCAGGCACACACACAAATACACTCGCACGCAGCTTACACAGGCGGCACACGAACGCAGGTACACGAACGCAAACACACACACACAGCCGAACACCGAGCATGTACATAAATATGTATGGTTTTTGGCAAAATTAGCACTGAAATCTAGTTACTTTTACAATGCACACACGCACAGCACCCACTAGAATAAGTTGCAGCTCGGGGAGCCAGCAGGAGCACCGCGTTGGCACAGCAACAGAACCAACAAAGTACTGTGATTTTTACGCATTTGAACTGCCATATTGCACATTTACAGCGGAGGGAGAGGGAGCAGAGAGTGAAAAGGGGAGCGAGCTGGTTCAAAAGTAAATGCAGGCACTGTACTTTTCGAAAGTCTAGCAGCACACATTGGAGTATAAAATATTATTATCTATTGTTCCAGGCGGAAAGATCACAATATTTTTTTTCGCTATGATGGCGACCACCGCGGGCAGCGACGCAACGCACTTTACAGCGCTGCTGCGGCTCTGCTGGCGTATGCAATCTGTGCACAGGATTTGACTCACTACCCAGGGTTATCTGCGTTCTAGACACACTTTCGGATACTCCCCACCTGGATGGGGCGAAAATCTAGTAGATTTTAAGGCGAATTTTCACTTTTATTAGAGACTTTTCTTTAGCCGTCGACTGCGCTGCCAGCAGCACACATACAAACATTTTCATCAACCGAGTGCGGGGGGTTGTTTGCCATGGTGGCCATTGCAGAGGCTGCAATGTGCACTTTTCCAGCCTTCCTGGCACAGTTCTCTTGCCTGTGACCAGGTGGAGGAGTGCTTTTCGTTCGTATTTTGCTGCTAATTAAACGTTTTCAGCCATCAGAAGTTCCCCACAAAACTCACGCACACACTCACACCCTCGCACGCACATGAGCACGGGGTAAAAACTCACTGTCGTCATAGGAAATGGGGCCGCGCACGTTTGTATAATGATCGAGATGCATCCATAAAAGCACGGAGCACGACACTTCCGAGCTGGCTTATTTATTTTAATTTCTGTGTATTTATTCCTGATTTCTTTCTGCGATGTCTGCGTTTTTTCCGCGACCTGGCCGTTCGTTAAAAACATCGATGGCACCTATCGATAGTCCAAACGGATGCGACCTGGCCTGCGGGGATTTGCTATCGAGCCAACTTAAAGATATCGAATACCATCGGCAAAACATCTTCATAACAAACAAATCGTGACCTCCGACGCTGAAATGAGTCGATTATCATATTAACGGTTTATGACATAAGACGTAATTTAAAACGATTTTTTTTATGTTAAGTACACTAATATTTAAAAAAGGTTAATTTTCCTTCCGACCAAAGAAAATATGATGTTAAATTACTAATCTCTTACGAAATATTTACCATTACCATTGTCTATTCCTTTCCACTTGAGCTTCCTGTATCAATTTATAATATATATTGTCGTACCAGTACTGTTCACTGCATCGAGTGCGGACTGTATGTGCCGATGAAATCCGATTAATTGATGACCCAAACACTGAAACGTGAAACTGTATATCGATACAAGCGACACTAGTACATCTCTAATGCCAATTGGCAAATAAGTGAAAAGAATCTCGCAATATTGGTTTTGTTGTTTCGGCCAAAGTTAACTTTTAAGGTAGCAATTGGAAAGCGATGCCCGTGCGCAAGTACCGCCGCGAGACCAGCGAAATAAGCTGCTGTCTGAAGTACCTGCTGTTTGCCAGCAATGTGATCCTTTGGCTGGCGGCCCTGGTGGTCCTTTCCGTGGGCATCTGGGCCTGGAGCGAGAAGGATATGTTCCGCAACATTACGCGCCTTCACTTCATTGCTCTAGATCCCGCCTTTGTGCTAATCATGTTAGGTGGCGTCGCCTTCTTGCTGGGCTTCCTTGGCAGCGTCGGTGCCCTCCGAGAGAACACTTGTCTCCTTGCAGCGGTGAGTATTTTGAAGATTTAAGGTCTTCGGAGCTCGACTAATGCCCTCCTTTACCACATCAGTATGCAATCTTTCTAAGTGTGCTGCTCATCGCCGAGATTGGCTTCTGTGCCCTGGCTTTCGTTCTCAAGGACAAGGGCTGGGTAAGCTAATTTCATCACATTCATATCGTACAGTTTATGGACTTGTGTGCTGCAGATCAAGGATCAAGCCACTGAGGGCCTGAAGGCCTTTATCAGACACTACCGCGAGGACGCAGACCAGCAGAACCTTATCGACTGGATCCAGGAGGACTGGTTGCAGTGCTGTGGTATCGACGGACCCAAGGACTGGGACAGCAACAACTATTTTAATTGCTCATCCATTGCCATTGGCAGCCGGGAAGCCTGCGGCGTTCCCTTCTCTTGCTGTCGCCGACGTCCCCAGGAGGTGATCAAGAACAAGCAGTGCGGCTACGATGTGCGCAAGGAGGGATACGTAAGTTGTTTAGTTTGGGTTAAGCCAAAGCGCTGCTCCTGTATTTCTATAATTTTGCAAACGCAAGCAGCCTGTGGATAGGAATATACATGAGCGCGGATGCTTGCGCGCCGGCGAAGATTGGCTGGAGGCTCATCTCATTAGTGTAGCAGTTTGCTCTGTGAGCCTGCTCGTTCTGCAGGTGCTAAATTTAAAATAATTCAAATTTAAAAAAGTTATTCAAAGAGTATTGCATTTTTATTGCTTAATTAGTTATGCCATAATTTGTTTTTTGTTTTCTAAATTGATTTTTTTTAGCAAATAATAATAAATACTTATTTTCTTGGTCCGTCATGTCAAGCCCAAAAACTATAGGAGTTACAGAACAAAAACTATAAAGTAGAGCCCGGTTATGTTATGGTCGGAAATTCGACTATTAATTCTTTTTGTTTTTAAATTTATTTTCTTTGCTATATTTTGTATATTTTACCAGGGCATGGAACTGTCCAGAATCATTTATGAAAAGGGATGCGTCCAAGCTGGCGAAGAATGGATGGAACACAATTTAATTATTATTTCAACTGCCGTTATTGTTGTGATGTTTTTCCAGGTGTTTGTTTTGAATACTTTTTGTTTGTTCCAATGTATTTACGAATTTATAAGGGTTTTGGGGTGGCGGTGTATTAATCCAATCCTCTTAGAGCACGTCCTATAAGGGCCCAGCTCACAGCAGCATCTTCTAACAGGTAAAGGACCTTCATTTTTGCATCTGTCCGGTACTTGCATCTTTGAATTGCAGTGCACCCACACAAACCGTAAGAGAACATGTAAAACCAATTAGGGCGGATCAAAATTTGATCTTTGTAAGATTACCCTTTACACGGGTCTAACCTAAACATATTTACTAATACCAAAACGTTCTACCAACGTGCAAGAGCTGTACTCCGTTAACCCCTGTCTTTTTTAATTGGTAGATCTTGGGCATTTGCTTTGCTCAAAACCTGCGCGCCGATATCTACAATCAGAAATCCAAGTGGCACTGACAAATGGCCCTTGCTGTCGTTCCCACAGCACTCTAGAAATGGATCATCGGAGGAGGACCTCGAGCCGGAAACTAAAACTACTCATCTACGCTTCGGTTAGTTAACTACTACTATAAATACCTTATCTACTCAATACGCTCCTGCAATCGCCAATATACAGCCGTAGCTATGTGTCTAACTATAGCGAACGCATTCCGTCTTCGTGGACAATGACTTACATATATACTAGGTTGCCAAATTGTTTGCTGTTCTTACGTCGGCTTCTCTCTGCCCTAAAGCCAAACTGAGAAACAAGTGCAAAACAGTTTTATACATTTTCTATACATTTTACAATGAAAAGGAGGCATAAGAAAAGCGAACGAAAAATTAACTCAAAATGCAACTGTGATATATTTTTAACGAAATGTATAGAGAAACGATCAAGAAATGAAATGCAACAATTTTTACAAATGATAAACACTGAACACGTCGCGAAACCCATTCTTATACCGAACACAACTTCAACCTAGCACCGCAGATGTCTGTCTTAAGTAATAATCGTTATTTTTATAACCGAAGACTAAATACCTTTTTTATGTGGCACAAAGAGCGAAATATTATAAGTACTAGCAAGAGCAATTTAGCTTCGGCGAGCGGAAGTTTTTATACCCATGTCAAGTCCAAATCTTGAGTTATTTGCTTTAGCTAAAGCCTTAAAAACATAAATATTCGATTCTAAGCCAACCGGTCTTATGGAAGCAATAGACCCGAAGCAATTTTCCACCTTTAGCTTTGTACATATGAAGCAAATTGGGAAAGTTTAAGTCTATAGCTTTTAGCCTTGGCGAGTAATTCGATGAAAAACAGATGGGCGGATGGCTTGAAAGTGTATTCTTCAATGTATGGTTAGTCAAATCAGTTCGGGGTCAGTATAAATTAACAAAACTGACATCAAAAATTTTTTTCAGAGCTAAGACAGAATGTGTACCAATGGTGTGTATGCCTGGTTTTTTGTAAATCTAAGGGATTGACCTTGTTATTTTCCTGAAAAGTCACTGAGCGTCGGTTCCGTCCTTTCTGTTACAGTCCCTTGCCGAAAAAGATAAATACCACATCCAAATTTTCTTACTAGGGACTTTATCCCTCTGCAAGATTTTGAGAATGTGGGAAAAAAAAAATTGTAGTAGACAAGGGTATAAAAACCATCAGTTTGCTTTGTGGAATGAGCTTAAATTACAAACAAAATGTAGGAATATGGCATTGTAAATACATACATATACATATTTTTGCAAATATCATGAGAACTTAAGGCAGTTATGGGCTTACTATATGTATTATTTACATTTTGTTCAAGAGCCAAATGTGTTCTACCTTATTGTATACGTATATTTTAACACTAGAAATGAAAGAATACTGCCTATTTTCGTTTTCAAAGAGTCCAATAATCCAATAAACTGCCATATGAAAGCACCACTTCTTAGTCAGATATTCCAACTTTAGTAAAATTATTGCAGGCTGCAAAAGAACAACTAAAAATTCTCAAGAGTCACCGAAGTCTAAATATCCTGATCTTATTATAACTTTGGTAATATGTGTTTATTTGGAAATGGTTAGAAGAAGAAAAGAATGTATCTAAATTTTCTTATGTTATTTTACCGAAAGAAATTAGGAAGGAATATGCAAAAGAAAACCATTCGAACAAATGTAAAAACATAAATAACCTAAGATAATAAAATAGTAAAAGAAAAGTCAATTGAAAGCGTGCTGCAAAACCAACGCGATTTAGTCAAGCAGACTAACAATTTAACATTTAGTTTTAGTCATACGAATTAGAAGATGTATTAAAAGCTTAACAAAGGTTGTTGTTGATGCAAATATCAATCAAAACTGCTTCAAAATAAAAAAATAACTAAACTAATCGTTCGGTCGTCATTTAAGAGGAACGTCCCCGGACTCTCCATCCAGCTGAGCCACTGCATCGAACTGGACGGCGGGAAGGTCATCGCCCATTGCTGTTTTATTGGCCCGCTGATACTCCAGTATGACGAGCGAGTTTGAACCAACCTGCAGGACTTCGTTGGGAACATACAGCGTGATTTGGGGACCGGCCACTGGCCAGTAGCGACCCAAGTTGAAGCCATTCACGTAGGCCACGCCCTTGCCCCATCCAGCCATGTTCAAATAGGTGTCGCCCACCTCCTCAACATTAAGGGTGCCCGTATAGAGTATTGGCCCGTTCCGAAGAACGCGTTGCCTGGCCAGAAACGAGTCCAGCCTGGTCTGTTTTTCGCCTTGCCTTCCTTGCCAGCGTTTTATGGATGCTTCATCCAAGGGAAAAGCAGTGCTCTGCCAGTTCTCCAGCGGCAGATAGCCACCATTGTGCAGTTGCAGACTCACCTCGCCGAAGATCCCCTTAGTGTCGTTGGATATAAAGAAATTCACGCGTCCTTGGTTCTCAACCAGCACCTGAAGGGTGCTGCCCCATCCCTTGCTGAGGGGCAGCGAGTAGATCTGGGCTTCGCGCGACAGAGTGCCTACCAGCTCCATGTCCACAAAGACGTGGGCGCGGTCATTTATCTGACCTACTTTTAGCAGAGCCGGATCCAGATCCATCTCGGGCAGTTTTGCTTCGTAAAGAACAAGGCCGGAGTACAAGTCTAGTTCTTCAAAGGTTTTGGGTTTTGCAGACTCAACGGGAGTACCCTTGGAGAGAGCTGCTCGTCCTTCCGCTGAGAGCAAGGCCAGCGACGGAGATACCTCTACCTTACCATAGGCCAGACGCTTGGCGGGATTTAGCGTGATGTCTGGCAAGGTAAGGAACTGGCCAATGGCTTCCTTTACTAGGTTGTACTTTGTGGTCACTCCTCCGGCCTCATCCATTACAGCATCATAGTCATAGCTTGTAATGTCAGCAGCATAGCCGAGGGCTCCGTCCAAGTTGTAATTAGCTCCGGCGGTAAATCCGAAATTGGTGCCACCAAAGAACATGTATAGGTTGACACTGGCATTGTAGCTAAGAATGGTCCTGGAATAGTCCGAAAATGGTGAGTGATGAAAAATAATGATTTTCAGGTGATTCGTTAAACAAACAGGATTTGTTTTTGCAATCTCAAGGGCGAGGTGTCAAACGACATATTTCAGTGGCATTGAAATTTCTTAAACTGGACATTAACTTACTTGAGAGCATTGGCCACCTCTTGGCCATCCCGTCTTTGATTTTGCTCTTGCCAGTGAGTCAGCCAGCCTGGATAGAACTCAGAGTTCACTAATGGACCAGTGGGCTGCTGGACACGCAACATTTTCCAGATTTCGTCAATTTCATGGACTAAAAGAGATGGGAGAAAAATAATTATATATATTGGTAACAGAGTTAATTGCCTTTATCTTAAAGGGGAACTATCAAACTAGTGCATTTCACGAAGCTGTTTAAGGTATCACGTGTCATACAGTTCGAGAAAAAAAGCAATAAAAATGTATTTAATTACACAACGTAAATTTAAAGCGTAACCTTAACTACTTCACTTACTGCGATCTATGCCGAAGTCTGTGGTGGCAAACACATTTTCGATTTTGCCGCAGCTCATCTTCTCGTTGGGAATGTCAACTGTAAAAAGCAGGGCCTTTCCGGCCACATATTTTTCCGTCTCGTCTCTTAGCCAATTGAGATAGTCGTGGTCGCAGGCGTAGTCACCGTACTCGTTCTCCACCTGCACCATGATGATCTTGCCGCCGTTCCCGACATACAGATGCTCGAGGCGTGGCATTAGCTGCGCATACCATTTGCCGACTTCGGAAATGTAGTTGGGGTCGTTTGTCCGCATTTTTATGGTCGGGTATTTGGCAAAGAGCCAGTGGGGAAGGCCTCCCTGTCGGAAGAAGAAAATATAGGTTGAAATATATAATGATTCTATCATTTCCCTTCAAACTCACGTTATCCCGCTCGGCGCAGATGTAGGGACCTGGGCGGAGAATAATGTAAAAGTCTTCCTCTTGAGCTATCTCCAGGAACTTGACCACATCGGCTATGCCCTCCCAGTTATATTCGCCATCGTGTGGATTGTGAAGCGACCATTCTACGTAGCTAGTAAATAAGAGAGAGGATTTTATTTAAAAAAATTAACAATTAATTAGCCTTAAGGGTTAGTTAACGATGAAATCGAATATTCACTGGAGTGTGGTTAAATTTTGCAGATCAAGTACATAGCCCAGGGAAGTGGCTATTCTTTTTTTTATAAAATTATAGTTTAAGGCACTCCCTGCATATCTGTACGAATTTATGAATTACACACATTTAAATATCTTTACTTCAAGACCATAGTTTTGTAATAATGGTCATGAACGTGACCACATTTTGAAACAAACTTGAGCTGTATGCAATATATACAATATGTACATAGCTCTAGCTACTATAATCTCTAAAATCTGTACCTTGTACCATACGGGCACCGAAAAAAATTATTAGATTTAAAAAGATTAAGCAAATCAGACTTACGTATCCAGGGCATTTAGACCAGATGCACGCATAGTGCGCAGTCGGCTTCGCCAGGCCTCTGGCACAGCGCGGAAGTAGTGGAACGATCCAGAGACGTAGCGGAAGGGCTTCCCATCCAGCATAAAGGTATTGGCTTCATGGTCGATAGTGAACCTGGGCGAGTCCTGTTGGCATTTATCAAAGCCGCTTAGTTTAACCAAATAAATTAAATTTAAGTGATTAACTCCGACTTACATCGCGGGCGTCGTCGCCAGCGCCCAGGCCGACGCAAAGGCCCACGGTGAGGGCAATAACTGCGAGCACCAGACAACAGCTCACGGCCATAGTCAGCTTTCGATTGCCCCAACAGCCGCGAAGCATAGTACCTGTTTGTCAGAAGCGTCGAACGAAAGTTTGTAAAGGCTGGGGAAGGCCAAGCTTAAAGCTTTGCTAGACCTGGATTGGAAGGGGCGCCAATATTCGAAGACCGTTCTCCGGGGCCGACCGAAACACAATGAATGTCAAGCGATACTCTGGCATATAGAATGTAATGGCTAGTGGCACTTTGGACGCCTCCTTCCTGGAGGCCTGATAAGTTCACTGCCTTAAGTGGCTGATAAAACTGCACATTTCTCCGGCGAATATGTTCGTTGTGATACTTGCCATCAGTCAAAGTGGATGCCCAGTTTATTGGCTCTTCACATTGCCGCCATAAACAAATCATATCAAGTGTGGATTAACGCTCAAACCCTGATAAGTGTTGTTATTATTTTCAATCATTCGCTGATTATATTAATTGGGTTAGCTTTTTGTTTTCCCTCATCAATGATATTAGTACATATTTCGACTTTCCTAGTAGACCGTCAGGTTCAGTGCCGAATATTAATAATCAGCTCCGACTTGCATCTTAAATAAAATGTCTCGGGTTTTATTATTTATCTGCATTTGCTTTATTTTTACTTCAGTATCACTTACAAAATTGCAAAAATTATGCATTCTTAGGTGTATTCCTTTATAATTACCCTTCTGGGCATATTTTACTTTTTGATTAATGTATATTGTCCGATCTATAGTTAAGTAAGTTAATTAGTGGAATAGATATTAAGTACTAGACCTTGACAGTTTCAGAGTGTGAGGTGGCTCTTGGAGAGTTTCCCATAAATAACAAACAGTAAGTATGCTCTCTGACTCACCATTCACATGCTATTTAGTTTATACATATGTTTTACAAAATAAACTAAACTCTTTATTTCGGAATCTGGTCTTATTGTGGATTTGAAAAACGAAACTTGAACTGAATTAGATTTGGAAACAAATTAAAGAAATGTTCTCTTGGCATTATCTATTGAACTCAGTAAAGACTCGCTAAGGGTAATAATTCTATATCTTTTAATTAATATAAAAAGGAATACAAAATAAAGGACGTTATTTAAGTAACAAATAATTGAAATATTTTATTTTTAACCTTAAAGAGTTTACTTCATTTTGGTAAAAAATTTGTAGTAGCATACGGACATGTGTAATTATTTGTGCACAGGTTAACTTATTCAAAGTAGGCTTCGGGTAGGGACTAATCAATATTTGAACTGTAACATAATGTGCTTCAGGCTGAGGTAGAGAGACAGCACTAAATTTAAGGTTGCGGAGGGTCCAGAGACAATCGGAGATAGTTGGGCATAGATATATCGTTGGAAAAGTGTTTGGGGGATTACGTGGTTATAGTTAAGTACTTCAGTTGAGCAGTCTTCGTAAAATACGTGCACTGTATGGAACATTTTGGATTATCTTTAAGCACGAAAATATAATACGTTCCGACTCGTTGCATATTCCATTCGCGTGTTATGAGTCAGAATAAATAAATAATACAATTGGAGCCACTTCACTTTTCGCTCATCATGCTGAACTTGTCGGCCATCAGGGTTAGCACTTTCTCCAATTTGCTGTGACGATCCTCGGCCTTGGCAGTGGCGCCAGAACTACCCCAAAGGAATTTCACATGGAACTCGGTGCTGCAAAGAGAAGAGTCGAACATTAGGATACCCCCCACGTCTACACTTCTCTGCCATCTCACCGAAAAGCGTCTGCTAGGAGCTCATCCAGTCTGGTGCTGGCTTCCTCAAGTATTACTTTGGCATTCTTCCGGAACAGATCCAGGTTCTTGAGGAATCCCCGAGAGGCATCCAAATGCAGAAAATTAATGGTCATGCCAAAGTCATCTGCCTTGGACTCCCAAGGAGCTATGCAGGTGTGATATAAAGCCGGGCGATCATCGATGTTCGAGTGGTTTATGATGTCCATGACAGGGCGATCGATTAGCAGGGCGTAGAGCAGGACATGGGGCACAGTCGTGTTGGGAGCCTGAGGATTGGAGGCCTCGTTCATGCTGATCAGCGTTGGGCGCAGCTTGGCTTCGAAGGTGAAGGCGCTGTCTGTGAACTGCTGCCTCAGGATGTGCCAGGCCTGATCGAGCTTTTGGATCTGCAAGTGTATGGTAAAGGGGTGAATCCTTGCTTTATAGGCTGGGAACTTATAAAAGACTCACCTGCTGCATGCACAGTCCCAGCATGATGGCACTGAATCCAAACAGATTCCCAAGGGCCGTCTTTGTCTCCACCGCAATCTGTATCCACTTGCTAAGGAGCTGGGCTCGGTCCAGGTCCGTTTGGCAGGTTAGAATGGTCACAGCCACCATCAGCTTGATGCACTGTGTCCGTTCGATGATGTCTTCTCGAAAAAGCTTGCCATGGGGCAGCGTCAGCAGCTCGATGCCAGAGCAGCTCAGATAGTAGTCGTCCTCGTTGACCGGCTCCTCCAGGAACAGTCCAATATCGATGCGGGTTATATGTTCGGCCAACAGCTTTGGACCCGTCTCCAAGAGCATCATCTTAAAGGTGTTCAAAGCATCGCCGTCCAGGGGCTTGTTCTCCACAGAGGGCAGCAGCAAAGTGCTGAAGTTTTCAAAGTCGAATTTGCTTGCCTGCAAAATTATTTGGTAAATTATGTTAATTAATGTTATTAATAAATATAAATGTAAGGGATGTGTTAAAGATAATTGTCATTCGACTAACCGTTCTTGTTTCCTCAATAGCCATGGTAAAGAGCTGCTCCTCAGCAGCATACGCATCGAATTCTGTGAAGCTCTTCAACGTCCCGTTGGAGATGGAGCTGCTCATGAACCGGGGATTCTTGATGATCACTCCCCGCTGAATGCTCATCACCTCACTGCCATCTCCCAGAGCCGAGTCCCCAGAACCGTTGCCCGAGTCCGATCCACTGGCCTGGTAGGCTAGCACCGCGGCCATTGGTTCCTTGCGTGGCTTGGGCGGTGGACTGGGCGGCCTGGAGTCAGCCGGCGGCGAGTCCATGCTACAGGTCCTTCCAAGGCTCGAGATCCGTGCCGCCGCCTGCTGGCGCAACGTCTGGGAGGCCAAAGTGCTGGGTCGCGGCAGAGAGTGCGTGGTGAACTTGCTCTCCAGATGCAGCTGTTGCTCACTGGTGGGGTTGCACCTGGCGATGGTCTGGAACCTTGCCATACCGTTGCCATTTCCATTTTCCTGCAGCTGCTGTTGCTCCTGCAGCTTGTTGATGTTGCTCACCACCATTGCCTGGGCGGGAGTCAGGCTCTGGGAGCGCTGCTGCTTCTTGCAGGGCAGCCGTGGCGGCGACGCAACTTCACGTCTGGACCGTGGTGGCGAGCAGTGTGGGCTGGCAGGAGAGCCCGGTGGCTGCTGCTGTGTGGGATCGAAGCGGAAGACAGCGGCATTGCCTGATCCCATCCCCACAGTGCCACTATTGCCCATCGGAGAGTTAAGAGGACTCAGACCGCGAAGACCGGCCAGCATTTGGGTGTGCAGCTGATTGCCAACGATCTTGTGGCCATAAAAGGAGAGCGGATAGGTCCGATTGCATGGGTACTGGATGAGCGCACCGGAAGCTGCCGAGATAGGCTTGCCGGAGCCCACGTAAAATGTGATGAGGTCGGGCACCGTGTCGAAGGCATCCTCCTCGAACTGGAACTGCACACGCTCATAAACAGTTTCCGGTTGAAGCACCAACTGCAAGTATTGGAATATATAGAAGTTATGAAATGCTAGTATAGCATACTTTTCGGCGGCAATTATTTTCTTTAGTCTAGGCCATAATTTGGCCATAATTTCCATAGCCCGGCAATTATAGACATAGTACGTATGTAAGCAAGTATGAAATCTGGAACCCACCTTATTGAGAACAAAGTGCAGGACAGCCGCCTTGCTCCGGCAGCTGAGCACATAATTATCCGGCTGAGAGGCGCAATCGCGGACCAGAAAGTCTCCCTCCCGCTGAACAATCTCCTCCGCGCGCTGACGGGGCAGGGCTCCGTGGTACCAGGCATGAGAGCGCAGCTCACGGGCATCGAGGCTCAGCTCCCACTCGAGGGCCTTCTTCAGGGCAATGGCCTCCTGCTGCTCGCTTGGATTCGGATGTCCGGTGGCCAGTGGCGTGGACGCGTTGCTGCCGTTGAGATTGTCCATCTCACCGTCGCCGATCCTCCAGTGGGGGCTATTGTCCTTGCAGCGCGGTCTCAGTTCCTCGTAGCTGTTGAAAGCGGGAGAGTCAATTTCCCTTATTTTGGGTAATTTATTGCTAACAAAAGGCCAATCCCCTCACTTGCGGCCCGAAGGAAATTTACTCCCTCAGGGAGTTCCTTGTTCCTTGGTATATGAAGATTTTTTTTGTTTGAAGTTCAAGAGCAAAAAAATACAAATCAAAATGAATTACATTTTGCCTTTGTATCAATAGATGGGCGTAATTTAAGGCAGAACTACTAATGATAAAACCACTGATTTCAAACCTTTGATACCTTCTTTCGTGCTTTCAGGTCCCTTTCAACGCCCATTGGGTTGAATGTTTTATAATCACCTTAAAGTTGAGCTAGGATACGCCCTAACATGTTTCGTCCTGGTCCTAGCTGTTAGTTCAATTCAAAGCCTAAAATGTGGCATTAAACACCATCTAAAATATATTTTATATCACAGGCCCAGCCCTTGAACGTGAATACACTTTCTAGGCCTTCGGCTTCCTTTAGATTGCTATCGTCTGAACTCTGCGCCGCCCGAATACGCTCTGAAAAAGTAACGGCAGTGCCCTCCCTTCGAGTGTCCTTACGGGGGTTGCTCACTGCGTCCTGCTTACGCCTGGCTACTCCGCCCGGTTTGTTTTGGTTTTTGCTTTCGAACTTTTACGCCGCTTTAAGTCCCTCTTGGGTGGGAAATTCTTAGAGCATGCGCAGGCTTTCCAGTTATCGATATATGTACCTTTATATATGCCTTGGGGAGTAGCGAAAATCGGGCAGGGAAATTGTGAAGCTAGTGAGCGGTAATTTACGTATATTAACATAGGACAGGACTGTAGCATTTAAAATAAACAAGAACGCAAATGAACTTGGAACTTGATAAGATTAAAAATTGTATCTTGTATATCAAGCATATTGAAACTAATATATTTAATACATTTATGAAATAGAATATTTGGTTGGTATCGGATATAACATTTGTCTTTATCTTTGATTCTTAATTGTCAAAAAGTAGTGCTTTAGGAAAAGAGCGACAGTTATCTTCGGATATGCCTCAAAAATTTCGAAAAACATAATTTAAAACGAATTTGGACAACTGTTAAGCAGTCAAATTATAAGGGAAATAATCAAAAAATTTTAAATTAGTTTTATTTTTTATTAGTTTTGAATTTGTATGTGATTTTTAAAAAGATTTCCCAAAAAAATTATCTTCCCCTAAATAATTTCCTTATCATAGGTAAAAAACTCTTCTGAGTAATATATAAACCCCGAAATACACTTACATTGTGGCTGAATCGTCAAAGGTGAGTTGCTTTAGAACCTTTCCACTTTTGGTTCTGATCACTCCGGGTCCACTGTCGCCGCTTCCAGCCATGTCGAGGGGGCTGCTTTCCCCCAAATACACCATCGGACAGGAGTTCTTGCGGGTGGGGACAGAGCGTGGCACACTGCTCGCTACTGGAAGAGACCGCTTTCAGATTGGGAAACTTACTGATATCTCGGATTTGCACTTGCCTTCCAGGTTCATTGATTGTCTGCGCTTGGCACGTACCCCCAGCAGACTGTTGGCCATTTTCTGGCGATGAGAACCGCGCACACCGCATTTCTTGAGCTCCTTGTCCGTAATTTCTACCACATCGTCCACAATGCTGAACTCCTGCAGGTTGCCTATGGTCGAGTAGGGTTTAGTGTAGGGTATTGGATAGGTCGGAGCACCAGGTGATGGATCAAACCTTCGTACTGCTGTAGATCTAGGAGATCCAGCCAATCGACTATGCTCATTCGAGAGTTGTGCACCATCACGGCCAAGTCTTCCCTCCGGCGCATTGTGCTCGGGTACCGGAAGTTCCAAAGGATGCCTTTGAAAGGTTTTGCATTATTTTAGGAAACATGGAGTGTAGCTGATTCACTCACTACTTCTTCGATTCGCCGGTTCCTGGGGTCGCGGCTGGGTATTTCCCATTGTGTAGCAATAGTGTCGGATGCCACGCACAGATCCGTAAAATATAAAACTTGTATCTCTCAATAAGAACTGTATCTGTTCGCACTCAACCTCGCGCTGCGCTTTGCGTCAAATAACTGAACGTGAGCCACTGAAAGTCAGCTGAATTCAACTGAATGGGAATAGTTTTGGGAGAAAGTGAAGACTGTATACCCTTCTTTTCTATATAGATATATATGTTTACAATTAGTATAATGTATAGAAAATATTAGACATGAGATACATGCTATGTGTCAACATATATATTAAGCTTATATCATGCTCACCTTTGGTTGAACTATTTTTTAGTTCCATTTAATGTTGACCTTAGCTTTGAGGTCAACCCTCATTCTCCCCAGATCATACCCGGATTAACAATAAACCAAGTGTAAGTAATACTTCAATGTCGTCGTAGATCAACCCACTGGATCAACACTTTTTGTCTAATTACTGCTCTCCGGAATGCTCTTCTCTCCGTGCTTGACCACCAACTTGATCGCTTCCACTCCGTCCGCTCTAGGCGTATCGGCTTTTATCGTTGTCTTGATTAGGAGAAGGTCTCTCCGCCGTTGTCGCCGCTTCTCATATTCTGCTGATCGCAGCTATATTCCCTTAATTAATTTTTTTTCCATTGCGTTATGTACGAAAGTGGCATTGCGTATTGATAATATTGCTGTATTCTGTGGAATTATGAGAGGGAATTCATTTTTTTTTTTTCAGAGGCAAAGAGACAGCTTTCTGGCGGATAAATATTTTTCTAGCAATTTGCTTGCTCCCCATTCATTAATCCGACAAGTTGTAGGGTTATTTACTTTGACATTTATTTTAAAATAATTTATGTTTAACAAATGAAGCTTATCCATATTTCAATAATTTAATAATAATAATTTATACACATCCTCATGGCGATTTTTTTTACGTATCCGAAGGATACATCTGTAGAATGCATGCAAAAGTACGACTACTCGACCACATCAATTACCATGTTGTCATCATCGTCCTCGGCCTGCTCGCTTAACCCCACGCTGGAGGAGCTATCGGAGCTGTAGTCGAGGGCCTCGTGGGCATTCCCAGATCCTGGCCCACTAGACCCCTTGGAGCCTCCACCGCCCACTCCTGAACTGACCCCAGACGAGGACTGTTGGTGCTGTTGGGGCTGCTTCTCCTGACCGCTTTTCAGATTCTCCCGCGTGTGCCGCCATTTCATGCGACGGTTTTGAAACCACACTTTGACCTAATCGGTTAAAGAGTTAATAAGATTTTTTATTTCGAAAAAACAAAGAATATCCTTTATTGAACTAAGATATTTTTTTTAGCTTTTAACTAAGGTATCCCAAGTATAAAGAAAGCTAATATGTTATTTTAATTGTGGCAATATATTTAGTAATCTGTCTGTCTGTTGCAAAAAATATTGAAAATCTATTGTCGTTCTTTGTTTAACTCCAAAAATCTATATAAAAAATAGTCGGGTTTCGAAAACTAGAGTATTTTCACTAGCACCAGCTTGAAGAGCGTAATATTTTTCCAAATTTGTTTTCCTTATATAGACAACGGCAAGCTTAATTCGCATTTTAAAAAGTGCAAGCCATTTCGAACACTGGTGTTCTATTAAGTTTTATTTGACACATTGAGAAGATTAATTAAATTTTGATTCTTTCTTATCATTTCGTTTTCCTCCTTGAAATTTTACCATAAATTATCTGCTCTAGGCAATTAAAACTTTAGCTTTGATTGCCAAAGTAAATGAAAATTTGGAAAAGCGAAGGGGTACACATTATGTATAAATATTATTTAGAGAGGGTATTTAAATTGAGGTTTCTGGCCGAAAATCATTCCCGGTGCTTTAGCAGGAAGATACGATAAGAAAATTACATATGACGAAACGATGACAAAAGTTGTTACGATTTAAATCATTGTGTGTTTCCATACCCTTTATAATGTTTATTAAACTTTATATCAGAATTGAATGTGGGGGTTCATGGGAGGAGAAAATTCTCTTAGAGTTATGGCAAATAATTTATTTGTTAAATTAATTATTTTAATCCGATAGTGTATTAATTTTTCGTTCTCATATAATCTTTCTTCTTTGCAAAGATCCCTAATTATGGGTCGTAATGAGAATATTAAAAGAATAGGACGAAATAGAAAGCAAATAGCCTAACTTGCAAAACTTCTCTATTATTCATATCATTTGGTAAAATTATCGTATTATAAAATTTGTCTAACAGATATGTTTTTTTTCTATTTACACCAAATCAAACGACCGACCACAATCTATAGCATTGATCAAAGCATTTTGCCGAAATACACAGACTAATTTGGCAGCAGTAGCAAAACCCTATTTTTCTCACCTGCGCATCTGTGAGGTTCAGTCGAGCCGCCAGCTTGCGGCGATCTGGCTTGGTGATGTACTTCTGCTGCTGAAACTGAATCTCCAGACCCTTTCGCTGCAGATTGGTGAAGACGGCCCGCGACCAGGAGCGCTTACGCTTTCCATTATTGCCGCCGCCGTTGCAACCGTTGTTGCCATGGCTGCCACTTTGGGGTGTGGCATCAGCGGGTGTCGTGGGAGTGTGATCCAGGAGCTGCTGCTGCGTCTTGCCCAAAAACCGCTGTTGCTGCGTACACTGCAGGTTCTTGAGACTGTGAAGGGGCGCCAGCAGGCCCGAGGCTGCTATCGTCGAGCTATGTTGCGGAGGCTTATGTTGCTGATGGAGGTGTTGCTGATGGTGCTGTTGGTGATGTTGATGGAAGCGGAGGAGCGCGTTCGTGGCCAGCGTGGGATATGTGGATGTGGCTGTTTAAGTGGATGGAAAAATAAAGTATAAAGATATTAAATATGACAATGAATTTCGGTTACTTAAAGAAAAAAGTCAGAATTAAGAATTAACTTGACAAATTCGAAATATTCCACGATCTACATCTTGTGTGATTTCCTTTTCCCTGTATTTATTAATGACCAATTTTTATATTATATAGATTGATTGATATATTTTACATAAACATTTGAATTTCAATTGCTTAAAATCAATGTCAGTTAGTAATATCGAAAATATTTGTGAACATAGTTAAGGTCCTTCATTCTTATATTTTATTGTTGCCAAACAATATAGTTTTGTTCTTCCGCTGCCCAGCTTGCACAATCCATCGATTATTTATTTTTATAAAGCCAACCCATTACTTATGGGGCACATCCTCCCGGCCCTAATAGCGCAGAGTACATCCGGGGGAAATAATATATTTTTTGTTGAACGAAATTTACGAATTTCCTTGTTCGCCGAAGTCGCAATCCCAAAAACAATAATATTATTTTGCTGGCCGAAAATATGAAATTCGAATTTCCTTTGTTTGAGTAAATTATTTTGTTCAATGAAACTCACGTTGAAAATATTTAAATTAGTTTGTTTATAATAAAATTTTCACTTAATTGGAAATAATCATTGAGGCATTTTTGTGGCCGCGGGGCGAATACTTTTTGTTTACCCCACACACACGGGGAATCAGAACAACAACAATTACCGCTAAGAGAGCGAAAATTATTTGGGGTAATCGAGCACAACATGGGGCGCACGAGGTTGAGCCGAAAGCCAAATGCTTTCTTTTGGCTAAATGTTTTTTAAATATCCGAATCCGAGCATATATAAGTTTTCAAAATCGTTGCCTTGTGGCAACTCCTAAACTAGTTTATGCACTTTTTATTGGCTTTTTTCATTAAGGCTGTGCCGGGACTCATTCGCTTTGTTTGTGTGCTCTCGGCATGAGTCTAATTGTCTTCGTGGAGAGCATTTTATTTACTCAAGGAAAACACTCTACGAGTCCGCCGTCTATTTACATTACAGCGGAAATGCGCCGCTGCACCGCAAATGTATCTGTATCTGTATGAGCAAGACGCCTGCAAAGGTTAATAACGCCTTAATTGGGCATTTGGCATTTGGTTTGTGTCAACCGTCGGCGGTTTGTTTTAATGAGTTTTTACTGATTTTCATCACCTGCCTTAAGGTGTTGCCTCTGCACAACGCCAGCTCCTTAATTGCCAACATCGAGATCCATTTGTAAATATTGTGCGCCCCGAATGCGCCTGCAGCCCGGTAAATATCTTAATGAGTTCTGATAATTGCGGGGCGTGATCTTAAATCACTCGTGCTCCTCCGTTGCGGATGCATCTCCGAGAGGATGTGCTTGCACCGCAGGTGAACTGCTATTTTTAAGTTCGCTTCGATTTATTGGCACGCCCTGGCAGGATATTCCATATTTATGATCGGGCGAGTATTTCTCGGCTCGTTCTGCCATATTGGGGAAAGCTGCTAATGAACTTTCGGCTGAAGTTGAATGCTTTCGCAGAAACCATGCATTCCATGCATTGGGCCATCTGCTCCCGACTAGCTAAGAGTTTACTTTACGTCTTTTCGGTCAATTTATGTGTTTTTAATAAAAACTTTTTATACCAAATATTCGTAGAGTATTAAGGGGTTTAGGATTAATGTTACTGTATGTAACAGGATGAATGATGAATAATGTCGAAAAAATCAATGTGGGTTTGAAATTTATGGTTTTGAAGCAGTAAGTCACATTGTTCATAAAAACCTAAGTTTAGTCGTTTTATTAATCAAAACCCAGAAACTGCCTGATCTTTGCCAGCACATGAACAAATTGTAAAGGTCTCATTGAAACTGTGGCTAAATATAGTAGAGTTTGTAGAGTTTTAGTCATTACATTCCTGTTATATCCATTTTTTGTTTTTATTCAGCATTAGTATACACCTGTATTCCTCAAGTTCCTTGTATAACATTTTCCCAAAAGACATACGAGAAATTCTCCCATGAAGATCAGTGAATCGAGATTCGTTGGGCGCTAGAACGCAGTTCAAATCGGATTAACATACTTATAAATGGTTAATTAATTAGGCACACGGCGCCGGATTATTGCTCAGACAACATTTTTATATCAGGGAATCTATTTTAGCTCAGCCATCGATCGGTGAATCGATCGATCGCAGACCAAGAAGGGGAAACAATCAAACAAACTACTCAACACCAGGCGGGACAGACAAACAGCAACACAGAACCCCGAAGAATCAGGAGAGAGCGAGAGAGCTCGGCCCGAGATTTTATGATGTGCGATGCGATAGGATCAATCCATCACGAAATGAGGAGTCTTCATAGGAGGCTGGGGCTAAGCAGGTTGGACGCGGCAGGTAGCCTCCACGAAAGGCCACCCCAGTGGGTGGCTGTGTGTAAATAGTTGGCCTTTGGCTTGGCCCCTAAAAATACCGCTTGGCTTCCACAGACTCAATCATTCAGTTAGTCATTCGTTTGGCCCATCGGGCAGCCATTCTCCGTCATTAGCCTAAACGGCACCGGCACCTCAGCCTCAGCGTCAGCCTCGTCGGTTGGAGTCACAGTAGTTGGTTGGGCCTGTGGCGCCACATCTATCAGAGATCGATACCTCTCTACGGCTCTCCACCTGTACCTGTCGCTCCCGCTGGATAGCTCCTCACATCCCATTATCATCGCTTCTTTGCCCAATCTGTACAGAAACGGAACAATTCATTACACAGGGCAATTAGACGGATAGCTATCTGTATCTGCCCATGAATGACGGACCAATTGCTCAAGCAAATAAACAAACTTTTGCTCTCGTTCCGCGCGAACATAAAGTTTATTTTCAAAGTCTGATTCTTAATTTGTTCATAAATCGTTGTTCATTTTGGGATTTGTTATTTTTAATTTAATTTATTTAATGTGGCCGCAGGATTGATGAAACCCCTTCAAAGGCAGCTTGTTTTTTTACCAGACCGCTTGTTGATTGAGGAAATGTCGAATTTAATGCTCCTTACTAATTGCCTCATTCATTTTCACCTCGGCGAAATGTGTTTGAAAACCGTTTAAAATTGATGATAATTTTTAATAAATGCCTTCGCAGAAGTGTATGGCTGAATTTATCTTTCCGCACAGTTTCTTGAATATTTTAAAACCGGACGGGAAAACTGAAAGTCTAGCATTATTTCTGATCTTGATAAATCTAAAATCGAAGATTACCTTAATACAGCTTTTAACAAATTTATTCTCAGATAAAGTAAGAAAATGATTAAGAATGCAAAATTATTCTGCACGAAATTTACTTCCAAAACCTTATTTCAATAGGTTTTCAACAAATTAATTTGATTTGCAATTTACATTGTTTTAAATGAAAAATTATCTACCTTAAGTACTTCAGCCGATCTAATCATTCTTAGGTATATATGTTTTTTTTCTGTCTGCGTGTGTCTATCTGTCTCACGTCCATGTGTCTATATGTCCAATATGTCTATATGGCTGCCTGTTAAATTAAGAAATAATAATAGAGGTTAAAATCAGTTTCCTTTTGGTTAAGTGAAAGTCTTAATTTTTTAATCAGTAGGAGGGGTTCTTCTGTATTAGACAAATCAAGGAAATTAAATTTATGAATAGATAAAAGTTTTTGGTACTCAAAATTTATTATATGCCCAGACTTTTTGCTCAACAATTTAAAAAAAAATTTGTCTCCGCCTAAATTGAAACGAAAGTACCTAAGACAAATAAGGAAAAACAAATGGCTAGATTGATTCCGCTCTTGATGCTGTCTTCAAAAATGAGTCTGTTATCTGAAATGGGCTTTATTCTAACGTTGCTAATTTAAACTTAAACGCTTCAAATTATCACAACTTATTTCCTATATCTATGTTTAGATTCATGTCTAGTTAACAAATTCAAAACTAACAAGCATCGTCCATTTTTTGTTTATCGATAATATTTTCCAATAAAATGATTATCTTACCAAGTCGTATACTTTTCTTTCACAATCCTCGACAATATGTTGGCACATTTCCTGCCGTCGATCCCGCCCCATCCATCCCTTACAATCATCGAAAGTCCTCAGACAGTTAGCACCCACTTGACAAGAATTGTATATAAAACAGAATGAGAAAAGGCTCCTCATATGTTGGCCCGGGATGCGTAAAATGGAAGCAGCTTGTTAAACAATGAAAATGCTCTATTCGAAAGCCCAACCACACACAGAATATACATATTTCTCACTATTTTTCTTATAAACAAGATCAAAGTGCAGTCCATGAGAGTCGTCGTCTCCAGATATACAAAAGCAGCAGGAAGTAACGTAAATACTCGAAACATATAGAGATAGTTTGTTGTCGATTTCAACAAACGAATTGTTTTCGTCAAAACCAAGGAGCAGGGAACATTTGGCCGCTGGAATATTGCACAATATGGCCACAGATCAAGTAATAATTCCAATAAAAATACCCGATTTATAGCCAACGTTCATTTGGACTTTAAGACTTCCCTTTGGCTTCTCCAGGAATGTTTCCCTTTTTTCATAATGCTCCGGCTGGGGATACTTTGATTTTGACAATAAGGTTGGTTCGGAGCACTTTCAACCTGATAAAAATGTATTAATCTTGGACTGTTTTCATCGAAAACCGATTTTAAAAGTTTTGTAAACATATTGACTTAGTCTACTTTTTGACAACTAGAATAACTATATATTTGCTGCCATTGTACACTATCATTGGAACATGCATAAGTAACTTTAATATATATATAATATATAATCAAATTAAATAATAAAGCTAAGACTTGGTCACCGACGCTCTCTTCTTTGGGTTATTTTATAGTTTACCTTTACCAATTTTAGTTAACATTTCATTTCTCTTTTTTTTTTTTTAAATTACGATTCAGATTATGATAGGATTCGACAAAATAAGTATTTCGTTATGAAATCATGCATAAAATAACTCTAATTCAGAAAAAGTTGTAAATTTAATGTTTAGAGAATCATTTATACTCAAAAAGTATAAAAATCTATTAATTTTAGGAAAAAATGTATTCCTTTGTAATGAATTCAATTGAAGATCCGAACATTTTTGTCAGCTGGCCTAATTTTTTTAAATTTTATTTTATTTAATGCATTGCATAATACAGAAAAACGTAATAAGTAGACCAATGTGCTGTAACGAGCCTAAAACTAAATTACTACAGACAAACACTATATTTTATAATTAGAAATTAGCTTCTTCATCTGATACTTTTTTTCTTTTCGAATTGAATTGATAGTCAATTTTAAAACAGCAAAAATACAGTGTCTTTTTAAGATAAACTATAAGCCTTACGATAGGTTAGTTCTTGTTTACTAAATTAAATAAGTATGTCTGAATTCATACAAAATATTGTGGCTTACATGTATTTATATTTACGAAATTACAAGTTATACTAAAGATTCAACTTTTTTTGTTTTAGTAATCGTAAGAACTGATCATTTGGGAGTAGTTACGAAGAATGCTCTTCCTATAAGATTTCATGGAAATCGAAATTTGCTATAAGCATCTTTACGAGTATTTCTCTATTCCACATTTAAGAACATTATAGGACTAAAACTTTCCTACTTTACGATTTACCGCTTTGAAACAAATTGGCAAAGCTTCTGCTAAGGACTTTCTTCACTAAGGCACTTCCTTTGCCACACTCACCATGCTCTGCTGCTCGAATAGGTGTCGGTCTCAGCACCGATTTGTAATCCATACACATGCCAGGATATAGTTTATCGAGTCCGACGTAAGAGTACAGGTGCGATGTGTTTGCTGGCGCTGCTGCGGGATGTAGAAGCTGGCCGAGCTTAGGAACTTCTGCTTTTGCTTGGCTGAAGCAGCGCGGAAGAGTGCAGCAGGAGAAGACATTACCATCGCAGCTGGCCCACGGCGCCGGGGAAGACGAAGGGCTGGACTCTGAGGAGCCCAGCAAGCGATCAACGCTGAAGCTCAGCTTTACTTTGGTAGTGCTAGACGAGGCGGAGGGCGACGTACTGGCTGGGCCATTGTCGGGTTTGGAGGTGAACTCTTCGGCAGGGAGACTCCTCTCGGACACGCTATAGTTCGCGGTAGGCGCCGGTACCTTCACCTCGCACGTTTGAGTGCTGAGGTTCTCGGGCATACTCTGTTCCATGCTGGCGGCACTCTCGTGTAGTAACATTTCGAGGCTTATAGTTACATGTCAGTTTGCATTGATCACCGATCACTTCGGTCACCGAAATTAATATACACTTAACATGTCACTTATATATATGCATTTAGCCAAACGCCGTCGCTTGAAGCTGATCAGAAAACACCAAGCAATTTTCGGGAGGGACTAAGCACCGATCCGATGAACCGCTTTGTAAGACAGCCCACACAGAACTGATCGGAACCGGCCGGGATCGATTGCCTTTGGCACACACCACACGAAATGATCGGGCGTTTAGGTAAATCTCGATGGGATTGTATGTTCCGCGGTATCCTACAGTGGGCGAGGACTTTACTTTTTCATAACAATTTGTAGAGCTTCCATTGAATTAAATCTAAGAAGAAAGCTAATTCCATTAAAGAAGTGGTAAAGAGGTGACACCAAACATTTTAATGTACAAAAAATAGTGTGTAATTGATCTTTAAGCTCTTTTCCAGTTCCACAAACAGTCTTCATCCTGAATTTTATTCAAATCCTAAGGAACCTCAGAGAAATAATGTTCGGAATAATTACAATCGGATCAAGAATGACTTCTTTATTTCCTTAAAACTTCTTATTAAAACTGTTTTAAGTGCAATGCGTATAAAATTATTCAAATTGTATAATTTTCAAAATCTTATACCCACTGTAAACCCACACGGATAGAAATCTTGGTATACAGTTCGCTTGTGTTTACACACAAACATGCCGCTGTGTCATTAGCTCGGCACAAAAATTGTTTCCTCAATCGGTGCTAAGTTTTGTTTACTGAATTTTCCATATGTTCCCGTACTCTCCATACACACGTGCACACACACACAACGAGTTCGGCAAATTCCGGTTCCCTTGTGCCCACAAAATGTGGGGAAGCCATGGCTCGGCGACTGGTGGCCAATGCGAGCGATCCATTCCAGTGGGCGGAGCCAGAAGCATGAGCTCGTAATGCCGATGCGGAATCTCTCTGCTGGCAGGAGGAATGCGGGGCAAGCAATTGAGCGATCTCCATTAACTTTATTAGTTCGCCAGTCTGGTGTCTGCAGATCGCCGATCTAATCACAGTCTCCATTTGACAAATTGGAAAAGACGACTGATTGTCATAATTATTGCTCCATAAAATTCTGGAAATGTTATCATTTATAAGGGTGTATATCTATTAATTCACGATAATTACAATTGCAGTGTATTATAATTCAAGTCAGATGTCATTTTCGACCATTTACTAAATTTATACATCTATAGAAATTTATAAAAAATAAATTTATTTTATTTATATTTGTTTTCATATATATTTCCTTATTGCAGAGTTAAGTTAAGAGTTATTGAGTTAAGCCAGAGCAACTCAGGCCTTTGTAAGGCTTATATAAACATATTGAACATATTTTCCCAATATTTAACATAATTCCGGTTTTACTGGAAGTATATAAGGCAAAATAGCAAATGAATTCTAAATATCAAAAAAAATTTTTGTTATCAAAATTGGGATTAATAAAAAAAAAAAATTAGAAAAAAAATTACCTTTATCAAAAATTTTATTTATTTTTAAAAAAAAAAAAAAAAAAAAAAAAAAAAAAATTTATTGCATTGACCCCCAGATCAAATTTCAAACTCCAAGGGTGTACTATACACATTTTAGAAGTAAGGTTTATTTTTCTTAGATTTTAAAGTATTATCCTGTCTCTTAACTAGAGGTTTGAAAATTTCAATGTTGTATCATCCCACTTAATTGGGAACTGGGAAAGACTCAAGAACATCTTAGTGGTTACGAAAAAAACATTTATTATGAGGTGAAAAAAAATCCAATTATGCATTCTGATATGTCCTCTAGCTTCCTACACCCATAAATAGCTTAATATTTCCCAATCTTTTAACTTAACAAGAATTAAGGCTTACGAATTATGGATTTGAAAACTTTTCCTTCATTTCTTACCACCCGCAAATACAATATACTTACATATACCCTTGCAATTCACGGATATCGCGTGTAGGAAGGGGAAATTTATGAACATTTTTAAGTGAAACTTGTGTTATATTGCGTTATTAATAGGAAGTCTGTCGTGACCGCCTTTAGCTTATGTACTTTCTGGCAGAAAACAGCCACCCCCAAGGGTGTATTTGGTGCCCAAACGTCCCAGTACCGCAAGCCCACAAATTGACCCAGAAAAAATCCGATATGCAAATGCACTCCTCAGGTAAGGCAAGTGAAAACAGGAAGCAACTACTTGAAGCTTGTGACATTTTTGATGCCCTAAAATTAAAGATGGTAAGTAATATGTTTTCGATATTAGGATATGCAGAATATTGTACCTCCTGTGTTCTTTATACTTATAAGGCCAAAATAAATATACAATAAACGTGAAATAAATAATTTTCTTATTTAAAAGATTTCAATTGGAAGGACATTTATTTATTATTATTATTATTACTTAAATTCACCGTAATCTTTTGTTCATTTCGAATTTCCTGCGCATTGTTAACTAGTAGAAGGACATGACAGAAAAGGAAGTAAATAAAACGCAATCAAACAGACACGAACACCACTCCTTATTAAGGAGAAATCGCAGGCGAAAGTTGCGGGGCAACTCAATTTAAGTTAGCCAAGGAACAGTACGTCTTACACACTGGAATGGAGTCGTTCTCGTCGTCCTCGATTATTCCGTCCCCACTGCTACGGAGTCTAGACGGTATGGAGAGTCCTGACATTTGCGAGCCGCCGCAGGAGGAAGAGGAATTCTGCTTTCGATATCCGAGCTACATGTTTCCCGACGTGGAGTACAACAAGGAGGATGTGCCACTTCCATTTAAGGCCTCACCGGACTCGCTGTTCAATCTCTGCGCCGCAGTCGTGGATTCCCAAGCCCGGACTGAGGTCTTCAAGTGGAGTATCAACGATGTGACTGATTGGTTGCGCAATTTCGGCTATCCTGAATATGAGGTGAGAAGTCCTGTCTCAAAGAAAGAGTCTTCAACGTATAGCGAACATTTTAGAATCAGTTTAAAAAGTCATAAAATAATTAAAACCTAATTCTGAGCCGGCTGAAACTACCAAATTTTCGTTGACCTGTAAATATTAATTATTGCACAAAGGTCAGTATTACTGGCTGTAAAGTTAAATTGAAAGTTAATCACTTGGCTCTGTAACCCAGCCTTAGAAACTTGCTTTTCAAATATATTTCTTTCGGAATACGCTCATTTATGAATAGGAAACCTTCAGGGAAAACTATATTGATGGCCACAAGCTGCTGAATTTGGATGCCGTATCTCTAGTGGCCCTCAATGTTAAAAATTTCGAGCACATCCGCCATCTTGGTCGAGGGATTCGAGCGCTTTACCGCAAGGAGCTACAGACGGCAACGGAGACTAAGCAGCAGAGCGAAGTGTACAAGACCTTCCGGGCCCGCACTGGGCGAAGGTACGAGGGATTGCGAGAGACGGAACTCCTGGGTCGTATGCACATGATCCGCTCCGTTTTTCGGGATGTCAACGACTGGGATCTTATGGAGCTGCACCTTTCCCGGACACCGGTGAGGCGGTACCGAGAGGTTATTGCTGGATCCAGGCGTTACAGTCTTTACGGACCCTCTACAGCTCGCAGGGAGCCCATTATAACGGACGATGTCGATACCACAAACTGGTTCAATTTTGGAGATTGTTACTAATAGTAATATAATTTAAGTGAGATCTGAAACAAAACCTTTTTTAATGAAGTATGAGTTGACATAAAAACTTAATTTTTTTTTAATGAGTTTTACAGTGATATTGTATAGTTTGAGAAAATGATAAAGTCAACCGGCTTTTAAAATTTCGATCAGTATGCCTCTTAATATTTAATTGCCAGTTTCGCCTTCATTTTGATATTTATTATTATAATTCAATTAAATGCAATTGTAATAATACTATTTTTAAGTAGTTTTATTTGTTTACCCGACGAGATATTAAAAATAATAAATATAATAACTTATATAAAATAATTATAAATATTTCGCACTAAACTTTTTTTGATATCATCAGCTTATTTCTCCACTATAGTTCAATTTCTCTGACATAAGCCAAAATCATTCACTTTCCCTTAACCCGACCCCGTCCCCACACCCGCCCCCTCCCCACGGGCTATTGATTCTGTCCAATCAGTCGACACGGCGCATTGATCACTTATCGCTCTCGGTTGTTGGCGTTCTTGTTGTTGTGGGCTGTTCGATCGCTCCGTTCCTGTTCGCGTCTGTTCACGTGTTTAAATTTATTGATTGTTCTCCTCACAAAACACGGCATGCCCAAGCCTGCCTTTTTCCTCGTCCATCGTGGAGCAATCTCACCGAGCGGACTGGGCTGAGTCCGGTGTCCTGCTGTGCAGCATGGGAGACGTACGTGTGGTCGGTTTAGTTATATTTCTCGACATCTTGTGTGTCCGTCGATCGGCTGGTTTGGAATACATGGCTGAGCCGAGGCCGGAGCCGAAGCCTAAGCCCCGGCTAGATGCAACCGTAGACGCTGGATCGCTGCGGTGCCACACACTGCCAATGCAAATCGTCTTCAGCCTTTATTAACTTATGCGCATTCAGATTACCTTAATAACTCGTTCCGTTAACACTTTATTATGTTCAAGGCTCGTAAATCGTTCCATCACCCCGGACATGGTATCGAGAGTCGGGAGGGTCTGCTCTGGCCTGGCCTGTGAACCCTCACAAGTTCCCAAGTTTTCAAGAAGACGTTGGCGATTATGATTTATCGCATTTTAATCAATTGAAAACGTTTAAACGATACGCATCGATGGAAAATTATGAATGTGTGGCTGTCTTTAGGCTCCACAGTAGGCCACCAATAACAACGGCAACCAACCGGCTACGAGGCGAGCCCAAGCCCGGCCAAGATCGTCAGCATGCGTTATCCGACGCGTAACTCGTTTGTATTTCACTCCCCAAGCCTCCAGAGACTCTCGGGTTACCAGGGGTCTGGAGACGGAGATCCGAAAATTTACGCGCGCCACATTACCCACAGAACAGGGGCGGATTTACTGACTAAAGTAAAGATTTCTAATCTGAGGTGCTTCTTGCTAATATGTCACTTTTGTGAAACCATCGTCCTTATAATTATTCATCAATCGATCTACTTTCTGCTGTCCAATTTAAGTCACTGCCAGAATAAATTATTTAGGAATTTATCCTATATAATATATATATAAATTAAAGAAATCAAGATATAGGCAGTTCATCTGATCTCTCCCGTAGAGCCGCCGTTCCGGCCCTGTGCTGAGTCCGCGACATGCATACCTCGGATCAGGGATGAAATATCGCGTGCTGTGTGAGTGGACCTGGCGAGTTTCGCAGTACGACTAAGAGTCGCGACGACGGCACAGCGTCGATTATTATGATTCGAAATTGATAAGCGAAATATTTTTATCATTTCTTAAATTAACATAAACCATAAGCGATTATCACACAATAAGCGTTTCGTTTCTTCTCTTCGCATGTTCTTGTTGTTCGCTTTTTATAAGCTTTTATGGCCGCCTCTGACCGCGTTCGAGTATAAGTTATGGCTATGGAGTGTTCAGGCCAGGATTTGGACGCAGTAAAGTGTCAATGGCGTACTGCGAATTTATGGGGATATACCTGAGGTCGAGTCAGCTGATTTTTTCAACTCGGTTTTCGGGTAACATGTAAGGACGTTTTATTTTACTCTCTTAAAGCTAAAATGGTTTGAAGCGACGCGATTGCTTGAGCAGCTCGATTTTCCGCTTGTCCTCCTCGAACTTCTTGCGCATCTCGACGATGTTTTGCATCTTGCTCTCCCGTATTTGGAAAGTGTAGAAGTTGGTCAGTTCCTTGGTCTTTTTATCTTTGGCCATCCTATTTTCCAGTCGACCTACCACAGACTCCTTCTGCTCGAAACCGGCGTTGCGGCCGTCTTTGCCCACTGTGACCCACCCGTCGGCATCGGCCTCGCTCGTTTTGGCCGCCTCTGCAGCAGCCCGCTCCCTTTTGTCGTAGCCGGCCATGTACTTGCTGATTAACGCCTTCGTCTTTTCCGCGTTCAGAAGGTAATGGCTCTCGTACTCCTCGTGCCACAGCTCCATGCCGGTCTTGATGATGCACTCGCCGCTGCTATTGAACAGGTCGATGCTCTTCAAGGCCAACGCCTTGGCAATGCTGCTGCTCTTCTGGAAGACCACATAGGCTACCTTGAAGCGGAAGGGCGGGCGTGTAGCAGAGATGGGTTCGCTAGTTCCTTCGTACCACTTGAGGGTCTCATCTTTTCCAGGCTTGGCCGCGAACTCCACAACCTCAATGGTTCCCGCCTGGCTAAAGACTGTCCTCAAACTCTCCTCTGTCACGTAGGGCGGCACATTGAGCAGGAATAGTGTGCGGCCTTTCGGTTTGTTGGGGTCCATGAGCCGGATGAAGTGCTCCCGCATGTAGACACTGTGGCAGTGTTTCGCATCGGGCGTCGTGCGTAGGGGAACCACTGAGAGAGACTTTTGATTAGTAAACAATACGGACAGGACTTTATTGGGCAAGTTTACCTGTGTAGCCCTCAAGTTCAACCATTATGAGTTATTTGTTTACGATTTGAGGCACGTGTTGCAATTTTAATAGGGATGGACAAAAATATCAAAAATCAGAATATCGATATTTATACGTATAAAAATAAATAAACAAAACTATCGTTAGGTTTTTTGTCAATATTTGTGAAAACAGCTGGATTTAAAATATTATATTATTCTGCAGTATTATCGTGTTTATCAGGATTGAATTTATTATTATCCACTGTTTAAGAACGAACGAAAAAGCGTTGCCAGAGGTTTCGCTCATGAGCAACCAGCGTTGCCAGAGGTTTAGTTTACGAGCAGCCAGCGTTGCCAGGTGTTTCGTTCACGAGCAACCTGCGCTTTCAACCGGCGTTAATTTAGCTATTTTTGCAGTAATTCTAGCGTTTTTCTATTTTCAATTTTCGCTGTATTCGTAGCATATCGGACGTTATTTTTATTTTTAATTAATTTAAAATATAAAAATGAACACATTGTTTTTTCAGCATTTTCTTTTTTATAATTAGCTTATCTTAGCTTATTTTGGCTCACAATACGGGCAATACTGCTGTCAAGGTACATTTTATTTATCGTCAATAACCAAAAGCACAAACAATATACAAATGTTTTTCTTCTTATTTTTTTTTTATTCATTTTAAAATTAAAGCTATAGCTTGTTGTTTTTAAGTTATCATCTGAATCAATATTTAAATGCTTAATACATAAGGTAAAAACTTAGATTAACTTAAACTTTAATTAAAAACCCAAACCCTCTTATTTTATTATATCCTTGCAGGATATTATAATTTTAGTCAGAAGTTTGCAACGCATTTAAGTAGACACATCTGACCCTATAAAGTACAAATATTCTTGATCAGCATCAACAGCCGAGTCGATCTAGCCATGTCCGTCTGTCCGTCTGTCCTTCTGACCGATTATACGCAAACTAGTCCCTCAGTTTTAAAGCTTTCTAAATGAAACTTTACAGATAGTCTTCTATTTGCTCTTACTACTATATAAGTCGGAACGAGCCGGATCGAACGACTATATCATATTGGCAGCTATATGAACGATCGGTACATTTTCAGAAAACAAATTGTAACTTGGCCAATTTTCAACATATTTTCATATAATTTGAGACAGGGCCATTTTATGTTATTCTGAAATTTCGGATTTAATTTAATCAAAATCGGACTACTATATCAATTAGATGCTATAGAAACGGGAAATACTACGTATACGTAAATGTTCAACCCGAATTTTTTGTTGTTTATAGTTCTTATTAGTTTTACTTTTGATTTAATAAAATTTGATTAATTCATAATGATCCAATACAAACTTCGGCGTTCCGAAGTTAGCTTCCTTTCTAGTTAATATTTTTTGTTTTTACCAATTTCAATGATTTAGGAATATGGGTTTTATTTACCAATTTGCACCAAGTCTTAAGACAAATCTACCTATCTTCCCAACTAGTATTATTTAAATGCTAACGACTGAGTAAAAAAGCGAAAAAATAATTAGGCATCAGCTGGAAAGGAGAAGAGGAGCAGAATGCGGCATTACCCGGGCAAAACCGAATGTTTTTTGTAAACTCTGCACGTATTTTAGTTTTCGTCCGATTTTGTCTTGCACTATGTGTCCTACACATAGTGAGTGCTTGTGTGTACCCATGCCCGTGCCCGTCAAATGGTCCGAAAACAAAAACTGCACACCACAACTACATCCTGGCCCAACGCTGCCACGTGCTCCTCCATGCCCTCCACTGACCACAGCCTGCGTTTATTTAACGGCCGCATGATGAAAGGCGGAAGTTTGTCCAGGCACGTTGGCTCCTGTCCATGGTCCACCGTCCGCAGTTCTTCTCCATGCGAATAGATGCTAATTAATTGAAGGCAGAACTTCAATTGTTTGAAGTTTCTTTATTTGCTGGAATATGATTTGAAATCATGTTTGAAAAAAAAGTTACTTTCGCTTACTATGTAATTTGAAATATTAAAAAAGAATCTATAAAAATGTACTTAATATTAAAAATATAAAACAAGTAATTACAAAGCAACTTTAATATGGACAAAACCGTTTCAATAATTTAGCATTCAGCATTGTGTTAACCAAATATGGAGGCCGTTAATCAAAACTTTGCAACACAGTGGCCTTAATTACAATGACAATTGACATTATTTTTGCGATTCAGTCGCACAGGCACTGGCATCAACCCATTTCACCCATCGGGGGAGCAAGGAGCTGGCTGATTGAATAATGCAATTTGAATGCGGTTTGATTTTGTAAAGCCAGTCTCAAGTGTAATTAAATGTGCAAATTCGAAGCTAAAATACATGGCCTGCTAATTCGATAAACGATTTTACAGATATTGCCTAAGTAGCTGTTAACAAGGACCTCTGGACCTCTCAGTCTCAAAGTCCAGTTGGTTAAATGTCTTGCCATAAAACCAAATTAAATGTATTTCATATAATACCAACTATATGCAAAGGTAAGATTTAACTGTGAGTTTCAATCCAATTTTTATGTTCCCATATTTTTTTTGTTTTAGAATCTCTCAAAAACTCTCAAAAATATTCTTTCCTGGAAAAAACTTTTGCAATGAAAAAAAATGTTATTATATTTAAGACATGTTCCACTTTAAGCATAATATAAATAAGTATTTATTAGAACACTTGTGACTTAACAATAACATTATCATGGGTCGATGAATATCTGTAAATAGAAGAATCAAAAGTTTACTTTAAGAACTTGGTAAAGAACAAAATAAAACATGCACTTTGTGTTAAATTTTTCAAGTTGCCCGGGACCTTATCAAATATTGTTTACCAAACCAATTTGCATAAATAAGAGAAGTGTTTTTACAAGCCGAGCTTCGGCATTAACCAAAGCTGCATAAAAAAAAACAGAATATCTTTAACTTTTTGTACGTGCACATAATTTTAAAATGCATTTCACACTTTTTAAGTATACTTGCGTAAAAATGTATAAGCCATTTTAAATTTAAAAGCGCGGCACGTGCTGCTCCACATTCATCCATCGGGGGTCGAGAGTTTGTTTCCCTAATGCGAAATCCTTGACTAATTAGTACATGTTGCGGCAGCTGTTGGGCGTGACCCCACAACACCTAAGCCGCAGCTTGATGCTTCAAAAAAAAAAGGGATACGGATTTCTTTTCATAATGCTATACATATATGTGTCTGCCTTAATTCAAAAGTTAAGGGTTGCGACTTCATTAAAAATATTTGCTCCGCTTAGCATTCGTAAAATGCTATTTATATTCATTGTTAAAGAACTGGTTCTTACAAGATATTTTTTTCAAACTATTTTCTTGATCTTTCCTACGGAAAATCAGCTTAAATATTAGTTAATGATTTTATCCACACTACTAGATTTTAAAACAAGTCAAAATCACATTTAATGGACAAGCAGAGATTTAGCGCAGTCACCTGCCCCAGGTCGAGCTCTCGGATTTCCTCTAGTTGTGCGTGAATACATTTCAAGCAATTTTCGTTGCACGCATGATTTATGGGCGTCCATTTTGGGAACCCCCAATTTGTGCTCTTGCCAATCAACCAATATATATTGGGCAGTTTCATTGGGGTTATTTCGTTGGTGGAAATCGGAGAACACTCTAATTGAGCGGTAACCATGAAAAGGCGTCACGTGCAAGCAATTTATACAGCCAAAGCTTTTAGCACACAGTGCCTGGTTAAATCCTAAATAAGAAAAATAATAAGAAAGAAAGCAGTCACTTGCACATAATGCTCATGTCCTCTCTATTCGATCTCTGTATAATTCCACGTCGATAAAGCATAGCAACGTATAACCACAATACCCACCGCAAAACGCTCTTTCAACCCATCTGCAAAGTCAGATTGTTATTCATTAGTTTGGATTTTGACCAGAAATGTGTGCAAAACTCTTCGTATTCAAACGCAACACATAAGCATCCATCGCCAGAATAACTCTCTTGAACAGCAATGTAACTACCGCTGTACAGTTACTATATGATTAATCAGGAAAACAACATTCTACATTATTATTTTTTATTAATTATGTCTTTATGGAAATGAAATACAATCTCAATTACAACGAAAAGCTCAGGTATAAAACAAAAAAAAAAAAAAATTAAGAGAAGCTAACTTGGTCAAGTTGAAACTTGTATGCCCTTATTTAATTAATTTATTTATTAAATGGGTTTTTCGTTTCATTGCGAGTTTAAGGATATAGCAAGAATGTACAAATAATGAAAGGTGAAGTATGATATATTACATCCAGTAAAATATTGAAAATATTATAAGCATATATTTGATATTCTATAAATATCAAAACTTATTGTACTTAAGTTGGAATATCAATATTATTAGAAAATACCATATTTATGATTGCCTGGTGATAATGATTAAAAGTTCAACTATATAATATAAATAGATTCTGACACGTCTTCCCTTTCATAAAAATGATAATACCCCGAAATAAAGTATGAAGTGAAATGGTAAACTTTTCGTCTGGTCATTAGTATACCGTTGACATGCCACGCCCACTCCGATGGCGTTGCGTCGATAAGCAATCTTGTCGACAATTGACCCTGCCGGACTTACAGTCGGACTCTGGCGAAAGTTGCCCACAAAAGGTTCTTAAACTTTGCTCATTAATTATAGAAGGGAAAAGAAAATAAATTGCTCTCAAAGAAAATTCGTTATGGAGATTGTGGTATCGGTCGCCTTGTTGAGTTTAATTGGTTAATTCTTATTTACCAATTTATTAACCCCGGTCTTCATCAATCAGATGCCATTAGCGATAAACAGGGTCATTTTTGGAACGAAGGGAACCAATAGAGGCTAACGAAGCTAGTATACACTTGCAATAACCCATATTATTTATATTAATTTTTGAAGGAAAATCAGAAAACAGTTTTATTAGCATATTTTTAATGTCATTATAAATAGACCAACATCGTATACCTTAGGGACGATTCAAAATATGTCCAAACATTGGAGCTTAAGACATTCGGCTGTATCGCGAACTTAGCGGAAGGTGTCCCAGTAATTTATCACTGATAACTCGCTGGAGGAAGCGGAAGCTCCAATGTCAAAAAACCAATTTAAAGTAAATTAGCACAGCGCCAACTGCTCGTGATTTGTTCGGGTAAGTCACCACCACAAAATCCTGGGGGAACATGGAGGATTCTCAGAATGGTTGGCAGAGCAGGTGCGTGTCCTTTAGGCCAAGCAAATGTGGCAACGGCTCGGCTTGGCCGAAACTTTGCACACACACATGCCGGCTTCTCTGGGGCTGCGGTCGCCTTTCATTTCCTATCAGATCACGTACGACGTACGGATTAACAGGGGAAAGGGAGTTGGAGTCGGAGTCCATGCCCGCTCTATATCCAGGCAGAAAAAACAAAAGTCCTGAGGCTGGGAGAAAATAGTGCAGACGGTGCGGTGTGCCTTGGAATTTATTGCACGTGGCAAGTTGCTTGGATGGGTTCAACTGCAGATTAGACGCCCTGATAGACACAAAATGCTTTTGCCTCCAAACTCGCCTTAAGTTTAGACATGGACGAAAAATTTATTACACGTTAACCGAAGGACGAAAGGCTTGCGAAGGCTACGTTTTATTTGACTGAAAGTGCCTACTTTGAGACAATAAAGGCTGGTCTTTTGACTGTCCGTAAGTTGGGGCTGGCGGCAGTTTGCTAAAGTTTGAAAGTTTTTTAATGATGGAACAATAAATACTATTCCGTTTAATTTCATATTTATTATGCTAGTTCTTGTATAATTGTATTAAGAATACCTGCTTACAAAGAAATCTATATAAAAAATAAATATGCAATCATATTTTTAATTTAAAGCTTTACTGCTTCACTGACATCATGCACAACATTTGAAAGGTTTCTCCTGAGCTTTCCATCTTCAAGTGAGTGCAGAAATGCAGAATTCAAACACCAAACTAAAACAATTCTCTGAACTCATCTGGGAACTGGCCCCCAAAAATGAAACAAACATAAAGGTCCAACACGAAGCGCCAGCGCCTGAAAAGCCCCAAGGATTTGGAAGCACACTGTGTAAAGAAATCTTTTAAACAATTTCGACTTATGCTTGATTTCTTCCTCAGCTCGAGGGCGAGGGCTGTTACTTAAATTTTCTTATGGTTTAACTTTTGGGATGTTTCAAGCCAGATTAACCGTGCTTACTGCCGGTCCTAGTCTGGACGCCACGCTTACTGATGTGACATTGTTCAGCCATAATCTACTTTCAAGTAGCCACAAGCAACACCCATGTCCATGTAATCTGTGCTGGTGCGTCCTCGTCCTTGTTCTCCTCCAGGATAAACTGTAATTTTATGCAAAAAAAATTCAGCATAGTGGCTCCTATCAAGATTATTTAGACGCCACTCTCCCTTACATTTTTTATACCCTGGCGCAGAGTGTAACAATTTTAGTCAAGGTTTCACAACGCATTTAAGCAGAGAATCATCATATGCATATTTACAAATTTATATATAAATAAGTTAAAATGATTCTTTGGATTCTTAATTGGTTAGGGGAGATTAAACGTTTATTTGACGCTTTAATTTTGTATTGTTTTGTATACATATTTAATTATTAATAACTTAAAAAGTTGTACTAGTAAAGTAGCCGTGAAAATATACTTCTTTACTTTTTGTTTAATGAGCTACTAGCATATAATTAAAAGTATTAGAACCAAACTACACAAAATCAATAACTGCATTGGTTTTAACAAAAATAACCATTTAAAAGTGATGAATAACTTTGTCATCCCGTTCTGGACTCTATGATTAATTCTATGCCATCTCAGCTGGATCGTTTCTCCAAGAACCACAAGTGAGGGAATCTGGCCAAGATACCACAGAAGATAGAGTACTGGGTGGCTTCGTTAACTCGAAGCAGACACGAAATGCACATGCGGCATTTATTCAACTGCAAGGTGTTAATTAAATTTGGTTTTAAATGCAACTTGTCGCAGCGTCGCCCCGCTGTTGGCTGCTGCGGATTCCGGCTTGAGTTTGAGGTTTCGCCTCGTATTCAGTGAAAAATCCGCAACTAATTAGGACGCACGGTATAAGCGGCAACGAGGAGGAACAGTACCTGCACGTGAATTGCGGAGCCCTGCAAAAGGACGCAGGCATTAAGAAGGGATTGGTCAGCGCTTAAAATCTCTTTACAGTAAGGATTTTCTTTTTCATAAAAGTATGATAGCTTTAGTCTGATATTTAATGCTGTAGAGGATTCTCTGTAAGATGTTTTTCTCGATTCCTCGTTTAATCTGCAACTGACAATTACTTTCACTCAGTCTCTTAATAATTCAGCGACCAGTGGCCGCAATTTAGAGGCTTGGCAAACAAACTGACAAATTGTTTTCACCTATTTTACTGAGAGCCTGTGTGTGAGTGTCAGTTTGTCACCCACATACATAGATACGAAACCTGCGAAAACTATTGATTGGCATTTGAATAATAGATGCAGATTGTGCATTGCTGAACAGCCACGAGGCGACGGGGCCAGGATACTTATAAATGTTTCATGGACATGACGGGTGCTATGTGTACACCTTAGTTAGCTTACTCGGCGTTGCCATTGGTGGACGGTGCTCTTTGTTTGTTTATCTCAAAGATACTCGAGACCGCACAGGCGGCGGGGACGGGCGCAGGCCAAACGAGGCGGAATGCCCGCCCGCCCCAAGGGCTAAGCTAACCATTCGAAAAATTCACTCAAGCGCAAACTTTCGATGCCCCCGAATGCTGAGAATTTTCCTCCCCTGGCTCACTTAAAATTTACATTTAATGAGGTTTAAGTCCGACCAAGGTGCGAATACAATCCGCATTTGAGGAGCTACTTCAGATGGCGGATAGGGATTTTAATGGTCGCAAATTGAAACCGAATGCAAATGGTATGCATTGCTATGAATGGCACGCTTGTGGATTTTAATCGAACTTTGATTTAACATATTTTGTATATATAATACTGGATTTTTTTAAGTCTTCTCCCTAATTACGACTTAAAACCGACTTCTCAAAAAAACAAATATGACCTTTAAATCATGTTTAATTTCAACCCATTTTTTCTGACATAAATGTCACTGACTAAGTCCGCTTTCAAGTGCAACTCGTGAGCCATGCTTAGACTCTGTAATCAGAACAAGCCAGGACAACTGGCGGTGGGAACCCCCAAACCTAACCAAACCCCATCAAGGAAAATCTCAACCGCATTTGAGCATTTTCTCTAATTAAACTGGCACGAAAGCCGCAACAGAACAGACAGAACTACGCTATCCTAACGCGACACCTGTCAAAGTTTTCCTTTTTATTTTTTGGTCTGAGGAATGAATGAAAATTCGTGTGCTTGGCAGTCCGCTTGCCTGTTGATTGGTTTTTGGGGTTCCCCGCCAACCTTTTTGTCCAACTGTCACTGGCAGACTCATTTACTTAAAGAGTCTTTCTTGTTTTTAATTAGCACTTACCTGGGCTGGGAACTAAAGATCCAAATGCTTCCCCGACGATTCCAGCACCGCCTCCAGGGGAAGTACACCTCCGCCGGGTACAGGCAGCCTACCGAGCAGGTTCAGTGAAGCAGCAGCACTCCTGTCCCTGTCAGCCTTAAGCGGAGCACTCCGGTTGCCCAACTTGCCACCCAGCCAGCGGCTATAGGTGTGATCCGGTTCCGTGCCCCAGAACTTGTGAAACGAGACGGACGGCTCCAAATGTAGGACCTCCCTGGCATAGTCCTGCGGCCGCGCCTGATGCATACCCGCAGCCGGCACAGCAGGAACGCTTAGCACCTGAAGGCAGTAGCCCAAGATCATGTCGTCGGGAGCACTGGGGCTGGGACAACTGCAGCGGTCCACGATGAGCCGCACCAAGGGCAGGCTGAGCAGGATGCCGGCTCCTCCTGTGTGATAGTTAAAGCCATCTGGCGCATGCAGGCGATAGCCGTAGCGCTGGCCCAAATAGACGAGCTCCGAATGATTGTGGCAGCTCAGTAGGGAGCTGACGCGGGGCACACTGGTAATTGGATTGGGAACGGAAACGAAAATGGTCAGTGAGTCAACTTACCGAAATACTATAAATAAATATTTTTAATTGAATGTGCCGTCATCCGATTAAGCCGCAAAATAAAATGAATAAACGATGGGGTTCTGCTCAAGACGGGTCCAGTTGGCGTTAAAAAAGCGTTGCAACATTTGGATTTTCAATATGAACAAATTTTAAATTATAGCAATTCTCCTGCTTCAAGGACTGTTCTGATGGTATCATATCAACGTATCATCATATCAGTATATTCTTACACAGCTTAGAAGTCGATCCTGACAAGCCCGAATATTGGTATTATACGATGGAAATATGTCCCTCACTTTTTAAGAAGATATTTGGTGGTTTTTCCTTAGTCATCCTTAGCTACCACTCACCTGAGTAAGGTATCATCGTCGACCAGCATTAGCCAGCGTATATCCGATTGCTCGCCGATATCCTTGAGGGATAATTGTAAAATAGCCATTGTTTTGGCACAATGTCCAGTCTGAACGTTCGGTATTCCCGTGCTGATTGTCGGTATGCCCTCGTCTGTTGTGGTTTTCGGGGAACAGAGAACGGGGGAAATCGCAGAGTCAAATCAATGAATATTCAACTACTCGTCGAAGGGCAGAGTTTGGGAACTCGGGAGTGATTATGAGAAGGAGGAGCAAACACACACAGGCCGGCATCCTTGGCCTGGGTGTGAGTTTTGTTTGGCTATCATTCAGCCTCAGCCTCGTCGTGTTTTTGTTAATTCGCTGAGCACACACAGACAGGTGTACACACTGTATATACATACGCAATGGTGTATATTACCCCCTGGTCCACAGGCACCCCTGACCCAAGCCCGACCCTCCTTCATGCGGTTTAATTGCCCGCTCATTGTCGTCGAGGTACTCACCTGCCACATCGCTGTAGTATCTCCGGTAGCGGGTGTCTGCTGCCCAAGTGCGCTCAATGATTGGAATGCGTTCCTTATGGAATTTTGCACAGGTTTTGATTGCGAAATAGATGTGAGATCCCGTTGTGTGCAGCTGTGTGGGGCAGGAAATATATACATACATAGGAAGGAACAGATATGGAGACTGAGAAAGATATTAAGTCGAAGTCGTTGGGGAATTTATGGCTATTGAGGTTTCGTATACTAATTGCTCGGGGTGCTCTCCTTCGGTATTGATATCCAAAATGGTTATGGAGCTCGTTAGCATAGACTGCCTTTAAATTAAAGGCGCTTGGAACTTGCCCTACGTTGTTGGAAAATCTTTTAAAAACTTGATATGGATAGTTCTAAATGGAAATATACAATGAATATAGCAAATACTTATGCTGAGTTCTGATATATCTATTTCTTTAGAAAGTAAACAACTTTTTGTCCAATTATATATATATTAATGTTAAGATTTTGTTCCACAGCACATCGGGCACTGCCATTTCTGGTAGGGACCTTATAAAATTTTCATCTTAATCAAGAACCCGTTAAGGTGATATATGAGATGCCAAAATGATTCCACTACAAGAGAGGCGAAAATAAACTTACACAGTGCTCCTTCCGGTCCCCTAAAGTCGTTGATGCTGACATGGGAGCATATGGCTCCATTGCCTTTGCATACAGTGCACAAGACGGAGCACCTCCTGTCGGACTCTTTGGGGATTGTGCAGGTAAGGACATGGGGCAAATGTAGGCGGCGTTTTTTAAAATGATTTTCTTCGACAACGGTGCTTGGCAATGATCCGGGTCGTCGTCGTTGGGGCGTACGTTGTCGAATATAAAGCGTGCCAGCTCGTGAGAGGCGTCGATAGAGAACTCGCTGGGGCGGCTGTTGTTTTGGGCATTAAGAGCAACAAGTTCTGTTAGCCTGAAAAAAAACAATTCACAATCAGTTCTAAAAACTAAATTTTAAATTTTACAAATAGAATATATTGTACCATTATGTATATCCTCTAAATAGTGGAACACATTTATGATAACATAATTTTATACCTATTATAATTTAAGTCAGAAGTTTGCAATGTATTGAAGGAGTCCTTTCCGACCCTAAAAGGTATACATATTTTTTATCAGTATCAAAAGCCGAGTTGATCTAGCCATCATCACGATCACGAGTGAAATATTAAGGGAGAATAAACTTTAATTTGTCCGTTCTTATAATTTATTATACTTTAAGATAATTATTTATGACTCAAGAATGTCGGCTTCTATTTGATGAAAATCGGACTTTTAGGTGGCATAAAAAATTATGAAGCTGTAAATGTAAAACTGTAAATACAAAATATTTAGATTAACGTAATAAAATCTTATAGTACTTCATGGTTTTTAACAATGCACATAAGCCCTGAAATATTAATGTTTTTTACGATTTTTAAATTGTATTATAATATCATGTACATATGTACAGACATAAGTCTATTAAAATTATACATAATTGAAATGCATTAAGTTAAGGGTTATATATGTTCTTATAAATGATTCATATTGGCTGTTTACCAGTTTTTTTAGATTTAAAATAACCAAGAATGGCCGAATTGTCTGACCATATAACGGTGCGTCTTTTGGGCTGAACTAATAAGAAACAGGTGGAAGTGACAATTCATGGCAACTGAATTTAGATCGGAAGCACAGATTCTATCGCAATATTTTTACGTTGGCCGCTAGACGTGTTCCGATTTGCAGTCCCACCCTTCTGGGCTGAATTAATAGACAACAAGCCGATTAAAGGAACTCGATCCAGTATCTAATTGAAAACTATTGGGGTATAGAACAAACCTTGTTAGGCTTGTTAGGTTCATATCTTGTTCTTCTTACATGCAGAACTGCTGCCAACCTAGGCGTCATTACCTTCTGAATAGAGGGCCAGTGAAAACAAGTCCGGCGCTGAGCATGGGATATGGGAACCATCGCGGATCCTTGTAGTGCCAGAAGTGGTGTATAATGGTGGCCTCGGAATCGTACAGGGCGTGGCCATAAAATGCGAGCTGAAGAAACTCATTAGTTCAGAGCACAGGTCTCCTATACTTCGGAGGATGAGCTCAACTCACCTCATCACGGTCCTGCCCACGCAGGTGCTGAAGCAGATCACGCAATGAGGCCACATGCGTGTTGTGCTGACACCAGATGATCCATTCAGTGCGTGTACTCAGCAGCCGAGCTTGTTTTCGCAAATGAGGCAGTGCGTCGAGCAGGGTCCAATAATTGAAAAGCTCATGCATTACATGGACTTTGACCACATAGTCGCCGAGCACAGCGTCTCCTGTCAGATTAAGTAATCGGTGCTGCTCCCTAACCCTGCCGGCCAATGTGAAACAATCTACCTGAGCTTGCCGCGGATACGGCGGACATGAGATTACCAGAAGTACCTCCGGATCCATTTTTGCACGGCATAAGGTTAAGAAACAAAAAAGCCACAGCATGCTTCGATATAGATCAACATGCATTTTGAAAATATAGCTTTAAGAAGCTTAAATCCTTTGATATATTCCGATTCTCGAATAAATTTATAAATTTACAGTAATTCACAGCGGCAATCCGAACACGACCGCCCTAATGAGCGTGCGAAAACGTACTGATGCAGCAGTGATTTCATTTTTGGCGCAAACCCGAAATGGGGGCCCAAGTTGTGTGTGGCGCTACGTTGGTAGACCAAGGCGCAGGCGCATGCTTTGGAACAAAAGTTATGAATGAACGTGCTGCCCGGCGCATGCAACAGATGTCAACCTGTGGGAATAGCCGCCGTGCCACTCAAGAAAAGTTTTGTACTTAAAATTGCTGAATCATGACAAATGAGCGAACAAAAAATTGTAATGTTATGTTTCTCATTATATATAATATTAAATTAAATTGTGATGTTTTTATTTTGTTATTCTATCAATTGTATGTCAAATTTAAATTAGCCGCGCAAATAGTGTTGCAAAGATACAAATTATTGTGCTCTAGAGATGGATTTTAAATCTTTAAGGAACCTCGATGTTTTTACGACTATAAATGTTTTTAAACCGTTATTAAATAAGTAAAATTAACTATAAAGCTTACATGTAAATTCATTTTTACACATTTTTTGTGGGGAAAAAAATGTCCTCGACTTTAAAACTTTCATATTTGAACGATCTTAAAATAGCACCAATGCCTGCTTATACCTTTCTTCGCCTTAAGCAAATTTTTCAAATCTTGAGGACATACTTTTACGAATCGATCATATAAAATCCCATAACTTTAAAAACTACAATGGAAAATAATACTTTCGATGTATGGAGTAGTATATTTAGAGTGTTTTCTTGTATGACATGAAATGAAATGCCTCAGATGTGCATAAGAGTATTCCTCAGCTATTTGCTATTATTATAAGATAAACATAAAGAACATAAACATGGTAGCCGAAAGACATGCTTAGAAAACATACAAGTTTAGTTTATTGCAGAAACAAAACTAGATATATATTCATGTAATATAGAACTTAGTTTAAATAATCGCATTAGCTGTCATATTAATGTTAATTTCATATATATTTTTATGTATACATAAGGGAAGGTAGAAGGAATACTATTAGTGCATTGGGGATGCCAATCTTGTTGTCGTCTGCATGCTGTTGCTTCGGTTGTTGGATTTCAGCCTCAGCTCGTTGACGTGCTTAAAGAGTTGGTCCTGCTTGGAAAGCAGCTCCCGGGTGCGCTGGCAGCCGTGCTGGGGAGCACACAGACCCGGATTCCAGCGACAGTAGAGGCCCTTCCAGAGGCGCAGGGCCCGCACACTGGCGATGGGGCGCAACACTAGCTCCGCCCCCTGTGTGAACGAGGGAAATAGGGGATTCAAATACTGGTCCAGCGAAGAGTTGATGTGTGTCCACAACGATGTTGTTTTGTGCTTCAGATCTGCAAGGACAATTTCAGCAATGCATGGTAATACATCTTGAGAAACGTACCTTCGGTGACCCGCTCGGCCTCCGTGTTGCAAAGGAATGTACCAAATCGGCAGGAGTACAGGTGATCCACAATGGTTATGAGGAAATGCTCATTGAACTCAAATGCGTTGTTAAACTGCTGACTGACCTGCCAGACGCTGTCAATAAATTGTAGGAACACCGGGGATCGATCGGCATCCGAGTGCTTATTGTCGCCGTGACCGACGCGTTGCTGGAATTTGTGTCCGAAAGAGAGCCACTCCTTCTCGATAAGCACCTCAAAGCCACGTACTGTGCGGTAGTGGGGATCCAGCAGCAACATGGACAGGGCTGTCAGTTGGGCGGTGCGATCCCATCCGTCCGAGCAGTGGACTACAACGGACGTGCTCATAGTCTCCACCTTGTCCACAATCCTAACGGCGCCAGCCAAGATGCACCTGATGTGCTTCAGCCATAGTGTATTATCGATGGCCGTCTGCCACTTGGAGTCGTCGGTTGTGGGGAAGCAGGCCTCCTTAACTTTGCGGAGGCTCTCTCGCATCACGTGAATGTTGTGGATGTCAAGGAAGTTGATTTCAACGTTCTTGTACGCGTCCTCCGACTCATAGCCGCCGCCCTTCGCTTTGTTGGCAATGGCATTGGCGCTGGGACGCGCATCCATGATCGTCAGTTTATCCGACTGAGCGTTGGCCTCCATGATAAAGCTTAGATAGGTCTCATCATCGGCGTTGCGCTTGCCGCTCACTCCCACCAAGGGCTGAGAGCAACGCGTTATAGTAGCTTGCGTTCGTGGATTCATCCAGGAGAGAACCGGTAGACGACAACGGGACCGGAACTGAGCTACGCGGCGCAGAAAGTCATCGGATGCTGCCTTGGGCACAGCCCAAACTGCCGGATAACTGTCGCAAATGCTGTAGGACTCGTTTAGCTTGGTGGCCCGCCACATATCGTTTGGAACGCCAAGACGCCGTAGTTCGGCCAGAGGCTCGTAGACGGCCCAGCCGTCCCAGCCACTGCTGCCGCCATTAACCGCACTGGCCGCAGCTGCATGGGCAAAGGCGAAGAGCCGACCGCTGTATGACAGCGGAAACGCGTTTGTTTGCAACTTCTCAAACACCGTCCGGCGAGAGTGATTCTGCTGTTTGTGAGCAAATCGTAGGTTACGCATGTCCTTGCAGAAGATCTCGATACCGTACGAGTTTTCTCCTCGCGACGTGGCACCCCCGATTTTCTCGACCCGGGCTATTACGCCCAGGGGCACGTCTACGACCACGGGCGGCTCTTGGTCCCGCAGCGGCAGCGAACGGAAGTACAGGCGGTAGTTCGTGATTGTTAAGGCACCGAAGACAGGCCCGCGATATGGACACACGTAGGTAACGTCGTTCTTTTGGTCCTGGTCCTCCTCACCGTCCAGATAGGCAAAGGGCGTGTCCCTTAGAGCCCCGTTCTGGCCGTGCTTCGAACCAAGCGAACTGGACTTGGAACTGCTGTCCAGTGAATTGTTGCTGGCCGTCTTGGAGACCAGCTTGTCGGCCAGGCTCGCGGAGGACTCCATTGTTTAAATTAAATCAAGTGTGGTGTGTGGGAGGAAGGTAAAGTCTGCTTGTGTTTTTCGTACAAAGTAAATGCAATTCACTAAAATATGCAACGGCGCTGCCAACTCGTTTGCGCACATTGTACCTCTTTCAGTAGACCACAAGAGATTAGGTACACTTTGAATGGCTTTACTGAATACGCCGAATTGTTGTACAAGACTAAATTAAAATAAATCATTGGCTTATTTTTACCATGCATTAATCATAATATTGATCATAATGCTGTTTACTAAACCGATCAAAATGTTAAATACTTTCTGCACACTTTCAAAACTAACTTGTCACCCCCGCAATTAATTCTTCTTCCCGATGACATTTCAGAATGTTGTTTGATTAACTTGATTAATTTATAAATTAAATAATAATTAATTTAATAATTTAATAATAATTAAATTTATATTGGTATATAACTCACATATATATGTTTTTGTATATAAATACATGTTTACATTTACTTTCATACGAGCTGGCAGCTCTGTCTGTGGCAAACAGCTGATCGTGCCATTCGTCACATGTTTACTCTGGTCCTTTTATTATTATTATTTAACATTTTTGTAAATAAACCAAAGACTGCAACATGTATCTGAATTACGCGCCTCGAGCACAATGGAAGTTCTTGCAATATTTAATGCAAATTCGACAGCTGCAGTTGCTGAGGAGACAAGTACACATCGGTGCAAAGCCGCCTCTGCTGCCGGTAGCGTCGTTCTTGCCGGCAAATGGTCTTCACCTGGCTCCTGCGAATGTGCGGCATCAAAACAGCTCCAGCGGAACAACTGCAATGGATAAGGACGCCCTTCTGTCGCGTCTAGAAGAGACGAGATCCGGAGACGAACTTTTGGAATTGCTCATGGAAAAGGAAGTGATGGACGGGGCGTATTTGGTTGAGGGCATCTCGCTGCTCTGGCAGCACTACCAAGGCTTGGATCAGGCAGAAAGGGATGCACTCACAAAGCGCGTGCTAAAGGATGTGCTGCCCTACCTCAGTCCTCACCATATAGACCAGCTGGACACCAACGATCTGAGTCGCTGCTACCTCTACCTGCGAAAAATGCGCATAGCAAACCGCGAGCCAGCCGTCGAGGCGGTTTTAACGCGAGTTCTCCGTCTGATAGACAGTGCAGTAGATGGAAATGTGGTGATTCCCCTGACCGCCTTATCCCGCCTGTCGGTGGGAATTAACTTGGAACGCGACTTCTTTACGCCCCTTGTGTGCCGGAACTTTGTGCCCCAGTTGGAGGTGCACATTAACCAGTGCCGAACCGAAGAGCAGGTGCGCCTATTGTCCACCTGCCTCTTTCAGCTTCACATGCTCATTGACGAGCACCTGCTTCAAGACTTTAAACATAGAGTGACAGAGATGCTGCAAAGCGGCGGCCTCAGCAGTGAAACTCCAAAGGCGTTGCTGAAGGTGCTCCACATGCTCAATATTCCGGTATGGTCACAGAGCCACACATCGTTAATACGAGAGCTCATGTTGGCCCTGAGTCCGTGCATTCCCCATTTGGAGCCCGGTGATTTGAAGAGTGTGTCCCGTGCTTTTGTGCACCACCAGGAGCCTGCCAATTTGACACAGTCACTCAAGGATGCCACAGAAAAACTACTGCAGGAGGAAAGATCGGCGGACGCTTTGTCTTGTGCCGTGCACTTCGCTACGCCCCAGCAAAGGGACGAGTACATAGACACTTTTCGCGAACTTCTCAACTGCAAAGAGGCCTGGCTCCTACCGAGTGCCAGCGGACATTTTTTCACAGTGTTGCGTGCCTTGAAAATCTTCGACTTGAGATTGTGCAACACCTACTGGTCAGGAGTCGTTCGAGAGCTGGACTCCTGCCCGGAAGAGCAAAGCCACCTGCGCTTCTTGAGGCACTGCCAGCGCTACATGAACTTCAACAACAATCTGGGAGGAACCTACCGCCACTTTACCGTCGAGCGCAAGCTGAGTCGCATGTGCATGAGCGCAATCGAGGGGGACATTGCGGGCAGACTGCCAACAAAATTCGCGCGCATGGCGGCGTTTGTGTTGGCCTACGGACAGACACAGTTTGCGTGGAAAAAGTTCCCCAACGTCATACTGAGCAAGATGCTTTCGATGGCTCCGCAGCTAGACATTCAGGATTGCTTTCTCCTTAGCCGCGGCATGCAAATCGCCAGCGAACTAAGATTTCGCCAGCATCTTCCCCCACTGGCTGGTATGCAGCTGTCCACCATGGATAGCATACTTATCGGCTCTGCGGAGAGACATTTAGCTGGCACCGACTGCAATCCGTTGAGTCCTAATGACCTTAGCATGATTGTGCGAACTCTCAGCCATCGCAAAAGTAAGTTGCGAATTACTTTAACTAAATAATCCAAACAACGCACATTTTCTGCTCCACAGCTTTGAAGAACACTTTGGTATACAACCAAGCTCTGGTGCTCTATAAATCTCTTCATTGCAAGGACTTAAATTCCCGTGTGGTTCGGGACATGGCGTACAATTTCAATGCTTCGAACTTCTTTGTGCCCGAGTTGTTGGAGTCAATGTTTGACTACATTTCAGAGCAGCATGACCACGTCACTGGAGACACCGTTGAGAAGGTCTTAACTTGTTCCTATAACCTGGGCTATACGCCTGCCTCTTCCAATGTCTTGCATAATGTGGCTGAAGTATTACTCAGGTGAGTAATAATTGCTTAAAAGTAATTAAACTACTTATTTATACATAATTTAATCTTTATTTGCAGGGATTTTGACCAAATGAGCGGGCTATCACTCATCCAAGCCTGTTTGGCACTGTGTTTCTACAAGTCGATACCAGAAAAGCTTATCAATAAAGTTTTCTGTGTGAAGTTTATTCAGCGGATTGAAGATGAAATACAAGTCTGCTATTCCAAGGTCACCTATCCGGACAGGGTCCTCAACCTGGTGATGCAGCTGAATCGCACAGTCTGCTTGGATTTTCCCGAGGCGAATGTCCCTTGGTTTCAGCAAAACTATATCGAAGCTCAGATGAGCAAAAGTAAGTATCCCCATCAATTATAAAATGAGCTTGCCGGCTTTTCCATTAGAAAACACTTACATATGGTACGGAAAACAAAATGCCTTATAAATCAAAAACTATTTTAAATATTATTATTATTATTAATAGATTTCGAATCCATAATGTATTGTGACTGATATTTTAAATATTTCAGAATCTGTCCGGTCCAGTGCCTTCACTACCGATGTCAAAAAACTTCTGCTAAACCTACTAAAGAATGATAATCACTTCCGCTGCAATCATACAACGCCATACGGCTACCACATAGATTTTGTAATTCACTTTGACCGGGACAGGAAGCCAATTCCAGCCCCTCCTGCGGAGGTCACCATGTTAGATCGCATAACGAAGTAAGCACATGCATTACTTTCAATTATTTGTATAACATATACTTTTTGTGTTTTTTATTAGGGTAGCCATTCTTCTGCTAAAGTTGGATTCATTTTGCGAGAACGATTTGACTGCATTAAGAGGGCCCGAGTCTATGAAAATGAAACATTTGGAAATGATGGGTTACAAAGTGCTGCAGATAAATGAACATGATTGGAACTCCAAGTACATGGCGACACAAGGAGCCAAGGAAAAATTCCTAAAATGCTTGTTACAGATTTCCCAATAGACCTTGTTGATTAGTTACCTTCGTTAGGTGCAGATGTAACCTAAAATTGTAGGACTACAAATTTATATTATTTATTTATTTAATTAATTGTACCTTAAAATTAATTTTGAGATACAAAAGAGAAATAGCCAGAGCAACGAAGGCCTTCAGGCTGACAAATTTATATAAATTTATGTTATGTTAACATTGTGTTAGATTAGCGAAAGCTGAATTCTGAGAGCAAGACGTCGTCATCATTTTTTTGGTCTTTTGAGTGAGCAAGGGATGGCAGAACCCTTCGGTGGAGCATATTTGAAAATCTCTGAGCATATTGCAATAAGTTAATATTAAGTTTCAAAAGTTTATTAACGTTGTACGTCGTATACAAGCTGTAGAGAAGTTTACATTGTTCCAAGCATAGTCTTGGTTGTACTTAAGTCAATTGAAGTTCTTAGAAAAATTTTAAATTTTATTGAACACACCAGTTGTAGGCATTGTTAAACATCAGCTGCCATGGACTCTCCGCCTCTGATACCGACACTTCAAAGTTATGAGGCACATAGGGCCATTGGTACATGGCACTGCAGCGTTCCGGATGCGGCATCAAAGCCAAATGGCGACCGTCCAGTGAACAGAGACCCGCAATTCCCAATGGACTTCCATTGGGATTAAGGGGATAGCGTTCCGTAGGCTCCCCATTGTCATCCACATATTGGAGAGTCACCAGCTCCTCCGACTGTAATTGACTTATGAGCTTATCATCCCTGAAAGCAAATCGGCCCTCGCCATGGGCGACCCAACACCCAAGAATTAGATCCTTCATGCTTTGCAACATGATGGATCGATTGGCTGGTATCTTCACCGTAGTCCAGCGGCATTCAAATCGTTGCGAACGGTTGTGGAGTAGGGCCACATCGGGTTCTGAACCCACTGTGCTGCTCGGAGCTCCCACGAAACCAATAAGCGACATTAATTGACAGCCATTGCAGATGCCCAGCGAAAAGACATCCTGGCGGCGCTTGAAGGCCTCGAACTGCGGCTTTAGGTGGGAACTGTGAAGAATATTGGCTGCCCAGCCCTTGGCAGACCCCAAAGTGTCCGCGTAGCTGAATCCGCCCGGAAAGATGACACCACGGTACTGTGACAAAGTGGTGGTACCTGCATCAGAAATGTTCATTGATTAATTTGAATGTCTTTATAGAAATTTGCACTCTAAATCGCTTGTAATCCATTTATCACACTTACCCTGCAGAAGATCCGACATGGTCACATCGTGCACTTCGAAGTTCGCTCGCAGCAGGCAGGACATCATCTCGCGTTCACTATTGACACCCTCCTCCCGCAGAACGGCCACACGAATCGAAGTGGAGGAGCGCTTGAGAATGAGCTCGGCCTGTAGTTTGGCGGGACCCTTATACTGTGGAGCCTTGCGAAACTCCAGGCTGTCGTACTCCGACTGAGCGCATTCGGGGTTAGCCTGCAGCTTTTCTAGCTCGTAGCTGGTACGCTCCCACTGCTGGTAGAGCAGGCGAACGGGCTGATCCAGCAGCGTGGATGATCCCTTTTTAATTACAACTCGGGAGTCGTCGAGACCGAATCCCTTTGTAACGCCAAGATAGAAGTTGGGCACTCCGGCGTCTTTGAAGATGGAACGAATGCGGTCCAGATCTTTGCTACGCACCTCTAACACCCAGCCACACTCCTCTGCGAAAAGAAGGGCCAGCTCAGGGCAATTGAGTTTTACGGCAGCTCCATCGTAGTTCTTTAGCTTTGCCAAGGGCTCAGATAGGTCAACGTCGAGGCCACTCAATCCGCCAATGGCCATCTCCACGAGGCACACGAGCAATCCTCCATCGCTGATATCGTGTCCGGCCAGCAAGAGGCCATTTTCCAGCAGCGTTTGGGTATTGACAAATGCCTTCGCCAGAATATCGCTCTTAGCCAGACTGGGACACTCGTTGCCCTGCTGGGTATAGGCCTGCGCTAGAGCAGAGCCGCCCAGTCGGAATTTCTCTTCCACATTTATCCAGAGCAAAGCTGTCTCAGAGTCCGAGCTGGGGCCCTTTAGATCGGGAGTAACTTTTAGCCTTACATCCGGGCAGGGTGCATAGGTGGAAATGACCAGGGTGCCCGGGGACTTGATTGTCTCACCACCAACCTTGGCAGCCATGGAGAGGGAGTCCTTGCCGCCGTCTATGGCTATGTGCAGCTCCTCTAGGATCTGGCAGAGTTCCTTGCAAGCGTCGAACATCTTGGCTCCCTCACCGGGCAGCTTCGCAGCCCACATCCAGTTGCCCGAGCACTTGACATCCGCCAGTTCGCTGATTTTTACAAAAACAAGGTTACTGAGGGCTTCGGCAACACACATCCTGGCCATGGCAGCGGGATCGAGGAGACCCTTCAGTGGCTGGGTGCCAATGGAGGAGGCGATGCCGGCGGTGCTGAAGTGCGATACGGTGGTCAGGGCAAAGTCGGCCAGTGGGGCCTGGAGCGGACCCACACACTGCTGCTGTGCGATCAGTCCGCCCACGCAGCGATCTACCTTGTTGGTGAGGAAGCGCTTGCTACCCACGGCCACCAGACTAAGGACCCTTTTTAGGGCATCATCCAAGCCCAAGTTACTGGGCAGAACTAGAGTCTTTAGAGTTGTGATCTCGCGGCTAAGCTCGTACTTCCGTTTGGGCATATCGCCCAATACATACTTAAGTTCCAAGTCGAACGGTGGAGGATTCGTATTGCTCGAAACAATATTCAAAGCCTTCTCCACATTCTTGGGGGCAGCTTGTTCCAACAGTGTAACACGTCCGTTACCCGTAACCACGCCCACAAAGCTGATGGGGCACCTTTCGCGCAGGCAGATCTTCTCCAGCAAATCTCGATCTTCGGCCTTGCAGAGAATGGCGTTGTTTTCTTGATACTCGGCACCCCACAGTTCCAGGGCCGTTATGGTGGGATCGCCCAATTGAAACTCCTTGGAGAAGATAACGGCTCCTGCAAAGCCCGGCTCCACAAGTTCCTTCAGCACGTTACCGTTGCCGCCAGCTCCCTGGTCGTGGATAGCCAAAATAGGATTCTGATCGCCCAGTTCCAGACAGGAGCGGACTACACGGTTCACCTTATTCTCCATCTCAGCATCACCTCGCTGCACAGCATTGAAGTCTAGCTCAGCATCTCCGGATCCCTGCACCTCCACCGAGCTGGCGGCGCCACCTCCCACGCCGATCCTGTAGACGGGGCCTCCGATCTTGGCCAGCAGCTGACCTCGAACAGGGTTTAGTTTTTCTCGCATAGCGGCGGGCATAGTTCCAAGTCCGCCGCTGAACATGATTGGCTTCACGTACTCATCCCGCTGACTTGCATCGGCCATGCTATTGAGGCCATAGGATAATGCGAATCCGCAGATCACGGGCTCTCCGAACTTGTTGCCGTAGTCCGAGGCCCCATTGCTTGCCTCGATAAGTATCTGGAGGGGAGGCGCAAACGTCGTTGGATACTTGTAGCTCGATGGCTCGTAGGGCTGCTCGTAACCTGCGGAGATTCACACAATAGAATTATATTGAATCATTTAATATAAATCCTTGACTAATTAAATTGAAACTCACCTGGAATGTGAAGAGCTCCAACACAGTAGCCAGCGGTTCCAGCAATTGGGACGCCTCCTCTGCCCACACCCTGGACATCACGAAGACGCCCACCAGTGCCAGTGGTGGCTCCACTAAATGGTGCCACCGCCGTGGGCATGTTATGAGTTTCCGCTGTAAAGATCAGATCAGACTCCACATTTACCCGTCGCACTGGTCCTGGAGCCACCACGGATGACGGCACTATGGTGTCGTGCTTGAATCCTATCATAGCACTACTGTTGTCACTGAACTTAATGGTATTGTTGGGGTTCGTGTGCGCCTGCGTGTCCATGATCATGCGAATCAGTGACTTGGGCTGCTCCTCACCATCGATGACCATGCGTCCTCGGAAGAACCAGTGGCGAGAGTGCTCGCTGTTACTCTGAGCGCAGTCGAAGAGTTCCACAGTCGTCGGATTGCGACCGAGTTTATTGGCGAAAAGGTCATGGTAAAAGTCAACATCATAGTCGGTGAAGGCTAGGCCCAACTCCTGATTAATCCGCACCAGCGCCGGCCGTCCCTCTTCCAAGACGGGCACAAAGTGCCAGTCAGTCACTTGCGCCGGCAGCTGCTCATTAAAACTGGCCTTGGGCGTGTTTTTTGACGTGTACAGGCATTGGGTCATGCGATCTCCCAGCAGAGGGACGAACCTGGACGCCTCACGAGCTGTCGAATCATCTTTGAAGGTCAGAAGGTAGCGCGTCGACGCCTCCATGCGAAGAACCTCCGTGTAGCCGAGATTATGGAAGATGTTCACGCAGTTTGTGGAGAATGGAGTGGAGAAGTTAAAGCGGGGTCCGATCTCCAGAAGCAACTGTCGCTCGCCCTTCGCCTGGAGAACAGGCTGCCTGGACAGGCTCTGGCCACTGTTCATCGGCTGCTTAACCAGCCAGATAAGCAGTTCCTCCAGTGCCAGCGAGTGCTTAACCTCTTTTTGGCTGTGCTCAAGATGAAAGCAACGTTCCATGCGTACAGAGGCCAATCCGGCATCCTCTGCTTGAAGGCGACGCCAGACACTCTGTTCCTCGGCCGCGTCAAAGGCCTGCACATCGTAATAGCGTAAGATGACCATGTCGTCGTTGGGCTGCAAGAAATTAAATGTAGCTTGAGAATAATCCGTGCGTGCGCTTTGCTTGACAAGTCAGGAATGATCTTGGGCTGTCCAAATACACAGCCGTTGACAACGAGTGGGCCGCAGCCCACGTTGGGGGTTATCAACCACAGCCGCGGTTCAGGTTACAGCCAATCCGATCCGATGGAGAGATCGGATGCAGGCAGTCGTTGCACCGCCGTCACAACTTGTTTTTGTTATTGCCAGCCCATGAATCCGAGTCGCTGATAAGCCGGCGACGTAAACATATTTTCAGTCACAAACAGCAGATTGCGAAGAGAGGTAATGAATGGGAAGCTAGGGGTATATAGGCTAAATAAGCCACAATTGGCGCTAACTAACCCGAATTGAAGCACAATAACAAACCGTGGCGCGCACGTGCGTTGGAGCTGAGAAACACAAGCTTTGTATTCGGCGGCATATATTGGACTTGACCAGTGCTGGGCAATACCGAATCTCTCAAATTAACACATAGTTGTCATTCGAGGCCTGGAAGTGAAATAAAATATAAAATGAATATAAATAAAATCTGGAGTGGCATAAAAATATTAAAATAATATTATTAACTAAAATTTAAACTGAATATCTGATAATCTGTTGAAAAGGGCCTAACATTTTGTGCAGTGCTTTTAACATCTTAATTCTTCAAACTGAAATCCATAGCAATGCTCAAACAAAATAGTTAGTTCGCATAAACTGAACAATTGTTAAAAATATTAATAAAGGCGGCCGAAAGTATAAAAATGATTAAGAAACACGTGTCATAAAAAAATAATTATTGAATAGACCCTATATTATAGACATAAAAACATAAGTATTAACATAAAAAAACTGCACTACTTAATAATTAAAAATGTATGTAAGAAAATCTACAATTTCGTTTTTTATATTATATTAAAAAAAAAGGCAAATTTACCAAATTTAAATGTCAGTTTTAAATTAAATTAAATTAAAAACATTTCTTTTTCAGTTAAGCTTCAGCTTACATAAAAATACAAATATTCAGGTACAAATGAACAGAATTTTTGACACAGCTGGTCAAACACTCCAAGTACCAGCCAAAAAGCTTTCCACTCTGGGAATATTTTGGTCACCAGACAGCCGGTTTATCAGCACGTGTGCTTTTGTACATATAGACGCGTATGGCAACAGCAACAAATCAATGACTGATGGTCGTCGGCGTCGCCTGTGCATTCCAATTAAAACAGACGCTAAAAGCTTTTTTCTGAATAAAATAATGTAATACTTACTGCAGTTTTTCTCGATTTAGCGGACTTGGCTGCCAAAGACGCCATATCTACGATTTGATTAAGAAAAAGAAAACGAAATGGTCTTGAATCGTATTGCGGGCGAAAACATCTCTTTTTATTGTTCACAATATGTTGTTTTTCGATTTTTACAATGCTATTGACTATTCTATTAATCGGCGTTAGTTTATTCATCTGCTGGAGCTCCTCGAATTCTGACGGATAGGGATAACTGTCTGATCCCTCTCGGTCAACATGTGTCATCAGCCATGACTGGGATGCGGAATATTTGGAAAGGAGCTATTATAAAATATATGTACGCATGGATTTGAGGAAACTGCTCCAGGCCTTCCTAGTTGCCGATATTGACAATATTGGTTTCTTGTACTAAAACAGCGATCCGTGCGCCGCCATGTAAAATAATTCACTACTCAAACAGCCCCAAAGCGCACCTGTCCCATCGTCGTGCATCCGCAATTATGTTATGTGCATTGCCTTCGCCGCCTTGGCGGCCTGTACGCTAATCTCGTCCATGCTCTTGCGAGCACTCTCCGTCACTTCGTCGATGGAGCGACGCGTGCTGTGTATCAGTTCGTCCGTTCCCCGGGCAATTCCCTTGACTTCTGTGTTGATTAGACCAATCACCCACTCAAGGCCCTGCCGGCCCTTGCCCGCGTTAGAGCTGATGGTGGATGTCAGTAGGTCCTCCATGTAGTGGGATAGCGGGACGCCGTACACAGTCACCGTGGCCTCCTGCTTTAGTAGCGTCTTGCTCCCGTCCGATGGATGGGGCTCATAGTAGAGCACTTCGTCCACGCTGATGTTGCGGCAGAATGTAAGGTTGTTTGTCTTCAGCACCATTTGCTTGCGCTCTGGATCCACTGTGGAGCGCTCGCTGGCGAAACACGTCTTGGCCGTGCCGATCAGCGCGTGCGTCCACTTGGGAAAGTACCATTTGGACTGCACCAGCCGATGCGTGTGCAGCACCCCGTTGACTACCTGGCGCTCGACCACGTCCGTGCCAATGATGGAGGGAGTCATTGGGTTGGGGTACTTTCTCCACGCCGCCTGTGTTACAGTCTCCCAAGGATGGTTGAATGTGTGCTCTGACGTCCAGATTTTCATTATGCAAGCGTCGTTTGTCGTCACCGTTCGGGGGGGATCAAATGTCGCAGGCGAGCTAGGCTGTGGCCTGCGGGGCAGAGGGTAGGGAAAACGAAACAGAAAGATTTAGAAATACGGTTTACGTCAAATTTGGATATAAATATCGGAATTATTAAATATTTCTGAGGCAACTTTCAGAGAGCTGACCTTTACTCGTGTTGTGCGCAGGTAGTGATGGCAATGAATTCGATAGTCTAAACTAATCGGCGTGGGTGGTTGGGCCAACCGAGAATGTGGCTACACTGGCACCAATAATAGAAGCGTAACAGTGTCACCATATTTCTTATAATTTCGTTAATATTTATTTACATTTAACATTATAACTAAGTATGAAGTTCTCAATGTTTCGGCTTCGTACAATAAATGACCACGGCCTCTAGTCTACTCCAAAGGTGCGGATGTACTTTTCGAACGGCCGCATGTCAATTTGTTGCAAGCGGATCTGCAGAAACTCCCGGAACTTCTGCATCTCGTCGGCGTCTTCGCTTATTAGCCGCTTCTCCTCATTTATGCATTCCTCGAGCATTGCCTCGTTGTCAACGGCTCCCAGTCGATTGATCGCCTTCTCCAAACGAGCGGTGATCTGGCCGGTGATCTTGTCACTCTCGTAATCCATAATTTTGGCCAGCGCCTTGGCCGGGGCACGTCGCTGACCAACTTGTGTAACATCGGCGACGGAGGGAGTGTTGCTGGCAGCGCCGAGGCTGGGTTCGGCATTCAATTTCCCTTCCTTCATGCTGGTGACACCACCATCCAGGTCTTCGTCCGGGGATTCAGTTTGCTCGATAAATTCCATCAGCGAGGGCTCGTCGGGGTGCGACTCAAGCTGCGTCGAGTTGTTCTGGAAGTTGGTCAAGTGGAAGACGCCATTGGTATCATAGAACTTGTACCCCAGCATTTCCAGAGCTATTTCCGTCAGTAGGTAAGACATTTTTGAGAACGTTTATTTCCGTTTGATGCACAGCCAGAACAAAAACGAACTGCAGCTTCCGATAAACGATAACGAATGAGCGACCAGGTGTGGTAGCACTGTTAGCAACAGCTGATTACCTAGCGTCGTCAGCTTGCTGGCTGCCCCAATAACAAATATAATAATTTAGTAAATTTGTCGTCTTTATTTGTCCTTCGAATGCAGACCCCTTGTGCCTAGCATGAAAATCAACGAAAAGAACCTGTGCGTGTTTGCGAAGGCACCGCCCTTTGACATGGAAGGTAAAGAACAACCGGGTATTAAGTGTTTTACTTTGGTATTAATCATCCATTTCGGCTTGCAGGCTTCCTCAACAAGCGGGGCGAGGTCAACAAGGCCTTCCAGAGGCGCTACTTTGTGCTGAAGGGGAACCTGCTCTTTTATTTTGAGTCGCGAACCGACAAAGAGCCCCTGGGACTTATTATAGTAGAGGGCTGCACCATTGAGCTGTCGAATGAGGTGGACAACTACTGCTTTGAAATAGCATTTAACGGCAATCGCACCTACATCCTCTCTGCCGATAACCAGGAGAGCATGGAGACGTGGATGAAGGCTCTCACCTGCGCCGGCTATGAGTACAAACGTATCATTTTGGCAGAGCTACAGAGGCAGTTGCAGGAGCTGGACGATTCCAGAAACAGTAAGACAGCACAGCTCGTTGGTGAATACCCCAATATTTTATTTTATCCTTGGTACACAGAGGTGCTTGGGAGTGCCATAGACGGGTCACAAAGTTCTACAAGGGAAACCAGGCCAAGACCACCGCCCAGGCGCACTAATCCCTTCAACCGGCCCGCACCTCCGCCACCCGACAATTCCTTAAAGGGCGGCGTAGTTATGTCGCCCATGCCCTTCATAAACGGTTATTTTGGATCCAGCAACGCGCGTCTCCAGCAAGAGCAGTTAATGATGAAACAAGGTATGTATCTGATGTGCACCTTTCCATAACAAGGTTACGGGTAATTTCCACTTACAGATGCCACCAATAGAAGCCCGCACGGCACCCCCAAGGCAATGCGTCGCCCCCCGCCCCCCACTCAGACAGCTACCAGCGTTTTCTACCCAGATGCGCGAGGTCCAGAAATAAATGGCGGCGTATCTACAGTATTACCGCGCGGCCCCAACAACAACCTTAAGGCTAACACGGTCCACAAAAGCAGCGCCAAGGAAGACTTCATCCGGACACATGAACGTTTTCGGCAGGAACTAATGCCCGAAGTAAAGGCTTATCGCGAGCGCCACAATCAGCCCCTTATCCAGTTGTGATTAAGCAGAGCGGGCTGCTCTAATGACAAGCCAATCCTTTGTATTACTCGCTTTGTGCTAAATCTATTCACGTTTTAAACTTACTATGTTTTAAACCACCTGTTTTGTTTAAATAAACGAAAACTAGTGGGAATGAAAAGCCATAAATTTGGCGTCCTGGCAAAAATTGGGTTTTTGCTGAGATCTTTAAGCGTAAAAGAGCCTTTTTTATTTGTTTTTCTTTTCTCTATTGCACTAAATTGTCTTCTGAGGGGCAGAATGCGACGCTTTCTGAGAGCGCAGCTGAAACGAAACTAGCTCGTTTGCTTTCAAAATAAGTTTTTTGAGGCTATTCCGTTTTTAATGGTGTGCTCAGGAAATATGTGTGTTGCGAACCTACCTTACAAGATCCGTATTTAGAAGTGCATACCCTTTAAAATTTTGTTATAATAGGGAAAAACTCAACAATACCACTCTAAATACTAACATTCTCTTTATTTAAATATTTGTTTGTATATGATTAAAATGCAAGATGTACTTGTTAATAGTTGCAACTGGTATTGGATTTGTTCCATGGTATACTTTTTATATGTACGTAACCTATTCGCTTAGTTTGTTTAATTTATTTTTTTATTGTAGTTTATGCTTTTTGTTGCCTTTGTTCACTCATTTCGAATAAAATGCAGAATACTGTAGCTTATTAAAAAAATACAATTGGGTACACATGCATATAGTACGTTTTGTGTGGGATCGTTTTTAAGCCTAAAGGTGGGCGGCACAATAAATTAAAGAGAAGTTGGGACAGAAACAAGGTTAATTTTATCAGACACGAGAATAAATAAAAATTATAGGGAACGAAATCATCACTAATCCGTATTCTGAGATTATCGCATATAGATAGATAGATAGCGAGAGTTTAGCGTAATAATAACTTTAAACTTATAGCATACAAGTTGCTGGTTGTTTTTTTTTTTTTAATAAGTAGCAGCAGCGTTTCGATGATCAGTTCTCTGGGTTTCTGGTAGTTTTTTGTAGTTTTCGTGGAGCAGTATTGTTGTTCTTGGCAGCATGATTGCTTGAGGAAAAGCTGTTTTTGCAGTCGTCCGCCATCCATTTAATCGTCAATGTTGTACTCGGGCATTTTGTCGTACTTCTGCTTGCTAGCCTCGTGGGTGGTGTCCACAAGCAGAGCCGTGTGCGAGTATCCCATAGTCACCTGAGGTATTTTGATGTTGTCCAGCTTGGGCACCTCTTTAGGCACCGTCGAGGACTTCTGGAACTCTCCGATGCCGAGCTCCCCGAACGTGGGCGAGGCACCCCAAGCGATGAGTGTATCGTCCGCCGAAATCATTATCGACGTATTGGCACAGCCAATGTCGGTAATATTCCATCCGGACAGATCCTGCACTGGCTTGGGATACATGTTGGCCTCGCCTGTCTTCTTGTTCTGGCCAAACAGAAAGAGCAGGCCCAGTTCGTTCACAATTAGACTGAAGGTGGAGCCGCAATATACACTGCGACCGCCCCGACCCTGGGTATCGTAGAACTTCATTAGACGGGGCACCATCTCGTCCTTGGGCTCGGCGTGACCGAGACGCCCGAAGCCGCCAAAGCCCCAGCTGTACACCCGCTTCTTGGAGTCGATAGCCACCTTAAAAAGAAAAAGGCCTTTAGTGATCACAAATAGCTTAGGGATTGATCACTTACCGTGTGATTGTTGCCGCAGGCAAAGTCTACGATCTGCACACCATCCACAGGAGTCACATGGCCCTCCTTGCTCTTCTCTATATAAAGAACCACCTTCTTTGGCGACGTTTCAAAGTGGAATGAGAGCTTGTTGGCGTTCACAAAATACTTGGCATCAGTGTTGTGGCCCAGCTGGCCGTACTCCGGCAGCCCAAAAGTGTGCAGGTTTCCCTTGATGTCCAGAATGACGGAGAACTCGGCCCCGCACCCGATGCGGATGATGGGCGGACCTCGGTAATTTATCGGCGTTGGCGAATAAATATTGGCATGGGTATTGCCCACTCCACACTGACCGGACTTGTTCTCACCGCAGGCGTAGACTGTTCCCGTGTCTGTGAGAAATAGTGTGTGGTGCCGGCCGACGGCTGCCTGCACCACGTTCAGCTGCTCCAGGGCCGGAATGATAGTTGGCTTTTCCACCAGCTTAATGTCCTGGCTCAGGCCGAGTTGGCCACTAGGATTGCGACCAAACCCGAGCGCCTTACGATCCATATTGATTAGAATCGTGTGGGCGGCAGCAGGTCCGCTCGCGACGTATCGGTACTGCACAAGGTAAGGAGAAAATTAGAGAATCGCGCGAATATACGGCTCAATAATTCCGCCTTATTCTTACCTTCTCTTCCGTAAACCGATGGAAGCTGTACAAGTTCGGTCGCACCTTTGTGACATTCTTGCGGTCCCGCTTGCCAGTCAGGTCCCATGTCACCATGCCTGCCAGCAGCAATTGCCCGGGTGTCTTCTCCAGCGTGGCCAGCAAATCTTCCGGCAGCTTACTAGGCGGATCCAGGTCGTCGTGTGGAATGAGCACCTCCATCTGGTTGGCGGCAGCAGCCGCCTGCTGAGCGCCGCCGTCATCCGACTCATCGCTGAAGTCATCTTCGTAGTCGGACTCCTTCTTCTTGGGTCGCCGCTTGTTGGGTCCGGCTCCGTTGCCACCTGCTTTGCGCTTAGCTGACATCTTTTACGATTTTGTGAGAGTTGCTTGGACTGGATTTGGTCTACACGGCTACGCGGCTGTAACGGAAGCGGGAGTTAGGGAGAATGTAGAGAACCAGAACCAGAAAACTCGTACGCAGCAGAGCGTAACGCTGGCAGCAAGCCGCTCTCTCACGCGCTTGGTGGTGTAAGTGTGTGTGTGTTCGGCGTGTGTTGGTGTGGTGGTTTTTGCAAGAAAACAAAATGAAAGCCGCTGCCGGAGTAAGCGACGCCAAAAGATAGAGCAAAATACGCTGTTTTAACTAAAAAAACTGACAGGACTGGGACAGCGGCTTGGATACTGAACACATCCTGCGAAGCCTTGGTTAGATCTAGGAGCCGTATTCCTCCTAGCACACAAAAACCATTTCAAACTGATAGCGTCATGTCACAGACACTAAGACATTTTATATTTTTCGAATCATGACCGCCGCTTGCCTACGCTTATATCTTCCACCAATTGCTGTGGGCACCACATTTATCCCGGATCCATTAAGTCTAGTCTTGAACGCGAACTTACTTTGGAGGAGCGGGTCACTATTTTTCGCAGCAAAATGGCCAACAACAAACAACGCTTGATTATAGCGCAACTAGAGGTGGAGAACTATCGATGGCAGTATCGCCACTATCGATGGCACTATCGACACTATCGATGGTTTAAAATAAACTATCGTCGACCATCGATGGCGCCCACTATCGATAGTTCTCCACCTCTAAGCGCAACCAGGGTGACCGCGCCGATAACGATAACGATTTAATATACCGGCTCAAATAAATATACCAAACAAATTTAATGTTGAATGTACTACATTTTAAGGTTTAATTTAATAAAATTAAAGAACATTTAATGCATTATATAACAATAGTATTGCCATAAAATAATTCTTTTTAAATGTTTACTTATATTCTATTATTTATTGTACATTTTAATAGCAGAAGAAATTGATCATCATTCGCATATATGTATTTTTAAATTTATTTATGTTGAATTTTAAATAAAAAAAATTAAATAAGTAAATAATAAAGAGATTAAGATTAAGTTAAATATTCAATATTTAACTTGAAGTTCTTTATAAACATCACAGATTAAATATTATTTAAATGTTATATATACTTCTAGCTTTAAAAAATTTGACTTTAAAACTATGGTATGTTTACTTTTAAATAGGAAAATACATGAAAATTAAAATGTTATTTAAACCCTTACCCTAAATTATATAAATTCAATTATTTTAATTATTTTTATGAATATACCAAAGTGAAAGTTTGTTGACCTACATATTTCAATACATCTGTTGGGATTCAGGTGTTCCGTTATACGTTTTTATTAATCATTTACGAATTTAACTGAGACGAAGAAATTACTTACTGTTTTAGGCCCTCAAGCAATATATTTTTTATTTCATCGAAAGCCCATGTATTATAAATGATCAAAAATTAAAACCTGAAGAAAAAAAATTCAAAAGTATTTATTTTTCAACAATATTTATTATTTTTTTAGTTTAAGTAGTGGTGCTTTATTTATGAGGGGTTTAAAACCTATTTCTGACCTGTGGTGGTTCTGTTGCCCCAGTCCCAAGCATGAGCGCCCATCCTGCCGGGTGAAAGCGAAAGTTCGGAGACAAAAAGCTCGCTCGCAAAGCTTTTTTGCTCTCTGCGGTACTGACTTCTTTCCCAACGATTTCTGACTTCGCAACAGTGTTGACAGGATATGACCGAACCTACAAGCTAGATTCTGAGATAAATCAAACTACATCCTCCAAAATTAAAAGGATAAATAAAAACAAAACCTGCCTAATATTGCACTTAAAATATTTCAATTAATTTTGTAGTTGTTCATTTGAGAAAAACATCTCTCCACTACGGTATGGGACCATGGCAATCCTTTTTCAAATACCTAGATTTAGCGTGAAATAAGCAAAGCTGGCAACGTTGGCACAGTCCTCCCGTGGTCCTGTCGACTTTTCGCCTGGCACAGTCTTCCGCCGTGGTCCTGTCGAGTAATGTGCGCCGCTGAGGAACCACTGCTGCACGCCGCGCCTTGAGTTTCGTTTTACCTTTTTTTCGCCACCCCCACCCCCCGGACACACTCACACACACTTAAGACACCAGCAGCAGCACGGGCACGGGCACAAACACGGGGGCACACACACTTAACAATATCAACAAAATATATTCCAAGGATGTCGACGGCCAGTATTTTTTAACGCGATTTTACACGACTGCGAACTACATTTGAAATACAAAATATTTGCTAAACGTGTTTTTGATAAATTAAACAAAAAACGACAACCTACAACCAACAAACAACAACCAACAACCAACAACAAAGCAGCCCAGTAAGCACAATAGATCTAACTGTAAAATACAGTGCCTTCGATTGAAACCCCTTGCCAAAAAAAGCAACAGCACCGCAACAGCATCAACAACAACAACATCAACGAAGCAACAACTAACGTACATATTTCGTCAAGTGAAACACGGTAGGTTATATTACGTATACGACGTGAGGGTGCCTGTTTGCCTGTGTGTGAATGCTGGTGTGATGTCGCACTAATTGGTATGAAACATTATTTTTGCCTTTGTCATGCCACGCATTTTTATGGTTAGTAATTATGGTGTCGCTTTTTTACATGCCTTTTGCGATGAGCTCCTCTCGGTGTGTAGCTGTGACTCGGACTGTGAGTGTGTGTGTGACCGCCCATTTTCCCGCCCACGCTTTCTTCGCAGTTCCTTCGCAGAAGGCGAGAGCGGGCCAGAAACTAATTAGCGAGAGTCCTGCCCCAAAATCCACTCCTCAAAATGAGCTTCGACCATGTTTGGTTAGGAGGGAGTAGCATAAAAATGCAATAAATACCACGTATAATTATTTTTCATCGCGAAGATACAAAGACTTGTTTGCTTGCCATTGTAGCCGTCACGAATGAGCCATGGCCACCACACTCGACCTCTAACCTCCTGTCACCCCATAGTGCGCGTATAAAAGCTGCCGAAATCAATAAAAACAGACAAAAAGCAAACGGCCAAGCAAGCTGAAGCTGAAGCTGAAGCCGAAGCCGAAGCCTGAAGTCAAAGAAAATGGGGAGCAAAGCAGACCGAGCAGAAGCAGATGGTTGTGTATCCTGTGTTTTGGCCAGGAGAGGACACCCGCCCGGCTGCGTGTATCCGTATATCGGACTGTGTGTGCCACATTAACTCACCTGTGGCTGGCACTTTTCATATTAGCAGTACAGCAAGCAGCAACAACAATAGAAAATCCTGTCATCATCATCATTTCCTCTCTCTCTATCTCCAACGTATTCCTGCTTGGCCATTGCTCGCTACTGCGCGAATAAGAAAGGAAAAACACCTTTCGGTCTGGTTTTGCCACCTCTTGTGCTTGTTGCTGGAGCTTCATCGACTTAAATTAATACATACACATTATGTTTAAAAAGAAACCCCCTGTCAAGGTAACAAGCTGGGCGAACCAACACAGAATTTCAGATATATAAATTGGCGTCGTTAGCGAAATTGGGAAGCAAAGCAATTGGTTTCAGGAGGAAACGTATTTTACTAGGGTTCTATTTACGCAGATCCCAACAGCCATTGACATAAGTTTTAACAACTCATCAACCTTTTTTATAAGATACAATTCGTTTATTTTATGGAAAGTCACAAAGCCTTGGGAAAACCTTAAAAAATTTTACGAAACTATGCAGCAAAAATATATTTTTCAACCACCGATTGAAACATTATTTTAAATTAAATTAAAACTAAGTTAATTGTAGGGACCCAAAAACTCGAACTAAAAATTTCTAACCCGGGAAAATTTTTAAAACACTTCTAGGAAAGATTTTTACCGGTTTACAATCCGTAGATGGGTCTTACATGTTCCAGGATTCTGAAACGTTTTCTTAAAATTAACGAACAAAAATCCCTTTAAAATCTTGACAGTTTATCACATGAAGACTTGGAAGTTGGAATAAATAATTTCTGATATACACATCCATCACAAAATTGAAGGGTATTTAAAGTCAATTAATGCTACAAATATACAAAATGAGGAAAATTCGTACATAAAATACATACATCATAGCTTACTTTTAGACAGAGATTGGTAACTCAACAGGTTATTGGACTTTAAGAAACGATAAAAACAAAGACATACAAAATAACGAATATGTGGCAATATATTCTCCCGTGAGAGTTTGAGACAAGGTAAAAGGAACCGCTTTTAATGCATGCTAAATTAGGACTAGGCGCCAAAGTGACGACAGCAACATGTGCACTCACACGCTCGCATTAACATGTACATGAGTGTGGCACACACCGTCAGCCACGATTAAATTAACGCAAATTAAGCAGATTAAGCAAACGTCAGTCACATCATCAGCCGCAAACAATGGACAGGGAAAAAACCACAGCAAAAGGCAAAAGCGTTGACATCGCGCAGACACTGCGCAGGAAAGCGTTCGTCGTTCGGGGGAGGCCTCTTCGCTCCCTTCTGTTCTGTCCTTTTGTCTCCCCCACGGTCCGCCGCCCTCCGCCAAAACTGTCCACTCGCAAACAAATCTGATACACAGCAGCACAAAGGCCCTCCCTCCCAATGGACCTCCCACAAAGCATCCCAGGCCCACGCACACAAGGCGCGCTGTCTGCCATTGCCTTTTATTCATAGATGCAGCCACATAAGCGACCATGTCGAGTTTTCGCCAAGGTGACTCACTCTGAAGCGGTGGTTCATTCCGCAAAACATACTTATTGGGTTACTCGGGAGCCGAGTAGGGGAAAAATATATGCTAATTTGCATGTCCATCTGTGACAGGGGCTACAAAAACCACTGCAATAGCCTTCCTATAGGGATGTCCTTACCGGCAGTGTACATTACGTAAAAATGTCGTTTATCCTTATCTATATACAACATGTTATATAAAAAGGGTAAAATAGTACATAATTATCCTTATCCCTACTTATAATAAATTAGTAGATCAACTTGCTACCTAGGATAAGGTAACTAAATTTCTAAAGACCAACCTTAATTAATGTTTTGTATAAATATATTTTGTATAAATATATTAAAAGAGTTTCTTGATCTTTTTGTCTATCCCTGCTTTAGTTTCGAAAATAGTTTGAAGATACCAGATATGCAACGCTTTGTGCAGGCGTTTATATTCATTGTTTATCGAAACGACTATTCCCATCGCCTTAATTATAAAATAGAAACTATCTGTATAGAACTAAGATCTGCTGTATCCACGGACTAAATCGACTCGCTTGGTGATGCAGATATTTTGATATACAAACTTTGTGAATTCCTTTTGGATCTAAATTGTGGGAGCTTTCTACTCTTTTACAAATTGTACCTTATTTTTAAACCAAAACTATTGCTCTCCTAATTGCCATCGAAGTTACAATAATTTAGTTTGGTTCCGTTTTCGAAGTGAAGTAGGGCTGCAACAACAAAGGGTGCGCTCAATCCTTCAACCTTGTGGTTATTTGTCAAGGACACAAAGTGCAAGGTTGCAGTGCCATTTATTCGGCCCGCACAGATGAATGGGAGGGGAAATGATGGTCAGGGCGGAATTCGGGGGCAGAGGACAGAGGGCGAAGGGCGGAAGGTGGAAGGCGGAAGGAAGAGCAGCACTAATCTCTGAGTGCGCCTTGTTCGCATTCGTCGTACCCTCATTGCATAAGTGTCAGTGTCAGCGTCCGTGGCCAGAGCGGTGTGCTGGCGTACGTGGGCGTGGGGCACGTGAATGTGAGGCGAGTGTGCCAGTGTGCGTGTGTGTAGGTGGATGGGTGTCCTTGCTGGGAGACAAAAAGACTGATGATGATTGCATTTTGTTGCTTTGCTACTTTTTGTGTCGTGCACCACATGGCAGCAGCACCTTTAGTATGAAATGAGGCGGACATACAATCGCATCGCCATCGAAGATCGCACAAATCGCATACGGACCAGGACCAGGCTACGGTTGCAGGCAGGAGAAGCATCGGTAACGGAGACGGACTCGGGACCGGAAGCATGAATAGCAACAATCTGCAGCAGTGGTGGGAGAACTTTTACCGGCGTCGCCATCACCTGGATACCAGCCAGGAGCTCGACTCCGCGGAGCTGCCCTATTCGCTCTTCGAGCATGCCAATCTGCCAACGGACAACACTGGTCCCACGCACGACTATGACTATGGAAACTTTAGCTTGGAGGATCCGTACGATTCCGTGGACTCGGAGCACGCCATCTCCTCCCTGACCCTGCTCCTGCTGGCGGTCAGCTACGGCCTAGTTGTCTTTGGCGGCGTCGTTGGAAACTCCACGTTAGTGCTGACCCTCTGCTCAGCATCGTCGGTGCGTCTGCGCAATCCCCTACTGCTCGCCGTCTGCATTGCCGACCTCCTGGTCACCGGCATCTCAGCCCCGGTCACGCTCCTCAATCTAGCCATGAACCGCCGGACCCAATCCCTGCCGCTGGTGCTCTGCAAGGTCATACACTACATACAGGTGAGTATATAAATTCAAATGATCCAACGTCCCATAAAATGATCCATCACCCATCAGGTCATGCCCGTGGCGGCCAGCACTATCTCATTCTTCATGCTCTCCTTGGACCGTTATGCCACGGTAAAGCACCCTCGCCTGGCGCAGCTACGTCAGCGTCGCTACTTGCACGTCTCGCTGGCTCTGCTCTCCTGGCTGACATCGGCAGCCATCAGCACGCCTTTCCTGTTTGCCTACAAGATCATCGCCAAGTCGGTGGTGGTCCCAGGAGGTGCTGGAAGGGGGGGAAATACAACACCGAATCCGGTTAGCATCAGCTGCACGTCGGACCTAGGAGCCAATGCCATGTTCATGTCCTTCATCATCACCCACACCATTGCCGTGTTCGTGCTCCCGGGCGTAGGAGTGCTGCTTAACCATTACGGAGTGCGGCGCAAGCTCTGTGCTCTCTCGTTGACAGCTCGTGCAGCCCATGGAGAGCTACCGCTACCCATTCCCATATTGCGCCGCCAGACGCACATGGTGATCGTGACCGGCTGCCCCAACGCCCAGCAGGCGGCATGTGGTGGTCCCACCACGGCGGACGACAACTCGAATGGCAATGGAAACGGCACTGGAACTGGGAATGTCAGCCCGGGGGACATTCAGCTGCACAACCTGCAGCCACGTCAGAATGGGTCCCTTGGATCGGCGCTTGAACCAGGCTCCTATCGCTCCAGCAACCCCATATCGCCCAGGTGAGTATATCATACTGTATATAATCCTAGAAATTAAAAAATTTTTTTAATGATTGAAAAGGAACCTATTTAGGGTCATTATTGATATTCTAAAATTGCTTAACTATTTTGATTCCACACCAGGGCCATGAGGGAGATCCGAGCCCATTCGCAACGCCAGCGCATCCACCGAGCGGGACGTGGTCCGGCCACTCCTGGAATCCCGCTGCCGCAAACGTCTACTCTGCGCTCGCGCCGGCATTTGGCCAACATGCTCATCGCCTCCGCCGTAATCTTCATTGTCTGTTGGGCGCCGCATGTTTTCTGCATCTTTTACAAAAACTTGGGCTACAAGCAGCACTGCACCAAGACCTCTGTCTACTTTAGCCTGCTCCTGGGTGAGTCCATAAATACACGGATACCGCTGCAGAAGCTTGAACCATCTCCTCTTTTGTGCAGGCTACTTCTACTCGGCCATCAGTCCGGTGATCTACTGGGCGCTCAACCACAACTCGCTTCGACAATCGCCCTGCGCGCCCATCATCCGCCTGCGGTCCATGCAGAACTTCCTGAGGTCCCGCTTCCGGACGCACACAGCACCGCCACCACCCTCTTCCACCAACGAGGCGGCCCTGGGAGCTTTCAACCCCAAGTTAATTAAGCTGACACCGAAACAGTATAGAGCTCAGGCCTCTTCGCATTATCTCTACTAGTGTGATACTAAGCTATACTTGATATACACATACTATATATATACATATATATATAATATATATATTTTTTACCTATGCCTCCCTCCCACTCCCCATGAAACACTGAAGAACGCTCTGGTTCCGAACTATCCGAACTTTACCCCACATAAGGACACTATCTAGATGTTTTAAAGATACCTTAATGGCTGGATAGTACCTACATACATACATACATAGTACAGAATACATAATATACAGAACATAGAGCGTGCATAGATACATAGATGTGTTTACGACTTCTACCCTACAAACATATAGCAGAGTTAGTTGACGCTTATTTACACTACGATGTTGTGCGCCTGAAGCTATGCAATATTAACACAACGGAAACCTGTCGCAACTCTTGCCTAACCTAACCACGAGCAGAAATGGTCAAATAGAAAACTGAAATTTTTTAAAAAACTCTTCTAGTGACTTGTTTAAAAAATGTTGTTTAGTATTTTAAGCAGAAATATTGTACTATGTTCCTTCTCATAGAAAAGCAATAAGTGAACGCTTTAAGCCAAGTTAAACAAAACAAAACGAATCAAACTAAACTAAACAAAAGCCTAAAACCTTAAAACGATGTAAACCTAAACTCTAATTAACTACAAGTACATACATACATATGTACATAAAACAAGTAAAATACTAACAACAAAAATTAATATAAATGTGTGCGAAAACGAAAGTGTTATAAAATAGTCTTATATACCTATTTCTTACACAATTCTTTATAATGCTAAACAGAAAAATGTTTAATATTGTTCAGAAAGTCTGAACACCATAGTGCAATTCAATTCTGCAAAAAAAAAAGCAGAAACCCACGGAGACTTGCGTGTTTCAGATGCGTGAACAACGACCCACACGATCAGACACACGATCGGGTTTCATTTTCCACCTTCACCGAATACCTAACACTTCTATTTTCTATACTTTTATATAATATACTATATATATGCTCCCCAGCGGGCCAGTATCCTTTTACAGCTATCGACGATTTGGTTTTTTCTAAAATATATATTCAGAACACTTTCTTTAAAGCCATCTGAAGCAGCAGTTGTTATCGCCTTTAAATTAGTAGCTATAAAACCTTAAGCTAACTTTAAAAATAGTCATCGTTTTGTACTTTAACTAAATCTGCATTGAAACAAGAGAGAAACTTTAAAATCTATAAATACATGCTACATACTACAAGTCGTTGTTTGATTTCCTTAGACCTAAACTCCGCTCGGCTAACAATATACCTTGGAAGCGTCTAAGCCGATTGGTCTTAAATTTACACTGGGTTATCTTCTACTACTTAAAATTCAAAATTTTTTGAATAAAAAAAATTACTATTAAAAAAAAACGCCCTATTTTTGTAGGAGTTTTCTCGTGATTTTTTTTACGTTAATTTTGAAAACTTTACGTTTGTGTAGCATTTGGGAAAAGTAATCTGAGAGCTGAAAGCACCACTACTTATTCATTAGGCGTTTAATAAAATCAATCTTTAGGTCAAGCTTGTAGGATAGTGTAGTCTCCAGATATTTAGATATGAATTATAATTGCTATATCAAGGCGGCATTCTGGCTGGGGTATTCCACAGTCGCGCATAATGGCAAGGAATTGAAACTTTTGTGCATTAATTATTCATAAGATGATGATCATAAAGCCGTTATTTAAATGACTAAACAAATTCCAGGTGTTGCATAATATTTGCATGAGCAAGTAGCAGCCGCCTAGAACGGCGCTCTTAACTCTGATAGTCAGCAGCCAGTCAGTCTATAATTGATCGTATTAGCCAAAGGTTTACATCCCAACATGGATTCCAGATCTACCTTTTTTATTTGCTTAGCGGTGTTTCTGTTTCTGACTCTGCAAAACATCAATGCACGGGAGTAAGTTTAAGAACACAAGCTTCAAGGTCCTCTCTATATAATATGTGTCCTAGATATCAGTTTATACCTGGCCGCTGTGTGGAGCAACCTGGAGTGGATCGGCAAATTGGCGGGCCTCTAAGTTTGTGCACATTTCCGCCGTCGTACCAATCGCCTAGTAATGAGGATATACAGGCAGTTATTAAGCATATAAAAAGCTTAAAATTGGATTGAGGAACGCAGGGAATATTGGAGAACTTTACACTTTATATATGCATCAAAGCAGCAATCAATAAAATTAACTATTACATTTGTATTATCAATTAATTGCTGGCGCGCTTCGCCTGCCCCGCATACTGTTGCATGCGTTTCTCGATTTCGGGTCGGAAGTGACGGATAAGACCCTGCACTGGCCAGGCGGCACCGTCTCCCAGTGCACATATGGTGTGTCCCTCGATTTGTTTCGAGATCTCCCAAAGCATATCGATCTCAGCGGGTTGCGCGTCTCCCTTGACAAAGCTACAGAAAAAAAATTATCATTCGTTTCTGCATTACGTAGACCGCTGATCCTTACCGCGTCATGATCTTGTTCATCCAGCCGATTCCCTCGCGGCAAGGCGTGCACTGTCCGCAGCTCTCGTGCTTGTAGAACGAGATTAGCCTGGCAATGGCCTTGATTACATCCGTCGACTTGTCCATCACAATGATGGCAGCCGTGCCAAGCGAGGTCTGCGCGGCGATCAAACCATCGAAATCCATAATCACATCGTCGCAGACGTTTTTCGGTATGATGGGTGTGGAGGAGCCACCGGGAATGACGCCCAGCAGATTGTCCCAGCCACCAGTAACACCACCGCAGTGGCGTTCGATCAGCTCCTTTAACGGTATGGACATTTCCTCCTCGACGGTGCAGGGCCTATTCACATGGCCCGAAATGTTGAAGAGCTTTGTTCCGGAGTTACGGGTACGGCCAAAGCTAGCGAACCAGGGGCCACCGCGACGACAGATGCTTGGGGCCACTGCCACTGTCTCCACGTTGGTGACAGTGGTTGGGCAGCCGAAAACACCGACGTCAGCGGGGAATGGCGGCTTCAAGCGTGGCTTTCCCTGCTTGCCTTCCAGCGACTCGATCAGGGCCGTCTCTTCGCCACAAATGTAGGCACCAGCACCACGATGCATAAACACATCGAAGTCGTATCCCGTTCCGCAAGCATTCTTGCCAATCAAACCAGCCTGGTAGGCCTCAGCGATAGCCAGCTGCATGTTGGACGCCTCGTTGTAGAACTCGCCTCGAATGTAGATGTAGGCCGCCTGCGCGCCCATGGCACGGCCGGCGATCAGGCAGCCCTCCACCAGCTTGTGTGGGTCGTGGCGCATGATCTCGCGATCCTTGCAGGTTCCCGGCTCACCTGGCAACCGAAAGAAACAAATTAATAATACATCTTTTGAAGGCACCCTGTTTTTACTCACCCTCATCAGCGTTCACAACCAAGTATTTGGGGCGACCATCGCCGGGCTTGTTCATGAAAGACCACTTCATGCCACTGGGAAAGCCAGCGCCTCCTCGGCCACGCAGGCCAGACGTCTTGATCTCATTGATAATCCAGTCAGGCCCCTTTAGCACAATCTCCTTGGTCTTGTACCAGTCGCCGCGCTTGAGGGCGCCCTTCAGTCGCCAGTCGTGACGTCCATAAAGGTTGGTGAAGATTCGATCTTCATCGGCCAGAGGACCGAACTTGGTCTTGGTCTGTGGTGGTGGTGTTCCTGGGGGCGGGGCCTGGTTGCTCTGGAGCCGCTGTAGCTGCAGGCTGGCCGGCAAAGCCGCAACTGCAATGCACAAATACGACAGGAAATCAATAAAATGCGCAGAACCTTCTGCTATATCTTTGTTTTGCTTTGCGCAAAAATTACATAATTTGCTTGCAAGCAAACCGACTGTTACAGCGAGTTGTACGTTATTCTAAGAATAGCCACAACCCCATATACAAGCTAATGTCACTGCTAAACTCCAAAATATTGATTGTGATTGATTCAATTACCAATTTGCGGTTTAGTTAACAAATTAAATCGCACAAGTGCAGACATTTTCCGAACGACTGACAGCTGAATGTGACGTTTGCGGTTGCCAGATCGTCAGAGTATATGGAGCTCATAATTAGTGGGGGCGTTCGTGTCCATGAAATTGGACATAAGTTAGATTTTAAAATGTAGTTTCTTTCCTTAGTTCTTTCTTAGATTTACACAAATATATTAAAAAATATTAACATGATTGTTTTTTTAATTTAAAATAATTTAACCGAAACGAGAGTACCCCCGATATTTTTGTCTAAAAGGGGTAGGCGGTGGTGCCGGACTGTAAAACAGTCCAAAACAACAGCTGACAGAAACCAAATCGCACTACACTCATGAAATCTTGTTTATATAGTAAAAAATGGCCCAAAAATCGAGCAATGATTCAAATAATGGAACGAGAACAGAAATAGTTGATGAGGCGGATGCCAGTGGTTCCACCCCGACGCTGCAGCTGCGCTTGGCCCAGCCGCGTGATGAACGCCGGGTGGTCTTTCACGCTGGAATTATTGACAACGAACATCTGAATCGGAAGAAGTCCAAATGTAATCTTTGTTTGCTCTCCTGGTTTGAGGCATTAGCTAATCCATGAACAAACATATATTCTAGGCTGCTGCATATACAAAAAACCCTTGGCGTTCGGTGAGAGTTCCTCGGAAGATGACGAAGATTGCGAGCATTGTTTCGGCCATCCCGAGAAGCGAAAGAAAAACCTTAAGCATAATCACAATCATGATCACGACCATGGAGATGACCACGACTCTTGTCCGAATTCAAGACTTCCGGACGAACCATCGACATCTTCCCAGGCTGTGCAGTCAGAGAAGCCCGGGCCGCCACCAGCCGAGCCGGTTGAAGAACCAGTAAAACCGACTGGGAATTTGTAAGGCGAACACCGTTTAATAAAAATCTTTAACAACACGAAACGAACTAGTGGCGAGCAGTAAAATCTTTAAACAATAAAGCAATCGGATACGGCAGGCACAGGACTTTGATTTAAACCATTTTCATCCTCAGTTCTTGGGCTTAAGCTCGAAGGACTCGCTGACATTGATAGGGATGTTGTGCTCCCTAGCCTTGGACCGTGATCGCCACACCTTTGAAGGAGTTTTATTTGTTAATAACACTTCAGCGAATTTATTCATCAGTTATTTACCTTGATTGTGTAGTCATCGCTGGTGGTCACCAGCATCTCAGAGTCGCGCGGGTTGAAGGCCACGCTGTTTACCACATCCGAATGCTTGAACTTTGCCAAACTAATGCCGTAGTATCGATCCCACAGATAGGCATGCTGGTCCTCGGCACCACTGGCCACATATTCCTCGCAGACATCGAGGAATATGAAGAAGCATTCTGTGCTTGGCGTGTAGGCCTTGTGGGCACGTAGCATGTTTCCTACCCTCTTAAGTGTCATCAAATCGATGACATGGATGTCGATCTCCTGCGCGATTGGCGGCGGCTCCAGAGGATTAGTGATGACATAGTTCTTGGGCCAGGGGCGCGTGTTCACGTACAGATACCGATGGTCAGGACTCAGTGCCATGCCGATGATGTGGCCGTGCAGATCAATCACCTTGTCCACCTGATCGAATCGATCTTTGACAGACTCATAATCCCACCAGTCTGGGTCAGTGCGCGGTGTCTGCTGTTGCTGTTGTTCGGCAGCCCGCTTAGCAGCTATTCTTTCCTTTAGTGTTGGGCCGGGATCAAGCTTTTTCGGGAAATACACATTCCCGATGCGCTTGAACCCGATCTGATGCGGTGTGAAGGTCTTTGAGCCCGTTGAAAATATGAGATACTTTGGTATGCTGTTCTCCATTTCGTCGTATTCCTCGTGTAAATCCATTGAATCGTACTCATCTTCGTCGTCCTCATCTTCGTTTGGACCATTGACAGAGGCGACTGCTTTTCTGTATTCCTCCAGATAGTGAATGGTGGCATCACCGGGACGCGTCCTTGAACGACGTTCGCTGATGTCTGGCAAGTAGTTCTCTTCCGGAGTGGCGCTTCTTGTTCGTCGCAGGCTGGCTGCATGGGACAAAGGGTTCCCGCTGGATTCCGGATCATTTCTGGGCGGTGAGTTTAGCGTAGTCCTGCGATTTTCGTCTTCGGAGGCAGCACACCTGACTAACAAAGGATCATTGCTCTCATCTAGCCACGGACATCTGGCCACCATGATAGCTCGCACCGAGCTGGCATTTCGATTGTAGAATTTGTACAGTTGACTCATGATGGGCACGTGCTCAGAGTCGATCTCCTGATTGGCCTTATTGAGCCACAGAACCGACGTGCTAACCAGGTGCGCCAGCCAGTGCAAGTCACCCGAGATCAGATATTGGTCGCTGAACCAGGTGCCAAAAATATCGTACGGTCGGTTGACCACCCGGCAGCGCAGATGCGACTCGGTGGCTCCCAAATAAAAGACGGCAATCTCACCGGAAGTTGACTGTGGCGATCCAAAGTGGACGCCGGAGACCAGAAGCAAGGTGTCGCTCTGGTTGAACTGGGAGTATTGGGAGTACTTCCAACTAAACTGCTTCATGTTGTGCGCATACTTCTCCGTACACGGATGCTGAGAATTCCAGATCTACAACATAGCAAAAGCAAATTAATGTATCGTCTTGTTGTATATGATGTGGAAGCCACTCACTATCACATAGCCGTCCTTGGAGCAGGTGGCGAACATTTCGCCGTTGTGGGCGAAGCTCACATGCAGCACCTGGTGCGTGTGGCCGTGGTGGTTTTCCGCCGTCGATTCCAGTCGCTGAGCCTGGACGAAGGGTATGTGCGTGGACAGACGACGATACTCCGACCGCCAGCTCTCGGCACCTGGCTTCAGCGGGACACTGGGCGAGGCTCTGAAGTGCTCCTGAAACTTCTGACGCCACAGAAGGTCGTCGTTGGCAATGTTGTTCCACCGCCGGCAGCAGAGGCTGGCCTGGAGGAGTTCGGGCACGCTCAGCTGCTCGAAGATCATGAGGAGCGCCGGCTCTGGCAGGGCCCACCATCCGAAAGACTCAACATCGCTTTTCTCTTCCTCCAAATTGGCTTCATTTTTATCGTTTACCAGTCGAGCCTTCTTAAGGGTCACTTCCATTGAATTTTCGAGTTGACGCCCGCTCAGGGTGTCTCGGCAATGTTTCTGCAATATTTATCAGCTGGTGTTCCTCTTTGAATAAGTCTGTGGTGTAACAACCGGTTTCTCCGTCTTATTTTTTGTTAGGTCGGAATTAATATAACTTTCTCCTTTTCTGTTATTGTTTTTCTTTTCTGTTTTTTGTTTTTGCGAAATCAGCTGTGCCAGCTGTAATAAGAAATAGCGTTAGCAGTGTCAAACAGAGTTGTCTCCCTCCGCTAAGATTAGTATGAAGACAACTCTGTTAATTGTGACCATGAAATGAGAAAAAACTATTAAACAATTTACCTCAATCTACTAATAATAAATTTGATTTGACAGAAATATAAACAATACCAAATAAACATAGTGACAATGTTTGACCTTAGTGACACAGGTGTTAGGTAAGACAGCTCTTTTAAATCAACAGGTGTTTCTGTCTGTCGTTACCTATGATGAATAATTTAAGAGAACACAAAAACGAAAAGTTTAAATTTGATAAAAAAGTTTCGGTAACTAATCAAAAATATAAAACTAAAAACACATTAACAAATGCTTTAGTTTTGTTATTTATATTAGTGTATAGATTTTAATAACCAGATTAATGTGCTGCCCTACATACCCAAAATACACAAGGCTTGCAGGGCATCACTCTCTGTTAACTTACAGAATGTAAGCAAATTCAAGTAACAGGCACCGTCATTGTTATTTATTTAAACTCCAATTAAAATATATCATTGAGAAAATATAAAATGCCGGGAGGCGTGCAGCTGGTGCGCCACTGCAGCCACCTAAAAAAATCCTTCAAAAATGCTGTGGTGCTTGCTTCAGCTGTTCGAACACCTAGCGTTCCCTTTCGAGCAGAGGAGCAACAGCTAGCTGGGATGGTAATCGACGAACTGGCTAAGCGAACAACTGTGCCGCGTAAGGAGTTTACCAAGGTAATATTTTGCTCGTCGTCCAAGAGGCCGGTGGCGGAGAGCAAGGAGCATCTCTCCAGTGTGGTCAAGGATTTGGGCTTTAAATGCGAGACGCTCGCATTGCAAGACGACACTTGCTCCATTAGTGGTCTCCAGATGACACTGGACTGTCTTAAGCTCGGAAACCACCAGGTCATCATCACTGGCGACACCCGGCGTCAGGTGGTGCAGCCAGAGCACGGAGCTCTGGCAATCGAACTGATGTCCGTGCAACAGCCTCAAATTCCCAAAAGATTGGTGGTGAATAACCAGACTCCGTTGGCGCCGGCACCCGTCCTTGGGGCTGCCGCCCTCGCCTGGACGACCCAAGAGCTGGCACATCGCCTGCAACTAAAACCACTCGCCTTGCTTCGAGAGTTTGCGATGGAACAGAACCACAAGCAGGCATTGTTTCGCTTGAGTGAAAGCAATCCGACCTTTCAGAGCGAGATATACAGCCGGAACGTGGTCACGGGAGCCCAACAAGAAGTAATGGAGTATATACTCGGGGACCTGCGCCCCAACCGCCTGTGCACGCACGACCTTAGGCAGGTCACTGCCAGCCACCTACTAACGCATATGGTCCACTCACTGCCCACCGGCGAACTGGGAGCCGCGTTTATGGCCGGGGCTGACGGCTCCATGATCATGATTCTTGAAAAGCTGTAAGTTTTAATTTAACCTTTCTTGACCTCTTTTTATTTTGAACTTCGTTCTTCAGAGCGCCAGACATATCCCAGGTTGACGGCCGACCTTTGCTCACTCTGTACACGCGCGATCCCTGTCCTCTGTGCGACGAGCTAGTCCAACGGCTGGAGCAAGATTTCGGTGGTCAGTATCGACTGGAAAAAGTTTACATCGACCGCAAGGAGAACGTTCGTTTCCTACGGCTCTTTCGGCATGACATCCCAGTTCTGTTTTTAAACGGGCAGTTCCTTTGCATGCACCAACTGAACGAGGATGCATTACGGGAACGCCTGCAGACTTTGCAGGCCGAATCTTGTTATCGTATTTAGTGTTATGCCACCTGTTTAAGGTTTTTATTTATTGAATCTGGATATGAAACAAACTGTTATTTATATATATAAATACAAATTTGTAAATACAGGTTAAATTTTGTTTTTTTTTTTTTATTGTAAAGTCCAAAGGATTTCTTTACAATTTGATTTTTTTACGTGGCCAGGCTTAGTGTATAGGTTGACGTATAAATAAAGGTCAATCAATCAATGGCAGCTTTTTTTTAAATATTATTTGAAAGATAACAAAAAGTATTTTTTACCTGAGGATGTTGCTATTCCTTAAAAACTAAGTTAACTACCATTGATTGATAAAAGAGATTTAATCTTTATTTAAACAAAATTCATCCAACTTACAATGCAACGAGAGATAAGGAAATGTTCATTAAAATTGAATCGTAAATTTTTGAAATTTTTACTAAATCGTTTCTTCCGATTTCTAATTCTCTGAGAAGGTGGGCGAAGTGTGAACGATGTCATCGATTGTTCGATAAGGTCTATGTATCGATACTATCGACCCAGCTCCTCATCACATTAAAGTAGAAAAAACCAGGTGTTAACATTTTTATTAAATTTTTACTGAATATATTAAACATAGCCCTATTTGTCTGTAAAGAAACAATTATTAAAGAAAATGGCACAAATGGACATGGAACTAAAGAAGGTGAGCGGGGAGAAAAACCGGCGTCCAGTGCTGCTGTTGGCGTGCAGCGATGGTCAGGACTCAGTGCCATGCCGATGATGTGGCCGTGCAGATCAATCACCTTGTCCACCTGATCGAATCGATCTTTGACAGACTCATAATCCCACCAGTCTGGGTCAGTGCGCGGTGTCTGCTGTTGCTGTTGTTCGGCAGCCCGCTTAGCAGCTATTCTTTCCTTTAGTGTTGGGCCGGGATCAAGCTTTTTCGGGAAATACACATTCCCGATGCGCTTGAACCCGATCTGATGCGGTGTGAAGGTCTTTGAGCCCGTTGAAAATATGAGATACTTTGGTATGCTGTTCTCCATTTCGTCGTATTCCTCGTGTAAATCCATTGAATCGTACTCATCTTCGTCGTCCTCATCTTCGTTTGGACCATTGACAGAGGCGACTGCTTTTCTGTATTCCTCCAGATAGTGAATGGTGGCATCACCGGGACGCGTCCTTGAACGACGTTCGCTGATGTCTGGCAAGTAGTTCTCTTCCGGAGTGGCGCTTCTTGTTCGTCGCAGGCTGGCTGCATGGGACAAAGGGTTCCCGCTGGATTCCGGATCATTTCTGGGCGGTGAGTTTAGCGTAGTCCTGCGATTTTCGTCTTCGGAGGCAGCACACCTGACTAACAAAGGATCATTGCTCTCATCTAGCCACGGACATCTGGCCACCATGATAGCTCGCACCGAGCTGGCATTTCGATTGTAGAATTTGTACAGTTGACTCATGATGGGCACGTGCTCAGAGTCGATCTCCTGATTGGCCTTATTGAGCCACAGAACCGACGTGCTAACCAGGTGCGCCAGCCAGTGCAAGTCACCCGAGATCAGATATTGGTCGCTGAACCAGGTGCCAAAAATATCGTACGGTCGGTTGACCACCCGGCAGCGCAGATGCGACTCGGTGGCTCCCAAATAAAAGACGGCAATCTCACCGGAAGTTGACTGTGGCGATCCAAAGTGGACGCCGGAGACCAGAAGCAAGGTGTCGCTCTGGTTGAACTGGGAGTATTGGGAGTACTTCCAACTAAACTGCTTCATGTTGTGCGCATACTTCTCCGTACACGGATGCTGAGAATTCCAGATCTACAACATAGCAAAAGCAAATTAATGTATCGTCTTGTTGTATATGATGTGGAAGCCACTCACTATCACATAGCCGTCCTTGGAGCAGGTGGCGAACATTTCGCCGTTGTGGGCGAAGCTCACATGCAGCACCTGGTGCGTGTGGCCGTGGTGGTTTTCCGCCGTCGATTCCAGTCGCTGAGCCTGGACGAAGGGTATGTGCGTGGACAGACGACGATACTCCGACCGCCAGCTCTCGGCACCTGGCTTCAGCGGGACACTGGGCGAGGCTCTGAAGTGCTCCTGAAACTTCTGACGCCACAGAAGGTCGTCGTTGGCAATGTTGTTCCACCGCCGGCAGCAGAGGCTGGCCTGGAGGAGTTCGGGCACGCTCAGCTGCTCGAAGATCATGAGGAGCGCCGGCTCTGGCAGGGCCCACCATCCGAAAGACTCAACATCGCTTTTCTCTTCCTCCAAATTGGCTTCATTTTTATCGTTTACCAGTCGAGCCTTCTTAAGGGTCACTTCCATTGAATTTTCGAGTTGACGCCCGCTCAGGGTGTCTCGGCAATGTTTCTGCAATATTTATCAGCTGGTGTTCCTCTTTGAATAAGTCTGTGGTGTAACAACCGGTTTCTCCGTCTTATTTTTTGTTAGGTCGGAATTAATATAACTTTCTCCTTTTCTGTTATTGTTTTTCTTTTCTGTTTTTTGTTTTTGCGAAATCAGCTGTGCCAGCTGTAATAAGAAATAGCGTTAGCAGTGTCAAACAGAGTTGTCTCCCTCCGCTAAGATTAGTATGAAGACAACTCTGTTAATTGTGACCATGAAATGAGAAAAAACTATTAAACAATTTACCTCAATCTACTAATAATAAATTTGATTTGACAGAAATATAAACAATACCAAATAAACATAGTGACAATGTTTGACCTTAGTGACACAGGTGTTAGGTAAGACAGCTCTTTTAAATCAACAGGTGTTTCTGTCTGTCGTTACCTATGATGAATAATTTAAGAGAACACAAAAACGAAAAGTTTAAATTTGATAAAAAAGTTTCGGTAACTAATCAAAAATATAAAACTAAAAACACATTAACAAATGCTTTAGTTTTGTTATTTATATTAGTGTATAGATTTTAATAACCAGATTAATGTGCTGCCCTACATACCCAAAATACACAAGGCTTGCAGGGCATCACTCTCTGTTAACTTACAGAATGTAAGCAAATTCAAGTAACAGGCACCGTCATTGTTATTTATTTAAACTCCAATTAAAATATATCATTGAGAAAATATAAAATGCCGGGAGGCGTGCAGCTGGTGCGCCACTGCAGCCACCTAAAAAAATCCTTCAAAAATGCTGTGGTGCTTGCTTCAGCTGTTCGAACACCTAGCGTTCCCTTTCGAGCAGAGGAGCAACAGCTAGCTGGGATGGTAATCGACGAACTGGCTAAGCGAACAACTGTGCCGCGTAAGGAGTTTACCAAGGTAATATTTTGCTCGTCGTCCAAGAGGCCGGTGGCGGAGAGCAAGGAGCATCTCTCCAGTGTGGTCAAGGATTTGGGCTTTAAATGCGAGACGCTCGCATTGCAAGACGACACTTGCTCCATTAGTGGTCTCCAGATGACACTGGACTGTCTTAAGCTCGGAAACCACCAGGTCATCATCACTGGCGACACCCGGCGTCAGGTGGTGCAGCCAGAGCACGGAGCTCTGGCAATCGAACTGATGTCCGTGCAACAGCCTCAAATTCCCAAAAGATTGGTGGTGAATAACCAGACTCCGTTGGCGCCGGCACCCGTCCTTGGGGCTGCCGCCCTCGCCTGGACGACCCAAGAGCTGGCACATCGCCTGCAACTAAAACCACTCGCCTTGCTTCGAGAGTTTGCGATGGAACAGAACCACAAGCAGGCATTGTTTCGCTTGAGTGAAAGCAATCCGACCTTTCAGAGCGAGATATACAGCCGGAACGTGGTCACGGGAGCCCAACAAGAAGTAATGGAGTATATACTCGGGGACCTGCGCCCCAACCGCCTGTGCACGCACGACCTTAGGCAGGTCACTGCCAGCCACCTACTAACGCATATGGTCCACTCACTGCCCACCGGCGAACTGGGAGCCGCGTTTATGGCCGGGGCTGACGGCTCCATGATCATGATTCTTGAAAAGCTGTAAGTTTTAATTTAACCTTTCTTGACCTCTTTTTATTTTGAACTTCGTTCTTCAGAGCGCCAGACATATCCCAGGTTGACGGCCGACCTTTGCTCACTCTGTACACGCGCGATCCCTGTCCTCTGTGCGACGAGCTAGTCCAACGGCTGGAGCAAGATTTCGGTGGTCAGTATCGACTGGAAAAAGTTTACATCGACCGCAAGGAGAACGTTCGTTTCCTACGGCTCTTTCGGCATGACATCCCAGTTCTGTTTTTAAACGGGCAGTTCCTTTGCATGCACCAACTGAACGAGGATGCATTACGGGAACGCCTGCAGACTTTGCAGGCCGAATCTTGTTATCGTATTTAGTGTTATGCCACCTGTTTAAGGTTTTTATTTATTGAATCTGGATATGAAACAAACTGTTATTTATATATATAAATACAAATTTGTAAATACAGGTTAAATTTTGTTTTTTTTTTTTTTTATTGTAAAGTCCAAAGGATTTCTTTACAATTTGATTTTTTTACGTGGCCAGGCTTAGTGTATAGGTTGACGTATAAATAAAGGTCAATCAATCAATGGCAGCTTTTTTTTAAATATTATTTGAAAGATAACAAAAAGTATTTTTTACCTGAGGATGTTGCTATTCCTTAAAAACTAAGTTAACTACCATTGATTGATAAAAGAGATTTAATCTTTATTTAAACAAAATTCATCCAACTTACAATGCAACGAGAGATAAGGAAATGTTCATTAAAATTGAATCGTAAATTTTTGAAATTTTTACTAAATCGTTTCTTCCGATTTCTAATTCTCTGAGAAGGTGGGCGAAGTGTGAACGATGTCATCGATTGTTCGATAAGGTCTATGTATCGATACTATCGACCCAGCTCCTCATCACATTAAAGTAGAAAAAACCAGGTGTTAACATTTTTATTAAATTTTTACTGAATATATTAAACATAGCCCTATTTGTCTGTAAAGAAACAATTATTAAAGAAAATGGCACAAATGGACATGGAACTAAAGAAGGTGAGCGGGGAGAAAAACCGGCGTCCAGTGCTGCTGTTGGCGTGCAGCGCGTGCTTGCCTTGCATTGCCTAGCCGAAGAGTTTTCTCATGGCCATCTGTTTTTCCTTTTGGCAATGCCCAGGCATTTACCGAAATGCAGATCAACAAACTGGAGACCACTAAGAAGATCAACATGATAGACATGAAGTGCGACATGGTTAAAACAGGCAAACACAAGTACCAGCTAACGGAGAAGGGCACCAGCAGTCTGTCCGACGATACGAGGTGACTCAAAACCTAAAAACCCATAATTGATTTCGTCTTTACGTTGTTTTTCTTTCGCAAAAGGGTATATCAATCCGTCGGACGCATGTTCCTGCTGACCGACGTACAGAACATGCGCGAGGATCTGAGAGCCAAGCAGGATAAGTGCGACAAGGCAATCGAATTACTCGAGAAGAAAAAGGAATTTTTACAGAAGTCTCTCAAGGATCAAGAAGACGGTCTGCGGGAACTGGTCCAGCAGCGCAAGGAGGCCGACGCCGGTGCGAAATAAAGGATTCAATCCTGGCATTTAACCCACTCACCGCAACCCATAAAAGAATGCAATTTGCTTATTTATTTTCAATATATTTGTCCAAATTAAAGTTGGCATAACTAACAAACTCGTTGCCCAGATTGCGCTCGTGCTCCGGCCGGAAGTTGCACTTCTGCACCGGAAGGCAGGTAATTAACCATGGTTCCACTACCTCGCCGGAGCAGAAGATCAGCTTGGATTCCTTGGGATCGCGCTGGAGCTTGGTGATTATCTGTGACATTTTGGCAATACATTCCTGGGACAAAAAGGGTGGATCGGCCACTATGAGGTCGTACTGCTTGTGGTGTTCCTTAAGATAGTCCGGATTGTTATCTATGCAATTGAAATCGTAATACACGAAATCAGTGCCGTAAGCCCCAAATCGTTGATCGAACTCGAAGATGTTGACTATAAAATCAGGTGAATTGCACACAATTGATTAGCAAAGCTTCAGATAATAAGGCTTTGAGGTGTTTATGTAGTTACCCTGGTCATGAATATCTTTTATGTCCTTGTAAAGGGATGGACAAGAAAGTAGAGCTATATGAAAGTACTCCCCCGAATCGGAACCTCGTTCCTCCAGAAGCTTTCTCACAACGTCCCTCACGGTATGCTTCGTTTGTGCGCTGTACCAGAACTGGCTGAGTTGCTGCAGTAGTCACAAATCAGTATTCGGCTTTAGAATATCAATAGTTTTCTTGCCCAGTCTTCTTCGAAGTATGCATCTTTGCCGGTTTTGTTAACAATCCGATCCTTTTCCTCCGCCTCGCGGCTCGAACGCTCCGCTAGGAATTCGTTAAGAATGGCCAAAGTGTCGGCGGGCAGAGCAATTTCGTCGTCCATTCTAATTCATAAGTTCAGTTAAGTTATTTAAAAATAATTAAGCCAAAATGTGCGTTGTGATATAGGGATGATAACTCATTGATTGCCACATATCGATGACAAAACTCAGCTTTGAGCCGTTTTCACTAAAGTTGCGTTTTTTATAAGATACACAAGTTCAGCTTAAAAATATTTGGTTGAAAGAGAAATTAACAGATATTCAAAATATTAAACTTAATTCTAGTCGAGAACCGCCAGTTTTATTAAATTTTGGTATTATTTTTCGAACCTAATTTTGGAAATACTAAGTGTGTGCCCTCGAAAACCTCCTAACGCCAGGCAAATTTCTAGTGTTTTAGAATCTAAACTGAATATCAGCCTTTGAAATGACGCTTAATATAAATATAAAAAATTGTTAATAGGAAAAAAAATCGAAAAATATCAAATAAAAACATCGCAACTTCGATATTTGGGCAAACAAAAAATCTTAATATATAAATTATCATCTTTAGAAAAAAGTATCGATATATTTTTTGGTATTATCAACAACCCTATTAATTTACGTGTAGAAATCTTTTTTATTAATTAATACCTAAATATCAAGAGACACACACGGGACTCTCCAAGTCACACAGGTGAGTTCAGCGCCGTCGTCTTAACAAAATAAAAAAAAATACAGGAAATCTGGAAATCAGCACTAAGCTGAGTGAAACGCACGTTTGGAGTAGGAGGAGAGGTGGAAAATATCTTACCTGGGTCAGCTCTTTCCATCCGTCGCAGTGCCAGCCAGATCTCAGATAAAAAAGTGCTAAGAACAGCGAACAGCGACTAGTCTGCCCAGTTCGAGTGAAGTGTAGTGGCCAGACATGCGGGTAAAACCATTACCTCCCTTTGTGATAGAGGGAAGCTGGAGCAACAATTTCCAGAAGCCCGTAGTTAACTTTACCCATCAACCAAAGGGCCCTGCACTTTGAGCGCGCTACCCATTTTGCTGTGTCACCGCGATCAGGGATTATTATTTAAAGTTCAGCCATTTTGCTGCCAGTGGCTGGCATGCTCTCGCCCCCATGCCTCTGCGTTTCACCTGCTGGTACTGTGTATGTCTGACGTGTTCCTATTTCTGCCCAATTGACCGGCCATGTGACGTCATGTATAGAATATCATCACATATCACAAAATTTTCATAATGCTGAATTGCCTTCCGAGAGCAATTATCCAGCCAGTCAGGTGTAACTAGCTGAGCTAGGGCTGACCCAGTTTGGTCGAAGGACCCCCCGAACATGCATATTCAAATCGATATACCCCACCCGTCGTCCTGCATTTTAAATGACAGCTAATGACCCCGGACTTATCACTTAATAATGTCCAGGTACACGTACACGGGAGCGGGAGTGACCGCTGCGCCGTCGCTGTGTGTGGTTTCTCCAGCTCCACCCCCTCTCTAGACTCACCTACGGCTGCCACCTGTATGTGTTAACTCTTCGGACGAATAGACCGAAAATTTCGTAACACGCGCGCATTGTGGTTAGTTTATTAGTTAGCTCTTTTGCAAGTGCAACGCTCGCATTGAAATCTTTGCGGTGCGTCATAAACTCGCTGGCACAGAAATAAGTATTATTGCGGAACTATCCCCCGTTAAAGGTTTAACCAAAAACTCATGAGCAGTTAAGATCACTTACATTTTGCCGTTTTCCCTTCTGTCATAACGATTTCTTTTCCCCTGGCATTGTATGCAAAGCTCTCCGCCTGTGTAATTGTGCCCAAAACATAATCTTGTACATTAAAACGCCTCGGCACACGCCTCCCGTTCCGTTGGTCGTGTGCGCGACGCTTGCAACTTTCCATTTGACTGGTTTAACAGCTGAGACAGCTGGAGTTTCGATATGGCCTAAACGCCAGACCACTGCAAGGCCCTTAAAAAATCTCTTTATTAGAGTATCTTTCAGTTATTTAAAAAAACTTGTCAGTTCCAGTTTCTTTATAAAATCTTACAGTTTAGTCATTTGACAGAACTTCGTAGTTCCACTTACATTTGCAGAATTAACTTAAGCACAGAACGCAGAAAAGGTGAAATATTTTGAGTGGGGCCAATTGCGAGCCCTCACATAAAAGTTAGATAAGGTCGCGGTTAACTCGTAGCTTTGGGTTCGGCTTATCATTGCCCTCGCATTGCCTTGATAAGAGCAGAAATTTCTGATGCGATAAGACAAAAAAATGTAGCAAAGTAACGGGTTTTAGAACAATTTTCTAAAATTTTCCTTTGCACTTATTAGAGTTCTGTTTATTTTCCTTCTTATTCTGATCCGTTGATCCCAGGCTGCTTACAGTAAAGTGTTTTCTTGCAGATCCCATGTTAATTAGCAGGGCTCCTTAAGGAAATTTGAGATTACAGGGGAGCTAACATTAGAGATATTAATAATCACTAATTCTATTTCAGAACTGACCCACAACAACGAACATAATAAGCTACATATAAACATCATGAGCACAGCTACGGACCAACAGCCACCGCGCTCTGACAACGCAGAGAACAGCTCGGAGAGCTCCGCACAACAGGAAGCCCCGCCGCAGCAGTCTTCACAATCACAAAATGGACCAGCCAAGCTTTTGCAGCATTTCCAAACAAACCGCATCGACTCGGCACTGTGGGCCCTGCGCCTGCTGGCCATCTTTTTTACCGTCAGTTATGTACTGCCCATCTTTACGTGAGTTTCTAAATATTTGTTAACATTTATAAGCTCTATAAACTAAGAAATTACCATTTTCAGTTCACAACAGAGTTCGTTTAGCAAGGTCTTGCTGGCCAATGCGGCCATCTCAGCGCTACGCTTGCACCAGCGAGTGCCAGCGTTCTCGTTTAGCCGCGAATTTCTCGCCCGACTTTTTGCCGAAGACTCGTGTCATTATATGATGTACTCGCTGATCTTTTTCAACATCAGGCCATCACTGCTGGTGCTCATACCAGTGCTGCTCTACTCGGTGCTGCATGCCTCCAGCTACTCGCTCAAGCTCCTCGATGTAAGTCCTTAAACAATAATATTCCTATGAGTTTGTATTTATTATTGTTTATATTTTTATCTCTAGCTGATTGGCCAGAACTCTTGGTGGGGAGCCCGTTTCATCATTTCGATTGTAGAGTTCCAAGCGGCCAACATTCTGAAAGCCACGGCATTCTGCGAAATCTTCATTATGCCCTATGCCATTGTGCTGACATTTATGTGAGTGAATCTAAGTGATTTGATGAATTTTCAAATATTTAATGAATTATTCTTTGGAAACTGTAGGAGTCACGCTGGCCTGATGACCCCCATCATCTACTATCATTACCTGGTGATGCGCTACAGCTCGCGACGCAATCCCTATCCGCGCACCGCCTTCTCCGAGCTGCGCATTGCTTTTGAGGCGCTGGCCGCCCGCTCGCCGCCAGCTGTGGGCAAGATAATTCGTGGAGGAATTGGATTCGTTAATCGCCTAGCGCCGCAGCCCCAGCCGGCACCAGCGCAGCAGTAATAGAACTAATAACACCAACAACACCACCCAACAACAACAATCAACAATGACATCTAAATAACTTGATTGGTTATCCTTTTTATTTGTTTAGTCTTTCGCCGTAACAAGCAAGGGCAGTTTTCAGTTAGTTTTTTCCATAAAAAATGTTTTGGCATTTTAGTTTTAATTATAACTATTGTAATTACTTTAATTCCTGAGTATCTTTATTTCTTTTTGAATCATACACACACAATTATATATTTGTCGCACACCAAGTGTGTTTCGAAGGATCAAAGCGTCGCGTATTATTATCATTAATCTCTGACAAAATTATTTAACTTAACATTTATGTTAATTAAACTGATCACACATACGATCGAAGCTGCTGATAATGGTAATGATGATTTACGTATATTTTTTATGAATGTGTAAATGTTACTAAGGAAACAAAAAGAACTTAATAAATGAAATCGTACAAGAAGGCGGCAAAGTAATTTTATTGTCAACAAGGGGTAGGTGACCGGCCTGATTTTTGTGTCTACTTAAATAGCTTCCACTTTATAGGGTAACCAACAGATATATGTATATATAAATATATAAACTATTCATTAATACACTAATTATTTTACAACAAACATTGTTGCGTTTATATTTTTATTTTCAAGCCAAATTTTGTAAATGTGCCATACTGTCAAAGCAAATACTTTTATTAAAGCAAAATCCTAATACAGTGTTTTGAATAACGAATAATACAATTTAATAACATTTGTTTGCATACAAAAGTCTTACGAAAAATAATTATTAAACTCGATGGTTGTTTTTGTTATATTTTATTATTATTATTATTATTATTATTATTATTATTGCTTTGGGACTGTATATGTTAAAATTAATATTAATCAAATTGTTATTTATGCATTAACTAACCAAGTATTAGCCAATTCAAGACTTTATGGTACATTTTATATTGCTGTAGTTAATTGGAAGATATTATGTATAATGGTTCGTATCTTTTTTATACCCTTGCAGGGCATTATAATATTAGTCAGAACTTTGCAACGCAGGCGCCATTTCCGATTCTATAAATTCTTTATATTCTTGATCAGCATCAACGGCCGAGTCCATCTAGCCATGTCCGTCTGTCCATCCGCCTGACCGATTATACGAAAACTAGTCACCAGTGTTAAAGCTATCTGAATGAAACTTTGTAGATAGTCTTCTATATGATCTCACTACTTTATAAGTCGGAACGAAAAATTTAAGAAAAAATATTATAACTTAGCCAGTTTTTAATCAATTTTCATTCAATTTGAAAAATGGCCATTTTTTATTATTCTAGAATTTCGGTTTTAATTTGATCAAAATCGGACTCTATATCATATAGCTGCCATAGGAACAATCATGAAATTTATTGACACAAAATTTTAATTTCGCTATTTTTTAACATATTCTTATATGTTCAGAGATGTAGCCATTTTATATTATTTCAGAATTTCAGTTTTATGCTTATGCAAATCGGATGATTACAAAATTGCGAATGTAAAACTGTAATTGTAAATATGTAAAAATAATATGTATAGGAAAATATTAAAAGCGAATTCTTATGATATGTATAAATGATTTATTTAATTTTTGTTAGTTTATCTGTTTATTTGTTCAAATTTGATTTTTTAACGATATAGTAATGATATACAAACTTCGGCATGCCGAAGTTAGCTTCCTTTCTTGTTTACTTTAATTTATAAGATTCTAAACCAATGGGTCCCTTTGGTTTTTATGGAATTAAATTAAACTTTAGCATAGAGCGCACTTTTATATTTAAATAATGTTCAAGATTGGACCAACAACTGCTTTTACATAGCCAAAAGCTTTACTAATTACTCGAACATTTTGCGGATTAAAATAATAATAAAGAAACTTAACATAAGTTCGATTTTTAAAGCTTCCGAGGAGCTTTTAACAAATAAAAGTTCGCCAGAAAGTATGAAATGTTTTTTATTGTCGAATGCCTTTTTATAGTTTGTTAATTATGAATTTATTACTTTTAAAGAGTTATGATAAAAGCAGTAAATATTAAGTTTTTTAAAACAATAAAATTTTCCCTAAATTACACTTTTAAAACGATCCTCGTATCAGATTTCAATTGTTTGCAGGAAATGAAAAGAAAAGAGTGAAATTATTTGTTTTAATGAGATGATATAAAATGTATTCTTATTTATTTAAAAGTAAAAGAATGCTAAGTTAATTTATAAATACATTTTAATTAATTTATTTAACTTCTCACCGCTTTTAATTATTATGTCTATTCATTTAACTAATAAATACTAATACTAATACTTACTGTTTACCATTTTCTTGTAAAACCTTTCCATATTAAGAAAATGAAAGTATTTTCCCTGTTTCTATTTACCCCCAAACTCGTCCTGGAAGGAATTCTGTAGAAGGAAAGCAAGGGCGAAAGCTTGGCTTTACAAACTTCCTCAAGTTCAATGAACTTCCTTCGCAGCGCCAACGAATTATTTAGGGTGGAGGTGAGACTCACTTTCGTTCGCAGGGAGGCAAAGTCTTTGGGGGTTGCGACTTCTTCTCAGGAGCAGCTAGGAAGGAGGCAGTCCGTCCGTCCAACAGCATAGTCAGTGAGCCAGTTTATGGCACGGAATGGTGTCTGTGTCGATGGCAACGTCTGCGCGTTGTAGCCATCATGGGGTTCCTGAACTTTGGCTCGAGCCAAGATTTGTTTTCTAGTTTCGAATTTTCCAAGGAGGAAATAAAATTTCCCTTCATTTCTGACCGTTGTTCTCTGTTCTTTATTAGATCTAATCCTGGCGGGTATTTTCCAAATTGCTTTGTAGGTTTAGCATATTTCAAGATACACATAATAATATCTTAATTTTGTGTGTTATGTTTTTGGTAAGGTTTACAATATATATATATTTACGTACACTTTAATATCCGCATTGTGTTAATAAAGGCATATTTGTGAAGAGTTTTTGAGTATTTTTATAGTTGGTAAAAAAATCGTATCTTAAATCCCTTTGACGTAACATCATATGATCTCTTTTTATTTGGAAATTTATTCCTAAATTTGAATACAACGTTAAAAGCATAAAACTGCACTTTAACCATTTTAACCATATTAAAAGTTAATTTTCTGAAAATAAATTTGTAAAAACTTAAAGATATCGACACAGATTTAAATTCTATTTCTATTGACATTATGCTGTTTTATCCAACCTCTTCTTAGGTTTATATAAAATATATATACAGCTCGATGGTAAAATCAATCCCAGCGAGTCATGGAGTCCCAAATCTTCATAATTAAGCTAATGTTGTGAGCAATAAATTTAATTTTCAATTGTTATGTGGTGGAGTCTCCTTGGCGGCGGATACGGTATACACATATATGGGTCAAGCCAGCCGAATTGGAATCCCATGGTCTGCCCCCAGAAATGGGAATGAACCTTAGCAATCCTCCTCCGCCTGGGACACGCATAAAATGTGAGCATAAAGCCAGAGTGCTGATTATGCATTTCCACCCTCGCTAACGCCGAGCTGCCAAATGACATCATGACAGCCCCACCACATACATAGGAACACCCAAAAAACAGTTGCACATGCTGTAATGGAAAAGCGGAATTCATTTAGATACCGAAAGCGAAAGCATGAAAGCACAGCTGAAAATAAGCCATAGGCCTTTGGGGTTGTCCACCAGCAGTCGTAAGCGCTTTCCGCCCCCTCCTCTGACTGGGCGGACGAGGTCTTTGAACTCTTCACCGAATGTTGTACTGAAAATGGGTCACGACTCGAGCATTTTTCCAAATCCAAAAATTTCCCCCTTCGTCACTCACTCCGCACTCCGGAGAACACAAAATCAAGGGGAACCTGGAACGGGGACGGGAAACCCAGCGGAGTTCGTCTCGAAGCAATTTCAAGTGCATTGCGTAGTCGCTTGGCGTTTGCGCAGCTCGAAAAAACAGCTGATAAGGGGGAATTTATTCGTCTTGGTCTTCTGCACGATAGCAGCAGAAAGGTGGATGATTTTTGGCACTGGGTGTGTCCGTCCAGAGAGTTTGATTTGAACAGATAACACTGGATTTCTTATGATAAATATCAATCAAGGGAAGATTTTAATAAACTGACACTGTAGCCGGGGTTTTTACGCATTTTTAAAGGTATTTCTGATGGTGAATATTTTGAGAAATAATATAGAGTTCAAAATAATTAATAAATATAAATAAATAATATCTAAGATATAGAAGATCGATGTGAAAATTTACAAATTGAAATATAGGAAGCTTTTGTCTGGTTAAAAAGCAAGATACGGGCCAGTCTATATCGACTCGCCTGGAGCTGTTGATCAAGAACCAGTAAATATGTAAATAATTTAAAGTACTTCCTAATAACATATCATATAAAAGAAGAACACACATTGTGGACATGAGTCCAAAGTTTTTCCAATATATCCCATTCCTTAAGCATTTTTAAGTACCCAAGATCTGGGTACTCATGCTCAAGAATATATATAGTTTATGGGGTCGGAATCGCATCTCTCCTCTCTATTCTGCCCATTGCTACAAAGAATAAAAATGGAAAATCTATCACAAGTTCTATAGCTTCACTTCATCTTCTTAATTCAGTTTGAAAGATTCGAACGCCTCGAGCATTATTTCCCTCCTCTCAAACATAAAATTTTGTTTGAGTGTTATTCAACTAAAATTTCCCTTCTCTCAAACACTCAGTTCCTTTTGAGCTGTATTGGTCACAAAATTCTCTCCTCTCAGACACAGTTTATTTTGAGTGGGAAATTCTTTTGGGTTAAAGTTTGAGTGAAAAGTGAGTTCTTAAAATTAAATTTAACTCAAACAAAAAATACGCTTGAGAGCAGGGAAATTGTTGGGAAAAGATAAGTGAAGAGGAGTGGGACTTTCCACTCGGACTGCTGACAATTTCCCTCCCAATTGGACTTCATATGGGCATGACATAACCGGCTGTGAGTGTGTTTGGAAATGTATACACCATGTGTAGGTACTTTTGAGTGAGGGTATAGCTTTCCTTCTTGTGTTTTGCTCTCTGGCCAGTGACCCTTGTCGACTAACGGTATCCATAGTATTAGGTAAGTGGTTCTTTGTGCATTTCCCTCTCATTCACTCCCCCGTATGTGTATCTGGAAATGGATTTGATCTGGTTTTTAATTCTACCCGCAGGTCAGCTCTTTCGAGTATTCTTTAATTTGGGGGCGAGTATGTCGCTTTTGTAAATGGAGTGAGTATGTATAGGAGCCATGTTTTGATTCCTTTCCTTTCGTATTTTGCTTTTTTTTTTTGTATTCTATTTCGACTGCTCTTTTTTTGTAACATTTGGGAGAGGTACTTGAGAGTTGATGTAATTGCGCTTAACAATACTCTTACTAGACGGGCATAAATCTTTGCTCAAGTGGCCATTGTAGCCACCAATCCGGTGATCTTTATTCGGAAATGTATAAAGTAGCTTTTCTGAGAAGGTGCAGAGGAAATCTTATGGAAATGAATTTCGTTATTGCTATCAAGTAGCTCCTCAATCTTCCTTACGCAGCTGGGCTGACGGTATTCTACAAAATATGGTTTCTTCAAAAATTTAAACAAATGGACTATCTAGACTGGGTCTAATAAGCATAAGCACAGAACACGAACACAGCAGCTGTGCGGTCAAATTTTATGACTAAAAGTGAACTTTTTTTAATTAAAAAAAATTAATAATTGAATTATAACCCATCATCCACCTAGTTCTATTTCTTACCCCAAAAACGTAATTCTAACATGTCAATGTGTTGCTGATGCTTATCAAAAATATGGTTATGATCAGTGATATCTAATAAATTTCGTTAAGATTATTGTAATCTCGATAAGGCTATAAAGACAGCTCACGCAAATTCGGAGAAGGCAAATAGCCGCCCCATTTCCTTTGAGGAGAAAATTATGCGCATGTCAATGGGCCAAACCACCCTCTCACCTCTCGGGCTCTAACCCCGCTTGGGAAGGGAAATTTCACTGTCAAGAAAGCGAAAGGAAATTGGCAAGTTCAATGACCCGGTAGCCACCCAAGGAAAAGCCAAGTCGGAAAACCCCAACACGCAGAAGCCGCAGATCCCAAACTAACCCCATTGGAATGGTAAAGGGAGTTCTTTGTTTTTTTTTTTTTGGGAAGGCAACTCATGCGTAGTTTGGTCTTGGTGCAGGGCTCGACAAGGGGTGGCACACACCTTCAGTTCCTCAAATGGTAGGAAGGTGAAACCCAGTGGGTGAGGGGCTAAGTGGGTGGCAAGCGGGCGCAAATCAGAATATCTGCGGAAGAAGATAAACACCGGAAATGGGGCAATATAACGCGAACTGGATGCGGAAATACATGGCAGATAGATTAACTGTTCGCTTAGGAATCGATAGAAATTTAATTGTTTAAATAGCATAAACATTAAATTAAATGATTAAGTAGTTACATATATACCAGCTCCCCTACAACACAAAATATGTAAATTTACAAAAATAGGAATAAAAGGTTAGTTTCGAAAGGATTAAGATTTAAATTCCAGATATTTCTGATCAGCATCAATAGTCAAGGGAATTCTTGACTATTACTATTCTTTATATTATATTCATTTGCTTTAGCCTAGAGACAACCTTGACCGTCCAGCAAGGGCTTGGGGTACATTGACTCGGTTTCCAGGTAATTACTTTCCTACTCCGTTTCACCGACTCCGATCCCTCACAAAATGTTTCAGTTCCACTGTTATTACAAACTGCACGCGCAGCTTAAATAAACGTCAGCGTCTCCAGTGTAAAATTGAAAATGCTAATCACAAATGGTAATATTTCATATTATTTACGACGACACGCTCTATTAGCGAAACGTAGAATTACGACAAAAATGAAATAATTCGCAGAAATTCGCTGGTATTTAAACACCTATTTACAAATTTATGTACATATTTGAACTTACATATTTAAGTTTGTAAAGAAATTAAAATAAACACGAACCAAATTTGTTAAGTTATTGATCCCTAAAAGGTAAATCTACTTTAAAAAGATACATACATATTTAAATAGGCACATTTAAATATAACATATAAAATTCTTTAAATAAAATCAGTAAAATACATACAGAATGTATTATGTATTATTCACAAAACTATCTAAAATATATTAATTAAATAATTATATCAATTATTAAGTAACTTATTGCACTTTAATATAATCCGCTCTAAGGTAAACACATCTAATATACCTAGTATAATTAGAATGTATATACGTTTCTAAGCAAAAATATTATTTCGCAATTCAATAATCTAAAAATGTAATTATCTTGATAAGGCTAAGTGTAAGATGCAATGTATTATCAAGATCAGCGCCTCATTCAAAATGCCTAATATAATTTTTATTGCACGTAACGTTCTGATGATGTTATTGATGTTATTTTCAAGGATATTTTATAGCAGTAACACTAGGTTACGTTGCGTATATATACTAAATATATAAATTTAATTTAAGAATCGTTATCAAAATACAAATTAGTTTCATTGTTTTCATTGTATATAATAATTTCTATATTTATACCGAAAAATCGTTTTCTTAAAAGAAATAGAAAAAACACTGCATAAACAAAGGTTTACTTGAAAAAATAAAATAGAAACAAGAAAGAAAGCTAACTTCGGCACGCCGAAGTTTGTATACCCTTGCAGCTTACAATTGGATCATTATGAATTAATAAAATTGTATCAATTGAAAAGTTAAACTAACAAGAATTATATACAACATCTATACATATAAAATTTCGGTTTAACATTACTATACGTAATATTTCCCCAACTTTTCTATGACAGCTAACCGATATAGTAGTCCGATTTTGATAAAATTAAAACCGAAATTCTAGAATAATATAAAATGGCCACGTCTCAAATTATATGAGAATATGTTAAAAATTGGGCAAGATATCATTTTTTTCTGAAAATTTTCCGATCGTTCCTATGGCAGCTATATGATATACTTGTCGGATCCGACTATAGCAGTGAGAGCAAACAGAAGACTATCTGCAAAGTTTCATTCAAATAGCTCCAAAACTGAGGGACTAGTTTGCGTAGAAACTGACAGATGGAAAGACGGACATGGCTAGATCGACTCGGCTGTTGATGCTGATCAATAATATTTATACATTATAGGGTCGGAAATGTCTCCTTCACTGCGTTGCAAACTCCTGACTGAAATTATAATTATATTACTTTCTAAAATGTATTTTGATTTGCATAGGAAAAACAATTTAAAAATATATTGATCAGCAAAAATCCTGGGTATTCAGAGAATTTACCTCCCGGGATTTCCCTCCCGTTCATAAAAAAACAAGCATCTGAAAGGTAGAAACTGGTATCACCTGGAAAGCTCAGAACAAATGCAACAACTGTCCCACTCGAAAAACGATTGTTCAAAACGACAACTTTAAACGAGTCGAGATATGAGCAATATACTGCATACACACACACATATATGAAAATGTTTGTGATATTTAGGGGTGATGATATAATTGGCGTGGGCGCGGCATACGCTCTTCATGTTCCTTAAATAACTGTACAACCGAAAATAATCAAACTGCAAGTTTTCTTGAGATAGGAACAACTTTGTTGTCTCATACACACACACACAGGAGGAGAGAAAGAGACTGCCAAGAGGAGGGGGCGGACTCCACACTCACACAAGTGCAGGCCACGCGCAGCTGAAAAGCAAACATCGAAAAATCAGGCAACAACAAAAACTGTAAGAAAGACTGTCTAGCTATAATAAGCCATTTAATAGTTGAGCGAGAGCGGAGATGCAGCAAGCGAGAGAGGGAGGTGGCACAGCAAACATGTGCATGCGATAAATGCAACGTGTAATGCGGGGAGGCTGTGCAATAGTTTTCGACAGCCGCTCGCTATACGTTTTGAAGGAGGCCGTGCATCGGCTTGCGATGCACGTGTAGGCGGTCAATGAACCGAACCAGCGAGCCTCACAGATAGAGAGAGAGAGAGAGTAACCGAGAGGGCGACTGAGAGAAGTGCAGTAAAAATGTGAGTGTACTCGATGGCGAGAGGAAGTTGTCACTGCAGTTATTATTGACGCAGTCTGCCTACGTGCAAAATGGCAACGCCGCCCCACTGAACCGCCCCCTCCCTTATATTACCATTATCGGTGGCTGATCCGTAATACAGTGAAGCCACATTGTCCGTCCCTATGAATATGGATAAGACACTGAATGTACAATTGAATTGCTAAGCGCCTTAGCAAGCGATAAAGCACCCAAGCAGCAACTGCTGTGTCAGTAATGAAAATCAAATTTGCTTCTAAAAGGAACGATCGGAAATGTTTTCAAATTGGTTACATTTACTTAAATGGTTTAGTTAGGAGTTAAACATTCATTAAATTTATTTTTGGTCGGTTTTTCTTCTCAATCTTTAATTCTCTTTGACAGATTATGTCGTAGGGCCAAATTAAGAATAAATTAATTGGATTTGGCAGCTTTTGTATATATGTATATTTGACCTTCGGTTAATACAGCACCAGCTGAAAAAATCGAGTTATATTTTTAGCTAGTTTCATTCTATTTTACATAAAGTTTTTTGTTCCAACGTAGAATTAAGTAATATATTTATCTTCCACCTTTGTTGCAATCTTCGTCAATATCTTATGTGCATAGCCGTATTGTTTTAGGAATTACAACTTTATTTTCTTGAAAAATAATTAAATTCTACTTAAGAATTCATTTATTAGTAATAAATGTTTGTTTTGAACCATTAGCTTTTGATAATACATATTCAAAACGAAAAGGGGTTAAGTAGTTTGAATAAATGCCTCTTTTGACTTCAGGCCATGAAATGAATAAATCCATTCATTTCGGTATATGTAAGCATTTACACGTTGTAATGATAAACAGATAAGTAAAGGTGCGGAAAGGAGAGGCAAGATCGTATTCCGTTCACAATATTTTTTCCGAGTATTTTCCGTCCCGTCCCTCCGTCCACTAATCGGTCTGTTTTGCTTTTGCATCTTGGTAAACAAATTTATTGCAATCGCAATAATAGGAATTACATCAGATTGGATAAGGCTTCATTGTACTTCCACCTCCAGTGCAATCAAAGTATTTGTGCGGATATATGCATATATAAGTATACATATTCAAATGAGTCTGTTTGACATTTCATACCTCTGTGCCATAAATTGCTTGGTGCAAGTGTAAGTACAAGTGGTTACATGAATTCCACCCAAGTTATGCAACCTCCGGCGCGATAAGAATTTTCTAGAGCCGAGTCCGGACCCTGCCTACCCTATCTAATAAGGAATAATACAAAGTTGTGGTAGTCGGTATGACACTCAAAACTTGTTGCGCCTCAGCATATGTAATAGCTCCACACGAGTGTTGACTTTACTTTGTACAGATTCCAAATATTTGCTCTCTGATTACGTGTGCCCGTTCTTTTCTAATTTCAATCGCGAATTGGGCGGCGCATTTTATTCCTGGTCTTATCTATAGGCAAAGATTTCATAACAAACTAAGTCTTACGGTGTTTTTTATGATATAACAATATCAGGATGATTACTATTATTATAAAACCCACGTATCTTACTAATATAAGCTTTTAACGTCCGGCGTTTATTTTGAAAATCTCTTGTTTACTTGTATTTTCATATTTTCAAAAGAAATATTTTATGTGTATACTGCTGTGTTGATTAGTTACACAACACGTTAAATAACTTTGAAAGAGCTATTCAAGTGGGGCCTTCTAAAAAACCTATGACAATACTTTATATAAAACAAATAATTACTAAACCCTGAACCTTAGTATTAAAGCTTATACCATAGGGCTAAATATTTCGGCCCAGAGTTATTTCTGTTTAAATTATTATTAAATTTATTACAATACGGTTGGAAACTGAATATTCTATCTTCGAGATCCTAATTAGAAAAAACGCCGGCCTTTTGAAGTTACATTTCTTGATTTCACATATTTGACATTTTTGGCAAGGAACTCTGATTTCACGAATTTCGCATGGGGAGCTCCTAAAATATACATAGATCTACAAATTCAAGCATTCAACGGATGTCCTCCCACCCAGCCGAAGAAAAGATATTCGAGTTCTTGACAGCCAACGCAACATCTACGCCCAAAGAATCAAGGCAAGTGTCGAGCAGTAACACAGATTGCGTTTATGCGATTGTATTTTAGTATTTATTTCTTATTATTTTTATTTTCTTTCCATATTATTAAATAGCTTTGTTAAGCTTACGCAAGACCAACCAATCATAATTTCTTTTAAAAATACATAAGTTAAAAAAACTTTCTTAAGTGTTACTGCAATTTTTTCCATTTTGTGACGTTATAGCTAAGCCTTGCCGACCAATTTCTTTTATTGGGGCAAAAGTCAAAGCCAACTTTCATGTATTTTATTAGAAAATTCAAAAATTTCGAGATTAAGTCCCCAAATGTGAAACATTCTTGCAACTGTTATAGATACTACTATTATTAAAATGTAATCCACCTACATCAGGCAAATCTACGATAATTTAATTCACAAATTAATTTACCTACTCCGGAGTACACGAATTGTATGGCATAAACATGACAACAGACACGGAGAGAGTCGTGCACACTCGTTGCATGAGCTGGTGACTACACGAGTTCTCCCCTCCCCCACTGTGCATGTGCAGCATGTGTCGAAAATAGTGGCACGTCCTCGCGATGCCGTTGAAAGCTGTTGCACGGCCGCCACGCGGACTCTGTCGCTGCTTGGCTCTGACGCCGGCAGAGCTGCCCGCGTTGCCGTTGCCCTTTTTGCAACGTTGCCAGACGCCTTGGGTTTGGGGTTTTCGCTTGTAGCTCTCGGCCTCGGCCGTTTCTGTTGGTGTTGGTCGTTGCCGTACTCGCACAAGGGATGAAGCTTTAATTTATCGCACCCCCCGTCCCCCAGTGTAAGCCCCGGCCCGACTTCCTCCCCCTGATCTGCAGCAGCGCAGGAAATGCGTTCGGCGTTGCTGCAACTTTTTCTTTTGCCGCCGCCGCATCTCAGTCACGCGTCAACTGACATTTCTTAATTTTATGAATTCGCAGAATTCTGCACCTGTATCGATAATTTATGCATCATATTGTTGTTAATTATACGCTGTTGCCCGTAGAGTACAGGGTGTAATGACGCCCAAAAAGTAGGCAAGGCATTGGGGGCTTGGTATTCAATGGTCAGGAGACTTGATTATTAAGTTACTTTTTTTCTAATACTAAGTGTTACTTCTAAGTTAAGATCTAATACAAGAATAACAATCATAAATACAGACATTATGTGGAAAATTGTTTTCATTACCCGGTATCTCCTCGTCGAGGCACTGGACTATAACCTTACTTTTTGCATTATTTTTTATTTTTGTCGCTGCTCCGTTTACTTCAGGTCAATAAACTCTTTTTGTACCAACAAAGAATGTATCAGCCCTGCTCTCGTTTCAAAATTATTTTTATATATCCGACACTAACAGAATACAAGGGCGTTATAGAGTGGGTGTGAGTAGAAGGTGTCTTTGACCCCGTAAAAAATATATTTTTGATCAGCATCAACTGCTTGAGCGAACTGGCCATGTTTACCTATTCTGATTGAGGTTTAAATGTTTGTAAATTGAGGTTTAAATGTTTGTAAAATAATTAAAAATACAAAAATTTTGATAGTATTTTATTTAGGAAGAGGGACTACTTTTTTTTATAAAATCTAAGCATTAATTTTTAGAAAAATACTGAGCTCTTAGGAGTAGCAAAACCAAACTTACTCTTAGTACCTAGTCCACCCCAAAAATTAATAATAAAAATACTCCTTAATCCTAAGACTTTCTCTTTGACATTTTATTTTGTCAATTTAGTTCAATAATTAAGTAGTTTAAAAATTATTTGATTTAGTTTAGTTTTTAATAATCTGTACATAACTTAACATTTGAAGTGTCCAAAGCTGATAAAGCTGGTTCTAATCCCATATTGTGCGAACCTTGGACAGTGACTGGCAACTCTTCCTGGGCCAGGGTCGTCGTGGCCATCTTCTTTGTTAACAAATCTGAGGTTCGGCCAATTTCGGACGGAAACGTCATCCGGCAGAAGCAAACAGCGATAAGAACGGAAAGCTGAAAGCCCAGCGACGACAATCCATCCGAAAGCGACGCCGTTTCGAACGTGTGCGTGTAGATATCATAATAAAAATTTTATTGAGTAAGTTGAGCGTCGATGCCAGCGAGAGCAACAACAACAATTGCCGAATAAGTACAACAACTGCGAAAACGGCGCACCTTTGCCAGTGTGAGAGCAGCTGCGGCAAATGCCGGCTCACAAACACACACACACACAGTCGTACACCGAGCGACTTTCATTCTGCACCAATGCCGCGCAGTCGGCGTCGCTGTCTCAGTCGCTGGCTCGGTCGCTGCTCTGCCGCAGCGAGCTTTGTTCTCGGCAAATTTTTCGGTTCTCGTATTTCGTATTACTCGACGAGCAGGCGACGCGTACGGACACGTTCTCCGAATAGTTAAACAAAATCTCGAGTAGCTAACGCTAAAGCTAAAGCCCCTGCAAAAGGAACAAATCACCTACAGCGCGCGACATAATACCAATTGATCTCATTTGCCTTATACGGAAAAGTAACGGAAATCACACTGAGCAACAATACTAAAGTTTAGCGCCAAACGCAAGTGCAATTTTTTAACTCTGTGTGTGTGTGTGTCGTATTTTTACCCTAAAGACTGACTGAGGAAAAATCAAAAGCAGTGTCTTCGTGGAAAAGTGCTCAGAATCCAGAAGTGCGATAACATATTCGTTCGTGAACCTTCATAAGTTATAATATCCGCCACATACGTACATACAGAAACAACCTAGGTCAATATTGTTTATAGTGGCGTGTGAATGTGCGCAAAGACAACAATGAGTGCTAGATAATAAATAGCAGGCCCACACACAAACACACTCGCACTCACACTCGTGATTAGAGCAGTTGATACATATACACGGAAATCGGAAGGCAGAGACGAGAGCCAGAGAGAGGGAGAGCAGCACGATTCTAAAAGCTGAAAATAATAATTTTATAATATATCGAAGGCTGCGCTGCCTCCGCTGGCAACGGCGAGTAAGCTCGGACCCGAAAGCTTCGCGCCCGCATATCGCGTATACGTACGATCGCTCGGTGCCCGATCAGCAGCTCTCTTCAGCTACGACAACGACAATAACAAACCAGAACCACTACTAGAAATCAAAAAACAGAAAACTGTGAAAACTGAGAAAACAGAAAAAGAAAACAGAAGTGGTCCTCTTCTAACGGCCGACGACTCAGAGTGTATTTTGTAATTGGTCATCGGCGGCCGAGTGAGAGCGAGAGAATTGTCGCAACACAATTGTGATTACGGGTACGGGCACGGCTACGGGTCTGTTTCGCAGTTTCGGCGGAAAACACTTGCCGCTGGTCGACGCGCGTGTTTAGACGCGCGACTCCCCCAGAACAACAAACCAATCAGCCGCCAACAAGTGTTAAGCAATCGCCAAAAGAATCGCAAGCCCCCATTTGGATTACACATTGCGTTCTAAGATCCGTTTTTCCGTTACATTTTATGGTGAGTTTTGAAAAGTGTTAGCTAATTTTAGGTAACTATTACACAAAAATTGTAAACTTGTTTTTTTTTTAGCTATTTAGAAGCATAGTTAGAAATTTTACAAAGGGTTTAAAATGAAATAAAAACATTTCCGTTAAGCAAATAAATCCCAAACTTGATTAAAGGCTTGGCCTTTTTAACTGGATCTTAAGTACTCTTAGGTTCTCAGATGAAAATATCTGTTGGAACTTAACAATGTTTTTACCTTTTATAGTACCTGAAAAGCCAAGTCTTAGCTCTGGCTAAAGGATAATAAACGATAGTCTATTCTATTAGGACGACAGAACTTTCTTCTATGTAATTTGAACTTTAAATATGCCCCCAATTAATAATCAGCTTTTTTTTTAGAGTCTAAAATTTAGTACTTTAAGTACCTATTTCATCATTCATTCTTTGAGAAGCTATTGTATAGTCATCCAATTCTTAAAGATTTAAAAAAACATCAATATAATGTCTTTTTTTAAATCCACAAATCTGTTTGTTTATAGCTAGATCGATTTTATTATTATACAAATGATTATTCTTTGGGTAAGCTTAAAGATCGTAAAGTAATATAAATATTTAATTAAAATAGAACGTTAGCTGATCATAAAACAAGATATAACTTTTTAAAATCCATTATAAATTCCACCACCATTTTGTATGAAAATAATATATATAAGTGTACGTAAAAACACCTTATTTAATAAATAAATACAAATATCATTTAATCAACACCACACCCCTTACGTCAATGATTAACTCATAAAAGTATCAAAACAGATCTATAAACACACGCCATCAGGCAAAAAAATCACACAGTTATTTCACCGATTAGAAGCCGGTTGGAAAGTGAAAAAGAAAGGCCAGGACACACACACACCCCCTTGGTGGGCCTTGGGCCAGGTTCTTAAGCCGTAATATTGATGAGTCAATGGGCTTAGAAAACGGGGAGCTTATTGAGTCACCATGACAATAGGCCAATATTATATTGTTCTAGGTATTCGCCGATTTTGATAATGACTCGATGTTCAAGAGGGGTTTCCTACGCAGTCGTGAGTCACCGCTGACCGGGGGTGAGTCACCCATAGGAGTTGGCCACTTGACAGGATCATTTAACGTAAACCTAATCTACATATGGGTATCAACAGGTGTTCTTAACCAGAAACTAGATAAGAGTGATACTCGTGCCGCTCGCAGGACTTCATCAGAACTCTTAATAATCATGACCACACACAAATTATTGATAACGCTCTAGGGTCAACCCATTCTTTGCATCTTATATAATAATTACAGAACTTAATTGACTTTCATTTTGATTATACATGAAATCAGTTTAAGCCCTGTCACTTTGCCCGGAAGATAAGGATCCAATATGACACGAGCCTTTAACATTGTAGCGGGCAAATGCATTATAAAAAGATATAGCCGCTTATTTTGTGTCCGAAGGTCAGTGCCAACGTCAGGCGGCGGCGGGTAAAACTTATAAACAAACCCAAAAAGAAATCAGAAAGAACTCTTACTGGCGAATTGCAAAGAATTCATTCTTTTTTTTGTTCTAATCTCTGGAACTTGATATTGAGGTATTTATGTGCACAGGAAATTGTTGTCGTGGTGGGCGCAAAAGCAAAAATACCGATTATAAAACAAAAGAAAAAAACAACGTTAATGGTGCTATCGCAAAAATTGGCAAGTTGATTTGATTCGCTTTTCTTTTCGGGTCGCTCTGGCTTGGGTTGTCGTAGCTGCGTTCATTCACGTTCCACCTGTTGCCACTTATCGGAGCCCGGAGCCCAACGCCAACTGAGTTCTTATCACACTCTGGCGATATTCAAATGTTCGAGTATTCGAGTGGAAAACGCTCAAGTTTATCTTGCTTCGCTTTAATGAATGGAGCCGTGCTTAAATTATAATTCTTCATCGGTGGGCAAGGTAGGGTGGTGTGATGCCCTGATATATTGGCGGAACGGGATGATAGTAAGCTGATTTATAAGCCATAACTGGAAGGCGGAAATATTAACTTTTGATAACATAAGTGGCGAGTTATAGCTTGATAGCAACAAATATATCAAGAAATTCGTCTTGTTTCAACCCTTTACTACCTTAAAAAAGTTCTGGTCAAACTCATATCAAGTTTGCTTAAGGCTATCTCAAATTAGCATCTATAATGTTCCTGGGAATCTTGCCTTTGAAATATTTCACATAATTACCCTTACTCGTATGAATGATCATATAATCCACATAATATCATATGACATCGTCAAAATAGAAAACTATATGATGCAATTTATTCTTTTGTTTGTTACTTATCGTCCACCTATTCATCTTTGGACCCCGTTTATGCTCGATAATTGCCAAGTCAAGTATTTTTAGTACTTTCAACTTTGTTTTTTGCAGTAAGGCAATAACCGATATTTATTTATAGAATACGGCACAGCAAAAATTTTAAGTGTGATTCGCCATAAAAGTGTCCAAATGTACAGTGAACTCTTCAAAAGGTGACTCTTAAATATATAGTTTCCTAATTTTGAAAAATTGAATAATTATTTTTAGTGCATTTTCGATTTGTGCTCATCCACTAACTAAAGCTGAGCTAATTTCATTATATCGAGTGTCTACTGTAATTAAAAGTGGAAAATACAATGAGAACCTTATCAGCCTTTCTTCGTTCCCCGTTCTCCGATTTTGCAGAGAAAAACATTTTTTTGTTGGCATTTTTTTTGCAGTCTATTCAAAAATATCCGCTTATCGGCGGCGAAGACCAAAATCACATGACAAACTCGTGAGCTGTGTAGAAGCCAGAGCCGTCGATTTATATGCCTCTGTGACCAGGCAACCCTTTGCCTACCCCAGTAATTTTCGTATTGGAACGCCCCAGCAACTACGGCCGGCAGATACTTTTGCCACTTTGGATATATCATTGAGGAATACAGATACATTCTGGCGGCGAGCTTGCTGAAGTATTTATTCTAACGCAAATGGTTAATTCGGTGGGGAATGGGAGGGAATGAGGCAAAAAAGCCGGTTCGCAGACATGCGTAAAATACAATCCACTGGTGTGCGTGTCTTTGTATCCGTATCTTTGTGTGTGCCAAAAAGTTCTGTATCTGTAGAAGCACCCTCCCCCGCAGCACCGGCCTCTGGCGCATCGAAAAATCCACCATATTTTTGGGAATTTGTTATTGTTGCTGCCGTTCTGGGACGTTATTTAGAATTGTTGTTTTTGCTATCGCTTGTTTGTTTATCAAGGTATCTTTGATATATTGTATAATCGCCTGTATGATGTCCATCAAGTTAGCAGGGCAACTTTGGAAAATCAAAATTTTGATTACACCATAATTTGCCGTTAATTATCCGTTAATTATTCGTGAAAGAAAAAAATTTGCCGCTCAATTTTTTATCCTTTTTTTTTGATGTCCTGCTAAGTTGATATCAAGTTAGCAGGGCAACTCCTGAAAACTTTAAGATTTCCAAAAAATTTTTTACTCAGAATTTGCCGTTAATTATCCGTTAATTATTCGTGGAAAAATAAATTTTGTTGTTCAAGTTTTTAATATTATTTTTTAAAAACATAAAGTTGCCCTGCTAAGTTGATATCAAGTTAGCAGGACAACTCCTGTAAAGTTTAATATTTCCAAAATCTTTTTTAGCCAGAATTTGCCGTTAATTATTCGTTAATTATTCGTGAAAGAACTAAATTTGTTGCTCCATTTTTAATATATTTTTTTTATTTTTTAAAAACACAAAGTTGCCCTGCTAAGTTGATATCAAGTTAGCAGGACAACACCAGAAATCCTTCACATTTCCAAAATCTTTTTTAGCCAGAATTTGCCGTTAATTATCCGTTAATAATTCGTGAAAGAACTAAATTTGTTGCTCCATTTTTAATATTTTTTTTTATTTTTTAAAAACCTAAAGGTGCCCTGCTAAGTTGATATCAAGTTAGCAGGACAACACCAGAAATCCTTCACATTTCCAAAATCTTTTTTAGCCAGAATTTGCCGTTAATTATCCGTTAATAATTCGTGAAAGAACTAAATTTGTTGCTCCATTTTTAATATTTTTTTTTATTTTTTAAAAACCTAAAGGTGCCCTGCTAAGTTGATATCAAGTTAGCAGGACAACACCAGAAATCCTTCACATTTCCAAAATCTTTTTAGCCAGAATTTGCCGTTTATTATTCGTTAATTATTCGTGAAAGAACTAAATTTGTTGCTCCATTTTTAATATTTTTTTTTTATTTTTTAAAAACACAAAGTTGCCCTGCTAAGTTGATATCAAGTTAGCAGGACAACTCCTGTAAAGTTTAATATTTCCAAAATCTTTTTTAGCCAGAATTTGCCGTTAATTATTCGTTAATTATTCGTGAAAGAACTAAATTTGTTGCTCCATTTTTAATATATTTTTTTTATTTTTTAAAAACACAAAGTTGCCCTGCTAAGTTGATATCAAGTTAGCAGGACAACACCAGAAATCCTTCACATTTCCAAAATCTTTTTTAGCCAGAATTTGCCGTTTATTATTCGTTAATTATTCGTGAAAGAACTAAATTTGTTGCTCCATTTTTAATATTTTTTTTTATTTTTTAAAAACCTAAAGGTGCCCTGCTAAGTTGATATCAAGTTAGCAGGACAACTCCTGTAAAGTTCAATATTTCCAAAATCTTTTTTAGCCAGAATTTGCCGTTAATTATCCGTTAATTATTCGTGAAAGAATTAAATTTTTTGCTCGTCTCTTTCAGTTTTTATATTAAGTAATTGTTGTGCTATATAAATACAAATCGCCTCCGTTTTAATAAGAAGTGTGGCAACGCCAAATTCGTTTGAAAGCGACTACGTATGCGTGTATATGACCAGGCATGTACACATGTATGTATGTATATGTATGTGTTAGGCTGCAGTCGATCGACATCCACGGACGCATTTTATTTGGCGCCTGCACATTTTAATACAATTTTTGGATTATTAATTCTTGATAATGATCTAAATCTTGTCTCAGAGAGAACTCTCAAGACACAAGTAAACAAGGAATTCATCGTAAATCCATAAAATCATATGTGCACATTTTTCACTTGTATTGCTGTAAGCATTGACGTCAGTGTTCCTGTCGAATTAGGCCCACTTCCACTTTGTACAATTACAATGCTGTAAGCATTGTATTTAATACAAAGTCTGGGTCTAGGAAGTTTTGGTTAATATTTAATTGTACAAAGTGGAAGTGGGCCTAATTCGACAGGAACACTGACGTCAATGCTTACAGCAATACAAGTGAAAAATGTGCACATATGATTTTATGGATTTACGATGAATTCCTTGTTTACTTGTGTCTTGAGAGTTCTCTCTGAGACAAGATTTAGATCATTATCAAGAATTAATAATCCAAAAATTGTATTAAAATGTGCAGGCGCCAAATAAAATGCGTCCGTGGATGTCGATCGACTGCAGCCTAACACATACATATACATACATACATGTGTACATGCCTGGTCATATACACGCATACGTAGTCGCTTTCAAACGAATTTGGCGTTGCCACACTTCTTATTAAAACGGAGGCGATTTGTATTTATATAGCACAACAATTACTTAATATAAAAACTGAAAGAGACGAGCAAAAAATTTAATTCTTTCACGAATAATTAACGGATAATTATCGGCAAATTCTGGCTAAAAAAGATTTTGGAAATATTGAACTTTACAGGAGTTGTCCTGCTAACTTGATATCAACTTAGCAGGGCACCTTTAGGTTTTTAAAAAATAAAAAAAAATATTAAAAATGGAGCAACAAATTTATTTCTTTCACGAATAATTAACGGATAATTAACGGCAAATTCTGGCTAAAAAAGATTTTGGAAATATTAAACTTTACAGGAGTTGTCCTGCTAACTTGATATCAACTTAGCAGGGCACCTTTAGGTTTTTAAAAAATAAAAAAAAATATTAAAAATGGAGCAACAAATTTAGTTCTTTCACGAATAATTAACGAATAATTAACGGCAAATTCTGGCTAAAAAAGATTTTGGAAATGTGAAGGATTTCTGGTGTTGTCCTGCTAACTTGATATCAACTTAGCAGGGCAACTTTGTGTTTTTAAAAAATAAAAAAAAAATATTAAAAATGGAGCAACAAATTTAGTTCTTTCACGAATAATTAACGGATAATTAACGGCAAATTCTGGCTAAAAAAGATTTTGGAAATATTAAACTTTACAGGAGTTGTCCTGCTAACTTGATATCAACTTAGCAGGGCACCTTTAGGTTTTTAAAAAATAAAAAAAATATTAAAAATGGAGCAACAAATTTAGTTCTTTCACGAATAATTAACGAATAATTAACGGCAAATTCTGGCTAAAAAAGATTTTGGAAATGTGAAGGATTTCTGGTGTTGTCCTGCTAACTTGATATCAACTTAGCAGGGCAACTTTGTGTTTTTAAAAATAAAAAAATATATTAAAAATGGAGCAACAAATTTAGTTCTTTCACGAATAATTAACGAATAATTAACGGCAAATTCTGGCTAAAAAAGATTTTGGAAATATTAAACTTTACAGGAGTTGCCCTGCTAACTTGATATCAACTTAGCAGGGCAACTTTATGTTTTTAAAAAATAATATTAAAAACTTGAACAACAAAATTTATTTTTCCACGAATAATTAACGGATAATTCTGAGTAAAAAATTTTTTGGAAATCTTAAAGTTTTCAGGAGTTGCCCTGCTAACTTGATATCAACTTAGCAGGACATCAAAAAAAAAGGATAAAAAATTGAACGGCAAATTTTTTTCTTTCACGAATAATTAACGGATAATTAACGGCAAATTATGGTGTAATCAAAATTTTGATTTTCCAAAGTTGCCCTGCTAACTTGATGGACATGCCTGTATGTCTGTAGGTTTGTCCATATATAAAAAATGGTTCTCCATATCGCCTCTCTCTCGCTCTTCTTCTTCCTCCCCAATTAGCTGTTTCTTTTTTTTTATTTTTTTTTATATAAATAAAAACGTTTGACCTTGGTTAACAATACGTCTGTATATCTGTTTCTGTTTTGTTCTGTTTCTTTTAGTTTAATGACTCGATCTGATCTAAAGAGTTTCTAAGCACTACAAATACTTTCTGATGGCAACTTCAAATATTGACTTACTATTTACATTATTTGGGAATTTATTTTTTTACAAGCTTTTATACCTAATATTCTAAATTAGAATTTATAATACATATTCTCTAATACATAAAAATTCTCATTACTTTTAAATGCTGACGATCAGACTTAGTCTTTAATACTTGCTCTGGTTGGAGCAATCTGTTTTATTAATATCATATTTCTGGTTTATTCTTTTAAATTTTAAATTAATAAATAATGAAACAACAAAATCTAGCACCTGGTCATGATAAAAATTCTCTAATTCGGAAAATCGTAAAAATTGAATCCCAGCTAACTTGGAAGCTAATTTGATCGCACGATAGCACTGTAGGATCTCGTGCTCTTTCAATGCAACTGCAAAAAATGGCGTCTTGCTTTCTGTATCCATATATGTAGCTAATGCGATAAAAGTATATAAATACATACATACGTACATACATTTGCATTCATTTACTCGGGAAGCCCTATATGAAAAAAGTGCGCCCTCTGCCAGCGTTTGCAGCTGCAGCTCTCTGTATGTTTGAAAGCGCATTGCAAAAGTGTTTGTGTCCTTTGGCTTGCAATATCCATACATACAAACATAGGTACAGCAACAAAAAAATGTTTGCCAAGTTCAAGGACAAGGCTGCAGCAGGCGACGCGTCACTTTGACGCTGCTCGTTGCTCGCTGCTCGAAATATTGAGCGCCTGTTTCTGCTGCACTCTGCTGCAAGCTCCCTTTGCCACTCTCGCTCTCGCCCTGTTATGCTTTTATTTAATTTCCAACTTTTTGGCTGTACCGAGCTTCGATTGAAGGCCCGTATTTTGTCCCTCTCTCCGAAATTCAAGTTCAAGGCGTCGTGACGCTAATGCCGTCCCTTTCTGGCGCGAAATTAGCATTCACTCACTAAAAATGTGAGTGTGTGGTGCTATTCATTTGTCTCCGCATCATTCCCATCATCTCCCGGCCTGCATTATTCTGTTATTGAGAAACGAAGGCCAGCAGCAGCAGCAGCCAGTAATTTTGCTAAATTAGCGAATCAGCCGATAACATTTTGCTGCTTACCTTTGGTCAGTGATTTTTTTGAAACAGAACGGAATAATTCTAACATTTTCATGCTTTTTGGTGCTAGTGGTCGCAGACAACCTGTCAAACGTGTTTTGCCAAAAAATACCACACACATATGTACATAAAGCGTTATGTGCTTGGTATCTGCAAGATACTCGCCCGCTTGCTTAATTCTGAGCGAGCAACGACGAAATAAAATATACGGACGAGTGAATTCAGAAATGAAAATGAATTGTTTACTTTATTCACTTGGTTATTGGATTCTTGTCCTTGCTAGAATTCATTTTACTGATTGTTTACAAATCTACAAGGACACGGTTTAGAAAATGTAATATGAAATATCAACGTTTATGAAAATTAATAATAATAATAGCTTTAAGTAATAACTTTCTTGTGGAAAATAAACTCGTTATGGTTTGTAAAGGACAATTTATTTTACAATTTGACTAAAGTTCTCTTCAGTGTTATTATTTTGTTCTCAGCTGTACTGTATTCATTCCCTATTGCAGCGAGGAAGCATTTGTCCGGCTAAAATTAAGTGCATGGCGGAAATGCATTTTAAAAGCCGAAAATTGAACCACTTTCGCGGAAACACGCCCCCGGAAAACGCCCTTAGATATATTGTCACCGGAAGCTTACGAAAAACTCGTTTCCAGCCAGAAAGGCGATTTCAGAGATTCCCAGAACCACAGAAAGGCCAGAGGCACTGCGGCACTCCCCCAGAAAAAGTTCACCCGAGTCCGAGTGACTGATTATAATTATTTTTAAGGCGCCGTAAAAATGTATTTCGATATTGTTCGAGAACAAAAAGTAATGTAAAGTTTATTTAATATGCCGGGAGAGAGAGAAAGAAATTCGGGACATAAAAAAAGAAACACTTGTGCATGCTGCCCCTTTGTTGCTCTGCTGCTGCTGCTGGTTGTCTCTTTTTCGCCTTTATTACTTATTGTATTTGCTTTTGGGGTTTCCAAAAAATTGTATGTATTAAGAGTGACTGTTGTTGTTGCCGTTGCCCCTGCTGCGATCGCAGCACACACACACTCTCAATTCTTCTTTCTTCTCTTTACACTTTTCGAGAAAAGTATCGTTGCGAGCTTTTTTTCGTAGTTCGTTGACCCTTTTGTTGGATTGAGGTTGTACTGCGCGCCGCCGTCGACGTCTCCGCTGCCGCTTAACGATGGCGGTCGTTTCTCGTTGGGTATTGTAATTAATGTAAAAGAGCCATATTTGGCCGTTCTGTAACTTCGAACCTCTTCTTCGGGCTCTCAGATTGAATGCAATCTCTTCAAGGGCTCGAAAAAAGTATGCAATGCGAAATTGGCAGAAAGCAAGCACACACAGACGCACACATTGATTTCCGACTGCAGCGTCAACTGCACCGCCAGCGCAGGCAGCGGCTGCGACCGCGCTGCACTCTCACACTCGCGCATTCACTCGTTCTCATTGTTGTCTTGAACTTGAACTACACGTGGAGGGCGTGCACGAGTTTTCAACAGCCTCGTCGCGCTGCTATACGAGGCGTTGCCATAAGGAGGCCGTGCCTCGGTTTTCGACAGCCTCACAATCAATGCGCGTGCTGACTCGCTTACCCACCCACCCTCTCTTTTCCACATTCTCTCTCTCTCGCTGTGTTGCTCTCTGCAGTGAGTAAGCGGTGACTGGTGCAACAGCAGCAACAACATCATAGCGAGTGTGGGTGTGGGGGGTGGAATGTCAAACGAAAGGGAAGGTGCTCTTGCTGCGCCATTTATGTACATACAGATGTCAGTATGTACATATGTATATGATGTTGCCTGAGAAGTAAAACACGTCATGGGGGTTGCTGCTTCTGCACACGACTCTTTAATACTCACTGTGTTTTTACCGCAAGAATTTAATTTCGCCAACTAGCGCAACACTAGCTAGGAATATTACGCCATATTTGGTACTTTACGTATTATATCATTTGCACGCGCGGTATCTCTACGTCGGCAAATTCCCCCAACCCGCCACCGAGCCCAGAACTGCGTCATTAGCAGTATGAGTGTGTGTGAGTTTGTGTTCTCGCTCAACTGTAACTCGCTGACAGCGCTCTGTCTTTTTCGCTTTTTGACCTAGGCTAACCGCACCGCCGCCGCCGCCCCACGCAAATTGTGCGTGCTCCTTGACGTTGACGTCGGCTGAGGCAGCGGCAGCGGCAGAGCAGAACGAGCTTGGACGACTTGTCTAGAGTCTAGACCTTCGCAATATAGATTTGTGTATAAAAAGCAACCTATAGCTTTTCGAATTCTGAAAACAAAGAAAATAATATGATGAATCATGATTATTTGCAGAATATCAGAATAAAACAGGACTGCACAGGCAGTGTCCCCGAGGACCTCAGTTGTAATATAAATAATACATTATGCAGTCTCATTATGAATATCGCACTTATTATTGTAGAATAATATTTATTAAAAAACGCAATGGAATTTTCCGCCAATTTATTTGCCTTTCCCTAACCCGAAATTGCAATCAAGTTGTTTTAAGGGAATTTCCAACACGCTTCAATTTCAGTAGTAAACGTATCTTATCGCTCTTAATAGTTCTTGTCCGGGTTTCCTGTTTTGAAAAGCTTTGACAAATATTAGACTGTTAGGGAGCTTAGCTTTACTCGTTGTACTTGAAAACTAATTAATCAAATGTATTTATTCTTGATCTTGATCTGCAGTTGATCCAAGTTGGGAAATAAAAAAGGTTTAAATATTCCATTTTCACACGTGGCCTATAAATTTCACAGAGGTTAAATGTGCTTTAAATGTAAACCACGCGCCTGGCTCCCCTTAAATTAAATAAATACTATAGTCACATTTATTTTAATGTATGACTTAAGGTCTTCATTCATTGTAGCTTGTATTGCGGTTTCAGCTAATAAAAATACTGTGCCCAGACTTTGCTGCAGTGGATACTCCAGATATTCGAGCAGAAAACACCGAAACATCATGAAATCGTGCATGAACCAGAGCGAGGGAGAAAAGCTTACACTGTGCTTATATTTAAATGTTCATTGACCCTTAAGAAAGTCCACGAAAGAAGACGCCAACGGCGAACACCGAACCGAAAGCACCACCGAACTACTATATAAATCTGTATGGATCTGGGCAAGGTAAAGTAGAGTTGAGTGCAAGGCAGCGATATGGGAGGTGTACTGAGTTGTTTATGGAAGCTTAAGTGGAGGGATGGACTATAATTAGGAAGGGGAAGATATTATAGCCTATGTTATAACTTAGTTCTAACCAAAAAAAATTTGTAACAGGCTGAAGGAGGAAAGAATATTTATACTTATTTACAGAACAGATCGAGTTTGATGAGATCCCATACCTATCACCCACACCAACCTCAAATAACTCTTTATTATATATGTATATCAATATTCCCTTAGTATGGCCGCCAAGCAACCTCACTGATCTATCCAAACATAATCTCGATCTCAAACCACTCTACCAGAGACCAGTTTTAGAGTCGTTTCCGAGTCGTTTCTGAGCTATCCCAACAAAATAACGGTGGTTCGACTTATCCGTCGTGCTCTGCTCTCGGAAATCACCACGATCATTGACCGAGCACCGAGCACGGCCATGCTTTTGACCTCATAATAGACAAATGTGTTGTGTTTTCCCCCGAAACATTTTATTTTTTGTTGTCCGTCGACGTCTATACCTTCAGAAACTTTTTAGTTGGGTAGCCGCGGAGGAGAACGCGTTGGATCCGCTGCTCTCACTTCTTCTTCGCCTTCACAATAACACTCACACAGAAATAGTTTTTGTGTCGAATGTTAATGAACTTTTGTGCTAGTTTAACGCTCTGACGAATAAACATCAGGAACAATAACAACACCAAGCCGAAAAAGTTTTTTGAACTTGCCTTCACGGAAAAATTGTATTTTAACATTTGTGATTCCCATTGGCCCAATGTTTTATATAGTTTGGAATTTTTTAGGGCTGGGTTATATTAGATTGCACATGTTAAAGAAGGGTGGAATATATAAATATACATTACTATTATTGACCTTAAGCCTTGTTTGATGTTAAATTATACAATTATATCTTTCTAAACCTTCTTAATACAACTAATAAAACCATAATGCCTTCGGATTGACTATCTAATTATTAATATTATTATTCCTTATTTAAAATTACGTTATAAATACAATCCAGATTCATAATAAAATTTATCTTAATCCCTCACACTTCCATACCGTATTTGGTTAGGGATGTCGGTTGAAAATATAGAAGCTTATCTTTGAAGGCGATTACGGGTTATATTTATTTTAGTTCGGAAATGCCTGGTGGGAATATATACAAATATATATTCGTATATCTCTATCGATTAAAATATCATGCTCGTCATGACTAAAAAAGTGCCACAAATATAACCCTGATAAGAATGGGCTTTACTCTGTTCCGACTAATACTCTGCCGCGCAAAGGGAATTTATGGGGTACGGTAAAAGTTCCCTTATCTAGAGTTGGAAACCACTCAAACGGAAAGTCACTCGAAAAATTCCCTGCTCAAACATTTTCCAAATGGAATTTCCCGTTGAGGGAATTTTCAGACCGAATGGTGGTTGGTTTTCCCATGCCTCCGCCAGCTCTTTTATGGGTTTGAGGCAGATTTTTTGACAACTCACCCACCAGTCTCCGTTGCACCATCGAACCCAGAACCTCGTGTGCGCGGCGATGTAAAAGTTTTCCGTAACTCTGCGACTCGTGTGTAATTCGTGTGTTGTGCGTGGATGGATGTGTGTGTGTACGCTCGAAAATGACCGATTTCTCAATGAACGATATCTTGAGATCGTTTAGAAAAATGCGCATGAATAAAGGGTCGGGTCAATGCGGTCACCACCACCAATACCACAACCATCAGCAGCAGCATCATCGTCACCAGCCTCCGCAGAATATCCAGGCCTATCAGCACACCTACCCCGTGCAACAGTCGAAGGACTTGAAGAAAATCATCAAAATCATCAAGAAGAACCTGATCAAGGAGAAGATCACGCGGCAAATGAAAATTCTTGTCTAAATTCGAGAACTGAATCAATATTAATGCTAAGACTGCTGCCCATAGATGTAGATAACTCCAGGGACTGACAAATGTTCTCCTAAAGTCTGATTTTGCAATCCAAATCGATTAATCAGCCTAGTAAATAGTTTTAGAACCAGAAGATCTCAACAATTTTGAGGAAATGTTTACAATTCTCACTGAAACTGAACTTTAACCAATCAAAACGATAAATTATTGAGTTTATCAGAGGAAACAAGATGACTGAGAGTAGGAACAATGCTAAGACTTGGACGACCAAGCAAGTATGGCTTAAGGATGTCCTCAACAAATCCGGCACTGAACTGATGGATATATCCAAGACCAAGACTAAAGGTGCTCCCAAGAAACCGCCTGCAAAAGGTAACTAACTGAGAATGTTTTTCCGGAAAACTCCATGCAAACGACGGCCCCCTCTTAACTTGACGCCATTTTGTTTTGGTATACGAAAATTGGGCTTTGGGGGGAGGTTTTTGGGGGTTATGGCAGCTTAAGTGTGAGAGCCAAGGAGGAAGGGAGAGAGGGAGAGCACTGAATGGGAAGGGAAAAGAAATGCCGGTTGGAAAGCTCTCGTTTGGGTTGGGGGAAAATCCCTTAAAGGGAATTTTTTGTAATTCAGAAACTGCGTAGCGTAGCTCTCAATGAATTGCCTCTCATTCCCTTGCCTCGATGCCTTCTCTCCCGCAGGTTTGTTTCCTTTTTTTCCGGAAAACTCCGGCCGGCAATAACAGAAAGTGCGTAGTAGTAAAAATCTCCGGGGTGGGTTTTCCTTTCCCCCCTCTACCCCTTTTGCCGAGGCTTTTCCACCGAACCACCCGTATCTAACTTTCGATGTTTGCTGGGTTTTTTAAGCTGTTTGTTTGTGGTCTTTTTTCGTGATGCAGGATCATGATCAGGTTCGCCTGCAAGGCAGGTGAGGTGTCGTCTATTAGCCCATATGCGATTATATTACGTAATAATTAAAAAAGTATCCGTATAATAAAAGCAACTTTCTTGCTTAACGATATACTTAGACTTATGATCTATTATTTTATTCCCCACATGGTCTAAATTTCCCTTAAGATCGATTTGTTAATTTAATTTTCCTCTCCCTTATTTCAGATTCAGACGGAACCAAGATGGTTTACTATCCCGCTAATCAATTGCTCATAAAAACGGAGCAACCCAGTCAGGCGCAGTTCTGCCTTCAGGTGCCGCCTCCGCTGACGGCAATGACCAGCAGCGCGACAGGCATGGTCGCCTCCTCGGGTAGTCAGCCGGAGCACTACGAACTCCTCCAGACACCGCAGCAGCGACAACTTCAGCTCCAGCAGCAGCAGCAGCATCGCCAGGAGCAGCAGCAACAATTCGTCAGCTACCAGCTGACCATCCAGCAGCAACAGCAGCAACATGAAAGTATTACAACGACCGCTTCCCCAACGGCGGCTCAGAGGATCAAGACAGAGCCACCGGTCACTGGATTCCCGGCCACATCGACGGAGGCGCCGACGACGACACAACAGCGCAAACCGGCCGCCAACAAGCCACAGTTTAAGTGCGAGCAATGTGGCATGACCTTTGGCAGCAAGTCGGCCCACACCTCGCACACCAAGTCGCACGCCAAGAACGCCGAGCTGTCGTTGAACGGCGGCTTGGGTGGCGGCATTGTGTCCTCCTCGTCCTCCCCGGCCATAGAGCTTAACGAGGCGGGTCTACCGGTGGGCATACCCAAGAGTCCGACCATTAAGCCGCTGGCCAATGTGGCTGCCGGAGCCGATCCCTACCAGTGCAATGTGTGCCAGAAGACCTTCGCCGTTCCCGCCAGGCTGGTAAGTTTCTGTCTCAGCATACCTTCCGAGCACCTATTAACTCGTTTCTCTTCCCTCCAGATCCGCCATTATCGCACCCACACCGGCGAACGTCCCTTCGAGTGCGAGTTCTGTCATAAGCTCTTCAGCGTCAAGGAGAACCTGCAGGTACACCGACGCATCCACACCAAAGAGCGTCCGTACAAGTGCGATGTGTGCGGCCGAGCGTTCGAGCACTCCGGGAAGCTGCATCGCCACATGCGCATTCATACCGGCGAGCGGCCCCATAAGTGCTCCGTGTGCGAGAAGACTTTCATCCAGTCCGGCCAACTGGTGATCCACATGCGCACGCACACCGGCGAGAAGCCGTACAAGTGCCCGGAGCCCGGTTGCGGCAAGGGCTTCACTTGCTCCAAGCAGCTCAAGGTGCACTCGCGCACGCACACGGGCGAGAAGCCCTACCATTGCGACATCTGCTTTCGGGACTTTGGCTACAACCATGTGCTGAAGCTGCACCGCGTCCAGCACTACGGCTCCAAGTGCTACAAGTGCACCATCTGTGACGAGACCTTTAAGAACAAGAAGGAGATGGAGGCCCACATCAAGGGTCACGCAAACGAGATACCTGACGACGATGTGGAGGCAGCGGCAGCAGCGGCTACGGCATCAACGGGCTCCTCCTCGGCAGGCTCTCCGTCCTCGCAGGGCGTCAGCAGCAACTCGGAGAGCAGCAATAATTCACCTCCAGGATCTCCGCCGACCACGAAAAAATCTCGTCAGCCGCGTCAGCCACGTGGAGCTAAAGCAGCGGCAGCAGCAGCAGCAGCAGCGGCTACTGCCAACGCCTCCTCCTCGCCACTCTCGCCCAGTTCCCTCAGCTCCACGTACTCGCCATCGGCCAGCAGCCTGGCCTCGCCACCGCCCACCTCAGCCCATTATCTGAACGGGCACGTGGAACCGGATGCTCGAAGTCGGGACAGTGGAGTGGCGAGTGCCCAGCCTACAGCTCACATCAGTTATGCCGAAGAGGAGCTGCCCACGGACCTGAGCATGCAGCAGCAACAGCAGAGTCAGAGTCAGGTGCCACCGAGCCACGTCAAGACCAGCTATTACCAAGAGCACCCCCCTAATCTCCTGGAGCTCCAGCCCCATGCTGCCCCTGGCCACACGATCAACCCAGCCCTGCTCGAGGCGGCCAACATGGCGCGTCGCCATCACGATCACAATGGTGACCATCAGGTACAGGATGAGGATGTGCACGCAGCCGCCTGGCAAATGATGCAGCTGCGCCGTGGCCATGCCACCTCGCCTCCTCAACCGCAAGAGCAGGAGATACCGCCTCAGATGCTGCAACAGCAACAGCAACAGCCCACTCTGCACGTCAGCGACCTTGCGGCAAACTACGATGACACCCACGAGGCCACCGTCCTGATTGAGCACTTCAAGCGGGGAGACCTAGCCCGTCATGGACTGCACAAGGGATACGCTCCAGTGCCAAAGTACGAGTAAGTAACCAAAATCTGAATTGAATGAATGAAGAAAGATGCTTCATTGGGAACTATTGAAACAACGTTATTAAACCTTCCTATTTTATCCGCTTACAGATCCGCCCTGCCGAATCCGGACATCGTGCGTCGCGTGGAGGCTGCCATTGGACTGCGGTCCAGTACGGAGTCGCCCGAGAGAAGTTCCTCGCCAGAGAGCGATTCCCTGATGATGGCCGATCGGAATGTGATGACTCTGCCGTTGCGCAAGCGCAAGCACTACATGAACAAGGGCGACGGTGGCAGCCAGGGCGAGCCGATGGACAAGGGGCTGGGATCTGGCGGGGAGGAGGTAGTCGCCTCGTCTAGCCTCACTGATTCAGCCGGCGCAGGGGACGGGACCGGATCGGGGTCCAAGGTGATGAGGATGAGCTCGGTTATCCAGTTTGCAAAGGCCTCGTAGATGGGTCCGGTCGTTCCGCCCAACCAGCATAAAGACTGTCCAAACAAATTTTAACTGAAATTAGTTTTAGTTACTTCTTTCGAGGTTCGAGGTTGGGCCTATAGAGAAGGAGAATAAGAAAGAGAGTGAGAGGATTTTTAGCAGCAAAAGATAAAATGCCAAAAGTATTATAAAGAGAGAAAATTTGTTTTTTAAAATTACCCTTGCTCCCTAATTAATGTTTTTAATGTAAAACTCAAGTTTTCTTGAATCGATTTTTGTTAGATCTATGATTTGTTTAATGAAATTATACCTTGTACATTTTTGCATTATTGTTTGAAAGATATACCTGTGTATATTCCTGTGTTGTCGCTTTTAGTCAAATTGCAACGATTGGCATTAAAATGGGTATTAAGCATTTGCATCACTAACTTTACTTAATGAGACCCAACCGTAAACCGTACACAATAATACACTACGTGCATTAATCAATGCGCATAATAATGAAATAACGTATGTAAGGCCATATTGGCATTTAATATATATACATATATGATAACTTTAACACTTATTTATTACTGAAATGAGAACCCTGCTCGCCAAAACTCCTCTTCCCCGCCACCATCAACATCATCTATCCGCCATTTGATATGCATTTTATATTTTATATACGAAACATACACTAAACCAAGTCATTGAAAAGTAAAAAACAAAAAAACAAACACAGAAGCGGTAATCATAAATTTAAAATTTTACAATACGGAGAATATTGAACTGATAAGCAAGAAGCAACAACAAGATAACAATTAAAATTATAGGCGTCGAAACATAATAATTTTTTGTAAACGCTATGTTAATATATAAGTTAATATTTAGGCCTAAATTGTAGCATCAAATATTGAACGAAAAAATGCAAATGAAATATGAAATTCAATAAAAAATGTGTAATAATCTCTACATATACAAGAATTGTTCACTTATTTCCGGGGAACGATAAACTCGTGACTTAGATGTCTCAAGCCACAAGAACACAGGTATTTATTAGATATTTTATCATTGTTTTCGATATTTTGGATACTCTAGAAACTGGAAGTCAAGCCCCAACTACTACTCTTGTATTAAAGGGACAAGACTTAGCTTACAGGCTCCATTATGTGTTTTGGGATGCCAGCAATTTTACCCAGACGATCGTTCTCGCGTTTCGCACTTGGTGAAACTTTACAAAAACAGCCACTAAAAAAATATCAAAAATGGTTCGACGCCACTCTTCCGAGATTACAAAATCAAAACTAGTGTGATTTTTTAACGCAGATAAAGTCCATTTGCTACCACATTCATCGGTATGTCATGATACATTAATCTGTATATCATGCTATATCTTTTCGGCACGTATATCATGATATATCTTTTCGGTATGTCATGATATAACTTTTCATTATATCATATCCCCAACATTATTAAAAAGTTTTTCTATTGGGCTGTATCTTACCTTAATTCTGAAACTGAACAACCCAGGAATTTGTTTTGGTAAGCTCAGATAGGAAGGAAATACATATATAAAAACATGAATGTTGCCCGCACCTAATATTGAACTCGCGATCTTCAGAGTCAGATCTAGAAGTTTCTTTTTATAACTTCTGCCGTTGTCCGAGAAAGAAGCATTAATAATAAATTGAATTGTTTAGCCTTAAATATAAAGTTTATTGAGGTCACAAAAACAATGATTCTGCATCCGTGATCGTTTAATAAGCAGCACAAGGTATCCCGGATTCATTACTTCCAGCATTGCCTTGGCTTACTCGTCGTCCACCAGAATTCGGAATGCTCAGATTTTGCCAGAAGAATGATGAGACACTTTGCTGTATACGTTGTCTTATTCGCAATTTTCTGGATTATGTATTAAATATTTTTTCCCATTACATTGTTTCCCCATTATATAATTACCTACCATGTAGAGTTTTCTTTATAAATCTTTCATTTGTGACTATTCTGTTCCATAATTCTGGTAACAATCTTTTTTTATTATTATAAAAAGGATTCTACATATATTTAATTTGACTTAAAGAACCGGTACACCCTGTCCTTTAACCTGTTCTTTCTATTCAATATTTTTAAACGGAAAAGGAAAGCAAGGGAACTCATGTACAAGTGACGACCTAGAGGGGGCTATAGAGAGATAAGCAAATTATGGTACAACTAAGCGATAATTGCAATTAGTATAAGAGATAAGGCAGCCGGCACAAACAATACCCTTAAATTAATTAACAAATGAGTAAGTCGGAGGAGGGGCAGAGACAAAGAAACTAAACCGAGTTTACAAACTAATAATGCAAATCTATTAAACGTGTTGTTGCCACCGAGAGACGAGACTCTATCATCATAATCATCACCATCAGATTCCAATGTAGGAGCAGAGCACAAACACGGCGAAAATCATGACGACAATGAAGACAATGGCAACCCAGGCGGGGATCGTACCTGCGAGAGATCAGAAAGGGAGAATGAGAAATGTGTCCTGTCATTTTACGAATTCCTCGCTTACGCCTTTGGGGCAAGCTGTGGATGCAAACTTTGTTGTCCACCGAGATGGACAGCACCGCTGCCTCCGTGTCGCTGCTGATGGGCGGTCCCTCCTCATTGGTGATGGGCAGGAACTGAAGACCCGTCACGAACATAGAGTGTGCATGGGGAATGTGAAGCACGCGCTGCAGAATGGAAATGTAAGTACCCAGAAGTCTATATTTCGGAGTCGGAGGCTCACCTGCAAACTGAATGCTATGTACATGGAGACGCTGCCCGAGAACATCGTGCCAACGGCCACAAATCGCCCGTCATCCCGGACAGCCAGCGACGACAGACTCTCGTCAATGGCCACAGCCTGGCGTAACTCGCCGCTGGTGCAGTCCCAATGCTGAAGGAATCCACGCTGCTTTCCCACTTTTCCTAATGGATTGGCGATGGTGAAGAGGCGGTATTGATCCTTTTGTGCCTCGACAGTTCCGTACCGGCACCGCTTGAACAGGTACTTGGCCCCCTCGGGTGTTTGCCATTGCAGCTTGTGCTGCAACTTGCCGCTGGCGAGGTCCCACACCAAACCCTGGGCGTCCTTAGAGATGCTGACAATGCGCTTGCTGTCGGGACTAAAATCCAGGTCATCGATTTCCTTGGTGTGCGCCGGCAGTTCGGCGGCCAGAGTCATTTGCGGGAAACTCCAAACACGCAGCTTTCCGTCAGTGCCGCCGGTGGCCATTAGCCGCCCATTACCGCTGATGCGGACTACACGCTGCAGCGGCTCGGCGCCCTTCAGGAAATCCGTTTGCACCACATCCGCCGCCTGAATGTCAAAACGCAGACGCTGGAACTGCCGCAGAATTTCAGCGGCTGAAGCGGCCGGTTTATGTCCGTTGGCCACTGGCTCCACACCCGAGTGTACGTTGCGCTGTCGCACATTTCCGTTTTCGTGAGGCCTTTCAGTGGGCGCCGGCTTTCCGTCCACGATCCCATTTGCGTTGCCATCCTCCTCGGACTCGACGCGCGGCTGGACATAGTACATCTGACAGTGAGCCTCCTGCCCTGCGCACAGATAACCCCTCCGGCCGCCGTTTCTCACGGCAAAGTTCATGACCACATTGGCGCCGGTCTCGTGGCGCAGCACTTCCTCCGCACAGAAGTGGCTTCCGTTGTGATACAGCTCGTAAATTTCCTGCAAGAGAATCAGATTTAAGAAGCGTCGAGAGAGTGCTTTTGGTTATTCTTACGAAGCCGTTCGCCACGCCCGTCTTGCTGGAGCCGCCTCCACCGGCTACCAGGATATGGCGGCTGGTGAGCATATCGACGGCATACAGCGGGAAGTTTACACGGGCCAGCAGGCCGTCGCTGGCACGGCGACGGGTGGGGGCCATTATTATCAATAATGGATGACAATCGACCGAACGAACAGCGGACGGGGACTCGACTTTTATCAGCTCAGACTGGGGCGCTGCAGGCACATCTAATTGGGTCAAGGCGCTGACAAAGACCGGCTATCGCTGGCTGGGCACTGCTGGTGGGGCCGCTCAGTGGACACTGCTCATCATCGCTTGCTCCACTCAAGGGACTTCAAGGTGCACCTGTGCCGTCTGTTTTTCGTGAATTTACTCAAAAATCCACGTACACTAATTAGAGATGGAATGGTATCAAAATATCAATAACGATAGTTTCGTTCGAAAAAATAAATATTTAAATCGTAACAGATTTGTTGTCCCACTTTCTGAATATATATTCTGAAGTATTCTATACCGTTTCTAATGGAACTCCTTACTGCATTTTGTAGAAAATTCAACTTTTTGTTATTATTATGTTTAATAGTAAACATCGATATATCGTCCTTCAAATATTATTAAGTATCGGAGTTATTTCATCTCTAATTTTGTGGTATAATTATACTGTTATACAACGGTTTAAGTCATTGATAAGAAAACGTTGCCTTATGACGTAGGGGAAATTTATCGATGGAAAGGTTGAAGACTTTGATAGGAGTTCAAATAAAACTAAATCCAAAATGACACTTTTTTAACCTTTTTACTTATTTAATATTTGATTTTTATTATTATAATATGAATTGGAAAAATTTGGATTTGAAACGAACCGCCATGAATAACGCCTCTGAATTAATATTTAGAAATATTTTAACAGAACTAATAACAATAAATATATAAATATGTTTTTAACTAAACTTTGTTTAATAAACATTTTCTCAAACTTTTATAATTATTACTATAATTAAATCTAAAAAATTTGGATTGATTAGACGGCGTCATTATATCAGTGACACATATCGGAATTTTATTTTTTCGAGTGTAGAGCTAATAATAAATCGCAACAAAGAAAACAAGAGAAGAAAAAAATGATTCAATTGGGCTGTGCAGACCTGGCTTTATTTTCGGAGCCTCAGAACCGGCTTGCGGACTAACTGCCGTTCAGTTTGAAATTGTCATTTGAATTGCAACCGCCAAAAAGCAACAAACAAACCTATCGACAGCTGTTGTATTTCCACTTCGAAAGCGCAGCTTCCCAGCAACAACAAAGCACAGCTGGTGTCCACCGACCGCGACGTATATATGTATGTACAAATAAATACACTGATAAAAAATGTCAGCATTAAAGATTTGCTTCTTTCTTAAATGTTATTTTTAATATAAGACCAAATAATAATAATAATGCGAAAATGTTTCCATATTTTTACATTTTCAATATTTGTCTTCGTCAAAACCTTATTAATTTGGAATGAAAAACCCTTTAATTTAATACTTAAATAATATTACTCTATTGAATTATTATTATGAATTAATAATTGCAAATCTGAAAACGTTACCTTAGTGACCAAATATCTTAAATGTCGACCAATTTTTCTCTGAGTGTACGTCTATACATAATTACATAGCTATGTATGTACGTGTACATCGCTGCTTCGGTTTCCTTTCTGCTTTGTGTTGCTTCCTGGCATTTGTGTTTTTACATCGACGCGATCACAACGCTGGCGGAGATCTGTTTAATTTGTCGATTTGTGAACATTTTACAACTTTTAAACTTGTGTTCCTGTGTCCTATTTTGTTATTAACAATAAGCACTGCCGTCAGCTATCAGTGAGAGAACTTTCTTTGTCGGTAAGTGTTTTTAAACTTAAGGTTGAAATCCGGTTTGCGCCGGTGCACGATCCCTTTTTTCGCCCACTGCGCAGTTGCCAAACAACTGTAACTCGCCGTTCTTCTTGTTTCTGCTGGTTTTTGCCCTTGCACTTTCTTACCGTTCTTTTTTTGCTGTAAAGCGCTCTATATCAGTGTGAGTCTGCGTGGGTTTTATTGCTTTTCTTATTGGAATGACGCTTTGTTTGCTTACACATATGTCATATATGTATGTACATATGTGTATGTATACATAGCCTGTTCCTCTGTAAGGGAAAAAGCAGGGAGACTTAGGGCATGCTAATTCTGCGACACTGCTTGTGGCAAAATTCATATGCACTTACATACATATGTACACATTATGTATGTATATAAATATGTTTTTACAGTTGAGGCCGTAATAATAGAATTAAATAAATAACACATAAATAACAGCGAGATATTTTATACTATCTCAAAATTTAATTACAACTTAAATTGGGTTCTTTGTACATATGTATGTATTTAATTTAAAATACTAATTCGTGTTAAAAGATATTATTTTAAATATTTTTTTATTTTGAAAATAATTCGATTTTATTAAAATGTATAATGTATAGCATTTATTTTTATTATACGATTCTTTAAAAAAAATATTTTTTTTATAATATTTATGGAAAATTTTGATAAAAAATCTTGAATTATAAAAAAAATATAGTACTATAATTTCACAATTAATATTCCTTACAAGGGTATGTAAGGGAACTTTACACGAAAATAGTCTGAAAGAGGACATAGGGAAAGAAAGAATGAAAATAAATTGTAGTTATGGCATCTTGGGTTTCTATTCGCCATTAGTTTCAATCACCATAAATAAATCAATGTACAGATGATGCATACATTTGCTTACTGTGTATATTTATATGTGACCCACTCAGGTGGTTAAATTAACTTAATAAGAATTCAATTCCTTTAAATTTATATGTACATATGTACATACATCTGTACACCTGTATTTCATCACTTGGCGATATTTATTCATGCTGGCCGGAACAGGCTGATCCGCAAGAAGCTGTCATAGAAACAATGGCAAAACTAATAGAACAAAATATAAATAATAGAAACAATTGCAAAACGAATGGAACAAAATTAAAACTCGGTTGCTTTTCACATACATACATATGTATGTATGGATGTATGAATTTCTACATAAGACTTTCAATGATGTTTTTGAACAATGGCTTTAATTTCACAAATTTTTAAAAATATATATAATATTTTATGTTTAAATATACATATGTCTCTTATTTTAAACATAATAATTTTTATTTTTGTGTCTTTTTTATGTTTTTTTCAGAGACTTTATGTGATATTTCTTAATTTTTTACGTTTTCCATTCCACCAACAAGAACAATTAAAAATGGTTAACAACACTATTGATGGCGAAGGTATGTTTTTATTATTTTTTCTTATTTCAATACATTTTTAATTGGTTTCTGGCTTTCTATGATTTAAAACGAATTCAAATAATCTGATTACCAGATATAAATAGGAATTTTTAAAATTTAAATGAAGAATCATCAGAAATAAGTTTAAATTAAGTAAAATCTTGTAATTTAAGTAATTTAGTAAAATTAAGTCTGCCCGTCGAAGAAGATTCCCTTCTGCAATGACAGAACTTGTTATCATTTAATATTATTAGGTTATCTTATTTAATGAAATTACTATAAGTTATATAAGTTTACTTAATTTTTTATTGTATATTTGATATGGCTTTTCTCCGCAAGGTATGTACATCCTTATTATTTTTTCTTAATATTTTTTATCAAAATACTGTTCAAAAATAAATGCCTATAATATTAAAGCCTTAACCGGAAGCACTCTTCTTCAATTACGTTTTTTACAAATATTAAATATTTGTTGTTAATTCTTTCAGTTTTCAGTTGTTGCAATGCAGGCAGGTAAGGCCGCAATTTGCGGCTAGTGGCAATGGAGAATCGATTTGTTAAAAGCCAGAGAACAATTGCTTTTACCGCCACACCACCAACAGCGGTCAGTGGACCTTTCATATCACTCTACTGCCTTCCTCGGTGTCCTTTTCTTTACAAGTCGCCTAGAACGCTGCAGTACAACTTTTTCCGCACTTACAAACTAACACTGTCAGACCAGGACCTACATATATATAAAACGAGTTAATAAACGTCAGTTGTAGTCGCACAGCACTCGTATATACAACTGCAAAGAGCAGTAAAGAAAAATCGTTATTATATATAATTCTATATAACAAAGGAGAAAGGAAGGGAATGGTAAAGAATGAAAAGGAGCCTATTTACAGACACTGGCAGTCCTGCTGTTTGTATAATTTAAAAATAATATTAATTAATTTGGATAGATAATTTTAACTAACCATGTTGTATTCACTTATTTTAAAAAAAACTAAGATATGCAACATATGCTTAAAACAAAGGTGTGCGCCTAGATTGATTCGTTTTGTGATGTGACATATATTTAATAGGATAGAATATATTTTCTTTTCTGATTTTCCAATTTCCAACCAACATGTACCCACTGAAAGTGTATAAGAAGAGGCAGAGTCACAAACTATGTGGGCAAACGCTTTTCGCAAAAGTTTATTGAACTGGAAGTTCAGCGCGTAGGCTCCTTCTGTGAAATGCAGCAAAAAGGAAGTTTATGCATGCCGATTTGGGTACACACTTTCTTTAGGTTAACAAAATATTATTTATAAATTTTTCATAAGTAAGTATCTTTTTTAGACTCACATGATTTTGTCCAGATGTTTCTGTCTCTGGAGCCCAAGCAATAACGTTATGAAGGAGCTGTCTTTTCCCATACGAGTTCATGCGAGACATGCAATAAAAATCAATCGGAAAAGAAAAGAATACTGCCACAACCCCACAGACCCCTACATGCATCCCCCGCATACCTCTTTCACAAACATATGTTGCGGAATAAAGTGGGGCTAAACTGACAAATATTCACATTGCATGCCTTCGATAATTATGGGTGCCGCATATGCATGCATAGCAAAAGAGTTTCTGCGAAACTTTCATTAAAGTGGACATTTTGTGGTGCAGTTGCTGGTACTTGTCGTTTGGCGTACACACCCCTTTGTTGTGGTCATGTACATACTGTGTACATACAAATATAAAACTGAAGCAAGTACAGAAACATAAGTGCTAGTGGGCTCTGTGTTGAGGATGTTCATTGCTTGTTTGAATCATTTACAAAGATTGGAGTTCTTTCCCCTTAAATAAATAATATTTTTTAAATTGTAGGTTAATTTTTGGGGTAATGAAATAAAAAATTAAATTTCATTTGATGAGAATACACGACAACAAGTTTTCTTTGCAGGACAATTGGGGAAAAATAAGCAGCTTAAGGATAAGTCGTCTGATTTTTATTTTTCCTGTCTCTAAGCCGAGTTTTTATATAGCATCTAAAATATATAGTTCGCCGGCCACAGACATATGTATGTGTGATATTTTGGACCCCAACCCGTATATTTGGGCATTATCGGTTAAGAGACCAAGTGCCTTTTGGGGTTGAAGTGGAGTTTATGCGTTTCCCCTCTGAAAACCCAGTCCCCTTTCTGTACTTTTGGCAATGCATTAATAATGATGTGTGGGCCTCAAGCACGGTATGGAACGCATATCACGTAATGGGTCACGTGTTTACAAGCAGTTGCGTTGGACAATAGTTGGTATTGAAACTAAGATTATAAAAAATACTATTAGGGGGTGGCTATTTCTTTGTGACTAAATAAATGTTCATTACTATCGGAAGAGTTTTTAAACATTTTAAAAATATATCAAAAACCCCTATAACTTTGGCATAAGCCTAACACAGGGTAACTGCTCGGCGAATATCTACGGAAATTGTAGCATTGACTCCTATACTTGAATGGTCAACTGTGGTGCAGACGAAGAAGGTGGAACATTAAAGCACTTTTATGGCCAGTGTTTCTTTAGCTCAGAATACTTTACTGCTTGCTGAATTCTTGCCGCCAGCCAGCTTCCCTTTCTGTTTCCGGACACGTCCTGCATCTTCAACTGAAATCTCTTGAGGATGTTGATTTTTTATTCATACCTATAGGTGTGTAAAATGGTGTCGAGGTCCCCAACCTCGAGTTCCTCATAGTTTAAGTTTTCCGTTTCCGGGCTGCGCTTTCACCGGATGTACGGCACAACAATCTGCAACCACAACAAACCGGCAACCCTTAGCAAAACTAAGCCTAAGTCCTAACAAAATAAACAAGCAAGAAGCGTAATAATTTCACTTAAACTGGCAAAGCTTCTTAATTAATTAAATTTGTAGCATGTTATGTTTTAAGTTTATATGGAGGGTAGTTAGGAGGTGAAAGTTTATAGCATTGGAGTTGCGGAAGTTCTGCTGATAAGACGATTTTAGTACATCAAATGTGTTTTTGCGACTTTAAATGGTACGAAGAAATTACGGACTTTTATTATACTTGAATTGAAAAAAGGAAAAATTATATAATTTATGCAAATTATGTTTAGGAGACTTTGAGGTGCAACTACTAGCAACGATTGAACTCCACGAAAGAACTCCTTCGACTTTGTTGAATATTGAAAATTCTTAAAGGACATGCTATTTTTAGAATACTGTAGAGATAAATGATAAATACACAGGCAGAGGCAAATTATAAAAACTTACAGAACAGCAAGGAGTTTTAAATTAATATAAAGTGGTAAATGCTTGCAATATTTGTATGTATACATATTTGAGAGTTAGTATGTGTGCTGGTTGGCACTTGTACTTGCAGTATAATCGAACTTCAGCCGCTGCGCTGCTGTTCATTTGGCTTAGCTCCTTGTACCAAAGGGGGCTGGTAATCCGATCGGGGAGGTTAGTAGGTGCACTTCTCCTGGGGGTTGTCGGTTTCATTTTGCAACGACGAGACTACAAATACGAAGACGTTGTACACAGTGGGGTATTTGACCCGAAATGTTTGAATAAATTCCACGAAATCATTTATGCATACCGAAAGAAAATGTATAGTATTATAATTATAAGGTTAATAACCTGGCAAAATTTTTTTGCTTTTTATAAAAATTGTTTGTTGTATTTGCCATTTTTTCATAAATATCCAATAGCTAAGTTATTCTAAAACCTAAGGCAAAAGTATTACATATATGTATGTATATAGTAATGTACATATAGATATATTTAAAACAAAATATACAACAAAATTAAGGATTATAAAAATTGCAAATCACATGCATAAACAAAATCCTTTTTATGGTAACCCCATATAACGAAGAGAAAATCCTTATTCACCCTGCGCTCCCCTTACTTAATCCGCCTTTTTTGGGGTCAAATGCGCCACTGTGCAACGGCGAAGATTGTTTTTAGTCAACATTGTCTGGAGGGTGGTTATGGGAGCAGGAAGGCTCTGGCTGAGTCATACAAAAAGACGTTGACGAAAAAAGTCTGCAACAGGCGTCGAAAATATACCTGTACATATGTACCTGTTTAATGATAAGGGAGGGTTGGCTTTTATTTAATACGAAAAACCGGCGGGACTTTTTTAACCAAAATCATATAATACTTATTTGAATCTTATTTATATTTATTTATTTATATATATATGTATAAATATTTTCTGACATTGCAATAGATTTGCTACGTTAACTATGAGTGTTAGAGATGTACTTTATAGTGAATTAAATGAGATATTTAATTTAGATTTGATAATAATAATATTTCGGATCGGTTAGGTGTCATTTAGTTGATTGATTAAACATGTTTCGCATTAAGACGTCCAACTGTCTTCACATTTAGTTCGCGGGATTCGTATGTTTCATATAATTTGGTTTATATCGGAATAGTCAATCAAAATTTACCTAATTTACCGGTGTAATTTCTTGACAGAAATTTGCATCGCACTAAAAGCAAAGGCTATCAATATTTTTTAGGAATATTGCATTAAGGAAGAAAATTTAGTCAGTTAGAGTGTTAATATATTTAATATATATTTCTAAAAGTTTGATATAAAAAAGCTTATGTCATTTTCGATATGATATTGGGCAGGATATTTTTGCCGGTATATCATATAGGAATTTTCCTCTCGATTTCTATATGTACAACTCCAATATAAATTCATTGTTCCATGAAATCATTAATCATTGTTTCAAGGAACTTCGATCAACATTTATTTAAAGAGATCAAAAAATGTCTACCATATTTTTTTTTTACACAGTGACCATAGGATCCAAAATAAGGAAATTAGCCCTAATTCTTGAACATTTAATATTTACTGTTATTGCAGGCACATTTTAAATGTGTGTTTCCGTGTATTTGACCCAACACTTTGTTGTTGTTTAAAACAAACCAGAAACGGAGGGACAAAAGCAATTCCCGGCAGGCCTCTTCGTTGGGCCTCTCTGCCTCTTCGCCTATTTTACTCTCCCTCTTTTGGGCCATATTGTGACTCATCGGTGGCTCCAAGTGCGGTTTGTTCAGCTGGCGCCGTTCTGCTATTCAAATTGCCGCTCTATATCCTTGTGCCCTTTCCGTGTCCTGGGTTCTAGCGGAACCCGACGCGTCGCCAGCTTCACACTCCGGTCCTCTGACTCCGGACCAGTGTTGCCAACTCTTTGGGCCGTAGAAAAGCTAAGCTAGCTTCTAAGATAAACTAATAAAGTAACTCAAAAAAATTGTCAGGAAGAAAAGGTTTTCTCCTCTAAACAGGACTTAAATGGGACATAGTAATGTATAAAAAATGTTTTTAAGAAGCTTAAATGCGTACATTTTTCAGTCATTTTATAATTTATCCTGATTTTTTTTTAAAGATCTTTTTCTAGTGTTAAAACATTTGAATTGACAACACTGCAAACCGGACTCCAGTTTGGTTTTGCTGTGTTTTCGGCTTTTGGCTGCTTTTTGAGTCATCGCCATTTTATTTATTGTTCTTTGACAGCTGCTCTGCTTCTCTCTCTCTTCAGCGGTGACTTTCTCTCAGACATTTTTTGCGCTTCTCGTTTAATTGCAGTTGATAGTTTTTCGATTTTCGAAAACGTATTTCGAATCTCTCTCGCTTGTCTGTCTGCGACATTGCCAGATGAAAGTTTTTGTTGCTTTAATAACTTTTAACGATTATTGTAAGTGTCAAGGATTTTAACTGAGGGCTTTACTGATGATTTAGGAAGTTCTAGAATTCTAATTTTAAGTTGGGCTAAAACATATAAATAAAATATATATATAAAAGGGTTTTGTTTTTAAATAATGAAGTAATACTTTTTCAAAGTACATAATAGTGAAAAATCAAATTTTACATATTTTAAGTTTAGGATTATGCTTTGTAAGTAAATACCTATATATACGTGAACAACATTTTGCAAATGTTTGTGAGAAGCAATGATTTTAATATTCTTTTGTTAAATAAGTTCTATGTGACTTTCAAAATACCATAATTTTTTCCCATTTGGTTGACTATTTTTTGGCCTGCTTGTGGGTTAAGGTGCAAATAGTCCGGTATTATGAAATCAGCCGGTTATATTCAATGCACTTTTTGCTCTCTCACTGTCGAGCTCCCACACTCTCTTGTCTCTCAAGCTGCTCCCCATTCTCGCACTGCGCAGTCGTCGAAATTCGAAATCGGCTTTATCGAAATAAGTACATTTATAAATAAGCAAGACCACTTAAATTTGAGAAAAAAGAGAGGTTTAAAAAAAGACAGGAAATAAGGATATGAAACCCATTGAGAATTTTAGACTCGACTTGTGGTCAAGTTTAGAATTTTAAACTTTTTTGGCTGCCTGCCGAATATCGAATGTCCACCCCTAAAATAACAGTAACGCTCCCCACATTCTGCAACGCACTCTCTTTGAGTTGCTTTTCGCGTTTGGCTTACCGCCCCCGTTGCGGGGCTTGTCCTTTTTGTATGTGCTTTTTGTCCTTGCCTTGAGACGGCGCTGACGCTCACGTCGGCGCAGCGATGGAGCCGGAGCCAGCCATGGTTGTCAGTCGTTCGCGTACTGTTGGAAAATTAACATCGACATAATTTAGTTGGTCTTTGTCGTTCGCTGCGTTCGTTACATTTCGTCGGTGCCTTGATCCATTTCGAAAAGGATTTCGTTGAAAACAACAACAAGTAGTCACAGCTAAATCAATACAAACAAATTACGCCGCGTAAAAGCCATCCAAGAGTCCATAACTGCTGAATTGCTTACGAGTTTTATATTCATAAATATACAACACAGCAGCAAGTGGTTGCCCCGCCCCCCAAAGTCCGAGTTGAAACGCAAAAGTAATATCCGTGTGCATCTACTATTTGATTATTTGATTGAAAACGCAACGCCCACGATTAATCCACACATATCCCAGCCATCCACTACCAGTTTCACTAGAACTTACTTAGCCAAAGAAAGAAAACAGAGCTCATCATCATGCTGATTGGATTAGTTCGCGACTCGGTGATGCAGTGCTTCTGCCATACGTGCCGAGCACCCGGTATTCTGCCAGCAGGTGAGCAGTCAGCATCCCGACTTCTGCATTTGAAACTTGGTAACAGTTTGAGACCAGCAAATTATAGATAACTCTTGTAAAACAATGATTTTCTGTGTATACTTTATTCGTACTTTTATTTTGTACTCTACTTTGATTTTGGTGTGATAATTACAATATTAATGTTACACAAGGCATATCCGCTGATTTAATTTTTTTGTACAGAACATTTTTATTTTTTGTATTTACATATCCTTGCAGGAAGAGGTCACGCAATTTTGTTGTTGTTTATTAAGGGTCACCCAAAAGTCATGGTCAACTCATTCTACTTTGTTTCTATTGAGTATATCAACCAACAGCATATACTCCATTTGCAGGCAATCAACATTTTATTACTCCTTTGCTCCTCCCTCTTAGGTAGTTTTAGCATGGGCTTTTCCCAGAAATCTTAATTTGTGAGTGCTGTTACATCTACATTTGTGTTTGTTTTACTGTGTGTTTGTACAGTTTGAAATGACAATTTGCCCCAATTAGTAGGTTGCAAATGTTTTTCATTAAAAATTAAATAAAGAAAAAGGGTTTTCACCATCATATTTAATCTTTTCCTTCTGTGATCTTATTTGTCAGACATTTATGGATAACAGCCTATTCCACATTAACATCTCATCCAATTCATTAATCATTCAGAGCTCACTCTACAGCCTACTGCCTGGAGATAAATTAAGTCATCGGTGAATCACTAATATGTAATATACACATCTATGACTGATGAAAAATCAATCTCGCATGGAAAAGAACTAGACAGAAATCACTGTGGGCGTGAAAACAATCGAAACAGTGTCCTAAATTATGCTAAAAAGTACTATTTAATTCGTAATTCATTTTGAATCCAAAATAGGGTAATTTTTGACTAAAAATCCATTAACATTTTTGTGATACCGACAGGACTGAAAAAGTATATATAAAACACCAGAAAGTAGGCAATAATAACTTTTTGCCCCACCAGCCGCGACTAGACTATTTTAGTATTTGGCTCGCGCTGTTACACGGCGTGTACATCGCATGGGGCGCCAGTCAGCCGGCAACGATGAGTCACCATCCAAAGTCGGAGCTGGAGTCTACGAGTTCGACTTCGATAGGCATGAAATTGAAGTGTATACGTCACACATTCTAGCTGAAAGAAAGCTTTCTCTTTGCTGCACTTAATGCGTTTGGAATGTCTTAATAAGGAGCCCATTCAATAATGCTCGGACTTCCCTACTTATATTTATTTTATTGGAATATTAAAGCTCCAGTAATCGCCGCAAACAATCGAAACACACACTCACACACTTCAAGCGATACGATTGCGCAATATGCACACGGACCAGCGAACACACAAGCAAAGTGACGACAAAGGACGGCATTTATTGATTTATTAACCGCCTCTTATATAAAAACGAGAAAAAAATGCGAGCTCATAGGCAAACCGAAGAGCTGCTACCCTTGGCTAAGCAATTAATTGGTCAATAAAATGATACGGATCGTATGACAGCTACATGTTCAAGAAATACAGAACCAGAGTTTTATATTAATTAAAAATGACATTAATACATAACTAGTTAGCTTAAATAATACTAAAAAGGAATGATGCAGGTTATTTGGATATGAATTAAACAAACATTTTTTAAATAATGAGCAATTCTTATACCACAAATGTGTGCTGCTAATGTTAAGTGGCCCTGGAAAGAGTAACAATGAAAAGTGTCAAGTAGAAAGCGTCGCGTTAGTGGACAAAGAAAATTGCGAAAAATTGAGAATTTTCCTATTATTTTGATGGAGGCGATGGGGCATTGGGAATTATGGTACCTTGGTACCTTAGAACTGTAATTATATATCAAGAGCACAAGCCTCGTACTATGCCAATTATGATAAACGTTTTCTAAATTACCATGAAGTAAGCACGCGAAACTGTAGTTTTCAGATGTTTTTCTTTTCGATGTAATACAAATAAATCAAAACGAAGTGCACCAGGTCGTATGTAGAGTTCATTTGACTTTTAGCAGAAGAGCTCATTCAATACCTTTGTTACCGATTGAACTCCTATATTTTTGCGATTTTATAATAGCCTTTCTCTCTTTTCGCAAATTCTGCTCACGTATGAGGTTGGACTCATAATTTGAAATTTTCGGACAAAACATTTAATGTAATTTTATTTATTTGTGAATATCTTTCTGTCAAGGAACTTACCTATAAAATTATTTATTTTTGTGGATAGTTAATGAGGGGCACTCATATCTTCATTGAATAAATGCATTTATATTTAGTGTTCAGAACCAGTGGGAGTTTAAACCGAAAAGCATTTCGCATACCATACACATCCATTTAGCCTTCAGCATTCAGATCCTGGCAACAAATGTCAAATAAATCACATTAAATTCTCACATATGTCAAGTTGAGTTGATTTGTCACTCCGGATTTCATTGTCCTCTCAGCATCGCAATTTATCTTTATTAAGATATATGTGTATACAATCTCCAAAAAGCCATTCCAAAACAGCATATGATATTTGACTTAAGAGCTTTTAATAAAATGTATGTAATTCTGGTGGGATTTTCCATGGAAGGCCTTTGACAATGGCCATAATAGTTCGCCGGTTAGTAATTAATTTTATCATAGAAGGGTTTTTACTACGTTTTATGGGAACTAGAAACCGTTCGTGTTCTCACACATTAATTTTAAAACCGTGACCTCCTGGTCCTTTATTGAATTGCCACCAAAAGAAAATGTCCCTTTTTGGCAAAGTACCAGTAGAATTTGTGAATACATATAGAAAAAAGGATTCCCCTCAATTTCCTTTCAGCACACGGCTTGCTTTCCGCTGCCAACAAATTGAAGTAGCAGCAGCCAAAAAAAGAATTTTTTTAATAGCAATTTCGTAGCAGGGAAATCAAATTTTCCAAACGAAAGAGGTGAAAAAGGGGGTGATATAGAAGGTTAAGTGTTTTCCCCCACAAAATGGGGGAGAAATGTGCTGGTGTGTCGTGCCCCAGGCGTCTGTGACAATTAGTGGCATCGCGAGTGCAGACCGAATACAAAATCAAGGGCTCTGACTAATGATGAAAGGCTTGAGGATAGAAGTATGGTAGAAAGGAATTAAAAACAAAGGAATTCATGAAACCAAAGAGGGTAGATGATAAATGGATTCATGTGTCCCTAAGGTTAATAGTCAGAATTAAATGAAAGTTCAACATTTCCCTAATTCGTTTCGACAATTGAGCGCTCAAAAACTATGGGTTACTCATACATAAGCAATGTTTAATTAAATTGCTCAGTTTAACTAAAACAAACTTTCACAATAAACGCGGCATAGCCTCTACTCTTTGAGTTCATCAAACTCGTGCATCCTTTTGTATATCCCTATCAAGAAATTTCCATTGCTTGTGCACAATAGGATTGGAGCCATGTTTTCTAACAACACAGACGATTTTCCATAGTGATTATGTCTGGGAACAGTGTCCTTATCCATTGCATTTACCTCCATGGTCGTTTTTTTGCTGCAAAGCCTAAGATGTCAGCATAGACATATTGATTTATTATTGATTTTTTTAATATACAGAACGCTTGCTAGAAGCAGTAGTAGCAGCAGTTTGGATTTAACATGACGAAGGATGTCATGCCATCAGTCTATAGCATCTTTTTTTATTTTGATTAGACTTAAGGCGTTTATATACATTTTTTTTTATCCCTTTACAACTAATTTTAAACAAACTAATAACTAATAACGAATAAATATATACAAGGAACAAAAACAATTGTATTGACAAGACAACAAAAAACTTAAATGAAACAAGGTTAAAAAAACACCTAAAATAGGACAAGACCATATGGTTCATCCAGTAATTGACGGTCACTGTTGGCAAAGACTCTCAGGAAACACTGGGTACTTTGGAATTATCCACATCCATCAACTTGCCCCAGAAAACGTAATCTTATTTAGTTACTTTCTGTATTCTTGGCAGAGCTCGGAGAAACTTTTTAACTCGGTTTGCGGGATATATGTTGATCACACGGCTGCTCCCGCACCAGCTTCCTCTGGGCGCTAGTAAATTATGTGGGGACACTCTGTCACGTACTGGGTAACATTTTTCCATATTATCCCAGCACCAGTAGGCTCCTGCGCTTCTTTTGTTTTTCCGCCGGCGGCGGCTTGTGCATGTGACTCACGTAACAGACGCATACATAACGAAACTTAATTTTCATTTATTTTGTTGGTTTCCCCTGCCTTCTGTCTCCGCTCTGACAAATTTCAAATTTTAGCGAGTGAAAGCCAATATATCGGACTTGAACTTTTGTATTCTCTTGAATATTTTCATGCGCAAATATATGTACTTGTAATGTGTAGAAAGATTGGCCAATAATAATAGCAAGGAACTGGACAGAGAAGGCATCTCTGTGGCTATATGTCATCATCAGTCAATCTTACGATTCGGGGGAGTGAGGTTTATGTATGTTTAACTTTTGCCTGGTATTTTGTGTTATTATGGGAGACTATTATTGTGACACTAAATGAGTCTTGTCCTGGGACGACAGTTCACCTGATGTGTTGTTTAAGCTCTGATATGGGTAGATATTCTACAGACAAAACGTGTTTATTTTCCGTAGTTTCCCAGGGACTCCCTCTGTGTTCCCTTAGCAACCTACGTGATTCTGTTTCGCCGTCTGTTTCCTTAATTCAATTTTCTTTCAACTCTAGCACCCCCGTTTGGTGTAGACTGTTTCAGCAACATTTCCCTTTTATGGCATTCGTCTCATAGTCGAGTTTATTATTTCGCATTTTTTCCTGCCTCTGTGCGCTCCTTCATTTGGGCGTAAATTGCATTTACACTATGTTTTTATCCTTTTGGGTGAAAAAAAACTCGTACCCTAATGGCAGCCAACCTTAGTCGGGTTAGTTAGTTCCCATCAAATGTCAAATGTTTTATCTTCTCCTCTCGCTGGCGGCTGTTAAATAATTCATACATGCTTTCCACTCTCATTACGACGCCCCCCATGACAAGCCAGAAATTAAACACTTCAACAATGACACTGACATTCGCATATGGCGCTCGTTTGTTCCGTGCCATGTAGGGATGGTGGTGGCACTGGCACGAAGCTGGCCTGGCCTCTGGATAAATGCCTGATGGCTGCACTTTTACCCCCTCGAATGCTAAATTGCAAAACACATTTTGTCCTGCGAAATGTTTTTAGATAAGTCACGTTCTCAGATCAAAGCATACTTTACCAGGATTCTGTACTGATCTGAAAAATAAATTTAATAAAAATGTCTTACTCTCCTATAAATTGATTTTCCATTTTCACAAAAGTCATTGCATACTTTTCTGCTGTTAGCAGGTAGAGAGCTCTTAGCTGGCTTTTTAACATTTTGTGCAACATGATTTTCTTCTATCTTGGTATTATTATATCCTCCCCAAAAAAAAGGAACAAAATAAGAGGACTGCCTTTTCACGGCCATGAAATGATGATGCACCTAAGTGGCTTTGTGGCTTTCATGGTGCCCGAAACCTAAATTTGTAGCATCCTCATTCCTCACTTTGCGTTAGTTTCTGTGAAACCACTTTCAATGTAATTAGCATAAAAGCTTATACGCATAAAGGACACTTGGCAGATTGCCTCTTTTATACTGTTTAAAATAGTTTTAATAAAAATTAAATGTTATTGTACGAATTATTTTGTCTTAACCCCGGTTTGTGGTCCTCATTCGGCAAAAAAATAGAAGTAAAGAAACAAGAAAAGTAATTTTCATGTTCTTATTCGAGCTAAAGGAAAGCAGAAAGCAACCATAAGCAGATGTGTAAAATGAGTATTCTCCATTTGTGTAATGATTTTCCATTAACCCCTTCTTATCACCCTTAACACATTTTGCAAATGCAGACAGTTTTTTAAGCATTATTGATATTCCGTTCGCTCGCTCAAAATACATTTGGGAAAATAAATGGTTGGGCAAAATAAAATAGGCTCTACGCAATTTTATATAAATCAGTGCAGATTGATCCTAATAAGAAGTATCAGTTCTTACTTCATTTAACTGTGTATAAACGTATCCTGTACAATGAAATGTGATGACACTGTGATCATTTTCAACAATAATCTATACCTTGTTATCTTAGATCTTTAATATTTTACATGATATATTTGAGTTTTTTGTTTTTTGAGTATTTTTGTTCTCTTGCCTTCGGTTGTCTTTTTTGTTTTTGTATTCTTTCTATTAAAAAATTTCAAACTGTTACCAATTGGAATGCTCTTTTAGATAATATATCCATTATAATAACGTTATCTTCTATATATGCTTTCTACACTTCCTCAACTTCGAAATATTCTGATAGTCTCAAGAAGATCTGCGCCAATCAAGAAAAATAATAAAGTCCGCTCTAAGCAGCCGCGACTAATCAAAAAGGTCAAATTTATAAGTAAGTATGAATGCAAGAATTAGAAGTGAATTAAATGAATTTTTGTAGAATATGATCTTAGAATCTTAAGCAAAACTATACTATAGCTTAAACAGGTACTATATCGACAGTAGATAAGAAAGTCAATAAATTATTTAATATTTTATATATGAATTAAACATTATTTGTAAAATGTTTAATAATATTGATATATTAGAGATAAGTGCAACATTTTCAATATTAAAAACTTCGATTAACATGTACATTTTATGACGGTAATTCCGAGATTTTTTTTCGATACACATCCCTTAGTGTAAACAATGAAATCTCAGCACACGGAAAATATTTTAAAAATATTTTAACACGTATACGCCCGGTGTTCCTGGGGGAACTGATGCAGGAGTCAAGGGCTTTGGCCAAGTCTACTTCGTTATCCCTGACGCCGTCCAGACGATTTTGACATTTTATTACCACACAAAAGCCAGCAACAACTGAAACGCACACAAAAGCATAAAATAAGAGGGTGGGTGGAATGACTCAATTTGGTCCTTCGGGTGCCGTCGGCTGTCTCGTGTTACCACGTTTTAGTTTTCGGCTCTTACTTTTCCACCTGCCGTGGAATTTTCTTTTTCAGGAATTATATATTATGCTTTCTGCGTTGTCTGCTATCAGAGCACGTATTGTCTATCAGACAGTTTCAATGCCTTATTAGATCTAATCAAGAGAGCAAACTTTGTCCATCGTGCGATTAAATGTGAACGAAGAAGGTCAGATGTGCGTTATAAAGAAAATGGCCAGTGGGTTCCAGAGAGGAAGGAATTAAAATAGTCCAACCAAGGAGAAAAAATCGATCATTTGTATATATCGATTTTAAACAAGAACTGTAGATGCTAAGCTAATTCCTAAAATTATTGCATTCAATTCAAGACTTAAATTTAATTGAAAATATCACAAATCACACTAATTTAAATAGATTTATAACCTTAAAGCATTGCTTTGCCTTCTATGTTGGGCTTCAGCAACAGAAATATTCTGACAGAAACAGAAAATATTTGTATTTCGAGTGCTGGAACTTGTATTTGTCTGGAATTGTTTGTTCTAGGGGGGTATTTCCGTGTGGCTGCAGGCAAAAACTTTCTGTGCTCGAACCCCCGAAACTTCAATTATGCATTAAGAGTGCCAATGGGTACATAGGAAATAGGAAACAAGGATAGCAGCAGCAATAGTTTGGTATAAAATGCTTGCCATGCTCGGGCAGACAAATTACCCAAGCCATGGCAGGATGTTTGTGCCAGGATAACATCAAGCGCAAAACCAATCCCCCTCGTAACCACCAGGATTACTGGACGCTGGTCCTGGTCTATCGGCATTTGCATATGCTATACATATGTATATGGCAGGGAGTAAACGGAATGGGGGGTGCAGGGGCCGAATATGGCATACCAAAAATATAGCAAATTGCCCTGCCTTAGCGCTGAGTTTGCTCTTATTATATGATAATTTGCTAAACGCCAATTGAATAGTAATAATATTGCCACTGTGGGAGGCATTCCCACCTCGGTTGTGGGTCAGGCTGATGAAATTATCTGTGGTAATGCTTATTAGTGATTTTTCCCAAACAAGTCCTTGAGTTCGTGATTTTTTCGCTCTATATAGTTTTTTCAAAAGGTTTCTCTTATTAAATTGCTCATTTATTTCTCGGAATAAGATCTATGTTTTTTAAATTTTAAAGTTATTTTGAATATAAAATGTGAGCTCCTATTCTCGTTATTATTTCACACGCACGGAAATGGCAAGGACCTCTTCCTGCTGATATCGCATTCAAGTGAGCTGTCCTTGCTCGTAAGCCTGCAGTCTATGTGTGTGTTACCGCAAAATTGCATTGCGGTTGGTCTAAGCCCAGAGGAACATAATTCTGCATATATAGCTAAAGGGCAGGACACCATCTGCATTCTCCCTTGTTCCCAGGCTTAGAATTCTACCTCCTGCCTCTGCGTGATGATGGTAAATATTTTCATTGAACGTATGATTTTCACACATTTTCCTTCTTTTGAAAAGCGGTCTGGTTGGTGCTCCCCTTTCTGACAGCTACATATCTCCCTTAAGCCTTATATCCTGGGGCGTTCTTAAGCGTTGGTACTGCGGAATTGCTGCACTCAGAGAAAACATTTAAACATTTAAAGAAATTCTCCTTTTATTTAGTTAAATCTAATGCTACACTATATGTTGAGCTGATGTTTAGGCAAGTCCACCATTAGCTTAGCCCATTCGTCATCGAAAATCCGCCGGAAGTTTGAGGCATTCGATTTGCGGCAATATCAACGTGCGGCGCCACATTGACGAGCGTTTCCACTATAGGGCTTCATAGTTTCAGGTTTAATTACCACCGACAATCCACCACACCCCTGGGCACGCACACAATCTGCCCTAGCTGTCCGGCGCTCTGGGGGAGGTTTATACTTCACCTGCATGTTGGCGGCTAATAAACTAAATTGCGATTGGCCATAAAACAATCTTGGAACCAAGGGGGACGGACACAGCACAGAGGACCACAGGAGGACCTTCAGGCATGGTCACAAGGGCTGAACTGGCTACAACAATCGGCGATGACAACCACAACAAAAAAGGCAACAACAATGGCAATAAGCGCTACACCAACAAACTAATTTAAACGCTTATAAAACAAAAACAAAAAAAGTATTCCCGAGGCGTAACTAAAATGCACTAGATATATCGACAGTTTACACCGGATCTTTACTGTCTGAGCCCTGGTAGTTATCCTGTCTAATGAAAACTGAATTGTGTTTTCTTTTTTTCCAACAAAGTTGTGTTTACCTACGCTAGAAGGAATAATATGGTCGTTTTTGCCAGCTTGCGGTCTAGGCGGTTCGATTTAGTATACATAAGTGGAGAGACAGTCTGATAATACACAGCTAGTTTTGAGATGAAAGAAAACATTGATATATGGACACTGTATAATCGATAGCTGATTCAATCTGTTGAATTATGTAATATGCAATATTCTTTTTGATATATCGAACTGAGCCAAGGAGGAGCCTTAATATATGTGAAAAGATTACCAAATTTAGTTTTCAAAATGTTTTTATACGTTCGAAATATCGAACATTTATTATATAATATTGAGCGTGATATGTTTGTCGATATAACATGTTGCATCATAAGATATCTCAATATTTAACCCCAAAACTAGCGTGACCAAGAATTCAGACTTGTGAGTTCGAACTACACTTTTCGATATAACTTTACGCTTAATGCTGGAAGCCAGCAAAATTGTATTCCAGACTTAACATTGTATGATAACATTAATGTTTTTCTTAGTGATATTTACATAACGTCTGTAAGGGAAACAATATTTTTAAAAAGTGTTAGTTTCAACTCAACTAGTTATGATCGAGACGATGATCAGGAGTATTTAATTTTCTGTAATGGCTTACGATAATCAAATATGGATATGAAATCAGACAAATTGTAGAAAAGTTTTGGTGACACATTTTGTCTTTGTGTAACACATTTTACGGTAATTTACAAACATTTCTAGCTTGCTCTCTGCACTGTCCTCCGACCTCCCCAAGCATTTCATCTTTATTTCCTTTGTGTATCCACCAAAACCGGCGACACATTCAACAGAAATTAAGTTTTCAGTCTCGGGGCGTAGCTCGTGTGAATTCCTTCAAGCTTTTCACAATTCCCATTTTTTTTTGTTTTCCCCTTTTACTTCCGCAGAAACAACAACAGCATGTAAATGGATGCCATTGTTCCGTTTTCTTCATTTAGACGCCCTTAGTGTGCTTAAATTTTTCACTCTGTTTTGCGTATCCTTCTCCGTTTTGTCCTTAATAATGCCCCACACGTGCTTACACTCGTCAGAAATAATTCTGTACGAAATGCGGGCTGCTTTGTTGCTAATTTCGTTCCAACTGCTGAATGCAGGAAATAATACAACTTGCTTACTTGTGTTCTTCGCACTGTTGTTTGGTTTGATACTGTTATTAGCTGCCAGCAGCGAGAACTATGCGCTGTGAGCGAATGGGGCGGATTTCCCCTGTAAACAGGATTGTTTGCCCAGCCCGCAAGTTTGTTGGCTTCCCTTGTGGTTACGAGGGCATTGACGCTATGTATTCGTTGCTGTGTAAAGATAAAGCTTCAAATTTTAAATAAATTCGTTGAGTTTTAGGACATATTTATAGTTCTATAATATTAAAAAAGGACTTATTCCACTTACAAACCTAGAAGAGATGTTGTACTTGGGTGGTTCAATAGTGCATTGCCACCGGAAAGTATGCAATGGGTTTTGGATTGGGCTTAGCGGAATCCCTTGCCATTATGCGCAAACCCCGCTCTCCTTGACTACATAATCGCTAATATAAACATGATTATGCTATTTCCATTGACTAACAATAATCCCACGATTTCGAGGGCTCTCTTAACGTCGTTTACAATCCGTCTAAAACCAGAGAAAAGCCGGCAAGTAAATGTGAAATGGAGCAACTGCGCAAACTATTGGAAAATCAATAGTGCTATGACCTTTTCCATAAAAACTATTTCAAGTATGTATGCATTTACAGCCAAGCTGGTGGATGTAGTTGTAAAGCGCATAAGCCGAATTCCCAAGGAGAAATACTACTGCAGTGGCGAATGGGAGACTTGATAACTTAAATTTGTTTTAAGGCCTTCGACTGACTTTTCATGTTGGCAGCTTTTTATCGCAAAAATAAACACTTTACGAGACTACGTCGTTTGCAGTTGTCGAACCGGACGGAGAAACCTGCATCTACATAGCTATATTTGTATGAATGCCACCTTCTTCCGATTTGATTATGTCTAGCCTCAGTCAGGACTGGCTGCACGGTCACGTGTAGAAAGGCAATGCAATAAAGGTGGCTTAAATCGGGAGGAGGGTTACTCTGCCATTTGGTTACATAACTGTCTAGAGCGGAAGAGGCCACAGTCAAAAAGCCCATAGAAAAAAACGTTTCTCTGTCAAAAGATAAAATATAAAAATAATACATGCATATGAATAAAGGAAGATATTAAAGAATATTAATTTATTTTCTAAAGTAAATGTATCTGATTAATTATTTTTAGATATATAAAATATTTAGTTAAGTTAATTTAATCTAACTAAGTAAATTATGGTGAGATACTTAAGATACTACCAAAGATTCAACTTAAGATACTCCTTAATATAAAATTTATAAAAACGTACGTTAACACGTTAGACACTTACTTTACACTTTGTATTTACAAAGAAGGAGTTAATGACTGTGTAGAGTCTCCAAAATATTTTAATTTTGTTGGTTTATCATGCTAATTAATAATTTATTTTCATTCTTTCTTTTCTTACAGGTAAGTTTTCGAATCTAAAGGTCTTAAAAAGATTCCCGCCTTAAGGCAGCCTAAATCAAAGAAAACGGCAAAACAAGGCGCGGTTAATGGCGCCAATCGTATGTAAACTTTTTCTCAAGTTTTTTTTTTTAAATATATTTATTATGAAGAAAAAATAGACTGTTACTATGATGAGCAACTTATACTACAATGCGATCTATACTACAATACATAATAAAATACTTATTCATTGACTAAGGCGAGAATTTCCTCTCGCTTTGAATTTGCTATTTCTAAAGAAAGGGTTCGTTATATATATCTAATGTAAACATTTAGTACTGTCCCAACAGGACTTGTTCACACACCTTTGGGGGTACAGTACTCAAGTTTGGTTGGTTCTACATTCTTTTCAAACAATAAAACTACTTTTATTATTTTTTGTTCGAAATATCGACTTGGGCACAAAAACGGAATTTTCCAGTTATATCTCATAACTTCCTTTGTTTTTTTTCTTAACTGATTTATAGCTGTTTGCGTAGATTGGCTTCGTGTAAATAGGCTAAATGCCCCGATTTCTTGAGCCTAGAATTTCACATCTCCTTCAGTCGTTTTGGCCATGTTGCTCTTCTCAACTGGCAACCGAATGCAATTAAGCGCCACAAATCGGCCCGCTCCGAGGCGAGGCAGACAAAAAGGGCTGAAGGATGTTGAGGCGTTTTTTTTGCCAGCCAGACATAAAACTGTCGCCGAAAACTAACAAAAACAAGAACGAGTTACCCTAAAAGCGACAGCAGCCACCGTTTGATATTGGCTTTGCAGCGCATGCCAAAAAGGACACGCTACGCGACAAAAATTGAAACTACATTTAGCTGGGACAACAACGTTGAACGTTGCAGGAACGGCCCTAGGCATTCATGATTCATTTTTTGTGTCGCTTGGATGTAGTCCGTTGCCGGCATCACAGTTGCAAAGTCCTTCACTTCGCTCAGTTGCTCTGTTCGTTCAGTTTAGTGGAAGAGGAAAAAATCCAAGAGTTAAAAGGATTTAACAATTTGTCAGCTTAGTTCGGCACTAAATAAGCACAGTTTCCGGTTTTCCAGTAATCCGAAATGGTGGCCATCACTTTGAGCTTTAATAGTAAGTAAAGTCGTTAACCAGACATCGATCTAACGGATGTATAATGGTCTATGTTTCATTGCGGCTGAAATTTGCAAGGCAATTTTTCTTCGTTGGCACATTTTAATTAAACCTTCCAGCTAACAGAAGAGCTTGCGTGGTACGACCAATAAAGTTACTGCCTTGATACGTTCTCCGTAAGGGAGATAATGAGGTGGAAGTCGGCCTGGCACCACGCCCATGCATCCCCCTCTACGACAACATCAAAACTGCTGACTCAGACACATAAAGCAATTAAATATAAATTAAAATGCTTTTATAAAAATTATGCAAGGAGCAACAGAAGAAAGCTCTTATAGTTTTAGCTCATGCGGGTGCATGAAACTTTTAACAAAAAGTTTTTATGTTAAAATATGAACGTTGTTATTGCGTACTTCATTAAGTTAAAATTTGGACCTACTACACATACATATGTACATGTTTTATAAGAGAACTTTTACCAAACCTTCTCGTTCTTAATTAAAACGAATTATGAACTGAAATTCATACCTAGGTATGATTTTTAGACATTATTACAAAACTACTATAATTTGATTTCTACCTACATATTGTATATAATTACATAAAATGTTCACCTCTTTGATTCGAGGTCTATTAAATTGGCTTATTTAACTACCCCCATAGGAGTAATTTTGGATTTTATTCCAAATGCCAGTTTGATCTGAATTGGCACACATTATGGTCAGGATTTTTAATTAAAAAATGTGAAATGTCAACGGCTCATATTATTTCCGCTTTTGTGGGCAAGTGGCAAAACTCTCTTTCTTGCTTTCTCTTCCGGAAAAAGGTGCAAATATTTTAATTGAGGTCAACAATTTGCGCGTTGGGGTGTCTGAATGTGGACGAATTTTATGTTGCTGCTCATACAGGTACTTGTAGAGTACAGGGGTGTATACTCAATTTATGGAATGTACTCTGTTAAGTATGTTTGATGTACAAACATTTCATAAATGCTTTGAAAAAAATTGCGCAGGAGTTGATAAAATGAAAATTGAGCTAATACACTAATCAGCAAATTGAACTCTACCATAAAAATGCAATGTGTTTCCATTTGGAATGCATCTTGAGTTTTCCATTAGAAAAAGTTCTTGTTTTATCCAGGATTATAGGGTTACAGCGAAAATATTATAGATTGCGATTAAGCCTGTGATATGTTATCATCCAAGGAAAGACGAAAAATCAAATGTGTATTTATTTCCTATAAAGTAAATGTTTGAGCATTTTTGTAAATAACACTTTCTCTCCCCGAAAACCAAATGCAGAAATACAAAATGCAAGTCTAGTAGAGACGTTTTGTTGTAATAAAAACACCCTAACGTAAAATTAATCACTATACTGATATTTCAAACTTAATTTTAAATATACAGAATTTTGGTTTATTATTATTATTTTTTAATTTTAATTAATTTTTTATTTCATTTAATATCCATTTATTTTGTATAAAGTTGGAAAAACATTATGCAGCATCAAATAAACACACAATCATTATTTCGTTACATAACTTCGGGCTATACAAAAAACCAACTTTGCACATATCACAAAAAATGGAATAAATACAAAAATTCCCTTACAATAGTTGTTTCAGAGTGCCTTGCTTTATTGATCAGGCGAAGATTTAAAAAAAACTCACACTATTCGACCAGTTACCAATCTAAAATATCCACGTGTAGAACTCCCTAATTTTTAGGGATTTTCCCGAATAGAAAACTGACGAGTTGGCAGCGCCACTGCCGAGAATATACAAACTTGTGCGTCCGGCGTAGCTTCCATAAAAGTTTTCCGATCGGCGGCGTCCAGGTTCTGTTAATTGCCGATTCAAGGTTAATTCCGAGTCATGTAAGTTAAATACATCTGAAGAAGTAGTCCAAAAGGCAGTGCAATGGCTTTCCCTCTCTTGCCGGCTTTATGTGTGGAATAACCGCATCGCATTTCGTAAACACAGAAATTCTATGAAGTCACACATTTTCCTTAGTTCTGATTGTATACTGTGCATTTTCTTCTGGCAAATATTGTCGGATGACAACCGGCACAATTTTTTCCAATTTTGCTTAAATTTGTCGAGCTTAAAAGAGCTAGCTGGTTCTGCCCTACACTTCTTTAGAATTCTTCGGGATAGCTGCCTAAAACTGTGCTTGTACCTTCCTTCCCTCAGCGAGATGGCCAGCTTGCCGCTAGTTCCTCCAGAGCGCCACTTTGGGTTCCAGTGCCGCAGCTGCTCGGTGGCCAATTTCCCGGGTCGCCGCTATAGCTGCGGAGTGTGCTCAGAGTACAACTTGTGCGGCGATTGCTTTGACGCCAATCTTGTACCGGAAGTTCCCCACCACCAGTACTACCATCCGCTGAAGGTGCATTATACCCGCGCCGCGTTCCAGCTGTACTTTGAGGGCGATGCTGAGACCTATTCCGCGGACAACCCCTTGCTCCAGAGCTACAAGTGCGCTCTTTGCGAGGTTCGAGGCCTGACAGGCGCCGCCCTGTACGCGCATATTTTGGAGGTTCATCGTTCCCATACGGACTATAACGACTATATCGATCTGGTGGACGCCTATAACCAGTCTGAACGCTTGACTACACCTGCCGCCTTGTCGCTGGACGAGGAGCTCCGAGAGAATCGTGCCATGGCTGACTTTCTATTGCCGTCGGTGCAGACAGGGCGCACGACCCAGTCCCGCAGGGGCTTTTGCGAAGACGGCTTGAACCTGGCTCAACTGCTGGTGCACCTTAAAATGCTTAACCTAACTTCCCCCGAGTTTCCCATTCGCTGTGTGGATATCCTAAAGCGGGCCCAAGCGCTCCGAGCCCAGCAGAGGGGTCAGGAGGTTGTGAAGACTGCGGAGAAATACGTCAGTCTAATTGAGCACGAGGTGGCCGCCGGTCTTTCGGAGCGTCGTATGCGTCTTGGCCGCGGTGCGTCGGTGCGCGTGGTTCAACGGAACGGCGCAATGATAATCATTCCCGGTACCAATGCAACAGCCGGAATGCGTTCCCCTGCCACATCCTCCGGGACCAGTCGCACACTGTTCCTTAACGGATTGCGCGGGATGGATTCCATGGGTGGAATCGAAGACTTTGTGCTGCCGGGCATGGTGGGACCAGGAAAATATGGCCAAGCCCTCGTGCCATCGAAACCGCCAAAGGTTTCTCAGGACACCGAGGACCAGCAGTGGCAAAGTAAGGCCGTTGACAAGAAGCGCTTTCTCTGTTACCGATTTATGATGGAAAATAAGCCTACAAACCGCAGCCGCGTCGACGCCTCGCAGCAAAAGGCGAACTTCATTGAGGCCGTACTCTGCTCAATGCTGGCGGACGAAGAGCTCAGTCCATTGCCATTCAAGCCGTTTCGCATAGATGCTATAAAGCGTCTGCCAGCGGAGCGTCGGAAGAAATTAACCATCGTTTCTTCAAAACCACAACCAGGAAAAAGGATTTTGCCAATGCCGCAGGCATATATGAATGATATGTTACGTTTTTATAAGGCCCTAGACGAGTACAAGACCAAGATGGAGAATCCAAACATAGACCCTCCAACAGAGGCAGTTAAGATTAGTGAAGACCCAAACAATTTGGACAATAATCAATTGTCAATAATGGAAGCTCCTTTGGACTCAAATGGTGACGGTTATGGTATGCAGGGAAGCGGGAATGAATCGGCGTCGGATGTCAACCCAGGAATCCAAGATCCCGCTAGATTGGACTCTGAGCTTTTGGAATTAACTATGGCCCGCATCATACAGGGCATTGATGCCATCATCGACGATGGTGAAGATTCGTAATGTGCTTAAAGCTGGAGGATCACCCAATCAAATGAGCAGTTACGAACAAAAAAAAGCATTTATTTATAGTTTAAATAATTATAATAAAAGAAACATAGGCTGCAAAAGACAAATTTATCTAGAAATATGCATCCTTTTAACTGACCTAAATTTGCTTTGGGGAAAATTGCTTTCCAGGATATTAAACAGGTCGATCTGACATATTTCGAATGTGAATAATTTTTTTGAAGTCAAGTTACCAGAGATTTTTCAATTCAAACAGCCGGTACTCTGTTCTGTTTATATCATCAAAAGTTTCCGCTCGATATTGGAGTCGTTACAAAAGCTAGCCAGAGAAAAATATTTATCCGAGTATCCATCCAGTGTTTCAGTTTTTTACTTGCAACTGCTACTGCACTGTTGTTGTGCGAAATGACTTGCAATTCTCCGGCGGTGCAGCTAAAGTGCATAGGCTGCTTGGCCGAGGAAGACTTCTTTCTCCGATACGAGTGCTGTGTGTGCGGACCGGAGGTCATCTATTGCGGCCGCTGCTTCGACGAAGGCCGTAACAGTCCGTCGCAGAACCACATTTACTATCATCCCATGAAGGCCATTTACAGTCAGGCCTTTTTTGACATTTTCTTCAGCGGCGAAATTTTAGTAAGTGGTGATGCTCCGCAGAGCTATAAGTGCCCTTTTTGCGACCTGATGGGCTGCACCGGAGAGGAGTTGCAGGTACACGTGGCAGCGAAGCACTGCGAGCATGCTGATGGCCCTGCCCTGCTGGCCATTTTGGAGGCCATGAACCGGCCGGCGACTGCGGGAAAGGCCGAGTTGGTCAGTGTTGAGGATTTTGCGGGGGAAGACAATAAGGGTGAGTGTGCAACTGCAATAGGGGCAGGCTTCGCCTACTGCCAGGGCCAGGGGGAGAGTTAAGGAATCGAAATGATACCTGAGAATTTATTTTGTCTTTGAACAAATTAAAATTTGAGGGAACTGTGATAATAAATATAACCTATTACACTATTATACTATTGTATTAAGAAAATATAATTACATTTAAATTAAGGTTAAGCTTCCTAAAACACGATTGTTAGGATGTACTTATACTAATAAGATAAATTTATATTTAATTTGAGATTAATTTTCCAATATTTATTCCTTTTACAAAAAAGGCATGACAGACCATATTGTGTAGAATAGGCTGTTGATGCTAACAAAAAATACATTTTTTTTATGGGTCTCCTGCCCTGTGTTGCAAACCCCGTGACTAATGCCATCATACTCTCTGCAAGGAAATAAAAAAAACTGCAAAGATGACGTCACTGAGCTCGGATGGGGGAAAAAGCTGAGCTAAGGGTAAAAACCAGAGGCCGTCCACCCTCAACCGCAACTATCCAAGGCGGCACCCCAATGCACAAATATTGAATTACTGTAACCAAGCCCCCTTCTCTTTCTTTTCGTCACACAGCCACTGAAATTCGCTGCCAGGAGAAGTCCCGTGGAGGCCTAAGCTATGAGGTCATCCTGGCCGAACCGGCACCCAATGTGGCCGTGCCTAAGCGCCCGGTCACCCCCGGCAAGAACGTTAGCGTTGAGGAGATTGAGCAAAAGCTAAAGGCGGCCGAGGAGCGTCGCATCGTAAGTACAAATCCATCTATACGAATCTCTTTTATCCTCCGCCGGTTCGGCTTCATTAAGTAGTTCCTGATTTTTCTTATCTCAAAACAGTTTTGCATTTAGTAATAATAACAAAATATCATGTTACTTTATCTTTTGCAGTCTCTGGAGGCCAAGAAGATGGCCGATATTTCGAATAAACTGGCCAAGGTTGAGGAGGCCACTCGCAAAAAGGATGAAATCACTAATGAGTTCATCACTCAGACCAAGGAGCAGCTAGAGTCTAAGATGGAGCAGCATGTGGAGAAGAGAGAAGCCATTATTAGCGATATGAAGGAAAAGCTAAAGGTATGCCGTATATTTTCTACCTCTGTCGTTAAATATAATTTGTTTTTATTCAGATCCATGCCCAGGAGATAGAGAAGACGCGTGAAACTTTAGAGCAGCAGAAGGCCAATGAGCAAAAGGCTATCGAGGAGAAGTTAAAAATCGCCCAGTCTCTGCGCGATGAGAACATCAAGAAAATGTTGGATCGTCTAAAGGAGCATGTGAGTGTTTGCGAAAAAGGAATTGTTAATTACATTAAATAGAATATCTATATAAATGACTATCCCTGTATTCTTTTCGTTTTTAAAATGGAAAGGATATTAATTTATTTGTTTGAAACAATGTTGTATTCTTGCCTCCGATCACTTCATATCCATTAGTCATTATACGTTTAAAGCCCATACCCATTTTTGTTTTTGCTACTTTAATTTAGGAGCGAATTCAAACAATTTGTATATTATCTTCTAAAGTAATAAGTAACATAAAACGATCGTTCTTACAACAGCTGAAGGAAATAGTGGTCCACTTTCTGTTATTAAATACGAATATCAAAAATGTCTATATATGAATACTTACCTTTTTGGCTTAGTCTCTCGCTATATACCTTTATGTGGATTCTTAAACCTCGCGATGTATACGAAACATCATTATATTATTTGAATAGATAGGAAAAAGAGACGAATTAATTCAATGACATTTGAAACAGTGTTTCTAAAATATGTGTCATGTTTTTGCACCCCTTCAACAGTAGGAAAACAGAAAGAGGGACAGATGAACATAGTTTTACATTCTTATACCTGGCAAATATAAAAAAAACATCCCTCAAAACAGTTAACAATTTTTCTTTGACAACTTCATTATTATAAAGTTGTGTGTGTGTATATTCTAGATGTAAATATTTGTGTTTGATATCATGTACATATCATTTATTTGGTTTCGTTTCTCTTATATCCTCTCATTTAGAACACAATCAAAATTGCCGAAATCAAATCGCAGAACGATCAATTGGAATGTCAAAAGCTCGAGGAGAAGGCACGCCTCTATGAGAACAAATTGTTCGCCGCCGAACTGAAGCGTGAACAGGAATTACAGAAAAAAATTGAAAAAGTTCAAAAACTAGTACGTTTCTGCTACAAATTTCAGCCTTATCCTTAAACAACCATTAATTAGCAGACGCGGTCGCATTAGCTGCAAACTAATTCCCACCTTACACTCTCCTTTATCTTTGCAGGAGCGTCGTGCCGAGTTGGTGCGCCAGAACAAGGCCCAGGCCCAGGATGTGGACGCCCAGCAGAGCCCCATTGCCTCCTCCGGTTAGAGTGCTGGACGCCAGGCCCAGAGAGCTATGCAGAGCATGGATCGACTTTACTACTAATGCAAATAAAAGCAACTACGACAAAAACAACAGCAACAACAACAACTACACTGCATACACAAAAACATATTTCCCAAACAAAAAGGCAAAAAAGCAACATTTAAGCAGAAACCAATAAGCTTCAAAAAAATTTCAAGTATTATAAAAAAGAGAAATGGAAAGGCGACGAGTGGAAAGGCTCAAGACTCCGACAAGCGTGCTGGGAGTCACGAACATCAAATGGAAAAGCAACAAAAACTATGCATACTGCAAATTAATGCAAAATACATTTATTAAAGGAAATTTACACTAAACACTTAAAAAAGGGCCTGGTGAAAAAAATCAAGAGCCGGCCATTTAATATTTTTATTTGCTTTAAATTTTACGTTATTTTGTTCTGTTTGAAGTAACTAACTTTTTTGCTTTCTCATTGTTTTAAATTTGCAATTTATTTTTGCTTAATTGATCGATGCTCGATGTGAATGTAATTTGAAATAATTTGCGATAAACCCCAAAAAGCCATGTGCTCTTGAAATGTAATTCCATCTTTAAATTGTAGTTGCATTACTTTTGCAAATAAGTATTTTTTCAACGGTTCTTTCACTTATATGAAGTATATGTATAATTTAATTTATTAATTTTCACAAAATAAAAAGAATAAGAATCAAAAAATGCAAACGTAACGTATATATTTTTAATGTGTTCGCATTTTGTATCTACATATAAATGCATAAGTGTCAAGCTGAGGAAATACATAAGAAATGCTTATAAAATCGAATAAAAACAGAAAAATTGAATACATGATACTAAACAGATGGCATTTTTGTTTTATTTACAAAAAGCATTAAGAATTAGGCATTAATATTAACGAACAAAACACGATACAATAAAAATACTTTCAAACATATTCATATATGTAAAATATATGAAAATGCATATTTTGTCTAACGTCAAGTATTTAGAAAAAGGTGAGGAGAGGTGTTTTGGCCTCGGTATTATGGGTTAATTCAAAATTAAAGGGGAATAAGTTAAAAAACAAGCAAGACGAACATTTAGGCAAAATTTTTGGCGCAAGACCTGAGAGCTCTTCCGTTTTTAATTTGCCACCGAAGACTCTGCCAGGTTAGCTTAAGCTTATATCTCTTAAACCGTATAAATTGTGTATTTGTGTAAAACTACATATGGCTACTACAAAATGAATATCCCCACGCAAGTTGTTCTCCCAATAAAATATAAAATGACATTCGCAACACAACACAACTCTACACGCACAGGCACCAACAACTACCCAACCCATGTGAAAGCTTTCCCAAAATATTTAAGAAAAGAAAAAAAAAAGGTAAACCATTGCAAAGAATCAATACAATTGATAAAATGCTTCGATATTTACTCAATTTACTATGTATTTATATATAATCAAATGCAATATTTAAGCCGATGGAAACTTTTGTATGCAAAATGAAAACGTTTGTGTTTACATTTATCATATCGATGTTCTCGATACATAACCCAGAATAAATTCGAATGCTTACGAAACATGATTTCTAAGTTGCTTGCATAACATAAATTAAGATTACATAAGCAACCAACAAATAATTGATCATATAAGCAAACAAAAACTCTTATAATAAATGTATAATAAAACTGCATAATAAATGAGATATTTATAATTGGTATATAAATCAATTGCCATTTTGCTTTTTGCTAATTGGACTTTTTAATGCGTATTCATGATTTCATTTAATGAATTGGGGGAAATATGTTCATAAACAGGTACATGTGCGACAACATTTCTTTTTGTGATAAGATTGATTTATAACTTGCACTTAAACTGGAACTAAAGAAGCCTGATTGGAGCCTTTGATTTTCTGAATGCGGAAATATCAGAGGAGGAAGAGGGTCCCAACGTGGATCAGCAATAATCTATAACTTTATTGTTTTCAAACATACTCTCTGAGATACATATGTCAATTATTATTTCAGATCTACGATTTTGCATTTAAAAAAATTACCCTTCAAGAAAATAATATAACTTTATTGGTTCTCATTTACAGCGAAGTATGGTAATTTCGTAAGGTTTCAGAACTAAAATTTTTATTGTGTAAAATAACACTTACATCTATGCTATAGGAACGTTCAAAATATTAGTATTCAAAATTAAAATTTTTAAAATAATACACAAACATACAACAATATAATATTATTTCATATAAATCTAACATATCTGGAAAAATTATTTAAAATAACGTTACCTTAAAATCTATTATAAAAAAAACTTCCCAAGAAACAAAAAAAAATAATTTAATTTTATTAGTTTTACCAACGGTCACAATAAAGTATAACGGTAAAGTTACTTTGTTAAATTATTTACTTCGTCAAAGTTCGTTGTTCCGTTTGTTTGCATTAAGAAATTCCGAACTTGGAACACTAAACCGGAATGTCGAAGTGGAACACGCAAAGTATGGTATTTTCCGAAAATCGCAGCGTTGCCAGAAATAGCGGTTACGAGTAACCAGCCTTGCCAGACTGTGCGGTCGCAAGCAAAATATCATCCCTAATTGTGAATCACAAACTAAAAATTAAGTATAAAGTTAAAACACACCCACTGTAAACACACTACACAATGGCCGCCACCCTCAAGCCCTACCTGACCGCCGTGCGCCATTCGCTGACGGCGGCAATGTGCCTGCAGGACTTCCCCTCCCAGGTGGTGGAGCGACACAACAAGCCGGAGGTGGAGATCTGCTCTAGCAAGGAGCTGGTTCTCACGCCCGTTGTCGTGTCCCGAAACGAGCGCGAGAAGGTGCTCATTGAGCCCTCCATTAACTCTGTACGCGTTAGCATCGCGGTAAAGCAGGCGGACGAGATCGAGCGCATTTTGTGCCACAAGTTCACGCGATTCATGATGCGCCGCGCCGAATCCTTCATCATTCTGCGGCGCAAGCCCATCGAGGGGTACGACATCAGCTTTCTGATCACCAACTTCCACACGGAGCAGATGTACAAGCACAAGCTGGTCGACTTTGTCATCAGCTTCATGGAGGAGATCGACAAGGAGATTAGCGAGATGAAGCTGGCAGTAAATGCTAGGGCTCGCACCTGTGCCGAGGAGTTCCTCAAGCGCTTCTAGGTGAGTCTTTCCGGCTTCTGAAGAAACTTACTGAAACTCGAATATCCATTTCAGGTCAATGGGCTGCTTGTTACGACGCATTTAGTATTTCCATATCGGATTCAAGAATAAAGACGGCTTTTTTATTATGTATTTTACTCGAAATGAAGTGTGCTCAATTCCCGACCCACCACATTACCACGGCGTTCTCATAAATCACTTCCTGATCCGGCCGCAGCTTATCCTTTTCCGGAGGCCTTTGTGCCTCCTCAATAGTTGCCGTGCAGTTCAAGGTTATATCGTCGGCTGTATCGTTACCGATGAAGTGATACTGACCCGAACCGGTGGCTAGAATTGGCAGGATCGGATTTAAGGCGATTCCGTTGCAGCAATCAGTATGCAGAGGCAGTGGGGTTGCTTCCTTGTCACCACCAAGATCCCATATATTGAGGGTACCTCTCGTGTCGCCGCTGAGCAGCCAACTGTGATCTGCAGTGAAGTCGAACTGAATGCGCTGGTTGGTATCCACGTTGCGTTGGAACTCGGACACCGGAGACTTGTAGTTGCGCATGTCCCATTGCAGCAGTTTGCCGCATTTCCGTGCTCCGCTGAATAAGTACCACTCCCCGGACGCACCCTCAGAGTACCGCAACTGGGTGATTCCGCCCTTGTGACCACCTAGGGTGAATAGCGGTCCCTGCTTAGGGCTGCAGCGGAGATCAAAGTGTTGGATGTAGCCGTGCCAGTTGCCGCAAGTAAGTGTGTTTGGACTTTCACTAGTTTGCGCAATGCACGAGATGGCGAACTTTACTGGATAATCATCGCAGATTCGCCCGGGTCTGGTATAGGGTCCATGGTTAAAAGGTGCAAGATGTTACTGCGCATGGCGCTTACCTGTTCGTATCGAAAATCTTAATGCAGCGCTTGTAGCCCGCAAAGATCCGCTGCCCGTCGGCGGAGAAGGCCAGCGAGATGGCCGCCATGACTTCGTCAACAGCGTCATACCCACTGTAGCTGCATCGCAGCGTCCCATCAAAGGCATCCCACATGTGGATTGGCTCGTGTTGGCGCGAGGCCAGCCAGCTAAAGGCGAAAGGAAGTTGTTATTTAATAATATTGGAATTATTCGCAGCTAAACACTACTCACAAGCAGGATTCTGGCTGCTGGCTATTCATGTGAGGGTACCAGACACAGTCGTAGACCGTGCCGCCTTCGGGCACGTGCACCGCAGACTGGAGCTTCGTCAGATCGCGTGCCGTCGTTTGCATCGTTGGTGTAGAGTAGACATCGGCGGGCAGCTCCATAACATGCATGCCGTCAAGATGGACCGGCACTAGTAGGCACGTCCCATCTGGGGACCAGTAGCAGCCTTTGGTGTAATGCTGCGCATCTGCGGACGAGGTCCAGCAGCGCCGTCCCAGCTCGATTATTCTGCTTTGAAAATACTCAATGGGGGGAGGAGCTGCTTCTGACTCAACTAAAGCTTCCGCCTGCGCATCCGCCGCGTCTGCAGTCGCCGGTATATTCGCCGTTGTGAGCTCCAAAGTGTCCTCTATGGCGATGATGCGATCGCTCTCATCTTCCTCATCGTCGTCTTCCAGCGAGGTCTCTTCTAACACGCTCGTCCCCATAGCTTTGGTTGTGTTTACGGATGTGTTGTACGCCTGCAGCTTCAGTTTTAGTTTCTCCGCATCAGAGAGAGTGATACTCAGTTTGGGCATCGACATGTCCACGCTTGACGTGACCATGGTACTGCTAAAGCTTACATTGTGGTTAAGCAGCGACGCCGACATATCGTGATCCTCCTCCATGTCGCACATGTTGGTGCTCAGGTTTGGTCCTGAATGTTTTGCCATGGAGGAGCCTGGTTATCCTCTTTCTTCGCAATATATTGTCTTGTTGTGTCGTTTTTTGGGTGTTACAATAATTCTTTATTATACTGATTATTCTTTGTTTACCTCAAAAAACTTTAAATTGGCGATAGTGTGCCCGCGGTCCCTTCTGTTGTTATTATCAAAAAAAGTATATTTTAGACTTCACTGGCTGGGCACACTGGAACCCCCGTGACAGAAAAATCTGGCAACACTTCTCGAGACGTTGAGTTGCCACATTTTTACAGTCTTGGCTGGCTTACGATACATCGATATGTTATCGATGCTCTGGCGGCATATGGAAGTTATATTCAAACTGCTGCCTGTACCTATTATTATTATTACTATTTCTGCCTGTTGAAGTTAACATCAAAATTATTCGACTTAATAATTTAGCATTTATATTTAATAATAATTATATGGTATTCACCCAAAATATATAGATATGTACATATATGTATAAACTTTTCTCTAGTTTCATCTAAATCTTTATAATTAATTGTATTTGGCCTATAAAAATCAATTTAATACAGTTTTTCCCATCATATCTTTCTCATTTAAAAAAATGAAACTCAATTATTTAGTCTACACATATATTTAAATGGAATTCAAAGGCTAAAACTAAAATTGCAACGCCGCTAGGATACCTAGCAGCAGTATGTGATTAGTAATGAAAAGTCCCGATGCCTGGCTTAGTACCCTCCGCTCCAACTGGTAAAACATGGCAGAGACGCTAAGGGGTAGGGCCACCTGCTGCTCGGAAGCATCGAACTCCAGGTCATGCCTATGGCCCAGTACTAGCCGTGCGCTCTCCAGTACACGTTGATGAGGGGCTGCTCCGTCAAGCAAAGCCAGATCCGCGACATGGAATTCGTATCTGACGCTCAAGAACATATTTCGACAGGTCAGGCTCTGCTGGACATCATCGTAAACTCCCAGTACCGAAGGCGGAGTTTCGTTCGGTTTCTCGGGGTAGTGCAGCTGCAAGGGCAACCACTTTTCCGGCTGTGGTCTACCTAGCTGCGAAACGAACAAGTGCCTTACCTCCTCCAAGGAGCTGCAGTTGTAGGGCAATAGCTGGCTCCATATCCGGGACTGCAAGCTGTCACAGTAATCAGTGTGGTTGGCATTTTCCTGGAGAAGAGGCACTGCTTGGAGAAGCTGGCACTGTTTTACAATATCTACACCTAGGCGCAGGACTTCTTTTTGATCCAGCGTAGATTGGCAGGACATTTCTCGAAACTTCCGTGTGAGCAGGGGCAGCCAGTGAAAGTCCTCCAAATTCTGCGGCGCATTAAAGTAGCTTAATAGCTTCTGCTCCTCGCTATTGTTCTGTGGCAAAACTCTGGAGACGATTACTGGCGAGCCCGGCAAGTATCCCAGTGGACTCGAAGTGGGCTTAGCATATGACTCATTCTGAGCTATAAAATTCACTTTATACTGCAGCCACAGGGGTTCGTTGTCATCCCCCGAAAATGGTTCGCCTTCAATCAAGACTTTGATCCCTATGATATTCGTGAAATTGTGGGTCACCTGAATTTCCACTTTCTCCGCCAAGATGTCCAGTTGTGTATCATTTTCACGCTCTAGGCAATGGAATTTTCCGTCGTCCCCTTTTTGACACACTTCGATGGCTAGACCCTCCGTATCCCGCTCGTCTCTATCACGGGGTTTGGGCAACACCTCATGTGTGGCTGTGAGATTAAGGATGCTCCAGAGACTCTGTTGCAGCTGAAAAGAGTTCCTCATCATGCAGTTGCTGCTCATTGGCTGCAAGTGTCGAATGGACTGTTTCAGTTGGCAATGCGGGCCCTCATAGGTTGTGGGCAGGTCAAAGGTGGTCAATTGCTTGTCCTCTGAATGCAGTAATTGCAATGCCTGCCTGAACTTGTAGTGAGATTCCGGGGATGGAGCCTGCGCGGGTGAGTCGGTTTCGTAGGCTTCCAACAGGTCCGGCCATCTCCGATAATGCGAAGCATCAAAATCTGCGATCAGGGGCGGCGTCTTGGCGGGTTTCGTGTTGCTGCGAAAAACACATAGCCACCCGTCGTTAATCTGGCAGGTGGGCAGACCGTGGGTGTACTGGAAGTCCTCGAGTCTAGACTGAAGCAGGGGCAGAGCAGCTTCCGAGTGGCAATCGAAGACCCGTCGAGTCTCGGGCGGGCAGTCACGGTCACAGCAGCAGTTCAGATCGCACTTGCTCGACTGCAGATCGCAGGAGCAGTAGTAATGTGGGTTTTCCCTTAAAATCAGCGGATGGTCAGGAGTTTCAGTGGCATTCAAGGGCTGTACTTCCGCCGTTGGAGCCGATGTTGTGGTGGTTGCTGGTGCTTCTGTAGCCCTGGGGCGAGGTGGAAAGATGTTGCCAGGTGTGCTAGCCACCTCGGGCAATGGGCTGATGGAGCTGCCAGTGTCACTGCTGACTGCAATCGTGGTAGTTGGAAAATCAGTAGTTGTGGGGGGGACTGTTGATGTAGGATTTGATTCGTGAGAAATTCCTATTTTAAGTGAAAGGGCCGGTAATGTGGCCAGGCACAGCATGGCTATAGGCAAGAGTCTCTTCATGGCTACTTAAACTCTACGCCGTAGTCTTCAAACTTCCGAAAGATTAAGCTCAGATCAACGATTACTTTTCCAGAGCTGAGGGTGTGCAGTTTGTAACTAAAGATAAAAAAGGGGAGTCAGGAAATGAAGTAGATAGAATTCACGACTTACCGCTCGACTCCCGAGTAGAGTAGATCCGTCTTGCTAAGGGCCGCTCCCCCGCCTCCGAATTGCTCCCGGATCGACTGCCACCAGCCGTTGGGAGCTACCTTCCAGGTGTTGATCTCCAGGCGATGTGACCCTGGCGTGGTCGGCACGTGCACAAAGCCGTAGCCGACAGGCCAGGACTGCTGCAGGACGTTGACAGCGTACACTTCCACCAGCAGTCTGGGCCAGCCGAGGACGGATGCGGCACTCAGGTGGATGTCCAGCGGCTGGGCAAAGTCAGAGCAGTTCTGCAGCCGGTGCGAGCCCACGTGACTCTGACCCTGCACCTCGCCCTGAACTAGGCGCCAGGCGTTACCTTCCGAGAGGAAGAGAATCAGGGGTAGGTGCTTTGAGGCCAGGTGAATTGTGCCGCACTTACCGCTTTGCAGACTCCACTTGCAGTACAGGTGCGGCTCCGCGAAGTCAACTGCTTTCAATATCTGTCCGATTATGTGCACCTCCGCCATTAATTCATCAAGCTTGATGCCCAAATGATACCTTCTAGCCGAATGGGTTTCGTTTGACAGCTAACCTGAACTTTTCCGTTTGTTGTTTTGGCTGTTTTGGCACCTGTCCGTTGGCAACGTTACCGGACAACAGGGCTGAGGCTGCCAACTCAACCGGTGCAAGAACTGGTTCAAAGAGCCTAAGGGTGGTGGTGCCGCTAGGACTTAAATTTCTTTAGCCTTTATATAACGTTGTACATAAACACAATAACCTCGATAATAGTCTGATAATAATAGATAATCATAAGGATATTATTTTTTATATATTTGTTTACACCTTTTATTGAAAATGACAAGCAGAGAATGACTTATGTAGGATAAATAAAGTCATTAAATTTGATTTGAATAAATTTTATACTTAGGTAATCAAAATATGTAAGAAAATTGCATTTGAGTGTGCACAACAGTGAAATGTCCGGTTTCTGAAGATTTGCTTCAATGCTTTTCCAGGGGCCTAAAAATATTGTAGAACATACATAGTATGTAATTATTCCCTTGCAGGGTATTTTACTCAGAAGCTTGCAACACAGTAAAGGAGTTCTTTCCGACCATATATGTTCTTGATCAGCATCAACAGCGGAGTCAATCGAAAAATGTCGGGCAGATTTGTTAACCTAATGATAACTAGCACAAAAAAACCTTCCGAATTGGATTAAAATTCGGCCTGCCGATCAAATTGCAAACTGCAATGGTATGCAACTTCGGCTTCCCGAAGACAGCTTTTTTGGTTTGTTTATTCCTTTTTGTGTAGTTTCATCAGTAAAAGGAACTATTTATTGTTTTGATATAGCTAAATATTGCTGAACTGTATATACCGTAAAGTTCCTCTTAGATACTGTTGCTTACATAATTTTATTGTCTAAAATTTTTTAATTTTTAATTCTTAAAAAATTTTTTTAATAATTTAAACTAAAAAATTTTTGCAATGCAGCACAGCACCATGAAACTAGTCCAAAGAATTCACTTCAGGGAAAACCATGGGTCTTCCTTCACCTGCGGGATATTGTATCTAATCTTGACGGGCGCAAGAATATGCATGATCATGTGTTTGCACTCGCTGGAGGCTGATGGCGTCTTCGGGAAGACCAGCGATTGATTGATGCGTTTCAGCAAGATGTGCACATTGGAGCCGTCGTAGGGTAGACGTCCAAACACCATCGCATAGCAGACGACGCCACTGGCCCAGATGTCCGACATGAAGGGATCATAGGCCACGCCTGACAAGATCAAAGGATAATGCATCATGCCTAAAGTGGGCGGAAAACTTACCCTTCAGAATCTCGGGGCTGGCATAGGCGTAGCTGCCGCAGAAGGTCTTGGAAAGGATCACTTGGTTGTCCGAAGTTCTGGTGTCCTTGCGCGCAAACCCAAAGTCTATAAGTTTCAGGTTCCAGTTCTCGTCCAACAGCAGGTTCTCGCACTTGATGTCGCGATGCACCACACCCTTGCTGTGGATATACTCCACTGCGCTGATAAGCTGCTTGAACAGCGCCCGCGACTGCGGTTCATCCAGGAACTTCCGCTCCCTCACATAGTCCAGCAGTGTTCCGTTTTCTGCCAGCTGCATAATCAGGTAAACCCTATGGAAGACGTTTAATTACGGAACCAGAAACAGAGTAAAACACTATCAACAAAGAACCATTATCTCCATTCGAGAGGAGGTCTTTGCTCGTTTCTTAGGGACTTAAGACAGACTCACCTGTGACTGGTCTCGATGCTCTGGTAAAAGGTGATCAGGTTCTCATGGTGTAGACCCTTCACTGCTTCGATCTCGCGCGGCAGGAACTTCTGCGTGTACTCCGATGGAGCCTTGACCTTCGAGATGATTTTCACTGCCACCCGCTTGCCATATTCCTCCGAGAAACCGATCTTGACCTTGGCGTAATTCCCCGTGCCAATCACTTTGCCCAGAATGATGCCATGCTCCTCGAGAATAGTTTTCTGCGGCTTGGCCTTCTCGTCGACCTTGGTTATGGTTCCAGTACCCGACGATGACCTTGGTTGCGGCCGGTCGGCAAAGGTATATACCTTCTGCTCCTGGCGACGACCCGAGTTCTGGTCAGTGACGAGGTCTTGAGATGAGTTGGCTCCGATGACTAGCGAAGGATATGGTGTTTTAGTGATGCCTCCTTTGAGTTAAAGTACTTACCTTCGCCTTCGGGTTTTCGCTTAGGCGCTGCCGCCATTTAATTGGGTACAAAAATTGCTACTCTGCAACTCCGCCAGTGTGCAGCTAATATTTCAAAAGGATGCCGTGACCAAGAATCATTAAAAAAAGAACATATTCTAAAATTTTCAATTTTGAAAGAGCCTCAATAAAAGTATTCTGACATTTTGTGAGAATTATTTCAAACGTGCAAGGCTCTCTCAAAGTACTAGAACAGATGTTTTTTAATATAAATTCGATCTGATTTGCGATCCGCAAGAAAATTAGTGAGTATTTAAGTAAAATTAAAACAGACAGCATAGGAAAACACGAATTTGGAGAAAATAAAAAATAAAAATATCAGAAAATAAAAAAGTAATATATGAAAAACGGTCTTCATTCATAACAACCAATTTTTTAAGAAGGGGCTCGATATGGGGTCAACAGAAGGTTGACGTGTATCTTTGTGGGTCATCCATTTGTTGTTTTTTTATGTCGTTTGCTTTTAAACGTCTGAGCATTTCCGCTTATTGCGACGCACTTCAATAACAATTTAATTAAAAACTGAAATCCTTCTCTTCCCACATCAACACGAAAGTAAGCGAATAAATACACATGTATATACAGATGTGGAAAAGATAATAACATCGAAGAGTTAAGGTTCTAAAAATTTTATTGGTTTAATAATTTAATAATAATTTTTTTATTCTTTGAATCAGAAAATGCTTACTTTCAAAATTGCTTCATAAATAAACTCTCTTTAAAAATTAAACCGTTTAATCCTACAGTTTGAAAGACCAATCAAACAAGTAAATTTTATGAAAAGTAGATTGCTGTGCTATAAAAATTATATGCAAATGTCAACAGCTAAGTATTATAAAATAGATTAAATAAAATTATTATTAGTGTGGTAAAATGATATTACATTACAGTTTACTTTATAAGTTGTTAATCTTTTAATAATAATATGTCATTCAGTTCGAATCGCCGAAGCTTTCTCCAGTGCTATTATTTTTGCGGCAACTGTACATTCAAGTGAATGCATTTTGTACATATGTTCGTCTGAAAGTAATGAATAATTATACCCTTGCTGAGGGTATTATACGTTATTTTTTACCAGAAGTTTGTACCGCTGTGAAAGCTTTCTGTATGTATCTCCTAAAGTTTATCATTAATTTTAAGTTTTTAAAAAAATGACCGAATTTATTATGCAGCTTTAAATAAGGCAACCATTTCGTGAAATACTTTCAAACGGGTTTGCATAAACTGTTCCCGTGTTAATTCTAATTGAAATGCTGTCAGTGTTTTTTTAATTGCTTTTCTTTAAGAGTACAAAAAACGAAAAGAATTAAGAACATTTGTTGGTTCAGATAATAACAACTACCATGGCTAAATTGTTCGAAATATTTCACATGTAAACAAGAAATATTTTTGTTTGTTTAACAAAACTCCCACTCGATGTCATTTTGTTTAACACTTCTTTTTTCAAGATTGTTTCATATGCAAAAGAAATCAATGATATTATTTTGTTTTTTTTTTTATAGTAATTATATTTTGTATAACATAAAAAGAGCATTTGCAAGGCTGCAAATTAATGAAAGACAATTTTTAATAATTCCACTCACCTCTCGGCTGCCGTCGCCATCATTGGTTATTAAAAGTTGTTTACGTTGTTGGTGTTCTGATGTTCTGTTGCGGAACAGCAACAGTTTTATATATTGTTATTATTACACTACACCGTACAGTGCGGCTCTGCACAAGAGCTGTGAACTCATTTAATTAAAATAAATGCCACAAAAAATAAATGTTCGGGAATGCGTTCCCCGTTGCCACAGATTTCCTCATCCCCCGGGCGTGGCAGCAAAAAAAGGCAGTGAAAAATGGACTGAAAAAATCAAAAAAAGAATTATTCAGCAATGGCGGCGCGACTTAGCGAACTTTTAGCAATTTGCACACAAAATTAAACAACCTCCGAGCTAGGGGGGAAATTTGCAAATTATAATTATTTTATACCTGGACCGAAAAGGTAAATTTGCCTTTCACTCCACAATACGCGGCGCTGGAGAGCTTTCCATAAGCTAACACACTTTCGTGGCTGTAAAAGGCACTGCCGGCGTCGGCGGTCTAGATGAGCTCCATCATCACGGAGATTCGCAGGACGGGCAAAAAGGAAATCGTGTAACAAGCGCTAGAGGCGCGGCACTGGGCCACCACCAATTAAGGCTTACAACTTTCAATTAAAAACTTTGCAGCGCATTGAAAAATGCAGAAGAGTGACAGGTAAGGACGCAGAAAAACTCTGCCGAGCTGTACTTGCATGCTTTGTAACCAAAATTGGTTGAAGGATATCGGTTTGAAGGAAAATCTCGATCGGGATCGGGATTATCGATAGTAAAGATGTATATTTCATTTTATTTATTTTACTTTGAAAAAACATTTTTTTAATTCTAAGGAATAATCTATGTAAATAGCTTTTATATTTAAAACTTGATCATGTAACCTGCAAAGCTGGGCTTGTTTTCACGGGATATCAAAAAGGGGGGCGGAGGAAAGGCCCGGTAATTCCTACCTGGGGCTATTTTTTTGCAGTTTCCGCGCGCCTTGTCTCTTGGAGCAGCCATGGTAATGTCCCGCTATTACGTTGATTTCACAATATCCTTGCACATCCTGTCCGAAGCACTGGCGGCACCGCTCGCCGGCCCGAGGCTTGCACTCCGAAACTCTGCACGGCAATGTCAAAATTGTTTGTGGCAGTTGCCACCGCAGCTGCGTTGCCTGCCAGCGGAAATGCCGCTGCACTGGACACAGAGATACAGGGACTCAAGGACCCTCCGCGCACCACCCACTTTGCATCGCCAGTTGTGGCAAACGCAGAACTGACAAAACAGCAAAAATGACAACTGAAATATGCGATGCTGGGCGAAATCAGGAGGAGAAAGGACCGCCAGAAAGGAGCGCTGGCAGGATCTGCGTTATCCCGTGGACCCTGAGCTGACTGCAAGCTCAGAGCTCTGGCATTGTGGTTTGCGTCACATTGGGTCTTCATCAGGACGCGAGCGCCATTACAGGTGGACGCATTATGAGTATCGTGATCTGCAATGAATGCTGTGCAAACAAGGTGACTGGGTCAGTGTATTTTCCGTAGGATGTTTCCCATCTGCTGTCACATTACGTCTCTGCCAGCTATAGCTTTCGACACTGTCAGCTCAAGCCTGCACGGGAACGATAAAGGATATCCCTGCTGCAATTCTTCTTGACTTATCCAGTCGGGCTGCCATCCGCCATTGCAACGTTCCCTTTTTCTCGCATTGTGCAGCCTCTTTACATTTATTGTCGTGCTTCTGCATAATAAAGCAAAGTCCATTGTTGTGGTCAGTTCTGGTTTCACCCGAGAAGACCAACATGTGTAAGGACTGGCAATTGCCGGGTTAATATGCTGTTGGCCCTTCGTGTATTTGCTTAAAGACGAAAGTGGACTCATTACACGTAATGATGAAGTACAGGCAACTTAAGCTTATATACATTTATTTCTCTATATTTACATTTACAACACAACTGTACCCTACTTTAATTCTTCGCCAAGATTCATTTCTCTCCACACTCCACACTCTTAAAGCCCATAGTTTCCCCATGACCCGCCCTGTCTGGACTTATTCGGATGATATAATATTAAACCCGTTTTTAATTGAAAATTAATTGAAATAACAATTGCAATGGCTCCAATTTATCCGGCTGTAGGCTGTCCTGACCCGATCCAACCTCCCTCGACATCTCTATTTCCATCATCATAATTCCTTTGGCGAATTTATTCCAATTCCGTATGATGCCATTTCAATTGGCATTTATGCACTCACAAATATGTACATATGTTGTTTGTCTGTTTGTCGAGATAATTTGTAATGGGTTAATGCAAACCAAAAATGCATTTATCAGTCATGCGAGTGCCCTCTGTACTTGAAGCTCGAAATCAATTAATACTCAATTGTAATTTACGAAGCTTTCGAATCGAACAACGAGTGCTGACATAAATTAGCCAGAGACAGAGCCCTAATTTAATTAAGTGGATTTGCAAATTTGTTGAACGTTATTAGTTGGAATTGAAATTCGTGAGTGGGCGCCTCTACTTTAGTATATAAACCTTGTATTATAGAATGTAACGACGTTTTCTATTGAGTTCTAGGAACAATGTTGTAAATGAAAAGTAACCATTTTTCTGTTAGCTTTTTTCTAATACATATATGTATCTGTCTCCAACGATGTCACCTGAGCGACAAGGCAACACATTTAGTGGCCTCTTCGCTTCCAGCTATATTCTGGGCCTACTTTGTCAACTGAGCATTCTACATTTTCAAATCAAATTAACTGACTTTCATTTCAGTAAAAAGGAAAAAATATATGTAAGGCTCCCCTACAAGCAGACTTGTTTTGGATTTCCATTTTTTGTCGAGTGAAAATGTACTTTTGTCGCCATTTTCTTTTGGGTAATTCGAAGCCCGTATCGGCAACAAGGACTCCATCGCCTGCATCACCATCTCGGAATGGTTGAAGAGGGAAACGAAACTGTGCAGGAACAGGAGCTGCCATTGGTGGGGGCATCTCGAACGGCAACCAACTCAGGTCCTTTGAAATACATTTGACAGGGCATTATGTTTCACAGGCGGCTGCTGCTGGATGCCAGGAGCTTCCGTCATGAAAATGATTTTTATTAAAATTCGGTAACAATTACAGCTTGAGTGGGGGAAGTGGTGCTAGGCTTCGTGGAGGTAAATTTACCAGAAGACGCCTCACTTGCTTAGCACTTATTATGCCTGCTCTTTCTGGCATGAGTCCTTTCTGCCTTGTATATGACCCCGCATTGAACAACATTAATAATTCCTTCTGTATTGGAACAGCTTTTTTTGTTGCTTTTTGTATTTTTTAAAATTTAGAGGACGAAACTCTTAGAAGTTTAAAAATCCAAACGAATTTTGTTTTTTAGTATCCTTAAAGTTTCTAAGAATGTTCTCCCTAAAGTATATATCTTTATATTCATGTTAAACATGTTAAATATTGTATATTATGTAATTCTTAAGTTTCTTCAGGTTATGTAAAAAGGATCTTGATTCTGTGCCCGCTGAGGCCTACTTGCAATATATTCAGTTACCACATCAATCGAAAGGGCACAAACAGAAACAGGTATTTCCCGATGGGCCTACAAGGACTTCCCTCTTCTCCTCAGTTCGTCTCTGTTTGAATTCTTCCTTTCGGATCCCCCAGCTGATGTTGCTGTATTGTTAGCATATTTTATGCAATGACAATGGCTTTGGCCTCGCCACTGTTGGTAGTTTATAAATCATTTGAGATAAGCTGCTGCACAACGTGCAGCACCTGATGTCTTTTTGAGAGGATGCCGACCCCATGCCGGCAACACGATTCACCCACCCCAGCCCACTCCAGTCCACTCCGCTCGACTCTGCTCCAGCCTGCTCCCCGCCATTACCCAAGCTCTTTCCTGGCACTGGCCACGATGGAGTCTTGTATGTTAAAAACTGCAGACAGCGACTGAATGGGTACAAAAACTGAAAAAGGTACGGCCGTCCAGGGGGAGGGAGAGAACATAACAAAATTGAAAAACAAATTGCAAAAAGAAAAATATAACGTTAGCAAAACAAGAGCATCTATATGAGGAAGAGGAAATACCCTTCAGAGAATATTTTGGGTGAAGAAAGGGTTTTGTTTAAAGAACAGAAATTAGATTTTTAATATTATGTTTGTTGTGTTTTTTCAAAATTTATAATGAGCAGAAATCTAATAACTAACAAGATGTTTATTTACTTCAAAATTAAGTTTGTCATTATGATAGTATTTTTAAAAGTTTTTTTTGGTAAGGTAAGTAAGTAGTAGTAAAAATTAGTTGGGTACTATGTATATTTGCAGACTTAAAATATTTGTTTAGTAGCCTAACTTTATTTAAATGTATAAAGTATATTAAAGTACACACTAACGCTTGTATATTCGATTTTCAGAATCTTGAATCTTTACTTTCACCAACATAAATCCTACAATGTTAAAAATAATAGTAATACTGCAACAAAAAACAATTAATACACAACGAGCTAAAGAAAATTTAATATAGATTTAATTTTGTAATGCTCTAATGTCACAAACGTGAATACTACTCGGCTATACCTTCCCTCTCAAAAAAGCGGCAGTAAAAATTGTTTGCGGTGTGTCGTAGAGCAAAAATATAAAAATGTAAATAGCATAAAACGAAAGCGTGCAACGGTAGCACTTTTCCAATACCTACATGAGGCATGTGGGGTACGGAACCCATCACCCAAGGAAGGGTGGCCCTCGGAGGCGTGGCCGTATGGGTGCCAGTGCCAGTGCCAATGCCATCACAGATCTCCTTCGTCATGACTGCGCCACGCCGCAGAGTTCAAGCTGTTTAGCTTTCATGTGACAAAGTAAATTTCAATATATTGAAATTGTTATTTAAGTAGAGTGCACGTGGAGTCAGCGGCAACTACCAGCTGTTGTCAACCCCTCCAAGTCGCCCCGCCCTCCTCCGCCCGGTCCCTTGGCTTCCTGTAAATAGTGTCATAAATAAATTGCCGTGATTTATGTGCCAGCCACCAGAGATAGAGAGCCCAAGCTGGGGAGAGAGGAGGGGGGATAATGACAACAATAACAACAAAGTCATGCTAACAAATTGCATTTTAAAATGCAACCCAAGCGATTTCCTAACAAAACCATGGAGTACAGTTGCCACAGCATATCGGAGGAGGCAGGACATCAGCGGAGCCAATATGGCGGCGCACAGCTGACTGGGAGCCTTCCGAGGGAGAAGGGCTTGTGGCAAGAGAAGGCGGGAGCAGCTGTAGGTCCTGGCCCGGTAAACGATTTAATTACGAAATAAAGTAATTTTTTATTGAATAACCGCCAAAGTTGATGGAAAATCGATTTGGCAACTGACCGTCCATATATACATGCACTGGCAAAAAAATATAGATATAAGCAACTATAAATATTGCTCAGTATCCTTTGTCGAAATCAGAACTAAACTTCCCAGTATGAACTTTTGGGTAAAGTTTGTATTATGTTCAGATCGCTTACGTGGCCAACTTCAAAGTGATTTTTTGCTAAACTGTTTGTAAATGTATGTAAACAAAATTATGATGTGTTTTTAAGTATACATCCTTCTACTCATATCGCTCGATTGACTAGAGTTTTGTAAACCCTTTTTTAACTAACTGAACAAATTAACTAAAGAAATTAACTGAACAAATGCAAGGCTGCAGCAGAGAATAACTTATTATTCGGAGTCACCCTGAAAAACTATTTTTGTATATCAATTTAAGTTAAGTGTTATTTTAAAACGAAATATGTTTTGAACAAATTAATAATAATACGTTTTTACCAGGTACTTTTATTTTAAATCAAGACCGTTTGAAAATTGTTAGAATATAGTTTGCAGAAATACTATATAATGTACTTTATTTTCTAAGATCTTTGTATGGATAATAAATATCTTTACCTACGCAAATGTTAGTGAATAATTTCAAAATGTTGACGATTCCGTAACATAATTAAGCTCATAAATACTATATTGTTTTCCAAGTTTCAGTATCGATACCATTAAAATATTACTGGTAGTTTATTCTGAAAGTCAAGAGTATTTTTACTTATCTACGTTTTCTGTGTGTGTACTTAGCTTTTAGTGGCAGTTTTAATGGCTTCAAACTAATCGATTTTCAGTTTCGGTTTGGTGGGAAACAGCTTACCAGCGCTTTGATGAGTCCAGTTTCTCAACGTTAATGGTAATATCCGACTGGCATAATTTTTAATTTGTGTGATTTCATAGGAATTTCCGTAAGTCAGAATAAAAAATACGTCTTTCATTGAGAATCATTGAGAAAATTGAATTACACTTTCTATAACTTTAACTTTTATTTCTTTTATCTTCTCTTTGTACTTCTCTGTGCTTTATTTTTAAATTACAGTTGCCTGTTTCGATTAGCCTATGGTATTTGCAATTGCATCATCGATTTAATTACAAATTAATTGCTTTATCATTGGCAACCGATTGGCCGTCATTCAGAGCAGACACTGCGATGGCATGGCCTCAATGTGCCATGCCACAAGCCCACACCAGGCCAGCTCCCGCCCGCTCTGATTTCCATGGACGCCACCCATTTGACTAAAGCCTTGGTCAAGTCATCAAGCGAATCGCTGGCAGCTGCCGTTTATTTTTACATTTCGCGTTGGGGCTGCATTACTTTGTAATTATTGCGCAAATGGTTTGTTTGCATATTGATTACAGCTGCAAAAAGCCAAGCACTGGTCACCCTGTCCACCCAGATTCACCCCCAGGTCCGGGCTGGTCAGTAGCCGCAGAGCATGGCGAAGGCGTGTACCGGGCAGGCACTGGCCACATGGGCACCGAGGCCTTCACCAATCCCCGCCAACTTCCAGAATGTGCCCTTTCAATTATCGCGAAATTAAGTATATATGTACATATGAATCCTTTACTACAATGGTAAAGAATCGATAATAAATACGATTGATATATGAAACATTCGTGATTTATTATTATTTTTCAGTTTATGCGAATTTATACACTCAGAACGAGGTGAAGTTATAATGTTTGTAAACTTATAATTGTAATTATTAATTATTTATCTTGTAGTAAATATATCTTATGTTAAGCTGTGTTTGAAGTTTCTGTCCATTCTCCGGTTGCATCCCATTGAAAATACCACTGTCTACTTTTGATGTCTGTGTGTTATTTGTAATTTTGATGTTTTATTATATTTTCTTGCAAGTACCTACATGCATGCAGGACAAAGCAGCTGATTTAATAGTGTCAGCCACGTCCATTTTGCGCTTCATTTCATGAAACTTCTTAGAAGGCTAGTGTTTGCAGTTTCCACTATGGGCGAACCGTAATTATTTTGTTCAATCCTTGATACTTTATACATGATACAACAAAATATTAAAAACCTATACCTTCTATGTTTATTTATCGCTTTACTTATAGTTTTCATACGAATCATCTATATGAGTCGGTTGACCAACGGATTCAGTCCATAAATCATACAAAATATTAAATAACTCGAGTAAAATTGTACACTTTCCATGGTGCAGTGCAATCCTCCTATCGAGCCCTTTTTATGTCCTCAGGAAGTATAACCTCACAGGCTCCTTTGTCATCGCTGCTGCTGTCGGTGTGGCTACTGGCCAATGCAATTGGCGGTGCAAATTCCATTATACGTAAATTTGCCACTGCTCAGACCAGGCAATTTCCCCTGATTTAATTTTAGTAGCAAAGCAACCACAAAGAGACGGGCGGCAATATGAGTGGCGAGTAGTGGTTCTGAAAGTAAATCAAACTGGCAAGCTAGAACGGATATATACAAAAGGGGCCAAGATTTTTGATGAATCTTGTTCTTGGAAAATTAAAACAAGCAAGGTTTTAAAAAAAGATTTGTTAAAAATAACTAAGGCTATTTCAATGGATAGCTGATATGTGAATAAATAAATAAAAATAAATATAAATTACTAAGACTAGAGAATTGCATTCTTTAAATGGTAAGGGCTTACTTATGTATCAATATTCTAGCAATATTCGTTAATACAGTAAATGAATTAAACAAAATTTTATATATTTAAAAATTAGTTAATAAGATTGTATAGTCTGGAGGTCAGCGCTTAAGATCTATTACTCGTGGCTTTCTGACTCGTAGCTAAGGTTATATATAGAATATTCATACTCTTTAATAGTAGCTTTCTTCCTTGCTACTTTCTTATTTGTAAATTTCTTATTTGTATATTTCTTGTAGCTTTCTCACTTTTTTCTTAATTTTCAGTATGTCTATGACAAGCCTTTTTAACTTAGGAGTCATGGACTTAGGTTTCATCGTTTAAGTCCAATCGGAAAACAGCCTGAGAACGAGTCAGCGCTGTCTACCTTGTGGACCTGCCTGTAATAAACCTGCCTGTACCGCTGTATTATATTTGGTAATGCAATTAAAAGAAACATCTACAGGTAAAAATTTAGACATTGCATTTATCGGCTTAACTGCTTTAGTCCAATAAATAACGCTTCTTACCCTCTCTTATTACACCTGAAGCCATAATAAAAATCTCAGAATGTCGCACATTAAGAGAACCACTAAGAACTCCAGGAATGAGACGCTCGGGAGGACTTCACAACTGCCATCGAAGTTAAGATCAGCGGCAAAGATCGACGATGTTCACAGTGCAAATAGCGGAAGCTTTGTATACAGCCCGAAGCCCAAGGCCGAAGGCCCAGCGAAGCGGCCTTGCCCAGTGCGAAAGCAGTCGGGCAGGAAGGCAAAGGAGCAGCGAACCATTGAGAGTTTCCGGAACATCGACTTCTTCGGTAACCGCGACTCGAACAACGTATTGACAGTACAGAATCTTGAGTTTCCGGACGCGAACATTGCGCGCACTGAGCTGAGCAAGCGCGACGAGTGCGGCAAGAATGTGGTCCGGGGCAGGGGCCGGGACTTTGGCAGCACGAGCAACTCCCACTTCAGAGACGGGGTGGAGACCGTTAAGATCAAAGAGACCAGCTGTTCTGCGACCAGTAAGGTGCACAAATCGCGGTCCGAGAGCTTCCAGCGGCAAAGCTGGAGACCGATAATGGTGGGTGCACCGGGCTCAGAGGAGCTGGTGGACTCGGCTCACCAGCCCTCCACCCATCCGCCCAACTTTCAGGGCGACGAGTGGAACCGCCCGTGCTCGGCCAGCTTTGTGGCTGGAGCACAGCGGGCTCGCATGGGACGCTGCCCGAAGGACTACGAGTTGCTGGCCAAGCTGACGTCGGCGCGCAAGAAGTTCTTCCTCACGCAGGATCCGCGCAAGCTCCACTGCCTGATTAATCCAGTGGCTTTGCGCCACAAGCCGCTGACGAAGGAGGAAGAATTTACCCTGATCGGGAATCTAGTCAAGCATGGCGACAATCTCTGTGCGAGCACCGGTTCGGAGACCTCCGAGACGCACATCTGCGAGGTTATTGACCTGCAGAACCCGATGGGTCTGGACTTCCACGGCATGGACTACAAGACGACCTACGAGCAGGACGAGATTGAGCAGCAGAATGCCCTGACCTTCTGGCGCGTCCAGAGGTACATGGCGCGCCGCAAGGCGAAGAAGAACACGAAGGTGAATGTGGAGAAGGAGCTCAAGGAGGAGCGCTTGGCGGTGCCGCGGCGCTTCAACACTACGATCAAGGATGTGCCGCCGGAGGAGCGGGTGTCACCGCGATCTGATCGCCTTGTTTACTTGTATCGCAGTCCGGACAAGCCGGCCACCAAGCGCAAGATCGAGGAGGAGGGTCGGCGCCGGGCGGCACGCTACAAGGATATCTACTTGCGAAAGAAGCAGCGCGAGGAAGAGCAGCTCCAAGAGCGCCGCAAGCAGGAGGTGGCCATCAAAGAAATTCAGGGCCGAACGGTGGCCGAGAAGGACCTACGCGACGACGTCGCCGTCATCGACGACGCCATTGAGCGCAGCTTCCGGAAACATGTGGAGCTCAAGCCCGTCATCCGCAAGCGAAAGGTCTTCCCCAAGACGCTGACGGAGACGGAGCGCCTGAAGGCAATCATGCACCGCGAAGACTGTGTGCGTCGTGACAAGGCCAGGGTCACCCAACAGTTCTTCCTGGAGCGCACAGGGAAACTTAAGCACCTGCCGGACGCGGAGCAGAACCTGCGCTGCGAAGATAGCATCGAGGGCAGCGTGGGCTCCACACCCAGCGAGCAGAGCAGCGATGACGAGGACTACCTGCAGGTGGGCAAAATAGGCGACAAGTTCCAGCTTCGCGGCTTCCACTTTAAGCACGGCGACGGTCTCCGCGGGAAGCTGCATCGACACCAAATCATGAAAGGACAGCGCACGGTTAAGGGCTGCCTGACGCGGGACGAGTGGCTGAATCAGTTGGTGCCCCACAAGGAGCCCATTAAGCTGGACGTCGAGCGTGGGATCATTAAGGTGCCTAACCTGAACTTTAATCCTCATGGCGAACTCTGAGCTTAAGTTTTGGATTTTTCCGTAAATTTTTTACAGGTTCTCGATCCTGACGATCCCAACCTTGACCTCTTCCCCCCCGAGCCGCTGCTCATGAGGCGGCGCGAGCGCCAGAGTGCCGTGAGGGAGTTCATCGATCAGCGATTGGGCCTACATTACCACCGCCGACACCGCAAGAACCTGAAGCTGGTCAAGCCGAAGCCGGCCTACAACGTGCGCAAGTTCAATCTCATCCGCTACGTGTTTCCCGAGAAGGTTCTGGTGCCCGATGATCGAGTGCCGGTCGAGGAGATGGAGGTGCTGGACTCCACCAAGGTGAACACCACGCAGGAGTACCTCAACCTCAAGCAGGAATTAGCCAAGTCCAAGCGGCATAAGAAGAAGCTGGCCCGCATGCAATTGCTTGGTCTGCCTTGCATCGAGAAGGAGCAGTTGCGGTTGGCTGATCCATGTCTGGAGGCGGAGGAGGAAATAGACGTGGATTGGGTGCCCGTTCCTGAGCCTCCATACGACGAGAAGCAGGGCGAGGGCGAGGCGGCGAGCGAGCGAGAGGAGCGCTTAGAGGCCGGGTGCGACCGAGCTCCACCTAGTCTTCACGGCTTCACTCGATCTCCGACCATTCAGCGGCCCACTTCTGCCGCCATGGTCAACACTCGTGGACGATTCCACGCTGGTGGTGGGAGCCAGCCTGCCCGCTATCGGGGAAACATGCCGGCACCCAAGGAACGTGAAAAGACCCTGACAATACACCCGCGACGAAAGCGCGACTATGCCGCCGAACGCATTCCATCGGCCATTTTCAACGAGGTCCTGAAGACGTCCACAGTGCCACTGCTGGAGCAACCGGAACCGGAGAAGCTCCGCTTCGCCAATGTGCGGACCAAGAAGCGTCCGTATACGGACCTATTTGAGGCACGCCATCATCACGACCACTGGGCCCCGACCCAGGTGAAGAACGTGCATGTCCAGTACCAGCCGAAGACCGTGGTCCCAGAAATCACCAAGGAGGCCAAGAAGCCACCGAAACCGGTGGCCAAGTTCGAAAGAGCTAATCCGCCCAGCAGCAAGTATGTGGACAAGGACCTCACCATGCCCAGCTATGACTTCGAGAAGATGATAGCCGACCATTTGGCCGTCACCCGCACCGACAACAAGGAGGCTGCCGGCGAAGTCGTCCATAACCTCTGTCATCCCTACGACTTTGTCTTCCACTCCCGGGACCCAGAGGAGCTGGCGAAGCTGGACTTTCCCGGACGAAAGCAGTACCTAGATCTATTGCGAGAGACCCGCGAGGCCATTTACGAGACGAAGGACATCGACCCGGGCGAGGAGTGCTTGTTGGTGGACCGGCGCGCGGTCGTCGCCGATCTAGAGGAGGATCTTAAGAGCATCGAGAACTGCCTGAGCTCCCTGAGTAGCTCGACTTGCACGGATCTATCAAACGACAGTGGCAGCTTTATTGTGATTGGGGATAAGACCAAGTTGCCCCTGGACTACATCCGGAAGCCGTTGGTGCCGTTCGAGGAGATGCGACGCGGCCGCTTTCACGCCGCGGTAATTGACGTGGAGGCAGAGGACGAGGACCCATATCGCATGCTTCCCTTTTCGGGCCAGCACAAGGAGCAGGCCGATATGTTGGGACCCAAGGACACGTTTTTTACCTTCAGCACGCGGCTGCGAAACACACTTCGCCTGCGTCTCGAGGTGCCAGTGCCGGACGTGCGCAATACTCTCCTGGGACCCGGGACTCACAAGTACTACGGGGCTGTGATCACCGACCTCGACGAGAACTACATCGAGGAACTGAAGAGTCGTGCGACCATCAAACCGTTCAAGTTCAAGACTAGCATTCAGCTTCTGAAGGACGCCATGCGGCTGAAGTACGAGTCCCTGCTGATCCAGGGCCAAATGGTGCGCACCAAGATCTACGACCGGATGAACGAGCGACACTGGGTGGACATGAAGAACACGAAGAATCTGTACGAGGCCCTGTTCGCCAAGTGGCAGAAGAAGGAGTACAACGCGTCCATGACGATGGTCTACCAGGTGAAGTCCTACTACGAGACCACGGACAAGCTGAAGCAGGAGTATCGCGACCTGGAGCGCGAGCTGATGATGCTCAACATGGACATTGTGTTCATTGAAGGCCACTGGATTCGGTGCATCATGCTGCAGAACTTCCACTACCTGATGGGGGACCAGGACTGGCGCGCCGAGCACGACTGGATTCACTTGGTTCCGAAGTCGAAGCGCCGCGGTAGCGATGTTGAGGGCTCCGAGGAGCAGGAGCCGGAGGCGCCGGAAGAATGGGACGAGGAGGACATGGAGCTAGAGCCGTACGATATATCCATTGCAAAGCGATCTATTGTTAACATCCGTGTGCGGGACAAGGACGATGCCTGGGCCATTCGCGCCTTCTACTATGACGTTTACATGCAGAAGACCCACCCGATCCTACAGGTATTTCCCGATGCAGAGGCCTTCCTGCAAGGCCTCGAAAACCTGAAGACAAAGACCTTCATGTTGCTGCTGGAAATGCACTTCACGCTCTCCATCCACACCGAGCTGCAGGGCCGTCTGGAGACCTTCGTCGATTGGTGCACCAAGGACCTAAAGGAGAAGCAGGAGTACGTCGCTCGCAAGTCGGCCAAGAAGTTCTTCATGGAGGACCGTGCCATGGATATGGAGAACAAGGTCCACGAGTATCTGGGAAAGCCGATTGAGGACACCATCTCGGACGAGGACTTCAACAAGCATCGTGCAGTGCTGGCTGAGGTGTGGCGTCGTGTGGTCCCCGACTCAGTGCGGGGCACAAGCGACGTCCTGCCCAGCACCACCGACATGGTGGCCGCCATTAGCGACGTGGTCATGGAGATTCTTGCCAAGTTCGAGCACCTGGACATTGAGAAGGTCCGTTCGTTGGAGTCCACGTTGCGCAAGCGGCGACGCTACCACGAAAAGTTGTCAGCCCAGGCCTACCAGGTGGAGCGCCGCATTGAAATGGAGATGAAAAAGGTACGCAAGAACCTCGAGCCGCCCTACAAGAAGCCCAAGCGCGAGGGCCGTCTGCCCAGGCTCTACCTCAAAAAGAGGATCGTTCCGGAGAAGAAACAGGAGATCGTGATCTCCGAGCACACGAAGAACTTTGTGCGGGCCTTCAAGGAGGATGGCTACAGCATCGAACAAAACACGCACACGTCCCTGGTGACTGCGGACAACATGCAGGAGCAGATCGTGCCCTTCTACTTTGACCACTTCCTCAAGATCAATGGCTACACGCCCAATTATAACTTCAGGACCAATGTGGACATGCGCGACGGCAACGAGTTCAATCGCCTGAAGGTGCGCGAGGTCCTACCGGATGTCCTGCTCAGGCTGGAGATGCTGGAGGCGCAGCAAAAGAAGATCATGGAAGAGAATATCCAGCGCAACCCGAAGATGTACGAGAATGTCATATGATGAGGTTCAGGTTCCACTAAAACACCCTAACAGAGTTAAGAACACTAAATACAATCCAAGTTGACGAGCTTTCCTGTTTACTAAATTTTTAGTGGCAATAAATCTAATAAATATAATAAAATGTATTTAAGACTTATGATATACTTCAATACTATACAGAGTAAATATCACTTATTTCTTTTCATCTGTGCCTACTCTGTAAAAGTTTGTTTTTTAGATTTTCCAACTTTCAGTTCCCTCTCATTCTTTATGAAATCTGACGAACTTTGCCCGAGAAGCTTTCACTTTAGGCGCAGCTGACGCTTTTCCCTTTTTGCTCTAAACTTACTCCGCTCCAACTACCTTCTGCCTGCAGAGTTTCCCCAGAATGTTGTCCTCGCAGCGCCGTTCTGCTTGTTTGCCTTGACAGCAGCTGCAGCGGTAATTTTCATTTTCTACCTGATGTCCTACTTCATTGCCACCTGAATAGCACTCCCTCTTTTCATTTTCCTTTTGCAGGGCATAAAACTAGCTTTTCTGTTTTATTTGCACATAAATCACAAAAGTTTTTTCTATTTTTTACCATCTCCCTTGTCCTGTATGGATGGGCGGACTGTGTAGACATTGCTGCGAAACTGTGATTCGTGCCACTGACAGATGTCCTTGGCGAGGCACTCACTTACCTCTCTTTAATTCGGTTATTTTGTGTGTATTAGGATTCTTCGGAAAACCGCATTGTATTGCTACACTTTTTAAGCGAATTGCACACAAAGGCAAATCACAGACACTCTGCCCAGCCACTTTTCCCGACCTTCAGTAGTCCGTACCCCGAATCCATTAGCAGCTAATGAAGCATTAAAAAGTGACAAAAAATAAAGGCAGAGGGGGATATTCTTAACGCCATATTTCCAAGGAGCTCAAAAAGCACAGCGTGGAGTGGAACAGAAAAATAAAGTAGAGAGCACAGCGGAATAAAGGAAAAGCTGAGCGAGCGAAGTGAAAAATGCGTCAGGCTGGAGCGATGGATGACTGGATGAGTGCTTCCCGGGCACTGCGGCGGAGTGGGGGAAGGCGCGCTGAAATATAAAGGAATCACGAATTAAATACCTTTTAGCAATTAATCTGCTTAGCTAATGGACGTTTTCTGTGTAGATCCAACGACATCTGCCGGCGCGGAGCACTGGGGGAGGGTTTACATTAGGCTTACGGCCGGCTGACCAGTCAATGAAATCCCCATCGAATGGCTACTCTATGCGATGGCCGTCTAATTCATTCAATAAACGCGCCGCGCCGGCCATTGATTCCAGCTGAATCCTGGATAAACACCATCCATCGAATGGCCGTCTGTCCGGCTGACTGCCGAGCTCTCGCCACTTGTAGGTTTGCCTTTTGACCATTGAACTGCCCTGGAGTTTCATTTATCTATTGGCTCTTTTTAATTGACGACGCCAGTTGATTTTTAATTTCACTTCAGATTCTATCACATTTGATTTGATTTTATTGAGACCACTCTACGTAATTAAGCTATACATGTCGAGGTTCAGGGCTTACTTAAGTAAAGCAGACATTCCTCGAACCTAGACATGGGTCAGACCAGAAGCCATATTTGCTTCAAGATGCGTAACGCCATACGGTTTTTTAGCACTTTTTTGATATTCTTGAATATTGCGAAGCTTAAGAGAGAGAGAGCGCGGCCTCGAGCCACTGCAAAAAATATTTTGTACATGGGAATTCGTATGAATGCTGTACCCATCTTAATCATTAGATAGTCCTTTGGTCAGACTTACCCAGCATATAGTAATTTTTGTCTTGGTGTGCTACTTTCATAATTCAAAGAGGGTTTAAATTAATTTGCTTTTAACAAAACAAATTATTTTATATTATTATTTAAATTATCACTTGACACTGTTTTACGGATTAAATTTTTATTTAAATAAGCGAACCAGTAGTTTTTGGTTTTCTATTCGGCCCCAAATTTTACTTGACTGTGAATGTTCAGGTTAATTCCAAATTCGAGAGCGAGCACAGCTCCTTGCTCAGTACAAATATATTAAAAGTTTATATTTTATATATATAAAAAAAAACATATTCGACTAGGCTTAAGCATAAAGTAAAAAATGTCCATATCCATTTCCGATTGTGGCTGGAATTGAATTGAATAGGCATATAGTCTAGAAGAATCGATTAATTGGAAATCTAATTTCAGCATTTTCGAATGCATTCGCTGGATTCTTATTCATGCAAACGGAAGTTGATCATCAAAACACGGACACTGATATGCACAGCAACATTTACACAAATCAAATAATATTATAGCAACTTTATTATAATAAAAAAAAGCTTTAAACATAAAAAGTGATTTATCAATTTGTTAATAAATTGAGAAAATCTAAACTAACCATGTCCGATTTTAGTATATGTTCTGTATGTGTAAAAGTATTGTAAATGTCTTTTCAATGTATGTTAAATGGTATTTTTCAGATTATAATAAGCTTGCTTGTTTTTTTAATATCGAACATATGAATTGATCTTTGTCTTAACTATTCATGTTTATATTATTTTTATATACATAGCTCAAACGCTCAAAGGCCAGTCAATATACTTAGGCAGAAAAACTATCTGTCCGTACTTTACTCAACAAAAAGCGTAGGAACTCCAATGTTTTTCTTCTGAATGTAATCAATTTCAGTCCTTTTACTTTTTCCCTATCGCTTTACCATTACATGAATTTTTGCCTGACGTGTGTTCATTTGTAACATTTGCAGGGCTCCTGCTGTTTTATTTATGTGGCAGGTTATCATATATTTTATGCCATTATATATTGAACATATACTTATGTTGCATAACATCCGGGTCAGAGCCAGGCCGGAGTGGCAGACTCCGGCCCGGGCAGAGTCGCATAATGATAAATCATGCCTCGGCCTCACACTCGTTGCGGCTGTCATAAACAAGAACATTTGATTGAAATGATGCTTCGGGTGCCGGCCAGGGGACTCGCAGGAGGGGCTGCTCACCTGACACATTCTTCCGCCGGAGACTCCCTCCCGTCGATTCTTTTCTGCCCCGTCCATTAAAGTTTCTCCACTTGCCAGTCAAATGATTCAGATAAGTGAAATTAACTTTTTGCCATTTCAATTATTATTTTCATTTCGCCCTTTGTTATGTAATGGTTTGGCCAACTCGCATGCCTGGGCTTATTATTTTATTAAACCTGTCTGTCAATCAGCAGCCTGCCACGCTTACTCCGCCGATGTCTCTTGAAAAATGCGGTTTTGATGGTAAAGAAAAGCCTTTGACGCAGAAATATCGTCCACCAGTTGATTGACATAAATAACAAACTAAATCAATTAAGTTGAACACAAGTATCGCACTGCAGTAGTAGAGTAGGTTGGTTATTTAAAAAAATTAAGTTTATTATTATGTCAATTCCTCCAATCAATCAATCTCCTATATTCTGCCTATAATCTTTAATGACATCTTGAAGATATACATAGCTGGACTATTTGTCTGATTTTTAAATTTTAATTTTTTTACAGAAGTGTGCAGATTATTGTTGAAGTTGTTTTGATCAATATCAAGTTAATATCAAACACAGACAAAAAATGTAGGTGAACCAGCTTTCATTGCTATCGAGTCCATCTTATTGGCAATAGCCAAGGTAGAGAGCACAGGGTATTCTAATAAGTAATTAAATAATAAAATTATAATTATATTAAATATAAATTGGTAAAAATAAGAAACATAAAAATAAATAAAATGTAATAGAAACCTTTTTTAAGTTCAGTTTTCAAATTATTTTTTATAGGAGAAGAGATAGGTTTATTGTTTCTAGCTACATACAACTGGTATTAGTGTTTAAATGTTTTACTTATATAGGATCTCTTGCATGTTCACTAAACTTTTTGTTTACGGATTCAACTTCATAGCTTTCGTATTAAAATGTTGATAAATTAACCCTTTCTTTTGAAATTGATATAAGAAACGAATTCGAAAGTGTTTAATTTCTTGAACATGATTATATTTTACTAGGATTTGATATGAAATATAAAATAAACTAGATTAAACAAATTGACTTATACCACCATTTAAAAACATGGACTCATATTATGAATGGACTTTAATACCTTTAGAAGAATATCCCAGTTCTGATCAGTGTACTCTGCCTGTCTAGGCAATCTTCATTTGATTTCATTTCATTTTTGGCCGAATTCTTTATTAAAGTGAAAATGAAATGAAATGAAATAAAATATTTGGCTCTTGATATATGTATATTCAGAAATCCCCTCAGCGATTTTTATGATGCAACAGGATTGGGATCGGAGGTGGGTTATTGTAACATTCAGCCTGTGAGTGACTGCCCACACATACGGGCATAAATATACACGCGTTCGTGTGGGTGAGCAGTGCGTTTGTTATTAAATAAATTGACTGACTGACACACACGCTCGCACACAGAGCCGCAATTGTCCAGTCAGTCACATCTGAGTCGAGTCGAGATCTGGCGCTGGATGTGTTCCTGGCCCTGGCTATTTCATCATGTCATGAAAATTGTATGGAAATTTAATTGAAAACATAAGCCAAGGATAACAGGCCAAAAAGGACAGGCAATCACACACCCGCTCGCTCGCCCACCGAGCAAAATGGCGGCCAGGACGAGCTTAACAACTATGGCCGCCAGCTGTCCCATCTCCGGCACCCCGCCTCTCCGGCACTCCCTTCGGCCCTGCTCATTGTTGCCTGGCGTGCACAGGAAGTGTACGAAATGATATAAATAAATAAACAAACTACAAGATAAAGCTATTTGCAATTTGATTGTCAATTTCCATGAGCGCTAGGACGGCAGGCGGGGTTGGAGGGCCGGGCATCGAGGACCGCTCGGCTGTGGGAAAAGTTGAGTCGGGATTGTCAGGATGTTTCCGCCGCAAAAACGAAACTTTTTCCCTGCGAGTTTCGGTTCATCTGTCAGTGGTTGAAGTCACATACTCATTGATGCAGTCAATCAAATTTCATAAGTGATTTTTGTTCTGCCAAGGAAACTTCGTTGCCATTCTGTTCATTTTCATTTACATTTTTCGGTTGATTGCCTCGACTGCCGCTCCCTCGCTCCCAGTGCCGTCCATTTCGATTTGGCATCCGAATTGCCTTCAAGTCGAAGTTTAATTGAATTTGATTATTGTTTTTATTTATATTTTCCTCGTTGCTTTCTCTAGCCCAACATTTTCCGCACAATTAAAGCCTGGCGCCAATTTATAAAAGACTTTTGGATCCACCCACCGACTGCAGCCACTGCCATTCACAAGCCACCCCACCCGGCACCACTCACCCTAAAGATCCACTTCAAAAGCCAGCGGCCTCGTCGACCCATCGGTAGCCCCTGGAAAAAGTGAAACCTAATTAAAAACCGCTTAATGCTGCAAAAGCTCACTGGCCATGTGCTAATTTCATAATCCAAATAAAGTTTCAATTAATTTGGCCAGTGAAAATTCATTTTTTCAGCCCCTTATTATTTTACCAAAGCCTTTAAGGCTAATTTGAAATCTAGCTGCTGTTTATTTTACACAACACGAAGCAAAGTGTACATTCATACTCATATATTGCAGAGAACTACCAGTAAGCATACATAAATTTTAATTATTTTTGAAACTTGAAAATTATTATTTAGGAGTTCCAGGACTAAATAAATTAAGCTAATTACATTTTTAAATGTTTAATTAATTTGTTTTTACTTTATTAAATGTTAGATACGCAAAGTAAATAATGCCCAAATTTATTCCAAAGACCCTTCAACACAACCCTTTTTAAAATTAAAAGCTTTTCAAAAACAAAACCCTAAAAAACTTTTATTTTTATCGTTACAATATTGTGCAAAGTAAAAGATAAATGGGATTAAAAGGTTGCATTTTAAGTGTTTAATAAGGCCTGTTTTTCTTCGTAAAACTTGCAGTTATGACCACTTCAACCTGTATTAAATTCTTGTTTCTAATAAGCAAGCAAGTAGTCCTTGGTTTTCTATTCAGCCCCAAATTCTACTTGAATATGAACGCTGCCAGGAATAATCAGTTCAATTCCAAATTCCAGAGCGAGCACAGCTCCTAGCTCAGTTCGAATTTATCAAAAGTTTGTATTTTATATTACAAATATTTCGGCTAGGCTTAAGCATAAAGTGAAAAATAGCAAGTAAGAAGTCAAGTATAGGATTCTGAGAATCAATCACTAAACAGCAACAAAAAAAGAAAACCAAAAATAGGCAACTTCCCACCACGAAAACAAAGAGTAAGCTTGTTTCGTTTACTCTAATTTTTTGAAGATTCTAAATCTAATTTTAGGGCTCAGACTACGAAGAAGAAATTGATCAAATTTGAAACTATGGCACACAAAACAATTGAATCTGAAAAGCTAGCGAAGGTAAGACTCATAACCCATATTTTCAGAATATTCTTAGCTAACGGATGCATTTATTTAGAATATCCACCACTCTCTAACTGCTCTGCAAGAAGATAAAACAAGTACTAAAATTGTAATCTAACACGCAACCGACGACAGATGGCCAACATCACATCGAATCATACAGTCGAGGATCAAATTCCAACAGAAGAAAGATAATCAACATACATGAAATGCACAGCAACATTCAAACAAAGCAAATAATAATATAACAACTTTATTATAATAAAAATACACTTTACACCTGAAAATGTTTCATTTATTTATTTATTCTTTTACAGCATTTAAGCTAATTATAAATTGTTTGAAAAATGTTTTGAAAATGCTTTCCAATATAGTAATATTAAATTCTGCAGGATTCGTACAGTTCCCTTCCGCTTAGGAATATCTCCAGACTGTCTGCGCCTTCAACCAGAAATGTCTCTGGACTGGACTCATCTCAGCTAAGTGATAGCGACTTCTGGTCAGGGCTGACAGTTGCCGTTTGCCATTTGCCCGTCTGCTGCGTTTTGCCTTTGCAGCTCTGCAGGCCAACTTAATAAATGGCTGACATTTGAGGCGTCCGTCTCGGCCCCTTGGCGCTGCAGCCCGGCTTTTCCAGCGTTTTTCCAGCTTTTGTTTCGTAATATAGCGTTACATTCTGCGGGCACTGCTCCCACACACTGGTGGGTCCGCGCGAGCGTTTACAAATAATTCCACTGGCTTCCGGTCCCCCGGCGCACTGTGGCTGTCAGCAGCCAAAAAGTATGCTCATATATTAAAAAGGATTCCCTTGGTCTCGAGAGTGACTGCCGCCCGACTGCCCCCACTGTTTAATAACCAAAACCCAACGCAAATACCGAACCGGGTCCGGTGCGGGGAGAATTTGTTGCGCTCTCGGGCGAGAGAATTACGGTGGACCCACATTTCTTTTATTTATCGGTTGGCGCGACGCGGTCTGGACTATGCATCGCAGTTATATAAAAAATCGCACATCCGCCCAAACACTCGCATCATACAAATATATATTTATGTATATCCCTCGCTCAGATCCGTTTAGCTCGGTCGCATTTCCGCTGCAACTTTTTGTCCTTCGATTTTTCGCGTCGTCCTTTCGTGAACATTTTTCGCTCTGGGAAAACCGGTGGAGCTGGTGGGAGAGTGGCTGCTGCTCTTTGGACTTACGAAATATGCTCGAGTGGTTTATAATTTTTGCTGCCAAACATTTTTTTGCCGGTCTGTCGGTCGATGTCGGTGCCGTGGGGTTAATTCCATGCCACATGAGTTCAGGCCGGGATGCGTTTCGGGTTCGGAATAGCTGTTGAAACGAGTTGACAATTGGCGGGTCGAATGGGCCGTCATTTGTCTGCGTGCCCGGCTTGGGATTTATGTCCGCAGACATCGGCGATGGTGGAGTATCATTTATGGAGGTATTTAAATTTCCAAGTGCTTTTTAATTAAGCGTAACGGGGGGTTTTCCCACATGTGTAGAAGGATTATGATGATACAAAGTTCTCAAAAGGTTGGTGGATGGATGTGACTCATTTCTATTTTTATATTTTATTCAAGGTTTCTTTATGATGATTATGATTTAGATATTAAAAGTTTTGTCACACTATTTATTAATTTAACAATTTCTTGAATGTTAAACATATTTAATTGGAATCCAACTCTCATAGAGAGATATAATATTAGATTTTTGTCTTTGAAGACTTTAACATTTACTTGAACTTTGCTTGCTACAATGAAGCTTCTGTTTTATTCTTAAGAAATTATTTTCAACTGCGCCTTAACTTGTATTACTACGAAACTACTTAATGCGAGAGGACCTTATAATTTTCCTCATCAAAGACAGGATTCAGTTGATTGCTAGTAAGATTTCTAATGAAAAATCAAGGTAGTGTATGACAAATTCCAAAGAAATAATATTTCCAAGTACAGTACTCAATTTTCTTCAGCAAACCATTCCACAATTTATATTTCTACAAAAATAATAATGTCAAGCGAGTCGTTGCTCTTCACTAACCAACCAGCCACCGTCACAGCCAGGAGTATTCAGAACGTAGCATCGTAAAAATACAAACATTAAAAGTCCATTACCGTTGCATACTTTTCAACAGAAACGCGATACTTGCCCCGGCCCTCGTCCCGGTCCCTCCCTCTCTGCTCTGGCTCGAATTTGAATACATACATTTATTTGACAATTTCAGTTTATTTTTGTGAGTGCCCCGGCAGACCTAACACAACTCATGAACGAATTTGTTGAAATGTTACGTATACGCCTCGGCGTCCGCAATGTATTTTTGCTCGCTCTGCAGATGTGCACATGATTGGCGCTTTCATTCGCTACATCGAGACATTTTGGGAATTTTTAAAATATGTTATGTTGTGTTGTGTTGTGTTGTGGGGGTTCCCAAAACTTTGTTCTCGCAAAAAAAGGCAAGCAATGGGGAAATGTTTCACCTGCAGCTCGATTAATTGTGTTGGCTAACTATAAATAAACTGAAAGTTGGGGTTTCACTTCATCTGAGAGTTGATTTTGTTTAAAAAACACCACCACATCAGAGTAACTGCCTGCTGTGGCAGCAAGTTTTAATGAAATTAGTCATTTCACCGTCAAGTACTACTGTCATTCATTTTTTTTTGTCATTATTAATTTAATTGCCAAGGCAATCGCATTTGACTAATGAAGTTTCTAGTTGAACTGCCATTTTAAGTGTTCTTGAAATTCTATAAGGAACTTTTTCTAATTGGTATTTATATTAACCCCTTCATACGCCCACACATGAATTTTGAAAAGAACATTCTCTTTAACCCCTAACTCCGAGTGGACCGAGTTAAGGGCTCTTAACACAAAACTGTGTCAAATATGCACGCCTGCCATTTTTGGCACGAAACCCCTTTTGCCGGGATTTAATATCCCCTTCAAATTAGTTCGCATTTTAAATTTCCAGCTGCCTAAAAACGTAACAAAAGCCAGGGAAACGGCAATTTGCGTTTGCGACCTCAGCGCTGATTATGACGACGACCAGGGCACATTAATGCTGATGAGATGTTGCCGCTAAGTAGCGTTCCCAGAACCCATTTCATTCTAGTCCCACTCCCACCCCGGCTCCCATTTCCACTCCCAGGTGCCAGGTAAGCCAAGAGCAGAACCTAGGAGGAAATGGGGCACCGGTGACCCCCGCGAAACAAAAAGAATCTTAGCGGTTGCCAGGGCAGCGCCAAATTCTCTCAGCTGACTCCCTCTGACTCTCTCTTGACTTTCCAATTAAATATGCACATTCTCATTAAAAGTTTGCGCCATTAATAAACGCCAACAGGGATGTTATTTAATACGGTTAAAAAGCACGACACACGTGTGGAGTGGGCGCTGGGAGCGTCTCCACTCCTGCTCCGTGGCAGGAATCCGAGGCGGTGTGGGGTTCGCTCGCACACTGCATTAAATTAAACATGCAGACGTGTTTCAGGGAGCTGGGAGCTGGGAGCTTGGAGCTTGGTCCTGCCACCGCCCACCTGCCCGCTCTCTTTCGGATGGAACAAAGCTCATAAAATTTGCAAATGTAAATAATTTTCTTAACGAAATTTCCACGTTTCTGCTGTCTGGCTGTCTGCAGGACCTTCAGGTCCTGGTGTCCTGGACCACATTAAAGCTCGTCAGTGCCTGGCTGCAAATTTGTCAACTGACAGGGCACATAGAACAAGACACGACACATATGGCCAGTGCCCTCCCCGCCCGGCATAAATAATAAATAATTGAAAATGTCTCACGGGAATGTTCGCTGCTGTGGCTTCGTGTGAACTTTGCCTGCCAACAACTTGTCCCTAATATTAGAGCAGGCCAAAACCGTGTCGTCGTGGGCGGGATGTACTCTACCACGCGCAGGGTACTTCCACCAAGTGCTGCCGGGTGATTCACGGCCAAGAACGACTTAAGTATCTGTTGCTGCCAGCACCCATTCCGATATGAAAATTCCGATTCTGTGCGGTATCTGGGCGGTGCTCCTTTGGTGTAATTTCTGATTCGATAAGATAAGGTCGGTCTTGCAGCTCACGTAAACAATTAGCTAATATAAAAATCAGATTTCCCCTAATAAATTGCCTGGCTCTGTTTACATTAGTCGGACAAGCTCTGCGCGCTCTGGAAGGGCCTCTGAAGTTCGATGTATTCTCGGTTCAACTGCGTGCTACTTTTCCCCATATATACATACCTAGGAGGTAGTTTCCCAAACCGTACTGAAGTCAAGCACATTAATTGCATACAACTAGGCGCTTTGATGGCAAAATGTTGACAGCTCGCTTTCTTGGCTTAGTCTGTACTTTCGCCGTTGGCTGCCTCGGTTTCTTGGTCAATTCCAGCGGGAAATTAAAGTAAAAGTACGCTTTTTAGCCTCAGACATATCGTGTACAGCGCCACGCACTTCAGCCCCGGCCATCATGGATTTGCTCAGATGTTGGGGGCGAAATTGCGGCTCATTATGTATTTATGTCAATTTCTGGCTCCCCACTATACCGGCTGTGTGTGTGCGGGTGTGCTGGTGTTGGCTGAGCCGCAATGACATGTAAAACCTTTTTGCGGAGCCTACGAGTGTGTCTTCGGGGGAGTCCCCGTGGTTGGCAGCTCCCCTTGCCTACCTGGCCAACAAGCATTTAATGACTTTGGCTTGCTCTCTTCTGGGACGCATTTAGCGTGTAAATTCCACTGAACACTGTACAGTGTACATTCCGGGCCGTTACAATTTTTACTCCTTCAGCAATCGTAAAGGCGTATGTGCGGCGGGCCTGTGCGCATATTTCAGTTATTTTTATTTCGGTGTTACTTTTTATGCACTCGCACACTGGCTCACCTCCACGTATGGACACGTTTCTTACCGGCTTTATGGGCTTGCATGTTTTTTATATTCTCGGCGATGCTGGGCGGGGTGTCTTAGGGATGCGGGACGGCTTTCGGGTTCGGATATTGCCCAGGGATTTGCTTTGTGTACCTCCAAAATGCTGATGACTCCAAACGAGAGAGGATGATAAAAATAAGTTTTTATATGGATTGTGCTCGGCCTGACATAAATCATAACCTTTCCATATGGCCAATGTCGTTTGCCAAACGCAAATCAAGCAGGGATCTTCCGAACACTACAGGAGATTGAGTTTCTCCTGTGTGGAATTAACTAAGCCAGTGACGGGCTCAAAAAAGTATTAAAAAGCTAGCCAATATAAGCAAACTTATTATTAATAATTGTTTTAAATTACTATATTATACTATACCAATTTAAATCAGAAATATACCATGTCTACCTTCACTTGTTCTTCAGAAAAGTTTACACGGAAGTAGCTCCAATCAGGTCTCTTGTCCATACCTATTAGGAATTATCTCTTTAAAAAAATGTTTTCCTTGTAAAAAATGATATAAATATTGAATATTGAGACATGTTTAATTTAATACCCATAATGCCCTCAACTTTAAGGTGACTTCTTAATTACCATGTGCGGTATTCTGAGCTGCGCTTCTCCTGAGCTCACCTTGCGCTCCTTTCCCTTCTCTGTCATATCTTAGCGATTAATTAATGTCACTGACATTTGTCAAGTGGAGTTTCATAATTTGCGCCTACCTCCCCTTTCCTTTCCTTCCCCTGATAGACGACAACATTAGTTTCAATAATAAATTAACGTGGAACTCAAACACGTCTGCTTATCATGCTACCGTGTCAGTCCGAGTCGCTTGCAAAGCCTCTGTACTGTACCCATTCCATAAAGAATACAAGTAAGAAAGCTGTTAGATACCAAAAGCTTTTTACCTGAAATTTGAGTAAAATTACGATTTCGGCACAAATCTTCTCGACTCTTCAAAATAAGTACTCACACGACTAAATAATAAAAATAAAATAGAAAACAGGAGAAAATGAAGAAGTCTCTTATTGGATCGAGACCACTTTTTAAACTCGACTAACCATCTAAGACGACTTTGAGTACGAGCGAGGTTGAGATAGAAAAACTATAATAACTTTCATGTTCATTATTCCGTACATTAGTTTAGATTAAATTTCTATTTATTTGTTATTTTCTCGATGTTCCTTTTCTTTTCGAAGCGTATATTACCCTTGTTATCTAAGGTTACAGGTTAGAAAAAATAAATTTTAACTACTTATTTATTACTCATAACTTATTAATAATAATAAATAATAATAAACTCAGTGGGATATTGGGATACACTCATTCATAAGTCCCACATTGCAATAAAATACTCACAAATAACACAGGGACAGCAAATAATGAGTCCCATCAACAGACCCGAGTGCCAGCAATGGACGATCAAGGCATATGCCAAGTGTAGAGATCTTCTTGGAAGTAATGCACGGAATGACTTTTCGATAGGGTGGCTTTACGACAATCCGGCTGTCTATAAGGATGTGGATTTGGATTGGGAAGTCCCGGGGATGGGTCACCTAATCAAAGTGGTTATTGCCATCCTAGCCCTTGCTGCCATTGTTATCCTCTTAGTTCTTTTTATGTGCAAAGTGAAGTGGCGACCCAGAACAAAGACCGATGGTGTTGAGCAGTCCGTACAGCAGGAAGGTCCACCAGTAACACCTCAAGAAAGAACGAAAAAGAAGTTAAACTTCAAGAAAGCGATCCGTAGAAGGTTTCGCTCCTGTTTTGTGCAGACCGAGGAGCATGCACGAAGGCACCAGAATAAGACCAAGAAACAGGTAGCTGTCCACAAGGAACACAGCAAGCGGAAACTCGCTGCGTGGACCAAGGCACGGGAGCAGAGTGCTCAGAGGAAAAAGGAAAAGCTAGAGGGAAGAGGAGCGAAAGAATATGATCGAATCCAGAAAAGTATACAACAAGGTTAAATGCTTATTGTTAGCCAACATGTTAGTTAATCAAAGTCATATTTTCAGTTTTTTATTATCTTTTAAAAATTGAATGAAATATATCCGTTTCCTATGTCAGTGGTAACAACATGTGGTATCCTTAGATAACAGAAGCAAGCGTAAGCAGAATATTCTACGTATCTGTCGCATGACATTTCCGATAACTTATCAGTAACATGCTTCTTTATGTCTTATGAATGAGTCAGGACATCTGGCAAATCATCAGAACTTAATATTAGTAATCCAATGACAAATATATAAACTTTAAAATTTTCCTCAATAGTTCAATTATTATGTATTTAGCACATCTAATAGGCTTGTCAATTAGTACAAGTCACCTTTTGCAAATACAGGAAATTAATTAGGGGCCGTCGTGTTGCTGAGTCTGTCGCTTGCAGACTGATTCCGAGAATGCGGGAATGTTAAAGCAGAAGCAACATTTTTATATTGGCTTCAATGTTTTTGCCAAACGGTTTGCCGACTTCCGGTTCCGGGCGCCAAGCCAGAAGGCAAACCCAAGGTCTCCCTACTTTCCGTTGCTTTTTCTTGTTGGCAGAGAAATCATTAAACTGATTTATATTCCGTTTGATTTCAGCCCGGAGTAGCCTGGCTCCGCTTCATTCTGCCAACTGAACTTGAGTTCAAGCTGTGTAAAAGGGTCGCAGCCCTGACTAAGCCCGAAATTCGATAATTCAAGTCAATTTCGCATCTGTCGGGGTCGTTCAAGGGTTAAGGGATTCCTTTTGCTTTCCGTATTTTTTGTCTTTTGTTTGTTTGTCTTTTCCACCGACAAGTCAAGTGTAAAATAATGTCGGCAAAACACTCTCGCAACACATGAAACATTTTTAACATTAATATTTATTCATTTAAGAATTTTACTATATGTATGCAAATATATATATGGGTTAATGCAGTTGTTTTATTAAGATTTGTTCCCAAGAATAAAAATTATTATTAATAAGAAAAACATTAAGAAAAATAATAAATAGGAGGACGGTCGACTAAATAGATCAAAGAGTACACATTGTGCTAAGGTAAGGAATCGTGTATTATGTAGTCGGGACATCCAATCAAAACATTTTTCTTTTTTTCCCAGAATTTTCAGAATATCGTATCGAATTCCAATCTTATATCCTTGAAATTTTATTTTGTCATATTCATTCTCTTAGCTGCTAAAGTGTGTAATTTTTTAGTAATTGTGGATAACGCCTTTTATAGGTTAATGAGATTGCTATCATTGGTTATTATAATTTATTCGTTTGGAGTGTATTTTCCTGACAACATTAATGGTATTTTAATCATTTTCGGATAAGCTTGGCAGAAATGAGTTCTAATTTGAAATCAATAACTAAATCGGATTGTTTATCTTCATCGTGATAGCTGCAGTCTTTTCCATACTCACCAAGCCATCAGGAAGGACTACATTAGTCCTTGCATATTTAGAAAGAACCCTCCAAGCTTGGTGAACTTTACATGAGACCATAAATCTTTTTTCGTCTGTTTTCTTAATTAATTAATATTCTTAAGGGTTGTACCAATGAAGTGTGAGTTGTGCCAGCAACTACAGCTTGAGACATTTTTTAAAAAATTAAAATATATATTATTTTATTTAGTTTTTCATTTAGTCAACCTACCTAAAATTTTATTGACTTCTGTATTTGTACCTCTTGATACATGGCTTGCAGATACATACAACGGATTCCGGCACACAATTGATATGATCGCATCGTGTACTCTACTGGTATCATTATCAAAATTAAATGTGGTTTCGTGGGTACATATGTACATACATTTTCGTATTCATATGTACATACAGTTTCGTATATGTACATATAATACGCTTCTACTACATTGATAGTTGCCGACAGTCCACACCAGTTTCAATACAATAATTATTACAGGTAGTAGCAAGCAACTTTAACACTATTTCAGGCAGATATATATATATTTATATATCAAAGAATACCAAGAACATTTAACTTGCATGAGAACCTTTTTACCATTGATCATTTATATCTTTAAAGGCGGTTAACCGTTGGGGTATTATTGTTGGGGTAACCTTTAAACTGAACATTGAAATTTCATACTACAATTAAAATTTAAGAGCTGAAATAGGCATTAAATGTCGCTTATTCACATTACTAGGCGCAAGACATATTTGCCAAATATGTGCAGTTGAAAACATGGCCTGCCTATTTGTTGCTGGGCACACCAGCTATGTACGCTATGTCTATGCCTTTGTGCACCTGTAGTATGCATCTAATTAATTAAACAATTGTAAATTCCTTTGATAAATTAACGTCACCAGGCCTGACCGCACACAAACAAGCATGATAGTACTCCGAGAAGGAGGGAACTTGAGTTCTGGGGTTTGGAAGGAAGGCAGCCGGAACCCCTTCCCGCATTGTTGGCCGATACTACACATTTAGCGCGAATTGCGCTAACTGCCATGTTATTTGTATGTGTAGAAGCCTACTGAAACCTTATGATCAATGAAAGGAAATGGGAAACGTGTCCGCGAAATTCCCCGTGTTTCCAGTTCCGACGTGCGCAAACAATTAAAGAAATTAAAATCTTTGGGGCAGGCACCTACCTGTATCCAAGAGATAGCACACGCCATCAAATCAGCATCCCAGCCAAAATCAAGGTCGCCGTCAAAGGCATAGTTTGTGCCCCTTCTATACTTTGGAAATACTGATAAGACCAGTCAATGGTACATATCATCTGAAAGAGGCTTTCATATAAAAGCTGGCGACACTTGCGAAACAATCATTCGAGCCCATTGCTCCCTACGAGTCTAACGCAGCTCCCACAAGCCACACGAAGGAATAGCTGCCAACAGAATGAACAGTGCGATAGGTATGGACCCAAGGAATTCGGACCCGCCAGGCCGAACCAAGACTAACCCGTCTCCCTCTTGCAGTACTTGCCTGTGTCGCCATTTTGGTGGCCAGCACCAGTGCTGCCAGTGTGCAGCCCGCTGTGAAGACAATCAACAATCAGCTCTACAGGCGTTATGTGTGCGCTCACAAGCCTGACGGATTCCGCGCCCTCGTCCCGGGAAGTTGCTCCCAGTACTACGAGTGTCAGTCCGCAGTGGCCCTTGTGAACACTTGCTCCCGCTTCTTCGACGCCAAGGTCCAGGGATGTGTCAACTATAACACTGGCTGCATTGAGGTTCAGTCTGCATCTTCGGTTGCGGCAGTTGCTGGAGATTCTGGAGCAGCAGCCCCCTGTGCCGAAGCAACGACTACTACTTGCGCTCCCGGAGCAGCTACGACTACGACAGCCTGTGCTCCTGGTGTTGTTGAGACAACGACAACCTGTGCTCCCACACCAGCTGAGACTACGACAACCTGTGCTCCAGCACCAGCTGAGACTACAACAACCTGCTCTCCAGCGTCTTCTCAGACTACAACAACCTGTGCTCCAGCATCAGTTGAAACTACAACAACCTGCACTCCTGCGTCTGCTCAGACTACAACAACCTGTACTCCAGCGCCCGCTCAGACTACAACAACCTGTGCTCCAGCACCAGTTGAGACTACAACAACCTGCACTCCAGCGCCTGCTCAGACTACGACAACCTGTACTCCAGCGCCCGCTCAGACTACAACAACCTGTGCTCCAGCACCAGTTGAGACTACAACAACCTGCACTCCAGCGCCCGCTCAGACTACAACAACCTGTACTCCAGCGCCAGCCCAGACTACAACAACCTGTGCTCCAGCACCAGTTGAGACTACAACAACCTGCACTCCAGCGCCTGCTCAGACTACGACAACCTGTACTCCAGCGCCTGCTCAGACCACAACAACCTGTGCTCCAACACCAGTTGAGACTACAACAACCTGCACTCCAGCGCCCGCTCAGACTACAACAACCTGTACTCCAGCGCCAGCCCAGACTACAACAACCTGTGCTCCGGCACCAGTTGAGACTACAACAACCTGCACTCCAGCGCCCGCTCAGACTACAACAACCTGTACTCCAGCGCCAGCCCAGACTACAACAACCTGTGCTCCGGCACCAGTTGAGACTACAACAACCTGCACTCCAGCGCCTGCTCAGACTACGACAACCTGTACTCCAGCGCCAGCCCAGACTACAACAACCTGTGCTCCAGCACCAGTTGAGACTACAACAACCTGCACTCCAGCGCCTGCTCAGACTACGACAACCTGTACTCCAGCTCCTGCTCAGACTACGACAACCTGTGCTCCAGCACCAGTTGAGACTACAACAACCTGCACTCCAGCGCCCGCTCAGACTACAACAACCTGTACTCCAGCGCCAGCCCAGACTACAACAACCTGTGCTCCAGCACCAGTTGAGACTACGACAACCTGTGCTCCAGCACCAGCTGAGACTACAACAACCTGCTCTCCAGCGCCCGCTCAGACTACAACAACCTGTGCTCCAACACCAGTTGAGACTACAACAACATGCTCTCCAGCGCCTGCTCAGACTACAACAACTTGTGCTCCAACATCAGTGACTACAACAACCTGCGGCCCGGCTGAGACTACAACAACCTGCGGCCCGGCTGAGACTACGACAACCTGCGGTCCGGTTGAGACAACAACAACCTGTGGTCCTGAAGTAACCACTGCCTGCAGCGGAAGCTCCGCCGCTAAGGCACAGGTCTCCTCCATGAAGGTCCGTCCAGCTAGACCCATCCGACCTGCCAAAGCACCCCTGGTGGAGGCCGCGCATCTAGCTGCTCCTCAGGCTCAGGAGCTGAGCATTGCCACCTACACAAAGTATGTGTGCCGTAATAAGCCCGACGGCTTCATGTTGGCTTCGCTGAAGAGCTGCTCCGACTATTACGTCTGCCGCTACGGAAAGCCACTGCAGGTAAGCTGCGGCGACAAGTACTTCAATGCGCTCAAGGGAATCTGCGATCTGCCCGAGAACACCAGATGCGTGCAGCCCCAGGCCTAAGGAAAGAAGAGAAGCTCATACTGATCGACTTCCCTGATAAAACACTATTGGTTTGAGCACCTGACCCCACCTTGACTTGTGTGTCTGATCGTCTTAAAATATTACACTTTATACAATGTCTTAATAGATGCAAAAGCTAATACAAGCTATAAAAATTCAAAAATTTTTAACTACTACGAATTTGCTTCTGGCATCACGGCGACCTTCCGACCTTTCCAGGAGGATACTTTTATAAGCACAGTTCAAACTTCCTGCCTACACATTACTCAATACTTTAACTTTACTTTTATCTGTTACAATTTCATAAATCTCCAATAAGCCCCTCCCTTGACTATTTAAGAAGTTATTAAGACCTTCCTCGGTTTATGACATCTCATTTACCTTCGGTAGGGTATTGGTAACCCTGCCAATTAGCAAGAAATTATGATAGAAAACATTTATCTTCGCCATATTCTACCACTGGTACTACCACGACATTGCCAGTGCCAGACTAGGTGGAAGTAGATAATCTTTCTTATCGGGACGGCAGTCTTTGTTACTTGTACTACTAACTTAACCTATCCCTTGTTAATTGACGCAATTCGGGGTTCTTCGACTAAGACCACTTGAGTGGCCTATATGGTTTGTGATACTGAGGAAAAGCTACCATTCTTGAATATGATTAGATTATCGACCATCTGGTTGATCTGGAGATATCCTCTGCATGTTACTTGCATTCCTAGTTAGTCATAAGAAATGGTACTCGAAGATCCTTTGCTTACCTGGTGTAAAAATTGGTTTATACATGTATAAAAACCAGGTCTGGCAACAAATATTAGGCTCAAAGACACCTGGGCTTTTGACTCCCCCACATCGCATTAAAGTCAAGATCTGGACCCAAAAGCAATGTGATGCACAACAGGCACCAAAGCTGACCACAATGCGCTTTAAGGCTTATTGAAGAGCTGGACCCTGCTGGGAAAAGTGGAGATAGTTTTGGCCCCGGATTAGATACCGATGTCTGTGCCTGCCCATAAAATGTCTGCTTAATCCCAAAGGCTATGCCTTTCCGGCGCTGTGCCGAGTGCTTACCGAAGGCTCATGTGCCTCCTCGTTCACCGAAGGCGTTTCATTGCGTTAAATTAAAAACGTCAAGTCGACATACCTGAAAGAGTTTTCAGGGTTCGAGAGTGACTAAAAAAACTCGTAAATAACGCGACACACCACAAAGCAAGAAAGGATGCCAAACTTCCTCTACTAGCGAAAGAAGGCATGACTTTCGGTTTTCATTTAGACTTTGCGTAGGCGGCCAGAAGGGAGAACTCGTAGCCGGCAGCCATTTTCCGAGACATGTTTGCAAATGGAAAGTACACAGGTTCACGGGGTGAAAGGAGAGATGCCTACTGGCTTTCCCAAACGAACAGACACGCTAAGACCTCGGATTCCCAAGAGCCGTTAAAGGCTTAGGCGACAAATTTGCTCATGGCTGGGAACATCTAGGGGCGCCAATGAGTTCCCCCGACCCCCCGAGAAAGCACACAAATTTACCAGGTATTAGGATTGGCTCCAAATTTTAATGAGTACCATGGATATGACTGCGTAATCAAATTTCACTCCTTCCAAATGCTTATCACGGACCCACCTGCAAAGAAAATGAAATATAGTTAATGGACGAGATTACCCAGCTGTGCACATTGCAAATTTCGAAACGGCCGACATTCCCGCATTTAGGCCCTGCCAATGGGGGGCTTCAAATTGGATGCTGGCCTCATACGCACTGCAGGCGGCCGAATGCCAAACGGCAGTTCAAATAAACAAAGGCCAAAGCACGAAAAATTTTGTAATAAAGCCAACACACACGGCAGTCCCCATCCTCTGGTGCCGCTTTTCTCTTGGCAACGGCACCCGACGCCGGGTGAGGCCTCTGAAATGAAATCAGCTTTTTCCCCTTTGCACCTGCACAACTCTCGCACAACTGATGCGACTTTCCTCTCTTCGGCTCAAGAATTCAAATTAGAGTTTTGTTTACAATCGAGCCAAACAATCGAAGCCGGCGCGCCGTCTCTTTGTGCAGTTATTGAATTGCGATAACCCTCCGCTTCAGCATCCACGGGAAGCGAATGAAATTTTTATTGCCACCCCTCGACTCCCAAGAATATTTCACTCACCCGGGGTTATGGCTGATGTGTTCCTTAAATCCTTCTGAAGCCTAGCAGGTGTACAGACCGTAGGGCCAACAGGCAGGGCCGCACGGGCCACAGCCCTTGGGCCCGCCGCAACAAGAGTAGCTACAGGGACCCAGCGACAGGGCGCACGGTCCGCACCACGGACCGCACCATGGTCCGCAGGGTCCCGAAGGTCCATAGCCATAGGGGCCACAGCCAAAACCATAGCTGCCACACATGATGGGTTCGTTTGGTGCCTTAAAGCAAATTCAGTTACACTAACATCATTGTCGCAAAGGGTTTCTCGAACACTCACCAACCAAAACTTCACGGATAAAGAAACTGAGGAAAAATTTTAGTTGGAAATTTTGTTGGAAGAATTTTTCCAATGAATTTTAATTTAGAAACTTTCAGTCCTAGATGACACGACCTGAGAGCTCCTGATAAAAATGACTACTGAATTGTTCAGAAATTTAACTTCCTATCCTATACTATCAGTTTGAAGTTTCGATGAGCGCCTACTAATTAAAATTTTGGTTACTCAAAAAAAAATGTTTGTTTTAAATATAAAGTTAAAGCTAATTTTGATACAAAATGAAAGAGTCAGGGATATAAAAATAGCTAATAACTTACCAGAATTTCAAAATTTTTCTGACAGCCTTTGAATTAAAAAAAATAAATTAACTTGCATTAATAAAGTCTTAATAATATTAATATAATATTATGTTCTTAGTTATGAAATTTGTTATTTGATATATACAATTAAAATTGCTGTCAATGAAAATGTTATGTCCTCAACAGAGTTACAGGAAGAAATTTATTGGGCTATAAATATAATTGACAATGGAAATGCGTTCAAAAACATCTTTAAACGGCGCCAGAAACGGAAATAATACTAAATACGACTTAAAGCCCCGGTCAAAAAGCAGCTTCGTGTGCTGTTAATGGGCGAACAACTTTTTGCGTAGCGGCATTAAACTCGAATAATTAGCCAAAGGGCTTCCCAGTTGAGACAGAAGAAGGAGTTGAGCGGGACGACGCCGCAGATCCCATAAAAATCAACGAGTCGAGAGTGCGAAATTAAATAATATAATAACGGAATTGGGTCTTTAAATTCCCGAAATATAAACCGATGACGGCTAAGGGAAAGAAGCCGGCCAAAGCTCCAATTAAAGCCAACTCCGGGGCGGTGGAGGGTTCAACGAGCTCAGATTCGATGGGACGAGGGTAACAGCTGCCGGGGTCTCCACTCTCTGGGGATAAATTAGTGGTTTTGCCCTCTAATATAGTCATCGGGCCGAATGCCTCCGCCATTTGTCATCGCCACCCTCGGCGCCATCCCTTGCCGCACTGATTTAATATTTATTTTATTAATACGAAATTAACATAAAAAATTTGTCAAAATATTCTGACACTTGGCATTGGTATGCACCGCCTTCCCGGGGGTTGCAACTGGGACTTCACCTTGCTGGGGGTGGCTTGTTATTATTTTGACACTTGCCAAACAATTGGCATGCGAAATGAAAACCCAGCTGCCTTAAAGAACAACAACTCCAGCAGCCAAGACGCGGCGGCGCTGAACGAAAATTTTATTATGGAATTTCGTAAATTAAATATTTACTCGACAGCTGTGCGAAGGACTTAAGCGTGCCGGGCCCGGGCCCTGGCGCCACCCGAAAGTGCGTAGAGCTCCGTCGGCGCGGCTGCTGTTGATTCAATATTGTGCTGAGGCAATAATTGAATTTAATAGCTGGCTGGGCAAATGCTTTAAAGTTCCCTCCTTCCTGGCGAACGGGGAAATATGACGAGGCGGGAGAGTCTTTAAATCCCCGGCACAGATTCTTGTAGCACCATTCCCTCCGAAGGACATTCGATTACCCCTCCGATTAGCTCTCTCACGGCATCAGCTCACTCACCAGAAGCACATTTCGCCAACCAAAGTCAACAGCTAAATTGGGAGCCTTAAATTAAAAACAAAAGTAAATACCTCGGGAGGGAGCGGGCAGCAGGAAGAGGAGGGAACGGCAATGGCAGGACGAGTCGAAAAGAGCAGCGTAAACGCGCTGTACGTTGTGTCACTAATTCAGGTAATTTGTCACTTTATTTACATTTTAAATGAATGTTATTGTGGCCGTTGACGGTGGAGTAGACGGTGGGTGGTGGGCGGAAAGTGGGTGCTGGTGGGGTAGCTTCTGGTAAGGACAGTAAGTAACCAAGAGAAAACCAATTTCCATTTTCGCTTTGCGGGAAACGCAGCAAACGGCGAGGGCAAAGACAAATGACTGACTGAGGTGCGGGCCAAAAGGACGAAACACAGACAGGACAGGCCCAGGAAAACCCCTTTGCTGCTCTGTCCCCGTTCAAGTGTCGAAGCTGAAGGAAAGGCAAGTGAAAAGGACTCAGCCACGACCGAGAAATGCGATTAAAATTTGAACATTGAGGCGAAAGGCAAAAGACGTTTTGTGGTAACCGTCACGTAGGCCAGCGGCCAGGAGCACGGGACGGGACTGGGCTGAAGTCGTGGGTCCGTGCTTAATTTGAATGAAGTGGCAACATTGTTAATAGCCCGCATCTGCTCGAGCAGAGCGATCCCAGCCCTCGAACCCTAACCAGCTCTCAGGTGTGTTCGCCTCTAATGATTCTGTTTACCTTTGCATTTTATGTGCACAGATCCTCGGCCCGAGAGTGAACGTGTAACCAAGACCTGAGCAAATATTTGCTTGGAAAAACATTGAGAAGGGAAGAGATTCAGGAAGGACAACAAGGAGGAGAACAACTAATTTTTTATTTGGTTAAAAAATATATACTATATAAGTTTCAGTTCTACTTATTCTCACAGAACTCATTACTTTTTATATTATAATTTTTATTTCAATCATATTATTTCATATAAAAATCTAATTTCTTAAGCAAACAGATGGCAGGAAAATTTCCAATTTGAATTTAAGTGTGCAGAACAGGATAATATTTCTTCAGCAAAATTAATATTTTTCTCCTTTCTCCAAGCAAATATTGTCAACTATTTGAGATGTTCTGTCGTTCAGTGAATTATTTTTTAAATTAGATGGCGGTACCTCTGCTCCTTTCAGGCTTCCAATTAGATGGCAAAAAAGAATTTACAACAGCCGCCCGCAAGTATGCAATGGAAAATTCAATCAGCCCGGCCTGAGCTCCGCGTATCCTGCGCTCCGCGGCAAGGACTGCACAGTGTGGCGCTTATGAGCCCCGCTGTCCCATAAATTTTGCCGGGAGCCAACACATCGCTGGCTCCGGCCACCTTTTCCCTGGCGTTCACCTTTTGTGGGCCCACAAATAAAAATAAACACACGTTCCTTTCTCGTGTTCATTGCCAAAACGTGTCTCGGGCGACGTTTCTCCTTCACTCTGATGGGAAACGGCAACCGCAAGGACTGAAGGAGGAGGGCTTTGAGCCTTCTTGGGGACCCGCGGTTTTTGTCAGGCCAACAAGACAAAGAGTGCTCGCATCCGCAAAAATAGGTGAAGGGCAGAATGGGCGCATAAATATTTGAAACATATTTACCCTGCCATATTTTGCGCTGCCTTTTCGGTCCTCTCTCCAGCGGCCTCTCCTCAGCTGGCTGACCACGTAGGCTATCAATGTCCAATCTTCCGCACTCAACAATTCCGCCAGACCCAGGCTGAATTTATTTTATCTCGCTCATAATTTGCTTATTTTATTTGCTTTGATTTCGCTTGAGTGATGGGAGAAGAAGCATTATGTAAATTCTCGAACCGTTGCTTTAAAAAAGTCGAATTTTATAAAATTTGGGAGCCTATATTATATAGGCTTTATTCCATCAACTGAATTCTATAAAATATGTGATTATTAGCTCGGTTTCAAAGAGTACACTGCTTTAACAAGGTATTTTCGTAACCTTAAGTTGTGGCAGAGCGAAATCACTGCACCATGTCTGCCTTACATGCTCAGCTCTTCGCTTTTACCGGGTGCGCTCGCATGTCTCTCGCTTATTGTTTATATTGTTTTAATTAATTTCATTTTGAGTTCTTGTCTTTGCCACAGACTCCGGGGAGAGGCTTCCGTGAAGTATTTTATGCTCACGTGCGCAGAAACGATATCGCCAACTCTTGAGCCGAGTTGTGGCCCAAGTTGTGTGCCCTGTTAAGTGGTGAACGCTTCCCGACGCCACTTCTGCTCCGCTCCCGCTCCTGCTCCTGTTTCAGCTCCCTTAGGCCTTTGGAATCGACGATGCCCGCCTGGCTGCCTTCCGGTCCTCGACTATGTTTGTGCAATGAAGCGTTGGGCTTTTATAACGCCAACAGTCAGCTAAGAGACTCCGGGATGAGCGGCCAGATGGGACGGGCGTAGTCAGTCATTGAGAAGCTGTAAAAAGCTGCAGGGAAATTCTTAATTTACAAAAAGGAACGAAAGGAAAACCCCTGCGTAATAAATGAAACGTAAAAGAGAAAGAGGACGAAACTTAACAACTCGCCAGGAGACGGGAGGGCCGGCGGTCGGGCGGTAAGGTATGGTGACTCCGGCTCCTTCGCCGGACAATCGCTGGAGTGCTTCAGTGCCCCCGACAGTTTTTGGTTTGGACAGACTTCATCTGGCTTTCCCCTTGGTCCTTGGTCCTCGGTCCTGGGTACCTTGGTCCTTGGCCACGCCACGCACTGAAAGCTTTCCGCTCCACTTGTCTGCTGCTTTGATTCTCACGGTTTTTTATTTGAATGCCTCCCATCCCCCCAGCAGCGGATGAAGGACGCTCCACCTCCGCCGCACCTGCCCGAGCTGAGCAAAGCTGTATCTTTGAGATACGTATATATTTTAATGTGCGCTTTATCAACAGCTTTGGCTTGGCTCTATCTCGGACCAGGGCCCGGGGGATGGGGTCCAGGTGGGCACATTCCTCTCCGAGAGGAGCCGATGGCTCGTGCTGTGCTTTTGTTGCCTCGGGCGAGGCACGTCAAGGGACTTTGCTCTTCGTCAGGAAAATCGCATGGTGGAAGTCAAATTTATTTCCATGGCGTTCGGACTGCAGTTGGCAGGACGCTTTGTCAATGCGGTACCATAGTCTATGTTTGGTTTGCCCCGCCGATTGATGAGTTCCTATCAGTCGGAGGCGAGGGTAGAACCTTACCTCACTGATTTAGGCAATTATAAACAGCGTTAGCTAAAAATAAAAATATTTTTAATTAGGATATTAATTACTTAAAAGAAACTAGGCAGAACTAGCTTTTGAGCTTTACTTGTTTTTAAAGCAAAATAACTTTCATTACAGGCACGTTTCTCGAATCGAATGCCAAGAAATTGTGCTGCTCGTGCGGAAAATCCCGAAATCCTGTTATTTAATCCTGGCCACACTGCGGACCCTTTTCCTTTCGGCTGTCTAATTAAAAACTTCAAGGCGTTAAACCAGAAACATATGAGACAGGGCCTCGGCTGCCGCGCCGCCGCCTGTCAGAGCCGTCAAAAAAATGACATTTTGCTGGCTAATTACAATTTCAAATTAAATCACAAGTAATTAGCTGAAAGTCAAAGGCAAACATGGCGGCAGCACACAAAGGCAGGGGCGAGTTTAGGAATTTGACAGCGTTTTATGATTTACAAACGCAATGAAAATTGTTGGCCTAATGGTCTGTTGTTTCTGCCTGACAGGTGGGTGGTGTTTTGGGGGTCGGGTGGGGTCCCGGGGTCGCGGGGTCCCGCCCATCCATCGCGGCGCAGGAATATTTGCCTGCCAAATGAAAGACATTAACGCCGACAGCAGGCAGTCGAAATGGGCAAAGCAGGCGACACATTAAAATACATTTTTAATGTTGATGCGAGCGGCGGTTGTGTGTTTGTGTGTGCTCCGCCCACTTTCCGCCCGCGGAAACATTTTCTTCATTTTGCATTTGTTCCTCCTTCATTTTGCCGCCGTGTTTATTATTTATACATGTGTCTGTCTGTCCTCTACCGTTGACTTTTGACGGTCCTGGTTCCAAGACCCCCTTCCTCGCAGCCCACATTCCCAGCGCCAGGCACTGACACAGCGTCCGTTAGAAATGTAATCAAAGTAATTACTTTTATTGCGATTTCGCCGTATGCTAATCAAGGGGATCGGAATGGTCTGTCAGCCATTTCTGAGGGCGTTCTGCTCTTGAATTATTGTTATGGCTTTCATTTTAATGGTTTTTAATTTCCTAGTTGTGGGATCAACTATGACATATTTTTTCTAGCCGTCAGAATGTTGTCCTCTACGGCAGGAAGTTTAATTTCGTTACACGGGGATAAATTGTATGTTCAAACGCTGAGTAGAGAAAGACTTCTATTCCTATTTACTCGTTGAAAATTTAGCTCTTTAAAAAGTCTAGCAGAGCTTAGAATTCACCTGAAATATGTATGTAAATGTGTCAGTAAGTTTCGTAATTCTACATAGACTAGTTGAAAATCGCCCAGTTAAATATATTGGTTTTCTTTCAAAAACCAATATGGAGCATTCCTTTGGGCCGAACGGACTCCGCCAGCGGGGTTACTTCAGTGGCGACTCTTTAGGATCAAGCCTGGACAGCTCTGCTATCACGGACACTGGTTCCTTTAATATGGGTGGCACGAGCACTCTCGAGGCCGGGAGACGGGCGGCCCAGGCGGCCAAGGAGGCAAATGTGAAGCCAGCAAGGCTGTATTTGCGCTCCACATCGCGGGGGCTACGACGGGCAGTCGATATCTACATGCCACTCTTCAAGGAGGACGCTAGCCCAGCTTGCTCCGAGGAAGAGCAGGAGGACGATGCCGAGAGTCAGCCTGAAGTTCCTCATACCCCCCCTGTTCCTCCTCAGGCGAAGGAGCTTTCCTACAGGACCTTTCCTTACATTCACCGTCTGGGCATGTGGAAATTAATGGACGAGTACTTAAATGGTTCATCTTCAAGAGCAAAGATTCCTTGTGAGTAGGAATTGTTGCTGGGATTCCAATCCAACTTGTTCATTTGAATAGCCTTAGGTACCAGCAGCAGCACCAAGGCCATCCCTAGACATAACGCAAAGAAGCACCTTTCGGGAAGCCGAAATTCCCAACATCATTGCTAGGATTTTCTTTCTGGAATTGGAGACCCTAGTATATGGTATTGGCTGTGTTCTCTTCTAGAGGTCATTTCAAGCACAAATGAGGAACAATAGCGGTTTGGTATAGTGTCTACAAAGTATATAGAAATTTTTGTTTAAAGAGTTAACATATCCTTAAATTCCTATAAATATATTATTAATATTGTTAATACGATTCAAGTTCGCTAACAAAAGGGGATAAAATCCGGCAGACACGAATTGAAAGAGGTTTACTTTATTTTACGGAAGTTAAGTTAACGTTATCAATGATCAGTAATAATTTCAGGCTCGTAGCGACAAAATAAAAAGGAAATCAAAATAAAATCTCTGATATGGGACTCCTCAACGTTAAAGATCTTGTCTTTAAGCCACACCAAGATCTCGCTGCTATAAAATCCATGTTATCGCATCCATTTCCGCTTTCATCCGCCAGGCAATGCCCGTTCCCCCGCCTCATCCTCTCGCGCATTTACATCCACATCCACATCCGCATCCGCTGGCTCACTTTGCCATACGCTTTGCATAACTTAGGGCGCAACAGGAAATGAATGAACACGCCCCAGCGACTGAAACGAAACGAAAAGTGGGAATAACATCGTCGCAGCGCCAGCGACAACAAACAGAATCGTGGCACAGTTTTTCCATGTACTCTCCTCCTGCTCCTGCTCCTCCTCCTCCTCCTGCTCCACCGATTTTCCTCCCCGTCGGCTAACACAAATTGCTCTTGTAATATCAATTTAAAGTAGCGCGCCAAAAATACCGCCCTAAAATATGCAAATTATTTTGTTGTCTTGATTTTTATTTACTCAGCTCGGGGAGAGATGGTGAATGAAAGCGAAGTGAAAATATTTATGTTGGCCATTTTCGGGGTTTCAACTAATTGTTTATGGAAGGAAATCAAGACTTTGAATGAAGGCATACAGAGAGAAAATACTTGGGAAAATCAATTTAGCATGGCAATAACTTTATTTATATTGAAAGTGTGACAAATAGAGGCATTGTTTTGCCGATTTATATTAGCTCTGGTAGCTCAGCAGGACACCTTTGCATCCTTAAATTATAGATTTTGCACACTTGTGTGACCCAATGCATGTGCAACTGATGCGTTTTTATCACTCGGAAAATAAGGAAAAGTTGAGGCCACAGAAGAACTTTTCATCTTGCTGGCATAACTTTCTTAATATTTTGTTTTGCTTTTCATCTCCTTCCTCTGTTGTTTTTTGCCCTCACTCTCGCTCTTTTGCCTGCCTTTCCTGCGCCACATTTCCTTTGAACTTTATCTTTGTTGTTTGCCTTTTGTTATTGTTGCTGCATTAGGCTAAATTTGAGGGTATATGAATATTGTATATATCTCGGCGGCAGCAAATATTTTCAACTTTTGCAGCTTAACTTTATGCAAAGCATTCCGAATGTACCCTGGCACCCGCCTCCCCTCACCGCAAAAAATTGGGAGCGCCAAAATTGTTTGTTACCTTTAAACAAATTGTCCCTTTTCCACGTGGCTATGTGGGTGTTTGTGTGTGTGTGAGTCCTGAGAGCAGCAGCAACAACAACGAGGACACATTACAAAAATCCGGCTGAGCAGGATGTGCGCACTTTGAGCCTCTTTGTGGGTGGCTGTGACGAGGGAGGGTCTCCGTTTTCCATATTTCCGTTGATATTTGTACTCAAAAGTTTCCCAAGCTTTTCTTTTCTCCTATAAAAGTTTTCCTAAGAAATTCACTGTCCGAAGAAACAGGTGCTACTTGTGTGGTTTTATCAGTAACAGGCAATAACTTTCTCAGGCGAAAAAGTAGAAAATATATTTATTGCGAAAAATATCGAGCAAGTAAATAAGCCTTTTTTTTCTAGGAGAAGAGGAACCAACCGAAAACGTTTGTAACAAAGAAAAGAAGGCATTTCTGACTAAATCATTCTGTGTATTATGTATTCTGGATCAACACAACACGAGACGATTCAGTCATGATGTCTTCTAGAAGTGGCAAGCGCTTTGTTTTTCGGTAGAATTGACTTGTATGAACGTGTTTCGGAATCAACAGCTGATTCGATCTAGCCAAGTCCGTCTGAGACTAGGATAAAACATTTCGAATAGCCGACAATATTAAAGAGCTTTAATGTTTAAGAAAAAACATTAATCTTCGTTGTAAGTACTTCCACCTATATACCTGAGAATTTACATGTCATAAAATATCTAACAGGTTTCTGTTATGATTTACCAAGGAATTAATTCGTATCTCTGTCTTTGAAATAATAGATAGCACATATTGATTTGATTGATTTTGTTATCTGATAATTGTAATTATTTTAAATATCTTATAGCAAACCAAAATATTTTCGTTAATCTCTAACTTAATAAGTCCAATATGTAATTTTGCTTTGATCCCCTCGCTTTATTGATGTGTTTTTGAAGGGTTTTCCTGTGGATTTGTTGTGTTTTTTTGTGAGCATGACCGACTTTTCCTTTTTCGGATGCTGGGGCTTAAATCTTCTATTATGAAAATCGCATTCCTAATAATATACTGTAGCGAGGGTTAAGGAAGGAGGGCCAAGTGGGAATATTTTGAGTAACCTCCGACTTTCGTAGTAAAATTACAATTAAATTCACATAAAATAAAATATCTTGCGGTGCTTTTTATGTGTGAGCTTGTAATATAAATCCTTTGGCTAATGGGGCCACACACACACTGCGGGCGGGAAAGCCCCAAGTGCTCGCAGCAGGAGGTCCGCTTCGTGCCCGAAAAAGAGGCAGGACCCTCAGAAAAAAACTGGAAGCACCGCAAGGACCACGGATGAATCTGAGAGCGTTTCGGTGGTTACGGGCCACGGGCACGGACGCAAACAAGGGTTAAGCATGGCGCTCTCATGGAGCTTCTAATGAACAAAATCAGCGTCTGCGTTTGTGCATGCGAATGAGCAGCCGTGCCACCAGGTACGGACCTCGTCCTGCCAGCAACAACCGTGCTCCTGCGAACACTGGATTAAAATCAATTATACCTTTTGTATTTCGTAGGAAAAGTAGAAAATGCTAAGATTTAACTTTAAATAATTATTGTTAAAAAAAAATAAAAGTTAAAACCTATTTTATAAGAAGAAAGACAACTGGAAATACTGCAGACACAGAACAAGGCATTGGGGTTTCTTAAAAAACCTGACAAAAAATCATACTTTTTATAAAAATTGAACACTGCTCAATTAATATTGTTTTTTAGGTTCTTATTTTTTGAGATTTATGACTAAGATATTTCCATAAAATTCTGAAGAATTTCTATAGATACAAAAATTTGCTGGCACCAATGTGCTTTGGCTGTTGGCCCAGAAAAATATGCATCCTTCTTGTGCGATTAAGCGAAAATCTGCTTTTATGTCCTTGGAATTACGCAGTAAAAAATAAAGGATAAAGGCAATATGAAACAGCAGAACAGCTTATAAACTTTAACCTTAATTTTAACTTTAATTTTATTTAAAGAGTTTAGACAATTGTAATGATGATTAGATTATAATTATCACCACTTTCTTTCTTTATATAAAAATATGTTTTTGTTTTTAAATTTGGAGTCAAAATCAAGCATGACATTAGTTTATGTTTTCCTTTTGATTCAGTATAACTATAGGTTCTGAAGGGAACCCCCTTAGCTTTAATGAACTCGTTACGTTCCAATTTGACCAGGCTATGCCCCCAGGCCGTGTTGAATGCAAATAACCTTTTAATAATAAGCCCGAAGCCCGAACCGAACCGGTCGCAGTTTTCATTATCAGACATTTCCGCGCCACTCAGACATGGACAGACGGTGGCAATTCAGCTTAATGTGCATTTAAGTAAATAATTGAAATTTATTACATTTCGCAGGGCCCTCTCGGAGGTGCACAAAGCGAGCGAAGACGAAAAGCGCAGCTCGATGAAATGATTGTGATGGCATCCACTGATTTCGCGGCCGCGGCTGGTCGCAGTTAATTGCATAAACCCGTAATTGGAGGCAATTCCAGCTTGAAGTCCAGGGAACTCGCCTGGAAATTGTGCTTAACCATTTAAAGTGCACAAAGGAGGCCATGCCGCAAGGCGGCACAAAGGAACGCTGGAGTCGGCCGAAGGGTTAAGAGTCCCGAGCTGGGCTCTGCGACTGTAGCATTTGTTGTTCTTCCCCCTTTTCTTTTTTTTCTTTTTGGTTTTTGGCAGGTCTAATTAAGGTCACGAGACCCGGCCTGCACTCGAGCCCCCTCCTGCTGTGCGGCCATGCATGCTCCCGGAAAATGTTCTCGCATCAAATGCAGCTTTTCGGCCAAAAAGAAAACCAGAGTCTCGACGCATGTTCACGCACATTTGCCCAGAGACGACATCTGCGAGGGGAGGTCGAGGTCCGGGCAATTATCAAGCGCCCAAATCAGCATGCCGCCGGAGTGGCCCAACCCCCCACCGACCTCCCAGGCAACCCATCAAAGCAAAGTTTTCCCAGGCAAAAGGAAAGCGAACAAACGAAACTTAACAGAGGCAAATTACGCACACGAATTGCGCTGGACAATAAAAAAGCGCACAAAAAAAGACGAGAAGAATGCCGAATAAATTATGAACAAGGGGCTGCACGCTGGCTGGGGTGGGCGGTGCGGTACGGGGGTGTGGCATCTACTTGCGCGTCTAATTTGTTGGAAAATTAGTTTGTGTGTTTTGTGCGTGTAATTTCCATGCAAGCCACGAACACGGCTCGGATGGAGATCTGCACTTGATTTTGATTGAAATGAGCTAAGAGGGGGCAGTGCCGGGGTCTTTAAGCGAGGGGTGGGGGTGCAAATATGGTTATGTTACTTTGGTTAACGGTTATCAAACAGCCCTCAAATGGCCCCTGCGCTGCGTGTAACACAGACCCTTGACCAGTGGCTACGCTTTGTGATGCTCTGACTAGTTTGAGACTAACTGAATCAGTAACAGATTTGGCCCAGAAATAGTAGCTGCTATTCTGTTACATTAAATATGTGTATTGTATTGCTGGACTTTGTAAGACAAGTGAGCAGTAAAATAATGAGTTCGCTATATGATTTATTTTGCATTCACGTTGGTGGTGATAGCTCTCTTGAAATATTGTCAAAAAATGAGGGGGAGATTTTCAAGCTCTTAACTGGAGCGATCATTCAGCAATTGAAATGTATAGTCGTTATGCATCTTGTTACTAAAAAGTCTTTGGAAATACATTCTTTTTTAGTAGTAGAAGTAGAAGTACCAGCTTCAATCGAGGGTATTTTTTAATAGCATTTATTCTTTACTTTGTTTTCACACCAAACTCTGAGCTAAAATAATAGCTTAAGCTTGTAGCTTTCCACTCTCAGTTATGAGCTTCAATACCCTCACCATCCTATCTCTAGAACTGGACTTTGTCCAATTAACATATATCTGCAGGCCTCTCCACTTGAACTTGGCTGGCAGACTCTTTGCTTGTTTGTCGTCTGCTCTGGTCTTTGCTTTTAAGTAAACATTCGCACGCTTTGCGTTAAATAATTTTCGTTTAAGTGCTGCTGGCTTTTTTGAGGTTCTTTTTTATTCAATTTCATCTCTGTGTTGATTGCGATGACTGCGACTGCGACTGCGCATTGACTGAGTCTCGGGAGGATCTGTTTGGCATGGGAGTGGGGATCCCCTTTGATTATGAGGGCGTTACTGATGTGCACGCAGCTGCGATGTTGCCTTGTTATTTCAACAGGCTGCGATCGCAGGGCAGAGGTAAGCTGGCTTCCAAATACTCTAAAATCAGAAAATTTTCGTTATCTGAAATAAAGCTTATATTCAGAATAAAATATATAAGAAACTTAATTTAATATACGAATTAAAGTTTTTATAATTTTATAATGTAAAGCTTGATCTATTTAAGTGAAAGACTCTCTGTTTAAAAGGGCATCTATGTATGATTCTGCGAAACGAGACGACACAGGAAACTGGTTTAATTGGTTGCCAACTGAAAGGGGCATGTTTATCCCGCCCCTTCATTGGGGGGACTTCAGTCTCCGGCTGATGCTGCACTTGCTCCTCCGGCATTGTCTACTCAAGTAGAAATGGCATTCGCTCCATTCGCTCCGTCCCCGCGAAAATCACAAGAATAGCAACTCATCGAACTGTGGAACTGTGAGTGGAAGGCCCAGTTCAATTCAATTAGCAGCATATTTTGCTGGCACGATACGGAAGAAATGCGATACAGATACGATTCCCGCGGACAGCGGGAATTTATGAAGCCCATGGCCCTGCCAGCATGTCGTTCCAGTGCCGACGTCGACCCCCGCCCCTCCACTCTTATTTGGCATGTTTTGACACTGCAGGCCGCGGCGGGGCCAAAGGGGAGTCGGTTGGGTCGGAGTCCCCGCTGTTCGCACTCAATGGCATGCGATCTTCAGATGCCGATGCTGTGAGTAGGGTGGCAGAGAGTCTTGCCAGGGGCGGGGCTGCACCAGGGGCTGGCCACATGTGGCTGACGTTGCGTGGCGGCGAAATGATTTAAAAGTTTGCGTGTGTGAAGCAACTCCTCCAAAATGCCCCAAGATTTTCTTGAAAGGAAAATATGTAAGCAAAGTACAGGCAGCAATTAAAGCTGCATCCAAGAACTTATATTAAGTTTTGAAAACAAAACTTTATTGTTGTTTCATTTAACATTACTTTTATTCAATTTCCGCTTGATGACCCTTAAGTCGCATTCAAACCTGCTGGAAAATCAGCCAAAATCATCAATCAATAATTGCTTGTTGCGCGTTCATTGGTTATTTTACTTCAGACTTGCCTTTTACCCACTTCCAGCTAGCGACTTAATTTCCCGCCGACTCCTCCCATTGCCAGTACTCAATGACCCATTGAAAAGCTGTTTACCGTCGCGTTTTGAAGGAAACCTGTCAGGAGAGGGGCGGCCCGCGAGGTGGGCGTGACAGGTTGACTTAAATGACAAATTACAAGTATTTACATGCAAAACACAACAAGATGCTGGGATGCCGGTACGACGGGATGCTGGGATGCAGCGATGGCGGCAGACTTCGTAATCGATGCGACACGCGCGTGCCTGGCGAGCAGCTAGCTGGCACCGGGGAGGAGCAGCCAAGAAACCACACGTTGACAGAACGCCGAGGCAAAGACAATCGAGATACTGGGAGCAGCCAGCTGGAGCTGGAGCTGGAGGGGAGCTGAGACGACGCCTAATTGAGCGGAGGAAGTCAGGCCAAGGAGTAGCTGGCGCCACCTGTCGAACGACCCAGCTCCGGCTGGCTGGAGTTTCCACGGGCTCTTCAAGTTGATTGCATTAATGACATGTTGTTGCTGCCCCAGTGAAAGCCCGCTCAATGATAGCCAGGTTCGTCGGCGGCTCACCCAAGTTGATTAAAAGTCTCGAGTGCGCGCCGGCACTGCGGAGAGCGAGAACGCTCGAAACGAAAGCAATTAGCAATTGACACCCGGGTGGCATCTTAGAGGAACTCCGGAGCGGCAAGCAAACGCCATTAATGGGAGTGGAATCCAGTGAGAGACTCTCCAGGAAAGTGCCAAGACAGCAGCGCCAGCAGTACGAGGCCGTTGAGTAGGTACAGTAGGTGGCAAAGGCCGTAATTTAGTTCTTATTCGAAAAAGGTAAATAAACAGGGTTTCAGCCAAGAAATGGAGTAATAGAAAGAGAAAATCAAGCTAAACTAACTGCAAGTTCGGAATGAGATTTGGGAGTAGTTAGACTTACTTGAACTACTGCAGAATCCTTTTTTTAGTCTGAAATTCTTCTGGTCAAATTTGTTTGTTCTTCAACTAAAATATTTGTTAATGAAATCATCGACAGATAAATGCCTATAAATGTGCTTAAAGTTGTCATTGGATACCAATAACAAGTAACAACAAGCCGTTAGAGACCCGTGTCGCTTCAGAATCACTGCTCCTGCTCCACATGAGCAGGGAACTTCCAAGCTCTTCTGCGCTATCGACTCTAACCATCTGAATGGAACGCTGCCTACTTGCGGGCGCACGGACTGACCTCCACTAACCCTGCGACTATAATGCCCCCATTGCCCAGATACGTCCCGGCATTTCTCGAGCAATTTAATTTGATTAATGAGGCGCAATGGGCGAGATAGCGGAAGGCCGCGAGCCACCCGGGAAACTGTTAAAATCGAATTTCACTGACCCAGTTCGATGAAAGCCCCGCAACTCCAGCTAGGTAAGAGATTCATCGAGCTAGCAGCTCTGTTGCGACTCCTTCCTGACCCAGCGTGACACAGGGGCGTCTGTTTATTTTCTTAGGCGCAGATTTTAATTAAGCAGCCGCCGAATGCACTTCAAAGTGCCATCTGCTATTTATAGGAGATCAAAGCAAGTCCAATTACTCATCGCCAGCTTGCCATGCACTCCTCAAACTTGGCAATGAGCTAGAGAGCCGTTTCCCCAGGTCCCTTCAGCATTTCAGATTAATTGCACCCGGGTGGGTGTGGCAGGAAATCGGATGGCGGATCGCAGCAGGGCTCTAGGTGTTAGAACACTTCGAGTGCCACATCGCGATCGCTTCCAATAATTACCTGGACACCCTGCCACACACCGTGAACCCGCTCTGAGGCAGTCACACGACTTTCTAAATCAATTTTGCCTTGCAATAAATAATTTCTTAATAAATTTCACACTCAAAATGCGACTTCCTGCAATTAAAGGCCAAGTCGGTCGTCCAGCGATCCCTCTGCCCCCCTGACGGCTCACAGATCTCCTCCGCCACTCGAGTGCAATAAAAAATAATTGAAAACTCAGTCACGTAAACGTTTTCCAGCCGCCGTTCTCTCAGATCGCTGATCAGCGCGACTCATTAATCCGTGAGGTTGCCTGGCGAATAGTTGTCTCCGCAGCGATGGACCAGATCAGGTGGCCATGTATTCAGAAACTGATTACAAAATTAAGCTAACTAACTATATAAACTAAATTCTACGAATACTAAGCATTACATCTTAATGAATGAATTAATCGAAATATAAGCAGGTCCTAGTACTTTGATCTGGGATAACAACATCTTTATTTCCCATCACGTATAAGTTCATACATGATAGGTCTAGTTCATGATATTGAAATACATTTTCTTTATCTTACATTATCTTAATACTTATTAGCTCATATTTGGCTTAATCAGATTGTAGTACTACAAAAAGTTAGCTCTGAGCTTCTTGGTTAGTCACGATCGCCTCACGGTGCCACCTTTAGTTTGCCGCGACTTATCAGCCCGTGACAATCAGCGGAACCGACTCAGGCGGCGGTGGCCAGAGGAGGGCACTTCATATTTGGGTTAAAAAGGCGTGCATGCAATTTACTCCACAAGTCAAGAGCCGGCGAATGAGATCCGTGAGGTGGGGCGGGGGCAAAGGCAGAAAGGCGGACGGAGAGATCATCATCGAGATTGTAAAGTAAAAGACTCTCGGCCTCGACTTCATATACCTGTGCACAGGTTATCATCATTTTGGGCAGAAGCTTGCAATGTACAATAGCTCTTTCTTTAGGGATTTAATATAACCTTCAAGACCAAATATATTGTTTAGTTTTAAGCATCTTGTTCTTCAAATTGTCTACAATTGTTGTAGATCTGAATTTGTATTTGTTTGAATATCAGTCCAGCTTTACAGAGGTCTAAGTCAGACCTAATAGGAACTAAAAAATTAATATTTGGATTTTAAACCATAGAAACAAAGTCAAACACGACCTTAATAAAACTTCACATTATGCTGATAATAATTACTAATCTTTGAACCCTAAAAGACAAAAGAAAATAAAAATAACTATACCATTGACAAATATAATAAAGGATGTTTGTAATGTTTATGCTTTACTTTTGAATAGAATAAGGTCTTCCGCTTAAAACATTTCCTCAGAAAGGGTATCCCTATATTCGGCCTCTTTAGCCAGCCTTCCATTCCCGTTGATGATGCGTTTGATTGAGGCGCGATGCAGACTTAGTTAAGGCTGCAGGTAATTAATTGCACTGACTGGGATTCCGCTGGCTGGTGGGCGTGGACGTGGTGGATGCAGGTGGCTCTGGCGAATTAGAATCCCGAGGAGATGAGCAGAGCTGCTGCGGGAAATCTAGTGGATTCATCGCTGGAGACGCTCATTTCCAATTGCAGGACACCCACACTGAGTCCTCTCTCGCCCCAGAGGCCAGAGGGTGGCAGTGGGGGAAATGGCTTGCCACTTTTTATTTGTAGCAGGCGACAGAGTGTCAAGCCACCGTGACGTCGCGACGACGAGAGGAAATTGCAGTCCGCATTGTTTTTTCGGGTTTCTTGCCCGGGTCTCCTCAGTCTGTGCTCGCAGTTGCGACGAAATTGAAAATACATTTTTAATGATTTGTTGCTCAGCTCAGTGCTCTGAGCTGGCTGTGAGAAACATCACCGTATCCAGGGACCTGCAGGCGGGAGGTAACACAGTTCGTTGAACCGTGAGTCCCCTCGGGATCGCATCTTGCACGCGAGCTGCATTGATTTCGCGGAACTTTACAATTTATGGTATTGCCCAAAGTGGAGCACTCGAAGACAAACCGGGAACAATGAGGATCGAACTCAGATTCTCAGATTGTCAAGGCCCTTCGGCCTATATACTTGACCCAAAAGCCAGCAATACACACTTGATTAATTGTCCAGGTCTGAATGTATCCGATATATACTTGACTTTTTTGTGGGTTGGAGAAATGAAATTTAATATGCCGAATTTCGGACAGGACACTTGAGGCTGTCCGGGCCAGGACATGTCAAGCTTTCCTCTGTTCGTGTGTGTTTGTGTGGATAATGAAGTGCTGCAGCTGCAGATACGGATCCAACTGACAGGAGAAAACTTGAAAACAAATAAGCTGAGACAAAACACATTAGAATGCCCAATAGCTCCTGTCGACTCTGTGTGGGCTTGACTAAACTCTGAAGGATATTGTAAATGTAACGACAGGCCGTCGTTGCTGTGTGTGCCAGTGTGCACACAATGAGATACAAATGTATCCTCGACTGACAAATCAAGTGGGCACATCCCAGATACTCAGAAACTCCGTCGACGGCTGCAGATTCTTGCGACTTCTGTGTGTTTTAGTGCGGTCGATGGAATTTGCCTAAGAGGATTTTAAAATTTTAAATTAAGTGGCTTGCTTTGAGCAAGAGTTCTCTTGCATCCTGCGGTTAGCCTGCATAATTGTCCTCGTCAAGGGAAATGCAATTTTAATGCTTGCCCAGGCCTGCAGCCCGGAGTCTCCAATTTGCGCTGGCTCATTGTTTAATGCTCGGTTACGCCCTAAATGGCCGTGCTACTTGAAGGATTCCCCTCGTCCTTTGGTCCTCTGGACAGCAGCCCCAAAAGTATCTATCAGATGCTGTTGTTCTTTGCTGCTCGTTTCCCACCCCGCCCCGCCGCCCCGCCAGTTGACCCTCGCCCAAAGTCAATTTGTCGTTGTACTTAGTCGCATACATAAATTCCCCAGGTCCAAGCCCGAGTCCTGATCCAGCTCCAACCTCGAATCCACGTTGCACATTACAACTTTGAATGCCAACTCGCAAATGAACTATAAATAAATAATTTCCCTCGCTAGAAAGAAGAAGGAACACCGGCAATGTTCAGAGGTCATTGTGAAGAGCACCCGCGAGGGTTAACTCAGAAGTTCAGAATTAGCTGCAGATAGATCTACTTAAACTGTGTGTAAAATATATGTTAATGAAGAAATCGTAAATTGCAAAGACGCTCTATGAAAAATAGAAATGAAAACTAAAACAGCAAAGCTTTTTAAATTAAAATTAAGAAATTTTTGACATAGTTAGAATCAATTTTAAATTAGGCCCTCTCATTATATTGCATCTGCAAGGGTATACAAACTTTGGCTACCAGAAGTTAACTTCCTTATATTCCTATATGCCTAACTTTTTATATCTTAAATTTATTACATATCTTTTTTTTTATTCTGGTAATAGATACATTTATTGTCATCAAATTAAACTTAAAGAAAATATTACGAAGAAATTGTTATAATACAAATTTATGGTAAAAATAAATCTAAGTTAAGCTTTCTCAAAAAAATGAAATTATAATTAGATTTAGAAAACAAAAACACAAACAAATAAGAAATATTAAAAGGGTTTTATTATTATCTGAGCTGACTAAAATTGTCTAATGACTATAAAATATTAAATAGTTATGAATAATGGAACAAGACCTACATAAATCGGGTTAAATCTATTTTATTTAATAGAGATCCATTAAATATTTTTTTCTTCTATCTTCCTACCTCCGAAAGTACAATTATTAAGTCAAATTATATCCTTTCCAATTTTACACAAATATACCCGCAAGATCCTCTGTATTTGTTTAAGCGGTAGCAACTTATTGTTTTGGAAAATAAGATATTCTAAATAAAAGATCTAACTCGCCTTCTCAAATATTTTACTGGTGACTTTTTGACATCATTTTCAGTTATATCAATCACTGGGAGACTTGACTTATTCGCTGAAACTGCGCTGTCTCAACTGATGGATACCCTGGCGAACTTTCCGAGCTGCTCTCTGTCCCACACACGCTGCCAAAAAGTATTCGTATATTTGGGCTGTCAGAAAAGCGGAAATAAAGAGGGTGAGAGAATGAAAAAGAAACTATCGGAACGTAGCGAACCTGTGCGGAACGTTCGCCGGCAACAAATCGCCCGAAAAACAGAAGAAAAACAAAAGGAACTTTATAACATGTCTGCAGCAGGGACAAAGATACATACCCGAGCGCCCGGATACACAATGGCCGGCAGCGGCGGCAGTGGCAGCGGCAGCAGAAGCCGTGGCAGGTTCCAGCTACAAGTTCATTAAATAAATTATTCATACGCAACGTGTGCCGAACAAAAATGGCAACTGACGTCGCAACCGTCGCGTCGCTTTGTTTCACTTTTCCACACACACACTGGCCCGGGCTGACGTCGGAGGGAAATTCATTGGCAGTTTGTTTTATTTGCCAATGTCTGTGGAATGAAAACGCATTCGGCTTAAATATTTATGCCGAAACGTCTGTGTTTGTGTGGGTCTCGCGGCGCTCATGTGTTGGTGAGTGCGAGCAACTTTGCCATTTTCCGTTCTCAATTTTCATTTCCACTTGACATTTTCGAATGAGCGGTGCTTTTGCTTCAGCCGGCGGTCAGTGTTATTAGGCTTGCACTGCTTTTCTGCCGGTGTCCCCTTCATTTACAATGCAAAATTCCGAAGCCCAGGGAAGACTTTTTGTCCAGGCAAATAACATCTAATTCAATTGCGACTGCTGCACCGGCCACTGAGCCGTAGACCTGAGATGAAGGCCAAGAATGCGTCCCACTCGGCGAGGCATTTGCATGTGGCTATGAAATTGTAAGCTGTTAAATGGAATTTTTATATAGACGGACATAGTTGGACATTCGGTTCGTGTACCTGAGGTGCACCGACAGAAATCCGTAGTGAAGTATGCAAATGCCGAAATGCAAATGCCAGCGGACGACAACCGAGAACCGACAACCGACAAGTGCATGAATATGTCAATGCGTTCCGAGCTCCAACTTGCACCTCAATTTTTGACAGTTGCAACTCAATTTCTGCCCCGCTTGCCCCACTGCCACACCCCCTTTCCTAGCGGAATGTGAAGTTTGGCTGACATTTCTCTTACTTTGCGGTTGGCTGAACCATTTTTTTCTTTACTTTTGGATGGGTCGTTGGCGGTTTCTGCATGAGATTGCATTTTGAAAAGGTAGCAGTTTAAATCGGAGTACCAAAAGGTACAAAAACAAAGGACTACGTTTGAATAAATGATTTTTTTGAAATGACATTTTTTGGCAGGTTTCGGAAGGAGATAGCATTGCAGACAAAATTAATTAAAACAACTAAATATGATCTTTCAAAAAAAAACATTTTTATTGAAAATTTCTAATTATTATTATTGCTTACTTAAAAATAAATAAAAATTACAATGGCTTTTGTATTGGTATGTTTGTTTTACATTTAAGGCATCAGTTAAATTAATTAACTGAATGTTGTTTTTGAATTAGATTTTAATTATAAGAAACTGAAATTAGAGCCAAAATAAGAGCTATTATTTATCATTTGCAAGCTGTAAGCTATTGCGCTTAAAAAAGATAATTATTCTGTAGTTTGCTATAAAGATGTGACGACAACTAATATTTTTAAAGATGTTTACAAAACATATGAAGAATAATGGTGCTAAAGAACCAACCATTGACACTGACAAAGGGGCTAAGACGTGGCTGATAAATCATGGAATAATGGTCGGCACTGTGGACCCTAAATAAAAATTATGACTTTACAGCTTGTAGCTTAAAAAAATAATTTAGAGCTCATGTGTACTTATGTAAGTACTTGAGCACCTATATATAGGAACTCTAGGAGTGAGATGAAACAAAAATATAAATATAAAATATGTAGTTCATAAAATGAATAAAAGATGTGTTAATAAAAGTCGATGTTGATGTTCTAAAACGCGTGTTAAAAAATATTTCTTAGTTAGTAATCTTAGTAATCCCACAGATTACAATGAATTCTGTCAATATATCTTAAGAAATTTTAACCAAGACAGACCACTGTACAGCTGCCACATTTTCTAATAAATCTGCTCGCAGTTTTTACCCAAAAGAAACTGAGAGTTTAATTAAAACTAAGCACTTCAGTAAGGGTACGAGGCAATGCCGGGGGTTCAAGGGACGACACAACACGACGAGGCAGCTGGTCCGGCGGCAGCGGAAAAACAAAGAAAACTTTCGCTTTATGGCATGTCTCACTTTCTCCGCTCTCCCTGCCACTGCCTGGTAGGGAGGGTGCTCCTGGTTTTCCCACTCGGAAGGCTGCCTAATTAATTTCACTTCATTTCGTTATTAATGCGCCGCAAAATATGCTCAGAGTTTTTCGCTTTTCCCCCTCCTTGTTGCGGTTAAGAGGCCAGGGAACAGTGGAAAATTAGAGGGGATTATGCATGAAATTAATTTTGTTCTTTTTTATTTCGAAAACTTTTGCTATTATTTCAGTTTTACTTTAAGGTGGAAAAGTTAGGGAAGAGCCAGGGAAACTGGAAGGGAAGCTGACTGTGCCTTAAGGGTGCTCGGGTGCTCTGGATGGTCAGCTGTTCAGATCTTCAATATGGAAATGAATGTGTATTACTTAACTCCTTATTGTTTTTAAGAACTCTTTATGTGGAATAAGGCCAGGATGTTCATAAACAAACTAGATTTAAAAGTATGATTTTGACCACCTTTAATCTACCTTGAGGTGAACATATTATTAGCTTTGCGTTGTCTCCAGAAACCGATGTATACTGATTTATTAAGCCCCGTTCAATTCCTAATATGTATATGTACGCTCAAAGGACTGGAATATCGCGATGCTAAACCACACACAGTGCGGTGGACACCGACTGGGGGCGTGGTAACGCCCCTGTTTTGGCGTGGCATTGATGTCAGCAACAATTTGCACACAGGGCAGGCGACTCCCATTGTGAACCATTATTTTATTTAAATAAATAATTTTTCCATTAACCGCAAACATGGATTTTGGTGCAATTGCATAAATGGAATGTAATAAATGAAGTGCAGCCAAAGGTCCGTGTGGGCGGGGGTGGCATGCCACCGTTCGCAGTTGTTGTTTTTGTTGACGTTGTTGTTGTGGTTGATGGCGTGTTGACGCGGTCGCTCTCGGCATTCCGATTTCCAGGTTACAGCGTTCGGCTCCATTTCTCTGGCCTCCTGTGAATAGGACCTTTTTCAGCCTTTTTCCGAACTGGAAATTAGTTTGTAATTTGTTTAGTTTACACAGAAAATGGCCGCACAATGCATTTACATATTATACATTATGTTCTGCGGTTGCATTGTTGCCGTCGCCCCACCAGTTGTTGCCGTATCGGCCCGACCCGAGTGGTTGCTTTGAGCCATAAAGAGCATATATAGTACTACGTGGTACGGTTGTTAAATTGTTAATGTCGACTTTTAGGCGTCACAGGTATAAAGGTGCATTACGGCTTTTTTACGTATCCATTTACTAGTTTATTTAATTAATTAGTTGCCCTTGGGGGGTACAGGAACAGGGAAAATGTAATGTTTAAATGTGTAAATGTATAACTGTGGGGTGCACAAGGGGGAGGCAAACATACAATGCATTCTGTTGGGAATTGTACAATTAAAATGTTCAGATAAATTGACATTGGTCAGTATATATGTACATATATGTATGAGTTATGGTAGAGTGATTTTAATGTATTGTTTTAATTGAACGAATGATTAAAGCTCCTAGTGATTCGGACTAATCTTTAAGCTGGTGGAGCCCAAAGCATTAGCTCGGCAGTCTACCAATTTCTATTCCCGTCCGGAATTCACAGAATGCAAGCAAGGTACAGAAAGTGAATCAATCTTTTTGTTAGAGTTAAATATATCATTAGTAGTCATAACTACTTTTTAAGAAATATATTTCACATAATTTTAATAATTTGGTTCGATATCTAGTACACAAAATAAATTAAATTTGATATTTCTATTCATATTTGGAAAACTACATTCCGTTTAGAACATTCATTTTATAGAAAAAAGTTGAATTTAAATCAAAACCTGAAATGTATAGGATTTTTAGACATTTTCTAAGTGTAAGCCTAGGCGTGCTCCGACTCCAAGTCCATTTGACAATTCATAGGAAGCTGACCTCACGCCGCCACAGCTACGCAGTTCTATAAACAAAGTGACTTCAAATGAAAAGTTATTCAAAACTAATAGCATTGGCAGGGGAAATCACATATGCATGTATAATCAAAACAAAACTGAATAGTACAGAAATTGCTCAGAAGCAGCTATCCCTTACACTTGAAGCCGTCAGCGAATCGTTGACGACACTCGAACATCGCTCGAACATCCTGTGTTGAACATTCTTTTTTATCGGATATTACCAGTGCTTGTATTTGTTGCCTCTATTTCTGTTATTATGGAAACGTGCAGCGGCAATTTGTGCACGGAATTTATGGGCCATTGTGCAATAGAAGCCATTCATACGATTCGATACCTATGTGATTGTCGACGACAGCTTAAGAAAATATTTTAATAAGTTTATTCGAGTTTTACAGCGTCACGTCCAGCAGCGTTCTCGCCTCTTTTGGTCTGGTTTCTGTTGGTCCGTTTTTGTGTTTTTATGAATTCCTAATTAGACAATTTCCAACGCACATTTCTGACACCTCTCGGACGGGTTAAGGGCACGGGAAGGCCGTAAAGCCTCGGAACCGTTTTACGACATTTTTATTTAATTGCAAAAGCGAACATTACTGCCGTCGAATGGGGGAATAGGACAGCCAGGGCCTGGATCCACAACATTTAATGACGGCTGTCGGCTGTCGGCCGTTCGGAGTGACGTTGCTGGCGTAAAGTGTCGGCCAAGTCGGTACATTACAGTCAGCCGGGGCTGTAATAATATTTAAATTCCGAATTGTCCAGCTTATGGCTAACGGAAGTCATGATCGAAACGATGATTAATGACGGGAAAATGTTGGCGGGAATTTAAACCAAACCCTGCTTAGTTTGGACCAGCTTTCCGTTGGTTTTATCCCCGATAACCCCTTCTACTTGGATATTCTCCGCCACTATTCTGCTAATTTTGTGCGAAACTTTGTGCTGCTCGCCAAAATATCCTCGCCAGATTACAGCCGCTGCCGATGGCTTTCGCCTAATGGCCCCTGCTCCTGCTGTTCATCATGCTGCTCATGCACTCATAAAAATAATTTTCTATATTTAAGAAAAATCGCCCTAAAAAAAATTCGCCCTAAAACTCAGAAAATCTTTCTGGAATTAAGAAAAGGTTTTCATGAATTTAGGGCAAGGCACCGAAAAATCAAGAAAAGCCGCCATAAATACACTTTTTTAGGGTTAATTTACCTATTTTTCTCAAATTTAGGGCAAGGTTTTATGATTTGCTTCGTTTATTTTCTTTCTTAAATTACGGGCGAATCGCCTTTGTTTTGCTTGTCAATTTTTAGTCGACAAATCTCGCACGTGTGTACTTATGATTCCCAACTGATTCTAGCACCTCTTCAATTAAGTGATTGTTGCCGTCGAAGTTTTTGAAGTTTTTTGCTATATAGAAGCGAGTCAACAATGTTACTTGTTACTTATCCTAAGAGTGACTATATTTTTTCCCAAATAAAAATAAATTGACCTTGAATATAGAAAAAAAATATTTTTTAACGGTCAAATACCCTAAATCCAAGAAAAATGTTCCCTTAATTTAACGTTTAAAATGTAAATGTAAATGTAACGTCTATTTTTCTTAAATTAAAAAAAATTGCCCTTGAATTTAGAAATAAATTTCTTCTTTTAATGGTCAAATAGCCCTTAAACTAAGAAAAATGTTTCTAAATGTATGGAAAATTCACCCTTATATTAGGAATTTTTTATCACATATTCCGGGCAAATCGCCTTAAAAACAAGAAAAATTTTCTAAATTTAAGAAAAATCGCCCTAGATTTAGGAAAGATTCTTTCCTAATTTTAGGGCAATTTTTTCTTAGATCTAGGGCGACTCGCCTTTGGAACCGTTTCTAGGGCGAATTTCTAAATGTACGGGCGAAAAGAGGCTTTTTTAGGGCGATTTTAGGTAAACATTTTTATGAGTGTGCATTTGAAGTTTTGACAGTTGACTGTCATTACAGCAGCCCCTGTCCCCTGTCCTGCGCCCCCGGCTCCAGAGCCCAAATACAGATCCAAGCCGAAGCCACCATCCCACAACGCATTCTAGTCAAATTTTGCAGTGCGTTTGCGTTTTACGTTAACATTTCGCTACCTTGCATACTAAACAAACCCTCGGATCCCGCCGAAGACCGTGATGGGTGGCTTCAATTGTTGCCACAGCCGCTGCCCTTGCCACTGCCCCTGCCACTGCTGTGTTCTGTTACTGCAGCCCAAAACCACAAAATGGACAAAATGTGTTCAATTTCAGGCCTGTGATTTTTCAATAGAGCACTGGGCTGCCTTCGGTCCGGTCTGTTGTCGGTCAGCTGGCGTCGTCGGCATGGGCCCGGCATCTGCTTTGGCGAATTAACATTGATGCCGCGCCGGGCGGAGCCTCCATTTTGTTTGCTGGGATCCTGACGTGCCGGCGTTCCCGTAGAACGTTCATTAGCACGCACGTCGGCGCCATTTTGCAAACGCATTTCCGCTGCAGCCGTACGTGCAGTTCAAATCGGGTTTACCTTCGTGCTTACCAGGCCAGGAGATTGGAGATGGGAGCGTGACTGGACACCGGGACACCCACCCATTAGGAGATTTGAATATATAAATATTTCCTAAGGAATTAATTTCGGAAAATATTTATTTACAATTTAGACTGTTTTGAATCGAATTAATATACAATAAGTGGACTAATAGTGTAGTTCCCTTTAGCATCAAAGAAAGCGGATAGAAAATAATCGAAAATATATTAATGTATTTTAATTTTGATGTATTAAAGCTTACCACATTTCTTGTTTGATATTGATCGCCACCATTTTATTGACATATAATATCTGATTTTTTATCGATATACATTTCTAGTTCCCTCAAAAGGGGTTATAATTATTTAAAACCATTGAATACAACCTTTAAATCATTTTATTTAAATGCTTAGCTTATAAGAGAACTTGTCTCTAAATTCTCTGAAATACCACCCCATTCCAATCCGTCTCACGTGGCCATCACCAGCGGCGCTGCAATAACTGTTTTCCCGCAGTTATCCTGTTAAGGCCAGGTAAATGTTATAGCTGCTCTATTTTTTGCTGCTGCCATCATTTTTGCGACTGCCCATTCAAAAGGCATTTTTAATTGGCGATGTGTACGGCAGCTTAACGCAACGGATACGAGTCCCGAAACCCAGTCCAGTCCGGCTGCAGAGTGCCAGGCAGATGCAACAGTTCCCGCATTGCATCGCCCCGCACCGACTCCGATTCCGATTCCGAATCCGAATCCAATCGAATGGAATCGGGGACCCAACCGATGCGGACCGGACCGGGTCTAGTCGATAATTGGTAACGCGTCACGTGTTATGCTCTCAAAAGCCAAAAATGGAATTTCTAATTAAGTTTTACAGGGATTTAATATCGACCATCTGCAGTTTCCATTACAGTTACCACCGCTGCCCGGAGAGCCGGCAGCCTGCAGCCTGCAGCCAGTGTGTACGAAATTTTGGTCAATTAACACATCAACGAGCTTAGAACAGCATCCCGAGCCCTGTCGGAGCACCAACTAGCCAACGCAAAAAAGGGGGAATTTGACTTACTTGTTTGAGCATTTTCCTGCTGCCTCTGCAGTTGAAGTTGCTGCTGCTGCTGCTGCTGTTGATGCGCTTGAGGGATTAGCAAGTGGTCGAGAGGGCCTCGGAGATGGATGGGCCAGGGTGGGAAAGGAGCTGGCTGCTCCTCCCCCTGATGGTTGGAAAATTGCTTTTAAAAATCTGATCAGCAGCACAGCTTAAAGGAATGTTTTTCTGGCTGCAAATGCTGGAATCATGCCTGTTAAGTAGTTGTCAGTTATGGGTGGAATCCCAAATTGCTTTTGCTGGGCTCCCCTTTGCCATTTGGCTGCAGGTCGCCGGCAAAGTTTATGAGTCAGTTCATTTGCGGTAGATCCACACATCGGAGAGGTTGATCCACTTATTTGGTTAAATGGATTTCGCCAATCAAGCTGGTGCAGCAAACTTTCGATGCCTCGCTGTGCGGTGTGAGATATGTGATATGCGATATACGATACCCTGCTCGGGCATTTCGGCGGCGGAGCCTTGGATAACGGATAACAAGCAGCCGACAAGCCCGTCAATATGCATATACAGAGCCGGGATGAAGATGAGGACGGGAATCAGCCAGACAAGCTATAGCTGTGGCAGGCAACCCGTCACTCACTCACCCCCGCATTCATTGGCTCATTCACTCATTCACCCATTCCCGGGCCGTCATTTGCCAGAGCCTCGAAGCAGTAACAATTGATATGCGTGTACGTGATCTGAATGCCGAGCTCCTTCAATTGATTTGATGCCAGCGCTGGGCGGGAGTCGCCTCAGGCGGAGAAGGGAGACCTGGCCAAACTTGGGAGCCGAGAGTCGGTGGCACACGCTGTAGATCTCGAGATGCTAGGAGAAGCTTCTCCAGACTCCGCCTAGAATGATTTTCTCTATTTGCATAATGACCGATCGAACCTGAGGCTCAAGCTGCATAGAGATTCAAAAATGTTGGGCTCTCCTTCGCGCAGGAAACGCCAAATGTGTCAACTGGCCATTTGTCATTTCCGACTCCGAGTGGGCAAACAAACGGCCGGCAGACAGCCGGAGCATTGCCAACTTCGATCCATAACTCAGCGCGACGCAAAACGCTGCGCATGCTCTGTCTGTCAGGCGGCTTGTCAACAAATGCGGGGATGGGCAGCCAAGTGGCTATGGCCAAGAATTTACACAAAAATGCAATCAGCTCGACAGATAAATATACAAATTGCCGGCGGGCAACAAGAGTGGAATATTTAGCCGAGGACAGTCGGCGGCAACTGGCGCGTTATCATGAATGAATATTTACATTGCGCGTACGAGGACTCAATGAATTTATCAGCCCGATGCCCGATAGTCAGATACCCAGATAGCCAGATACTCGGATACTCGTTGCTGCCGCGATTGTTTGCTCTTCATATTTAGCTGTCAGCTCAAGTTGTTTGTTCTCGGCCAAATGGACACGGAAAGATTGCATTTTGCCTGGACTGTTTGTTACCCTCGTGAAGGGTATTCTTACTGAGATAAGAAGGCGAACCATGTATAACCATGTTATCTAGGCATCTATGGGGATACTTAAATGAATCGAGGTTATAATGGGTATAAGCTAGTTTGTTAGAGATTAATAATAATTAGTCCACATTTTGGCTGTTCTTGAACTTCAAGAGCAGTAGTACATATCGGCTAAAGCTACAGGCTTCTTTTGAGCTCTATTACTCTGAACATTAAAATTGACAATAAGATATGATAAATATTTCAAACATTTTTAAACTGTAAGTTTTTGATTTTAGCAAATAAGAGCTATGACAGTTTTAGGTTAAAAGCAACCCATTCTTAAGTGTTTAGAAATTTTTATTCACTTAGATTTGGTATATCTAAATCATAAATTTATCTGAACAAATTTTTGGATCAGAAAATTTAGAATAGTCCCTTAAATAAGACCTATTGAGTGTCTTTTTATTAACTTATTCTTGTGATTAACATAATAACAAAAATACAAGTTCGGGTCAGAGTGTCTCAAAATATGGAAGCAAGGCTATCGGCATCGGCAAATAAGTGTTTTGAATTGCAATTGTTAAAGCTCTTTTTGCTTTTGTACTTTTCTGTAGGCTACATGCTTATAAAAATACTTTTAAAAGGCTTTACTTTTGTCAAACAATCGAAACGTAGTATAAATATCACCAAAGAAACAAGAGCATTATTAGAAAAAAAAACAATTTTCTGATTTCAGATTGGATTAGGCGCGGAGTCCATTGTTTTCGTTGGAACCATTGAAAACTGTGTCACCAAATCGAGCATTCGAAAGTAACCCAAAGGCCCATGGCTAGCAGCCTTCTCAGGTATGTATGTGCGTGCGACCAATCAATCAGGCGCGAGCCAGCGATATCATTAACCGCCCTGCGATACCATCTACAAGTCCCTTTCAATATGTTAACTCCCCAATCCACCGCAGATTTGGACTCGGGCCGCGTATCGCACCATCGCAGCGAGGCGTCAATAAATCATGACAAGATCGGCGTTCCTACCACGCTTCCCCGCTCTGCGGGAAAATCTCGACGGGGCTCGGGCCATAATGCCACATTATGACAAGTTGCGGCGCGCGTTACGCACGGAAAATGTATCTGCATCTGCATCTCACCGCCGGCTCATGCGTGTATCTTGATTAATGCGAGCAAAACTATTCGAAATTCATCAGCAAGGCCAAGGCATCTCAGACATTTCTCTCCAAGTATCTCGGCGGGAAATGCAATGGTACAAAAGCGAAAATGAATACCATCGAATAAGACCCTTAATAATGCCTTGAATAACGTAAGCTTTGCCATAATCGATTAAGTTATTAATTAGTTCTTAATATAAATACATTTGGTAAAATACAGAATAAGATAAAGTTTTAAAGTTTATTTTCATAAGTAAAACAATTTTAATCATGAGTGTTCTTTATATTTGAATGTAATTTTTTTGACTGTAATTTTGTTACTCAAATTTGCTGATTCTGTGATGACAATAGAAAAAAACATAAATATAATCATTTGATAATATTAACTTATAATGATTAGCTTAGTCGAATGCCTCATTCAATCCACTTTTCTTTCTAAATTATGTTCACAAAAAAAACACAATTGAATAATTTTTAGTGTTTTTATTTCAATTGTAAGAAATTGAACAATGAATTACGGGTAATATTTTTTTGTATTATCTTAATTATAATTTTGTATTCAATAATCAATAATATTTAATAATATTACATTTTTAAAAGGAAAATTTGTCTCAATAAATTTGAATTACATATATAGTTAATACCTAAAAATTGGAATTACTATAAAGATACGTAAATGTACATATGTACATGAATGACAAAAACCTCAAAAAAAGAAGAACCTTAAAAATATACCATTGCAAAATTGCTTAAAAAAATATTATTATATTTTTATAAATTATTATTGACATATTATTATTTTTATTGTATTCATAATTTTTAAACTCTACATGAAAAATTAATACATTTATTTAATTTCACGTATTATTATTTTATCAAAGCTTATAAAGCATAATTTCCCTAAGTTAAAGAATAAATAGCAATGAAACCTAGTCTCAATATTGTTATTTAATTATGGAATCTAAAATGTGGCGAAGGTGACAACCCTTAAAATAGGAAAAAAGAGAGTGCCGCGGCGAAAGTAAAAACAAATCAACAGTTCGAATTTGCTCTTTGTTGTGTTCCGCTCGCAACCCACCCGTTCCGGCAGCGGAACGGAACGCCATGGCAAAGAAAACTCTTATACCGAACTTCCAAAGAGAGTGTAGGCGCAAGGAGAGCACGTTAATGTGGAGTTTCGAATGGAGTCTGAAGCGGACAGGTGAGTGCCTGGGCAGGTGATTAACACTCTCTTAGAGCAATGCGCGCAGTACCATGCAAAGAGAAGGATTTTTGTTAGGGATTTCATTTCTCAATTAATTTTCTTATTTATTTTTGAGAATTAAGAACACAAAATTGTAAGTTCAGAATTCACAAAATTTTTAATTATTAAAAAAATGCATCCAATGCACCTGAGATGCGGGCTACACAGAGTCCAAAGAAGAGAGTTCTTCGCGGAAACACTGAACGAAGCGCTCTCTGCGTCAAGCAACCCCCAACCCGACCGCTCTTTGGCTCCGCTCTTAGCATCCACATGCATGCCACCTTCCACAATGGGACAAACTACGATTTTGTATGGCCAAGCCCGATTTTATTTTCTCTACATATGCTTAAATGTATGAAAACTTTAATTAAAGTCTTCGATAGGCATAAGAAAATTCTGCAAATTGCTACAAATGTTGCTACAACCAATGAAACATATTATTAAAAAACCAAACTAAGACAGTGATACTACCATTTCGCTCAAAAAGAAATTTAAACCTTATGAAATCCGGTACACAAATGTTATATGCCAAAGTAATTTATACAAATCAAATTACATATAAAAAATAATAAGAAATTTACAATGCTCTTTCTTAAAAGTTTAATAATATATATATATATATATATATATGTATATATAACAAATATATAAACTGAAAAATATAATTCGACCACGTCAAATATTCGTTAAGTTAAGTTAGGTTTTCCTTAAATATAGAACCATTTATTTAACATATTAAACAAATAAGTAACAAAGCAGAACCTATATATAATGCTTCGTTTTATTTATTAATGCCACAAAAAGTGGTTGCTTGTTCCATAGTGCACCCGAACGGCAAGCGATGGCGGTGGCGGCTCCGGTGCCCATTGCAGCAGTCGGCAGACTCAATCGTTCGTCAGCCTTCGTTCGGCGCGTTACAAGAAGCAGCAATCCAGTCGCTCAGCCGTTCAGTCGCACCCCCGAGTTCAGTCTCATCCCGGCGCTCGTGGCAACAACAACGCGAATCTTTCAGCTCTCAGTAAACAGTTTCCAAGACATTGCCATCGGAAGTCGGTATCGGTATCGGAATCGCAATCAGAATCGGAATCAGATCTCAAAAGATCAGGTGCGGAATCGAAGCGAAGATCGAAAGGTGGCCAGGATGCGGCAATTGTGCCTCACAATTGGGCGCCATCAAAGCGGGGCAAAGTGTGTTGTGAAGTGTGCCGCGTAAAAGGCTGCCGGAACAGCCGCGCGGAAAGTGGCCTTAGCACAAGATACAAGATACAAGATACAAAATACAAGGTCCAGTGAACAAGTTACAGAAAGTGTTTTCAATCGCGCGCCCTTCTCGACCCACTGCGGATTACAATCAGCCTAAATATCGAATTTAACTACAGACCTAGGTGAGTTTTGTGCACGGAAAAGGTGTTTGGTCGGTTCCGGACACTCGTAGATTTGTGAAAGGCTGGGAGAACGGTGAAAAGTTGTGCGGAAAATAAAAGCAAACCCCAGTGAAGTTCGATTTGCGGCTGCACTTGATGCACTGTGAAAAGTGACACAGATAAGCCGACGGCAGTTATGTAAATAAACAGGATTAAGCCAAGACACAATTGCATAAATAAATATTCAGTGGCAAACAGACCAATTAACTCGGCAGAAACAAGTTTTTCTGTCAATTAGCAAAAGAATTTGGAAAAAGATTTTCATAGTAGATTTTTTATGAAATAATTCTCCACATAATCGGATGTTTGCTCTCCGTATTGCTGACATTCCCGACGCGTTTAACCCATTTTTGTCAGCCCAAAAAGCGGTGGCGGCCCCCTCGAATCATTAATTAAACACAAATTAACAAAGAGTCAAACTGTCAACATCTTGGGCTAATCAAAATAACCTGCTGTATCTTATAGATACAAACGGCAGCACCAACACCGGCACGACGCCTCGGCGAGGTCGTAAAAATCTAGACAGAAAATTTCCCATTTTCCCGACTTTATCAGCGGCAGAAAGAACGATCTCTTTCCCCAAGCACGTCATTCTTGCACAGATTCTTATCTGCCAGATGCAGTTGTGTGCCCCATCTCGAGGCTTTGGAAACTTCACACTTCGCCAGGCAGGCAACGAGGTCGGCCCTGTGTTTCATAATTTTCCCTGCTGCCGCTGCTCGGCGGGTAATTGGTGGAAATATGCCCGGCAATTAAAATTCCCCAGCCTCGCTTTCGCTTTCCTCCTCATTCTTGGACCTCTCGTAAATAAGTTTCACGATTTACCCTTGTTTAGAAACGGAATTGGATATTGAGTCTTCCTCCGCCGCGAAGATGGAGCTGCAGCCGCGCAATCGCGCATGCATAATTAATTTCGTGTAAAAATCATAATTACACCAATTAAAATTTGTGTAAACAAGTTGGCAGCAGGCGGGCGAACCTCCCAAAGGGGCTTGGGATCGAGAGCCCGATCTGCCCGGAGCTCCATTTGGGGCGCAGTCATTATGGTAATATCTCTGAGAAAAGATTTCGTGGTCGATTATGATTTTTTTATTGGCACAAGTTGGGGTCTTGTTTGTTTTATTGCGAGGATGGAAGGGGAGGAGTTCAGTGAAGATATATTTGTAATTTGTATTTTAAATCTGAAAAGAATGGATTAACGTTTAATGTAGTTAAACGCCTCAAAAATATAACAGCAATAACAGCACACAATGTTTTCTTCAAAAAAACAATTTAATTTACCTTGATTTATTGCTAACGCAAATCAAATCCGTCACATTCAATTTAAGTTAGTTTTGTGTCATGAAATTTTATTATTTGCAACGCCAGGCTTATAAATATTAAAAACTATGCAGCTTAATGAAATGCACTTTGCAATTGTGAAATCCCATGTCAAATATTTGAGGCACGTACTCGCAGTGTTTTCGTTTGCATTAAAAATCGGGAAATGATGCCTCGGAGTGCAGGCTCCCAACATCGGCGTAAAAACGTCTTCTTCGTGCCACAATCAATATAAGTGTCTGCTCTCCATTTAACCTAATTTCTGGGAGGCTGACGAAAACCACAATCAATATAATTTATACCTGTCACAGGCACTGGAGTAGAGCAGCCCCAGAAAATGTCATTCTCGTTTGCATTTCAGGCGCTTTTCCTGCGTGTAGCTTCCCACATGAGTGCCACCGAAACGGCCCCCGGCTGGCCTCCTACTCCAACTCCTCCGCGTCTTCTAATTAATTAGCATCTAACCAAGAATAATGTTTCCTGCGGCCCTCGACGGTGGCAGCCGTCGACTGTCATAACTTGGCCGCAAGTTTATTTGTTTGCCTCGCCAGCGAAGGCGGCTCCAGCTACAGGTTCGGATACTTGTGCAGATACAGATACAAAAACAGATACAAAAACAGATACAGATACAGATGCGGACACGGACACAAAGACGGCGCACAGGTGCCACAATTTCTTCAATTTGTGCAACGCCCCTCCCTGGCGGCATTCCCAACAGAAATATGTAATTCGTTTCTGCCCCCAGTGGCCTTTTTTTTGGTTTTTGTTTTTTGTTTCTGTTTTTATTGTCTCTCTGCTGGTGTGTTTATTTTTTTATCTCGGGCTCTTGTGCTGCCTTATGCTTGTGTGAAATTGTAAAATAACTTCGGCTGCTCGGGTACTTGTGAAAAAGGAAAAAACCGAAACGCTCAAGTGCTGCGTCCCTCAAAGTAGCCAAACGTATCCGAATCCGTGGCCTGTGCGAGTTTTCAAGCGGCCTGGCATGTTGTTGAGAATTTTTGGTGTAATGACTTGGCGCCAGCCTCATAGCTGCTGCTGTTGTTGACTGTTTTATTGTATGTGCCGGCCACATTCGAGGCTTAAAGGCAACTTGTGGTTCTATGTGGCCGCCTCTAATTAGCTACAAACAAAAAAAGTTGTGTGTGTTAAAGTATCTCAAATATTTGCAGCTGTCAGGAGCCAGGAAAGTGAACAGAAGTGGGAGAGAAAAACTCTAAAAGCTGGGTTAGCGTAAGGCCAAAGGGAAATGGGAAAATGTGTCTTCCTTGGCTCCCTTTTGCGCTTCGATCCATCAACATTCTTTGATATGTTCTCACACCCTCTTTGCGGAGATGAACCCTTTTTTTTCTTTCTCCAGTCGGACCTTACAAACATTGTGATTTCCTGCCTGACTTCCTTGTGAGTGCGACCCTTATCTCGACCTCCTCCGTTTTCCATACGGCAGTATTGTATGTAAATAACTCGGGAGGGCCCCTAGATGCGACTATTATGGCGACGATTTCGTCGAGCTAATTAACTCTCGGTTACAGTTCACTGCGCGAAATTGCGATCGCCGAGGAGCATAGGAAATGTGTGTGTGCGAGTTCTGAAGACAAAGTTGCCCCTCGGATGTGCTGCGGCGGAAATGAATCGCCGCTCATCAAGTTGACGATGGCTTCCCGCATGCTCCTCGCTTCTCCTCTTTTGTCTAATCATTTCGATCGCTGGCTGCATTTTGAGTGAATACTCAAACTCCTCATTCGCCGGAGGCATTCGAGCAAGTCGCCGCCGAAATTAGTCATCGTCGTCGTCATCCAAATATTTTACGCATCGCAAAGCAATGAAGCGTCATTAGCCCCGATCCCGTCCCGATCCAGGGGCCAGACCCAGTTCCCGTTCCATTATCTGGCCAAACCCAGCCCAGCCCACGAATCCATCAAAATGCGGGAAGTCTCTGCCCGGGCGAAGATGCGACACAAATAATTTGGTTTGGTAATTAAGTTCTAAGTTGCCAAATGCAGGAATCGGGGGAAAACAGCCCAGCTCGGACTCATGTGCAGCGGAGCTCGGCTTGGCTCATTAATCAGGGCTCGCTGACAAAGTTGTGTCATACATGCAACACAATTCTTCACAGTCAACACATGCAGATAGCAAATGCCAAGCTTGTTCCCGCTTAGTCGGCCAACTTAAGGCTTGTCCATGACTAGCCAGAGCTGAGCCCTCCCCGGGGAAATCGTCGAGGGCCACACGCCAGGTGTCAGAAATGCTGCTAGCCAAACTTGTCATTCAGGGCACCCTCTAGCACCAAGGGTTTTTATCAAATGGACAGCATGTTGGCGTAATTAGAGCATCAAATGGGCTCTTTTCAGAGGGTTAAGTGCCGAGTGTTGTTGGGAGTGAGCGGCAGCTGGGAGATGAAAGGGTTAAGTTGGAACTCCGGTTCCACAGAATGTAATTGAGCTGAAAAACGATGGCGATGGTTTATCAGAGAATGGCCTGGTGAGGGAAACTCTTCCTATGCAGGAATAAAGTAAATACACGAAGAAATTAACCCCCTTTCGGAATCGGCATAACTGGTTTTAAGAACATGCATAGTCACTTTTCGTAGCAGCTAAAATAAGCACTCTTTCAACCTTATAATTCATAAATAATTAAATATTTCCCTTTCTGTGCTGTGCCTTAACCGAGTTACGCTCCCTGCAAATCTCACCACTAGCCCCAAGTAGCAGTCACTTATCCGGCTTGGCAACCCATTCGGTTAATGTCCATTACCTTGTTTAAGATATGTTTAGGCCCTGGGCTAATAAAGGCTTCCTGCAACGGGGGCAAACAGCAGCCCGAAAGCTGTGTCGGTCGGCTTTACGACCACAAAACCCGCAAGCGAACCCCAAACGATTGTTTTTCAACTCGCCGCCGCCTGTTCCGGGTGCCGTTAAAGAACCGCTGTCCCGGCCTGGCCAAATGGAGCGGCTGTGACACAATTGCTGGAAGTACTCGTACATGTCTGATTTCAAAGCGAACCTCGAACAGTCCCCATAAAAACATTGAGCCACGTGCAGACAAAGTAAACAGAGTCCGACTCTATGATTAACTATAATTTGAGTTATGGCAATCATTTGTTAAATGTGCCGGCCTGTCATAACGAGCGGCCAACTGATGAGCTGAGCTCCTCGTCCTCATCTGCGGGCCCACCTGGCGGGGGCGAAGGCCCCTGCTCTGTTGTTTCTTTCACTTACAGGGCGCGTCGTAAAAATTAATCAAGCGTTGCTAAATTGTCTGGATGGCGGCAGCAACAGCCGAAAAGCAAGGCCTGCGCATGGAAATGGCCCAGCCAACCCGCCGAGTCGCATCTGCATTTGCACATTGAACCCGAAAATACGACCAGACCGCGTTGGGTCCGATTTTAATACGGAAAATCGATAGGGCTTGAGCGAGAGCTCAAGTCCTCAGCCCACATGTCCTGGCCACGCTCCGTTGATCGGCCTAACGACTGTCTGGCTGCATCTGTGTGCCGGCATCCAACCCCTCCCTGGAAGGAGGGAAGGCCTGCCCCCAGCCGCCGCTACCCCTTTGTGTGCGCCCTCCTGTCAATCAGCGCTTTGTTGTTGAGCGCGGCTGGCAGCCACTTACTACCGCCTCATTGTCAATGTCGCTGGCTGTCGCTGTCATCCTCCTCCGAAAATGTTTTCAAAAACATTTTTACATATTTCGCCGTTCGGTTTTCTCTCTCTTTTTGTGGAGAAGCCTCGCTTATAATTCATAAAAATTCCTTTAGAGGCCCACACACGACGATGCCGCCGACGATGACAATGTGGACGATGACAAACCGCAGACAAAGCGGGTAACAGGATGTGCCCTGAGCTGGGCGAAGTTTCGCTAAAGCAGCTCCTTCAATTGACAGACCTGAGTGGTCCGTCCGCGGAGGGGTGACAGCCAGTCGAGAGATCCGCTTTGATGGCCCAAACTCTCATGGGGAATGCCTTTGAAGCCTTTAGGAATTCGGAAAGGTAGGCAGTGCACCTCCCTAGGGGATAAGTACCAGTGCCTCTGCATGATCTTGTCGCAAATTTAATCGATGGTATTATATTATTTTTGGAAACAGATAACGAGGGGATATAAGTTGTCAAGGGGTTTTGGAAACAGGAAAACATAAGAGCTTCTTGCTTGCTTACTTAATTAATTTGATTCCTTAATTGGATCGATTCCTTGTTTCGGTGATTGCTCTCAAGTCACTAGTCATGTGCGCCTCCTCCTCTCGTTAGCTGGTCCTCTGGGTAACTGCTGTCAATATCCTTGCGCTTCCTCGTTTTCCACTTCCTGTTTGCCTAACTGACATGTGACGACTGTCGGGCTGCCACTTCAGCGCCCACATCTCCAGCTAGGTCCTCTCATATTCCCGTTGCCACGACTGGAACCCCTTGCCGAGCGAGCACTTTGCTCGCCACTTATCATGCATAAAGGCTAGAATTTGCCGCATTCTTTTCAAAAAACTCAACTAATTTGATCCCCAGGCGCTGCTTGAGCCTGCCAGGACCCATTCTTCCTTCGTTTGCAACCCATCTCTGCTCCTGGTACAGCTTTGCCTGCCTTGCCCTTCTCACGCTCCACTGCCCCGTTGTGATTTCCTCAGCTCACCAAAGCGTGAAACATTTTTTCGCAACCTTGCGACCTCACACGCCCCCCACTCTGCCACATCCCCCCAGGCACTCACTCACACTGGCATAGAAATTCAATATTGCTCCTCTATGTCTATGCTAATGAATGGCTCGCGAAGGAGACCAAAGCGAGACGGCGAGGAAAAGCCTGGCACTGAGAGAGATCGAGAGAGGGGGAGGAGCAGGACAAAAGGTGGCAGCTCTTCTCTTCCTTCCGTCTATTTATTTTTCCGGCTTCCTGTGGGGCGCTCCGCTCCTCTGCTCCGCTCCTCTGCTCCGCTCCTCTGCTGCCTTTTTGCGGTTTGACGCAGCAACTAAAAGTATGCAACACTTTTTTCGCATGTTGCTTTTTGCATATTTAATGGTCGACTCGACGACGACGGGGACAGACAAAATGGCGGCGTCGCCTTTTTTCGGTCCTTCTGCCGGGGGTCCTTCCGCCACCCCCGCCTCCAGCCGCCCCTGCGGTTAGGCGTTGATTTGTGGCCGCTCCGTTTGTTTGTTGTTCCCGCCGCTGTAGCTGTGTCTATTTGTGGTTTCGAAGCGGCGGCCCGGCTGGTACTTCCGCCTCTGATGTGACTTTAATGAACTTGGCTGAATGTTTGCCATTCGAAAATCGATAGGAACAGGCTTTAAGTGCCCCCCGTCAGGTCCTTCAAGCGTCTCGCATCGTCGAGAGCTCTTCGTGCCGTCGAGCCTGTCGCAATAATAGACAAATGCGTCACGCGGGGAAAGGGAAAGCTGGGAAAGGCAGGCGACTTTTCACCCAGACGACGGGCAAATAAAAAAGTTGTCAACTGTCTTTGGTTTGTGACTGCTATGCAAATTTTTTATTGAAGGCCCGACTTTAAGAGGGGGAGCTGCCGCCCGACTGGGTATCGATGGTTCTTCATGGCTGGGGCCTTTGTTCCGTCGGGACTTGACGTCTGTGCTGTGCTCTTCCGGGTTTTGTCGAGAGGATTTCCTTGGTTCTCTCTTTCGAATAACCATTAAATCCCTTCTAGTCCATTCCGCACGCAACCAAGTCCCGGTCTTGGCCGAGCCATTATTAAATCATCAAAAGTGTTGCCCATCAAATGTGACAATGGCCGCACGAGAAGCGAAGAGGGAAGTAGCCCCCTCTGGAGGTGGTTCCTGGCCATGACTGCCTTCCTACAAAGTTGCTGCTGCCTGTACGTCTGCAATGTCATTTGATTTGATTACAACTGAGGGAAATGCGAGTCCACGCCGTTCTGTTCCTGCCACTGCTTCTGTTTCTGCTTCTGCTGCTGTTGCAACTGTCTGCGGAGTTGATGGATTATATGACGTTGGCTGTCTGCCGCCTGCGTTGCGGAACCTGCCCGCATGTCGTTGGCTTTGAGGCAACTCTCTGCCCCAGCCCGCTGCAATCGCAGCCAATTTGTCTAGTCCCAGTCCCAGTGCCAGCCCCAGCCCCATCTTAGTCGCCGCACTCCTCTCTCGCCAGCTGCTGCACCCGATTTAAATGCTTGGCTGTCTCTTGCTTGATTAGCGCCGCTGAATTGACAGAAATTGTCACTAGCAAGGGTCCCAAGTTCCATTCCCCAGTCCCGAGCCCCAACACCAACCCAATCCTGCGCAATCTGCGTCACTTGTTGTGAGTGTGCGAGTGTGTTCAGAAGTCGCATTAAGCTCCGTGCACCGCCCTTTCAGCAAACTCTGGCTGTGCATTTTTCACTCCGACGTCAATTGCTTAATTGATCAACTTAATTTGACACTGAACAAGATAAATATCTTTCGCTCCCGATTTCCAGCAGCAGCGCAGCAGCTCTCGCTCGCTTTTGTGTTTCGATTTATGCAAATTGTGTCGGGCCATGTGGCCTACTATATGCGATATATATACACACATATACATATGTGCACGCCCGATGCGCGCTCCAGATTCTTTTCCATGAAAACTGTGCTCCGTCAATTAATCAATTTGGTTGCTGGTATTTTTGCTATTCGCCGGATTTTTACTCTGCGCCAGGCAATCCCGGCTGCCCTCTCCCTTTCGGGTTAATCAGGAAGTCCGCCCAGCACACACAGTTTGATGTTTAAATTTTAGCGCTCGGCAGCAATTTGTTTTAGTTCTCGAGACTCCCAATCGGGGCGGCCATAGAAAGTTCCTCCGCGCTCCCGCCAGGAGTGGGGGCTGTGGGAATGTGTTGACATTTAAAATGGAAACTTTTTTGATTGATGGCCTCCGCGTCCCTCCATCAGTTGACTAAATTGGACTGTGGAGTGGGAGATTGTGCGGGACTTAGGCTGGAATTAAAGCTCCCAGCTGGCCCCGGATTTTGGGACGCTTTAAGAGCTCTCAACTTGCAACCTGCAATGACCATGAGCCGCACAGGCTGGCCATTAGTCGATAAATCGTTCAGTGACAGCACTAGGAACTGCGGCTAATGCCACTCTTTTGGAGCTAATTGAACGTGTAATTAACTAACTGTAAATTTCAATTTATGAAATATTCGCGGCGGATCGATCGAGTGCAGGCAAAAGTTGCTCGCAGGCGGAAAAGCCAGTTCCAAGACGCCGCCAGGTGGTGCAGCGCCGAGTGTCACTATTAATTTAACCTACATCGTGTGTCTGCAGCGAGCTGAAACTATGACAGCCAGCATTTTTCAGACATTCCCAGCTCGTGGAGAATTTTTATAATTGCTCCTCGCTGGGCCAGGAGCAAGAGCCAGAGCTGGAGCTGAAGCTGGAGCAGCCCCTGGACGTTGAAAGATGAGCAATTAAGCGCTGAGTTATCGACAAGAGCATGGAGCAGCACACGTGGGGCAGTGGGTGGGTTCGGAGCAGCTGCGTGACAAATTGCCCCATGACGTAGACGCTTTTTGCATGCCAGCCCGGGATGGGTTTTTCCTTGGCTTGCCATTCACATGTAGAGACACACAACAAGCTGCTGGATGGCTACATTTATTAGATGGAAATCAGCAGAGGGACAGGGTATGCGTCTTGTAACCCGAGCGGGTTCCTTATGCCGCACACCTGGCAGCAGCAGCAGGACAATGAAGTCTGGAGTGGCAAGCTGCTCCCCCCGGCCCACTACCTGCTCGGGCCCTTGTCGCTTCTAATTAGTTTTACTTGGGGCTGCCGCTGCCTTTGCCGCAGCCTCCTTCACATCCCAACTCATTAAAATTAAAAAACATCAAAAGAAATTTTGCAAACTAAACACAAACATAGAGCCTAGAATGTCCTTTTGCCGCCTGACTAACCGGGCGAGCGGGCGCTCATCATATCTCAGCCTTTTTGCGCCGCACCTTTGGTCCTTTTTACCACTCCGCTGCACGCTTTGCATAAGCTAAATACGTTTTTCTCGGGGAGCTTCTGCCTTAAATTGCTCCACCAGCTGGCGTCGTCGGTTCTGTGCTCTGGTTTTTCCTGGCCAGCCGGCGTTAAGTTAAAGCGCAAACTGGCTTAGTCGCCGGTGAATGGATAACCAGCCCGAGCAGGGGCCTTCAGGGGGAGCCAAGCTGTTTGCTTTGGCCGCTTTCTACGGCATCTTTGCCAGCTCCCAGCTCCCAGCTCCCTGCTCCCTGCTCCCTGCTCCCTGGGCCCGGCTCCTCGCACATGTCTGCAGAAATTGTTGCAAAATAATGCTAAATGAAAAGCACAAAGTCATCCTCCGGGTCTCCGGCCCCCGGCTGTTGCTCGTCACGCACATTCACTTTGCATTCATTCAGGCCAGAGTCGGCCAGGGAGAAGTCAACGACGGAAGACGGAGCCAGAGACGATGACGATGACGATGACGACAGGCTGCTGCATATTCTGCTGGTTTTTGGCTTATCCGGCGTCAATTAAGTTTCCGATTCGTTCGCAGTTAAAGCATAGTGATGCGATAACGAAGTGTACTTTCTGCCTGACCAGACAGCAGTCGCAGGTTGGGTTAGCTGGAATGGGTGACCACACAGAGCATCGACTAGAGCAGATCTTTCTCGCTTTATTTAGCGTTTAAAGCTTTCATTCATTTGTATTTAAATTACAATATTCCCTTCTCTCCTTACAGATCTCACTGCCACCTTGGAGTCACCGCCATGAAGCTTACGTCGCCAAGTGAAGCGACCACCAACAGCAGCAGCATCATGTTCTCCCGCCAGTGCCTTTCCCACCCAACCCGCTCACCACCCACAGCCTCTGCCCAGGGCCGCTTGAGGCCCTCCACCCGCTCCACAGTTCCCAAAGCATCCACTCGATGGACGCTTAGCCTCTGGGCGCTGATCATCGCCAGTGGCTGCTCAATGCTCAACACGCCGACCGCGGCAGCCTTCGATATTGGTGAGTGGAAGGGCGAGATGAATTGATTTAATAAGCGAGTCGAGGAGTCAAAGAGCGGGGTCAGAAAGTCGGACATCGAATCAATCATGAGGCTCGTCTAGGTCGCCCGAGGGGAGAACCAGCTCGTACTTGGCTAAATCTATTTTAATTGACATTGAAAGCTATTTTTATGTGGCCCATCATTTCGCCGGCCAGTGACAGGCAGCTCGGTTGGGGTTCTGCAACCAGAAGAGTGAGCCGCAGGGTGCCCCTCAGCCGGACATGTTGCAGCCTGGCTCGTCCTCCACGTCCCCACATGGCTCTGGGCTCTCTGGCTCAGGCTTAGCTCCAGCTCATTAATATGCATATTGACATTTTTATGCCGTCTCTAAAGCGAGAGCCAGTGCCCGGTAGTAGGGGAGAGCGCTTTAATGAAGCCATAGCAACGCGGCTTAGGATTATGGCCAATTTCAATGGCTGTGGCATGTCAGCGGTTCATAAATTCGATGCGATTTGTACGAGGCTTCTCTGGCGACAACACAGGACCCCAGGGGTGGCCTTAGTCAGGAGTGGGGAAATAATTTCAGCTCGCAAGGGGGATGTTACATTAGAATGGGAAGTACATAAACTTGGCCATTCGGAGGCCAGTGGACTGGAAGGGCCTGGCCCGGTCTATTGATTTCCGAAATGAATTCCATTGGCATCATTTTTTTGAATAGGAAAAGAGTGAAGCAGGACTAGAAGTTTGTGAATATGTTTTTTTAGCCGGATTCCCGTCTCGTCGAACTCATATGAAGCCATTCCACTGGCGTCTTCATCTGTCACAATAGCCCCTCCACAGACGCCAAATCCCTCTGCCATAATATTTATAGTTAATCAAGCAAGCCAAATACATAAATACAAATCTATAAACATGTTCATTTCGGATGCCTCCGCACGAGGACTCAAACTCAAAGACAGGACAGACTGCTGCTGTTGTTGCCCTGGCAATATTTGCACTTAGCCCCTGCCCCGCCCGAAGAGCAAACACATGCCAAAGGAGCTCTCTGCCGAAGTTGTTGCTGTTCTGGGGCTAGACACATCGGAGCGAGTTGAGTTAGCAAAACATGCAACAATTTTCCAAGCGACTGCACTGGCAATATGCAGTGAGTGCACTGTCGCAGTCGCAGCCGGGTCCGGGGTGAGCTGGTGGTACTCGAGATCTCGGGTCTGCTGGCTTTTGACCCAGCCAGGCCTGGACCCTGGGGTCTCAGTGGCTTTAGCTTGGGCAACTGTCAGGCCCAATCAAGTGCGAAGGCACTAGGAACCAGCAGAGATGGAAAATATCGACCAACGAAAAGTAGAAACATATGAAGTATAGCTTTTTCCCATACATAATTGGATAGGTTTTACATTAGTATATGAATTTAATGTAATTAATGAAAGGTTTCAATGCAAACCAATATTCATAATTGTCAACTTAAAAGTTTAAATAGTACAAATGGGTATATAACAGATTAAAAATATACAATTCTGTAGCAAATACATTAAGATTTCTCATTGACGCTGAAATCCTTCACTCAGCCACAAACACATCTCTGAACCACGAACTGGAACTTGCCCAGCATCCGCATCTACAAGCTCAATTTGAATTGGTTGGCTGACTGCTACCCAGGCTCCCCAACTGCTACACCCTCCCTCCTTGCCCCGTGTGTGTGTTTATTTATAAACTTCTAAACGAATGCACGCACCTTGGGCTGGTGGAGATCAAAAGTGGGATTGGTCCGTGGAGAACCTGCTGGGCCGGGGCAACAAAAGTCATGTCAAATCAGTGTTGATTCTGGCGAAAATGTCAGCAGGCGACTGTCAGACGTGGAGGCTGCCGCTCCTCCCATTTCAAAGGCGAAGCGGAGGAGCAGTTGCAATTGGTAGGCAATAAATTAAGCAAAGTAGTTGACGTTCTGCCAGTCAGGAGTTGACTTTGGCAAATGGCCGGGACCCATACCCATACTTACTTTAATATGAATCGCTGGGCGGGGTCTCCCTTTTCTGGCAGATGTCAGGGAATTCAAACTGACGCTCGACTTAATTTGATAGATTCGATGGGCGCTGGGGGAGGCGGCTGCCGTCCGCTTTCATGTGGCTCCCATCGTAATTAATTAACGCTCGCCTCATTTTTCGAAATTAAAATTCAAGCATATTTTCCATTTTTCCGCTCTTTCCAGCCACATGCAATGTGCCCCTAGGCATGGAGTCGTTGGCCATAACAGATGCTCAAATCACAGCGAGCTCAGCCCACGATACGGGCTTCGTTGGTCCTCAACATGCAAGGTAAGTTCTGCTGAAAATCGGGGTAAATATATAGATATTTAGGCACTCTCGTACCATAGAGATTACGTTTTCAATTTAAACTGTACAAACTAACATATTTTTTACTAAAACACATTGGTCTTAAGGAGAGCTCCCAAATCAGAGGGCATTCATAGGCCCGCTTGGACCACCAATCGATATCTCCCGAGATCAGCGCTAAAGATTTGGGGCCAGGCGGAGCTTTTATGACCACTCCGACCGCCTCATCCGGCTCATTAACCATTTAACCCCAAGCTGCCCCACGAAAGCGATGGGACTTATCTGCACTGCCGCTGGCCGGCGTGTTCATTTAATTGCTAATTTTATAGACAACTTCATTAGCCGATAAGGCGAAGTCAATAAAGTCAAAAACTTTAGCCACCGCTCTGACAACGAAATTTATGTTATGACACAAACAGTTAGATCGTGAAAAATACCAAATCCAACAGAAACAAAACGGCGGCGATGAACAACTTCAACAAATATCGGCGGAACTCGTTTTGCATATCTCCCGAGCACTCGAGCAGCGTAGAAAATATTTGGTGTTCGGCTAGCGCCCTTTAGGGCTATTTGGGATCATCTATCTGTCGTTGAATATGCAAGCGGAGCGACCTGGCGGCAGACGCTCAATGGATGTGACAGCCGGAGAAAGAGTCGGCAGCCGGCCAATTAAATGCCATTCCTGAAATGCACAAACTGGTTATCCCCTGCCCCCTAGGATCAAAGAGTTCAGGCGGGTTTTAATTGGAATCTCCGGCAGGCCTTTAGTTTTATTTGGTTTTCTCCGCTTTTGTTTACGTTTTATTGACGCATTTTCGTTTGAATTAAAGTTTATGAGAGCCCTTGAGCGGCGGACAGGAAGCGCTCGCGAGGTGGGGCAATGCGGGCAATTGTGAGATTGAAGCGGAAGTTTCGCAATTGCACGCCGGGCCATGATGGATGACACCATCACCATTCGAGATCTGAGACAGGCCCCTGGCGGGGGAGTCCATTTTGGCCCATAAACATGTCAATTACCACGTGAGTTACGGGCCAGAAATCAATGCAGACACACTCGAAGATCCGTTCTTGGCCTTTCTTCATTTCGCTGCCCGTAATAATTTGCTGTCTGCCTTTATGGACATGCACTTAAAAAACACTCAAGTGCAGGGCTGACTGACAACCGAAGCACCAGCACCACACCAGCACCACAGCTCCACCACCACAAAGGCATCATTAACATTAACCCTTTATGGCGGCACTAAAGTAAAACCACAAAAACGACGCGTGATGAGCACGTCGCAGATAAACAAAATACATTTTGTCTGGTGGCTCTCCTTCCTCCAAGGCGACCGATTAACCGGAATTTATACCAAAGACTCCACGGAAGAAAAGCTAAAACAAAGGGCTGGGGCAGGGGTATCGAGATCGGGACTTGCAACTAACATTTGATGTGCTTGCAATGCGGGCAGGCTGGAGAGCCACCTGAGAAAGCCTCGCTTCTCCTCTGCTTATTTCTGTGTGATTCACTCCATGGAGCCCAGGAGATCGTCTGGGATCTGGCCTTTTTGATCCGACTAAGCGAATCGTCGTGGGATGCTGGCAGTCGTTTCGGGAACGGGAACCACCAAGTGGCTCGGATTGACAGGCGATGTGTGGCTGCGATTCCTGAGCGACTAAGTGACTGTGGAGTTAATGGCAAGCGAAATGGATTCTCGGCCGATGTATTTATCACTTCCAGGGAGGGCTCAGGGGAGGAGTCGGAGTGGAAGTCTCTGCTCTTCAGAGCTCTAATTAAAGTGTGCTCTACTTGAGAGCTGCTAAGCAAAACTTTTGCGCGATTCCACCTTAAACTAATTTCCCTTCGGTGGCCAGGGACTTAACCCACTGCCACAGACAGGCAGAAACTCCTGAAACTCCGCAGCGCTGGCAACTTTCTTCTTTTGTCTTTTGCGGATTCCCTTCGCCGAATTCCCTCCCCCGAAGACTCCGCGGCGGGTCCAATCAGGCGAGCTGCAATTTGCTTAGCCGAAAGTTCCACGGAGCCCCGGCCAACCCCAGCAAAGTTCAAAAGTGCAGGCAGCATTATAATTTGCGGCTGCCGCGCACTTACCTAACTAGACTAACTAGCCCGAAAACGAAGAGTTTTCCGCGGAAACTCATTTCGGGGCAGGGGCAGAGGCCCTGGGGATGTCATGGGATGAGGACGAGGACGACTCCGATGGTTGGTGGCCCCGTCTGGGGCTATTGAATTACGGAGATTAGTTTAATGACAGCTGGCGCTGTTTGATTTTCATTACCTCGCCCATCGTCCGCAACCGTCAGGCCATTAAATTTACAACCTTTTACATATTACAAACAGCGAGAGGAGAGAAAAAATGCGAAACCTCCTCCTCCGGCGTCCGATTAGAAGCCTTGGCTCGAGAGAACCGACCAGGCAGTTAGCCAGTCCATCAGCCGCTGGAAATGAGCAGCCGACGATGGCGCAGATTGTTAACTTTGGCAATAACAATAATTAAAGTCAAGTTGAAATGCACATAACTGCGGATATTAGCATTTTAAATGATGTTTGTCCGCTCCTTGCTCCTCGTTTCTCGTTTCGCCTGGCCTCCGGCTATTTACTCTGCTCCGGCTACCGAAAGGAGAGGAAGTGGAGGAACCTAAGCAATTTTATGAAGATTAAATTGACCTTTTTTGCCCGGCTGTGGGAGCGCTCTTATTAGGATTTTCCAGAGCCATCTCCATCTCCCCCGATGAAGCCACTTTGATCTATGCACTTGAGCGTAATTGCAGTTGGTAATGAATATTGCACAGCGGCCAAGGATGCTAATTTGGCTGGATTCAGTGAAGCACTTGGGAATCGAACTAGGTCGAAAGTGTGTTGCAGGAATTAATTGGATAATTCGGTACTCCATCACTGGCACTGGCCAGGAGCAGCAGCGCCTCTAAACGATGTCTCAATTCACGCAGAGGCGCATTACAAATGGCCCTCGCCGCAGGCCGGGGCGGGGACATGGAGATTATTAACGAATTCCGCGGGAGCATGCATTAGCATAAGGCCCCGAGTTGGCCACTAGATAAATATCGCAATCGAATTCAATTCCAATAACCCGCTGGCAGCACAGCCGCCGTCGGAATGAAGCAATTTGCCACAGAGCCAACGCAGACAGGAGTCGAGATGGACTCGACTGCGCTCCGATCGCTGCTAGGTGAATCCAGGCCTAGTCGCTCCCAGTCGCTTGCAGGCCCCTGAGTAATTGCCGGACATTAAGGCGGCTAAAACGCAATCAAGCATGTAAAACTTAATTGAAATATAAACCGAAAAGCGGCGAGGGAGTGGTTAACAACATATCAATGCCCTCGATGCGGCGATGCGACGACTTCCAGCCTCCGCTGGCTGGAAATTGATTAAAGTTAGGCCACGTCCGCGTCCGTCTGCCGTCCGGGTGTAGGTTAAATTAATCCTTAATTACACAGACAACGTCCTGCTGTGTCTAAAACCGCAAACAGCTTAACGAACGAGACGGGCTGCCAGACGGCGCACCACAATCGCCGGGGAGGGGGCTCAATGGTGGGGCTCCGTGCGGTGCCGTACGCTTAGTGTCAATTAATTCATAAGAAATGTATCGGCGACGGGGCATGCAACTGGTTTTCGCCGCTACCGTTGATGGAGCCTAATTAATAAAGTCCTTCCCGATCCCTCTCCCGTTGCAGACTGAAAACCGATAATAATGGCGGTGCCTGGTGCCCCAAGCACATGGTCTCGAACGCGCTCAAGGAGTATCTGCAGGTGGACCTGCTCCAAACGCATGTCATCACCGCCATCCGCACCCAGGGCAGATTCGGCAAGGGCCAGGGCCAGGAGTACACCGAGGCCTACGTCCTCGAGTACTGGCGTCCGGGCTTCGACAAGTGGCAGCGCTGGAAGAACATCCAGGGCAAGGAGGTAGGTGTCAGCAGCAGCCTCAGCGCGGAGTAAGCCCTAACTAACCCCAACTCTCTTGCAGATTCTTCCAGGCAACATCAACACGTACAGCGAGGTGGAGAACGCCCTGCAGCCGATCATCTTCGCCTCGAAGATACGCATCTATCCTTATGGCCAGTACGACCGCACCGTCTGTCTGCGGGCCGAGATCGTCGGCTGTCCCTGGGAAGGTGAGTACAGCTTGGAGAACGGGGAGCGGGACCACTATCCTAGTGCGATTAGAGCCCGACATGAGCAATGATAGTGCGGAGAGGCTAACAGGGTTTTAGTGTCAGCGCTAATTTATCATGCCGCCGTCCGAGGAGGCATTCTGTTTGCCATTAGAGGCGGCAAAAGCGGCTTAAGTGCTTGCACGACTCGCCACGGACGATACTAGAGTACTCCAAATACCTCGAATGCAAGTCTTAAAGTCTTAGTTGCCTTAAGAGGGCAACTAACTTGTGCTGGATATAACTGAAATACAGGAACTAGAATTATATAAAGAAGAAGGATATTCATTTTAAATCCGTTCCTTCAAGAGTTACCTAACCATATCTCTCGACTGCTGCACCCATGTTTAGAGACCCTCTACAAAGCTCCCCCGAAACATAATGCCTCTCCTCTCTGCTGAACGAACTGTAGCACGTTTCTGGGTTTCTTGCCACGCACCTTGGCTTTGGCCTGTCGAGTTCTCTTCTTGTACTTGAAATATATCGCGTGCAGACAGTGGAAACACATCCCATACCCATATGCAAGCTCTCGCCGGGACTTGACCGAAATCGAAATCCCAGACGACGATAAGCCGGACAGGCTGAAAACTATGTGCCGTCTGAAAGAGCTGGGAAACGGAAAACCAACATTCTTCACTGCGAAGAATGAATCAGTAGATTAGTATTGGTTTTCTGTAGAGCTGAAGAAGTAACCCCATCAAATTCCATCCATTCTCTCAGTGTACTGTGGCAACCTGGCCTGGCTCTTTTGTGTGGCTCGACTCTGACGTTGTCGATGTTTGCACGCAATTTTCAAGTAGTGCACGAGCCAGGAACAAGTCTGGACAAACAAATTTTTCTATAATTTCCATAGGTGGACTGGAGAGGGCTCCGCTGGCGGCGATAACACACAAATCCAGTCAGCAAAACGCGCCTAATGACAATTTGTAGTGCAGGGACTCCGGGGAGCTGGAGCCGGAGCCGGAGCCGGGCTGGCAGGGGCGCGGAAGTTGAACATTATTCTGTAAATTAACGCAGGGCTTGGGCCGGGCTTCTGGGAACCGTGGGGCCTGGAGTCGCGCCCAGCACTAAGGCACGCCTCTCCTGGCCGGAACGGGGGATTTGGGGTTGCAAGGCATGCAAACTGCTGACCGCTCACATTTTGCGGCCATGTCATTTGATTTGCCACGGGGAATGTGGGGAGTGAGGGGGCGACATGGCGCATTTCATATGCAAATTAAACAAGATAAGATGGTGCCCACAGTGGGGCATAGTGGCTCCGGGTCTAGACAAGTGGCAGACTGTGGGCGAGGGGAATCAATAAATCCCATTTATATGGCCGCGTCGATTTCATTTTGGCCCTATGACGATCATTAATCCCCTTTGAAGAGCCAAGAATCGAATCATAATTGTTTATAGATTGTGGCCATAAATTTTGGCCACCGGCGTCATTTGAATTCGAATCGATCTGGCTGTACCTACGGGGAAAGGGGACAAATGGGGTCGCACCCAGCAGAAGTGGCACACTGGCAACGTAACCCAATAGGGCTCAGGCCGGAGATTATCTCCGACTGTGATTTCAAAAGCGTAGCTAAACTCGGGCTTGTTACGATTTACCAGCGGCTAAGCCCTTGGAATCGAACGAGCCAGAATCAGACGGAGACGGAGTATAGGGTCTGGAGTGCATTATAAATGCAGCAACTGATTAGCACTAAGCCCGGGATTTATGGCACCCACTGGTATTCAGGGGCCAGTAATTTATGGGTATTTTAGGGGCATTAGTTCGAGCGCACTCTGGGCGTTGTGTCGACGCTTTCGGCTCACTGAAGAAGTCGGGCTTGGGGTTGGGAAACTGAAAGTTGAAAGCGCCAGGTGGGTGTCGTCGCAGCTGGGGGAGCGAGAGTGTGAAATGGTCTTGAGATTGGGAAACTTCGGAAAGTGTTTTGTCCACATTTAAGTTTATCTGCCACTCGCTGTGCCTGCTTCGAGCTGCAAGAAGACCTCTCGTCCGTCCATCGTGAGTCCTCCTCACTTTGACTCATCAACAAAAAGCGCGTCGACATTGTTGTCGCTGTCGTTGGCTTGCGTGCCGCCTCTTAAAAAGGAGGAAAATTACATTTTATGTCTTGCAGTGGCTGCTCCACGCACTCCAGCAAGGACTTGCTTTTATTTTGCCCATTTTTCGGCAGCCTGAGAACAGTTTCAGACAGTCGCGACACGCAAATAATGATCGCATGCAGGCACGCGAATAACAAGGCAGACAGACATCGGGGGCAGGGAGGGTGCTGCCCCAGAGTCGTGTGTGCGCTGCCGCAGCGGGGCAATTGTAAAACGCGCTGCCTTAAATGTCTTTGCAGTTAATTAAATATGCCATATAGCGCTTACAGTCGGTTTAATATCGTGTCGGAGGACTTATCTCCCTGCCCGTGTCCCCCTCCAGTGTCCGCCGTAATTCATGTAATTAAACGCGGTCCGTCCTGCCCGGAGTGCCTTGAATAATAATTAATATTTTCAATCGGCGGACCCGCCCACTCGCGTGATCGATAACTGTCATTTGCCCACCTGAGCGCCGCCTCATCATCATTATCTACATTATCTGCGCCCAGTGCGTGGGATTCGGTTCCATTTCGTGTCCCTTAATTATGTGTAATTATGTGATTTTTGGTAATTATTGGAGCATTCCTTCGGCTGTTGTCAGTCCTGCGTGGCGGGAGAGCGAGTGTGTGTCCTGCCTGCACCACGTGCCCCGATTGTGTAAATAGAAATTCTGGTGAATTAGTTAAACGTGTGCTCGGGCTGCTCCCGTTTCCCCAACCCCATTAGGCACTTTTTTCCGGACCGCAATTATATTGAGTGCCTGGCAACCCTGTTGTTTCTCCCTTTCGAGTCCAAGTGTAATTGTTTTCGGGGACGGAGTGGTGCTGGAAGGGTGCTCAGTCGGGTAATTAGTGTCAGGTGTTTGCCTGGTTGGGATTTGGGGATGGACTTAAGCGTCGCCTGGCCCACTGACTTTTCGGATTTCCTCGACTGCCGCTAATCCCCACGAAGCGACAGCGCCTCGGAAACTTCCCAAAAACATCAAAACACTTGGTGTGCCGCACACACCCACAGAAACATGACTCACAATCAGCTGTGGCTCTCCGTAGCCCCCCTGGAAAACGTTTAACTTTGACATTGAAAAACTATACCCCGAAAAGTTCCAATCCCCTTTCGATTTTGTGCTAAAAATAACCACGGGAACCGAATGGCAAACGCAGAGGATGAGCAGCAGGGAGCTGAGGTGGCCACAAAACGAAATTATGTTTCCAGTAACTCAATATCCTCCGACGCTGTCTCTATTTCTGTCTCTTTCGGTCATTGTCTACCCATCTCCCTCCCACGCCCCGTGAACTAAGTTGTTCCGCTCCGGATTAGGGGAAGGATAGAGTGGAAACTTTAAATTTACCGCAGTTTGAATACCATTCACGGAACAGGAGGGAGCTGTGGCTACACTGGAATGCAAGAGAGGCTACTTCCGGTTCTTGATGTAATTCCCAATGTGAAATTACCGTTACCTTACGCCTCCCAGTTTGGTTTAATAATAATATTTGTAATTATATGTTGAATAACAATGATCCAATCATACATTTAAATCTCAAAGGGCCTAGATTAAGGCATTTAAATAATAATGTGACTTTACTAAGCGTTGCTTTCATTCTGCGCATTCTGTGTGTGTGTGCTGTTAGGCAAAGAAACTATTAATTAATTAATTAATTTTAATAATAATATCACATAGCCCTTCTGAAACCCCTTCCTTTAACAGCTTTATTTTTCGCTCAGTGTGCCCATATAAGGCCACAAAACTCTGCATTTTGTCAGTCGTTTGTCTGCATCACGTGACATGGAACGTGACGTGACATGACGTGTGTGTGCATGTGTGTCCCGACCCACCAGTTCCTCCCGCTCCCTTGCTCCCCTCGTACCGTGTCTCATGTTTCGTTATTTTTGGGGTTAAGGTCTCTGTTTCAGTTCCCCGAATCGACGCACTAAATTTCAATGCATTTTCAATTTCCCAACCTCCTCTCTTCCGCTTTCCATTCGCAGAGGGCATCATGTCCTACAGCATTCCGAAGGGCGTGCAGCGCGGCATGGAGGTGGATCTCTCGGACAAGACCTACGATGGCAACGAGCAGGGCGATCGCTATGTGGACGGACTCGGTCAGCTGGTCGACGGGCAGAAGGGCAAGGACAACTTCCGCACGGACATCCATGGATTCGGCAAAGGTGAGTGAGATTTTTGACGAGAATAATAAGTTAGGGAATGTTCCTGCTTTCGGTTTCACTGGCTTAAAAATACCCCCAACCTGCAGGCGCTCTAACAGCTTCCTGCATGCAAAGTTCGTGCTAACAGGCTTGGCCCTAAAAGCCAAAACTTCGACCATATATTTAAGGCCCGTGCAGGCCCGACTAGATTTATGGCAATAGAAAAACTGATTAATATCAAATAATTACAAAAGTTCGCCGACGGAAAAAGCATAAGGCAAGCAACGTCTGACCCCATTCCGCCGAATGCTCGCCGAATGCTCACTTCATTGAACATCGATGGCGCGGATGGGGAAAAGTTTTGGCTTTCGCAAATAATTCGCCTGCACAACACTATAAACAAAAATAATAATAACTTCGGACTATTTGCTGGCGTCGCAGTAAAACTTGCCCGGATACCAGAGAGCTCCATGCCAGGCCCGCGCCACTCCTCGTTGCCAGTGTAAAAATGTAAACATTATGCATATTTGATAATTTATGGCAACACTGGCATTCATTTCCGCCCCAGCGGCTGCAAAAGTTCGGGGAATTTGCGAAGCTCGCAGTTTATTTTTTGCCATTTCGCACATTTTCATCGCCTTCCTGCAGTCCTCTGTAGAGGATTGGCAAATGGCCAATAATCGAAATTATTGAAAACTTTACGCAGGAGCAAAGTTCGGTCAGACAATTAGACATCCCGGTCGCAACTCGAGTCGAGTCGCAAGTCGAGACGGAGTCGCAGTCGTAATCGGAAAAGCAATGCAATGCGATCATGGGGAAAGTTTCCGGCGCATAATTCCGATTCTCGGATTGTCGGATTCCCGACAGCCCCATATCGCTTCCTTTTGGCCTTCTTGGTCCTGTGCTTATTTGCATTGTAAGTGGAATCAATATCTGAGCGGTCTGGGGCGTATAATTTCTGCTTACAGCTTGTTTGCCAGCCCCATAACCACACGGCCTTAGTGGCTGCCAGTTAATATTGCATGACTTATGCAGGGAGAACCCTCTCTCTCTGTGGAGGGCAGCCCCTAAGCCCCACGTTACCCCACCGAAATTAGGGCCATGCAAACAAAGCAGCGGCAGAAAAAGTGGCTTAAATGTCGCATTGGCCATAATTTCTAGTTATGCGGAGTCTAACCCCGCCCCAAAACCAGGCCCAGGCCCTCGAGCCCCGAGCGCTTGCCGTGAGCATTTATTTGTTTTCGGGCATTTGGGGAAACTTCACTCCCAAATGTGCCATTGGGCTGCCAGAAAGGGAGGCTTAAATAGCTTTACATGTCAGTCCTCAGTTTTTTATTCGTTTCAGGTTATGAATGGATTGGCTGGCGGAATGATACCCCTGGCCTGCTCGGCAAGCCGGTGGAAATCGTCTTTGAATTTGATACGGTTCGCAATTTCAGTGCCATCGTGCTGCACACGAACAATATGTTCACCAAGGATGTCCAGGTGAGTGCTTATTCCTATCGCTATCAAAGGGTTTCACCCAGATTGGTGGTTGCAAAACGAAAAAACAAAGGAATCAATATTTACTCCAGGGATTTGTGAGGAAATAAACAATGAAATATTAATAATCCTTTCTGATTCATCCTGGAGTTAGTTTTCTTGTGTAAATTCATATGGCAACGGATAAGCTAACCATTAATTCCACTGCACTAACTCCTCTGTTCTCCCTTCAGGTGTTTGTCCATGCCAAGGTATTCTTCAGCATCGGCGGACGGTACTTCTCGGGAGAGCCCGTACAGTTCTCGTATATGCCCGACACTATAATGGATCATGCCAGGGATGTGACCATTAAGCTGCACCATCGGGTTGGCAAATATTTGAAAATCAATTTGTACTTTGCCGTCAAATGGATTATGCTATCGGAGATCAGCTTTATATCCGGTGAGTACGTGAGCGATGCCGGGACGCCCAGATGAATAAAATTGCCAGAAAATTGCATTTGCCATGCGAGCAATGTGAATGAGCGAGTAACTCAAGCCGGAGGAAGTGGAATTGCATACGTACAAATGCATTTTTCAGCTTCATTTCACTCTCGAGTGCGCTGGTGCACTGGGGAGGCAATGCATTACACTTAACAGGGGGATAAAACCTTTTTCCAACATTTTGGCTAACAACAATGCCGGGCGGAAGGACGGGGGGTGTTTCCACCAGGGACAGCCGAGAGATAAACGGTCAGAGGAGAAAATCCAGCTCTGGCTGGAAAAATGTAAAGTCAATAGAATACCCAAGGCCCCTTCTCCCCCGGCTTAATGTAAACAATCTGTGACTCAGGGGTAGGGATATATCCCTGAACCCCTAACTGCAGGCCGGCCTGGCAGGCGTTGCACTTCCCAGCACATTTCCTATGAATGTCCTGACATGTCCCGATTAAATTGAACCAAGTGCAAGGCTCAATCCCAATCCCGGGACATGCTTAGACTTCCCAGCTGTACTTCCCCTACTCTGAGTGTACAAATTGCCAGATCGGCTGTGAAGCAAGGATCTTTTATATTCATTGGGATTTCCGCGGTGAGGTCCCCTCTCTCAAAATTATAGGTGTCAAATCAGACTAAGGGATAAAGTCCCCTGACAGGCGGGTTTGATTGATGAGTCAAATAGAGCGTGCCGTATGAATATCGAGCGAGAGATATGGGCAGATGGCAGAGGGACTCAAAACAGGGAGGGAAATCCTGGGCCGGGGAGACTTAATAGTTTTATAAAGGGAAGTTGATCATAAATCGAATGCAACTCGGATTTTATAGGTCAATTAGAGCAGGAATATGAGGAGAATAGGTACGGAGTACACAAACCATGTGTTGCAGGAAATCTCAGACAAAAAATGCTGTGAAGGTTCATAATAAAGCTATCAGCATTCTTCAAGATCTTTGTTCTGTCTTTCCATCCTTGCTAAAGTGCTCTTGAGGATTTCGTGTGAACCCAGAACAGCACTCAACTGACGATCAGTAGTCCTGAATAGTTTGCCGCAAGCATTACAAGGCAAAAAAGTTCAAACAAAGCGGGCAGCAAGAAGCAAGGATAACCAAAAACGAAACCACAATAAACCAAAAAACTCCCATGCTGTGTCCCGCTTCCCTGGCAGCAATTACATGACGAGCAAGAAACCAGAAACAGAAAACATCGCCACGAAGCATTTGTCACGCACACAGGCCGGGATGGGATGGGATTCACTATATAGGATGGCAGGGCGGGGAATACTGTGCTCTGGAGGTGGAGGCAAGGAGGAACCCCAGTGGCAACCAGCTGTTTTTTATACTTTTTTATGCTGTGTGCCACTCGAGCGAAGGCCTCAAAGAGCGGCTAAGGGTAAGGGTAAACAAAAGAAACGCACGTTCAAAACGGCAGGCAGGGCCGCATCTTTCGAGTGTATGCGTATATTTTTATCAGGCACTGTGCGAGTATACAGATTTAACCCCAATTTGTGAGATTTGCTCGCGGTGATTGCTGTCGTTGTCGTCACAGTGCCATACACGTTTTTAAAGGTCTCTAAAAATACAATGGCCAAGAACAACAATGGGAAGGCTAGCTTAGGGGACCGAAGCCTAAAATACCCTTCAATTGACATAGTTCACAAGAGATTTATATAGGATTTGAAGTCGGTTTCGAGTCAAGTATATTATATATACTGGTTCCTATGAGATATAGTAATCTTCTCAAAGTCGTTTCCTTCCCCTGCCATTTAAGTAATGACACTTCCATCAGATATAAACTATTATTATCATTTAGAGTATTTTAAATTATTCTGTTAATAAGCAGTTTGAAATCCCAGAAAATATCTTCAGAAAGATCTAGACAGTTCACATTTATATATACCTTTTAGAGTCGTGGCTTGCAAATAATAAACCCTTATCCAAGGGTATAATTACCGGACTAGAGAAAAGCCCTGGGGACACACAAAGAGAATTAGTTATAAATGGCAAGCGACAACAACGGCGAGATCTGCGAACTGTGGCAAAGGATATGCGGCATATTCGCCATTACCCCTAGGGTCCCTCCCTCTGGATGTGTGATAAATGTGGCACGAAATATTTTAATTATTTTAAACGTTTTATGGCGACCACAGAGCGCAGGGCGAGATACTCCCGTTTTGCCGGAGGAAGGCGCACGGGAAAAAACCCAGCCACCCGAAGGACAATGGCAATGTCGAAACAAAAGCCACCAACCCATCCCATTCTATCCCATCCCGTTCTGTCTAAGGAGCAGGGACATAACTCAAAACAGCAGCCTCAACTCCTCCACTCAGCCCTCCGTGCCTCCTCGGCGAGTCGCCAAGAACTTCACACAGTAATTACGCCATTTACTGTCTGAAGAAACGGGGTCACCCACTCGAGGAAACGTTTTTTGGCCAGCCTCGGGCACTTCGAGCAAGGCTCTGTGGGGGAGGACAAAAAGTAGGACCCACCCCGAACATTTCGCTTTGTTATGCCTTCAAGATGTTGGCGAGATAAATGACAACACTTTGCCGTAGCACTGGGCCATATGCCGCAGTGGCAGTCGACTCCGGAGCAAAATAAGCCGGGATGGCATTATTTCGAGATCAAAGCGAGCTCTCGCCGAGCGTTGCGAATGGACGAACGAACGAACAGACAGGTGTTCCGAGGGTCTTAGCTAATAATCAGCCTAAGCTAGGGCAACGGCCATTCCCGAGAGATGTTTTGAAGCCCCAGGATAACTGAGCAGGGGAGATAATATGGCACTGGACGGATAGCAATGAGAGAAATGATAGTATGCCTGAAGACGGTAGTAATATCTGATACCAAGGTGATAAGGTAAAAGATTTCTATGTTTCCCTTTTTCCAGAAATTCATGTAAGAAGACCCATAATGTACACGGTTTTTCCTGCTCGGGGCTAACTAATTCGATTAGCCAGACCGAGCGTAACTGCTGTAGTAAATGCTAGCCCAGGATGTAGGGCTTCCTCTTCCTCCGATCAAGCATTCCGAAATCATTAAAAAAGGGAACTCTATGCATATTCAGAAGACACGCGCTCTACGGTGACGCCCCTGAAATCAAATCAGACATCTGCCCGGTCCTCGAAGACCATATCCGCTGGGCCTGGGGGCAAGGGAAATGAACACGTTATAGTCCATAAGTAATACGAAAGGACAAGCGTGGCGAAAGCAAAACAATTTAAGGCGGAACGAAAGGTGCAAAGAAAGGGAGCCAGAGCCGGCACTGAAAAAACTAATCATTGAAGCGCAGCTGTGCGCGGCAACTTCTGAGAATGGAAGCCGCGTGGAGTTTCGAGAGTGAATTTTAATCTAACCCGTTCCCCGTGTCTCTGTTTCTGTATCCATTTTTCAGTGCCCGCCCTGGGAAATTTCACAGACGAGCAGGAGCAGCGGAGCAACGCGCCCGGCCTGGCGCAGGACACTCGCGAGTATCCGCTGCAGAGCAACGAGTACCAGCACAACCACGGCAAGAATAAGCCCAACGGAGGGGGCGGCTCGTCCGGAGGCCCTGGAGGAGGCGTGGCAGCGGCAGACGGCGAGTCCGGCGGCAACAGCAAGTACAACAACGGACCGCAGTGTGAGTAGCCCAACGAGCGGATGATAAATCCAATTAACTGTTCACATTCACATTCACGCTTAAAAAGGCCCCCGATTGGCGGGGCCTCTTGTTTTTTTAAGTCTTCGAATGACGGCTAATTATTTAGTTGAACAATATTTACATTTAATTTCGTTTCGACGCCCGCGTTTGTTAATTTAAATTTCAATTTGCCTTTGCTCTTTTCCGCTTCCCCTGCAGTAATTGCGCCACGCCCCATCGATCAGGAGCCGAACGACGCCAACTTCATCGGCGTGGTCATCGTGGTCCTGACCACGATTATCATCCTGCTGGTGGCCATCATCCTGTTCATAGTCTCGCGGACCAAGCGCGCCCGCGGCAGCAATGTCCTCGACGCGTTCCAGTACAGCTTCAACCCGAACACCCTCGGCGGCAACGTGGACAAGCACCGTCCCAACGGCACCAGCATCAAGGTGAGTGGGCAGCGGGTAATGGGTAATGGGTATTGGGTAATGGGTGACTGTGACGTGACTCGGGCGACGGGACACGATGGGGATACGTGTGCGTAGCCTGGCGGACGGCAAATTCCTGCCTCGCATTTCCACATAATTGTTCAATGTAGCGTGGAGTTTCCACACTGCTTAGTCCTACGTGAGGCACCCTTAGTCCGCCGTCCGTCCGGCATTTATTTAATGGGACTTTTCAACGCCCGACTCTCGAGTATGTGTGTGCGAGTGTGCGAGTGTGCTCTGTTGATTTGTGGGGGTCAGGCTTAAGTGCCCAGAGGTCCGAGTGGGCAGTAAGAGGGAAACTTTAAAGTTCGACCAACTTAAGGTGGCGGAGACTGGGCCGAGTCTTGCGGCAAAATTGGATTAAAGAAGTTTTTCTCGAGTGGAAATACTGAGTTTTGTCTGCGGAAAACTTGAGTGCTACAGTAGAGAGGGGAAGAACAACGATTTTCCCAGAAACTATCCAGATTGAAGTCGATGCAACAGATTGAGTTAAGATAAAGGATTTGTTCGGCGAATCTCCAATTAAACGAGTGCGAGGAAGGCATGTCCTAGTAGGATGGTTACTTCTAAAACTTATTTCTACGTCTAATTAAATCAAATTATAACGTCATTTCATTAAAATTAAAGAAAAGTATGTGACATTTTAAATGTAACTAACTTATTCCCTACCCTATTTTGCCCCCTTTCAGGCCAGCGTGGACGATAACGACTCGATTGGCAAGAACAGCCTCTACCACGAACCCTTCAATGTGAATATGTACACCAGTGGCGTGAATGGCTACGCCGCGGTTAATGATTTACAATGTAATATGACGCCCGACTACACAGGTGTGTATAGTATGCTCCCCCTGCTACTCCCCTGATTTCCCTCGACCACCAACCGAGCTCGGTAAATCCTTCGTCGCATTTCCGGTGGCTGGCGCGCGGAGAGCCGTAAAATATGGCGACGCCGGCCACTAATGCAAATATACATCTTGTGGCAATTTCCCCTGACTAAGCACACCCTCTTCCCGCCCCCTCTCGCTCGTTTCTCCCCAGATGTGCCGGAAGGTGGTTATGCCGTGCCCCACATGCAGGACTACCTGCCCTCGTCGAAGGTGGGTGGCCCCGGTGGTCCCGGTGGCTATGTGAACGTGCGCCGCACTCCGCCGCCGCCGCTGAGCAGCATTTTCCCCCGACCGCCGACTGTGCCGCCGCCGCCCATGGAGAAGTACTATGCCACCACCGCCATCTTTAAGCCGCTCAAGGGACCGGGCTCGGAGCGCAGCGCCGGGAGCAGCAGCAACACCAACACGGTGAGCAGCGGCGGCGGCAAGAGCAGCCACAGCCACAACAGCGGACAGGAGCACAGCGGCATCTACGACGACGGCATGGGCACCATGAACTCCCAGTCCACTGCCCCCATGATCAATCCGTACAGCAGCGGGAACAGCTCCGCGGCGGCCGCTGCGGCAGCTGCGGCCGAGTTCCAGCGGGCCAGGACATACAACTTTCGCAGCTATCCCGACAACCTCTAGTTCGAAGCCTCGCTGAAGTTGGTGGCCGCGGCGGGCGGCGGCGTTGAGTCCGGCCTCGTGCCCAAGCGGACTCCCGCCGGAAGCACCACCATGCCGAAGAAGCCGCAGCACCTGAGCCTGGCCAGCAGCGCGGCCGGGGGCAGCGTCAGCGTCAGCGGCAACGGCAGCAAGCCCAAGTACAGCCTGACCCTGCACAACAACAAGCACGCCCAAGGAGGTGGCAAGAATCCGCAGGCGGCGACTCTGCGCGAAGGTCACCAGCAGCGGCAACACCTCAAGGCCCTGCGCCTGATGAGGGAGGCGGGCGAAGCAGGTGGAGCAGAGTCATCACCAGACTACCGGCGGCCGAACGGCGGGGCGGGACTTTCGCCCGCCGAGGAGGCGGTGGGCGTGCACCTGAAGGCCGGTGGAAAGTCAGCGACTGCCAACGGCGAGGCTTCGAGCAACTTGACGAAGTCCGGAAACGGAAGCACTGGAATGGCGAACGGTGCCATGAGGGCACAAAACAACAGGCTGTGGTATCATTGATGAAAGCCCCATATTGAATGGATTTGAGGTGAGTCGTGACTATGTTTCTAACTAGTTAAATGTATTAGATAGGGAAGGAGTAGTATCCTGTAAAAGATACAATAGATTTGTCATAGTTTCCTTAGAAATAACGTGTGTGACTCTTCAAAGCACATTATAAAGCTAACAAAAACAGTGAAAATTAATCTCATATCCTGAATTAACATCATCTTTGGCACTTTCTTTAACTCTCATCTGCAGCTATGAAACCCTACGCAGAACTCCAATCGAAAACGCAACAACACCCAGGAAGTAACTCCTATGCAGAGGTTAGATACACCAAGCTGGACCCACTCCCTAATTGCGAGGAGTTCGGAGGGACGGCTGGCAAGGCACAAAGCGTCGGAACACCTAAACCCACTGAGCAAACGAGAAACGAAAAGAATCGAAACGTAACCAAGTCGCTTACCAATCATTTATAGAGTAGAGTCGAGAAAATGCCAACGAAGTAGAGGAGGTGACGGAGCATCCTGTAAATATCCGAGTTTAGGAATCGGTCGGTAGTGAACCACACGCATATGGTAGTAAGCAAGCTGAATTTTAAAGAAGAACCCCGGAGGCATCTTAGGCATCACGACGAACTCTCGAGCAAGAAAAGCACACGAGCAAAGAAAATATTAAGACGAATTTAAGGTTTAGAATTTAGCCACATAGTTTGTTTATAAAACGAAAGGAAATAAATGAATATGGTAATGAGTAATGAGTAACGAGTAACGAGTAACGGTAGTAGCGATACGAATAACTAGCATATAAAGTTCAACTGATTTGTAGTACCTTTTCGAGAAGAACACTGAACATCTGCAAGCTAAACTGTACATGCCTGTGAACCTACCCCGACTAAGGCCGAACTATCTAGCCCCCAACACGCCTACCCTCACACGCCCCACTACCACCCACTGTAAATTTCTGTGTATAATCTAGGAGAGGTATCGGCGAGATACATAGATTGTTTGCTAACTAGATGGAAGCGCCGCGTCTGGCAATGTTACCTAGGGAGAGACGGTCGAGCAGGTGAGAAGACGATGATGATGATAAAATTGAAACGGAATTTAACGGACCAAGATTGCGTGCAGAGCGACGTCGCCTAAACCAAGTAAAATGAAGTTTTCATCAATGATTTGTGATTCAATATGCAACTACTTATAGGCCCGCAGACGCGAGTATTCAGTTCTTAATGCTAACCTTAATTTATGGAAACGTACTACCCGCTAACAAATGACTCTGACTATAAAGCAGCACTATGAATATTTAAATCGAAGCAAACGTATTTATAATTAATATTAATGGATAATCATGTATATGTTCCTTTTTAGTTTAATGCGCATAAGTATCACCAGAAACGTACTAAGAGTTAAACGTAGTAGCTTCATAGTAGTTTAATACAGCAGCGGCTGCACCAGCAGCAGGCCTCTGGCCGCATTTTATAAAACCAGGAAAATAGGAAACCATAGGCGAGTTGGAAATAGCATTAAAGGGTAAACCAGCCGAGACACTCATCAGCAACAACTTACACGGCAAATCGTAGTTAAAACAGTAGAACAAATAAGGAAACAAAGCAGGCACATACACACCCCACACACACGGACAAGATATTTAAAAAGTTTGTGCAATCTTTTTCGAACGTTTTTAACAAAAAATAATAAGGATAGTTACAAAAACACAAAACAAAAAATTAACGAATTAACGAGCTATAAGAGACAAGTTACAAGAATATTTAAAGTATAACATTAGGCTCCGAGATATGTCTGTATGTATTCCTCGACTTTCTGCACAAATTCTTCACTTTCCAACTTTCCTTTGTACCAAACGTTTGCCGAAGCTGGCCCCCCGAACCACACACTCAACAAGCGACATGCAACGTGCAACATGCAACATGCAACACTGAAAAGCACACTTTCCGCCACTGAAAAGATCACTATCAATCAAAAACAAATCACGAACCTACCTACAAGACTTGTGTAAATTAAAATAACGTAAAATCGAAATTAATCGGTTAGAGATTAAGTTAAACATACATTTTGTAAAAATTAATAAGAGTATACTGTAAAAAATTATAAACTAATGTAATGGTTATCCGTTCTTTTGGAAATCACGGCAAAAAACATTAAAGTTACCTTTTTTTGCGGTGTGCTTGTCAGTTGATTTCCATACTAGTTTAATTTCTAAATTAATTTAAATGCATTTATTGTGTGTACATTTTTCGAAGGCAAATATATAGTATTCAATTATTTAAACAGCAAAACTGATTTAATTGTTTTATTGCTCATTAATTATGGAATGTATAATCGAAAGCAATTTTGACTGTGCGAAGCCAAGCAAAAACAAAATATGGCTGAACTGACCTTAAACAAAGGCGCATCGAAGGTTGGGTAAGTGAGTTTAAATAAATTTAAGGTGCGTTTCCACCAATAAGGGGTAATAATTATGATTCGAGACTCAATGAAACTCTCTTCAAGTATACTGATATTTGATGAAATGCATTTCTGTGCAGGAGATCCTTCGCATTAAAAAATGAAATAGTTCAAACTACTGTACATCATTCTCTGTGAAACATTCTGTGTATTTTATTTCCTGGAGGAGGGAAAGGCATTTTCATCGGGATGTTTTACTTCAAAGCAATCGAAGTCTCAACATTGTCAAGGCTGGGATATTTTTGAGGCATTGAGTAAACAGAAACACTTCTCCAAGATAAACACATACCCATCAACGAAGTGAGTGTAAACAACGGAGGTATATTAAGACTATGGTTCCCGTAACACTGTTAAAATCCAATATTCATCGATCTGTCCAAGAGAGCCGGGGCAGCATCCTTTGGGACCTTCCTAGGAAGTTCAACATAAGTTACTGTTTACACAGTCCAGAAGGCCTTTCGGTCCCCCAAGGCTTTAATCAGAGCACTTGCCCTCCTGCTCGCTACGTCTCCAGTACGGATGGATCAATGACCGCTCATTTGACATCTGCTTTAATTCCACGCCAATTCCGATTCAGATTCGGAGCGAAAATCGAAAATAACATGATTACGGCGCTGACCGCAAATCGACGACTGACGCTCTCGAGGGTGGGTTGGGAGCTCTGGGATCTCTCGGTGTGAATGCTTTTCGAAACGCTTAAATCAAATATAATAAAATAACAAGAAAGAAGGCTGTAGCCTGCAAGTCGACATTTTTGTACTCTTGGAAAATATAGCAGTATGATTATTAAGAAAACAATATACTATTAGAAAAAATAACTCCTTGAGTTTGAACATGGGATATACGTGGGATATTAATAGATGTTTTAGAGACGAAAAGGTAAGAGAGTAGCATTTTCATATTTCATAGGATCCAAATTTGCTACCTTTAGCATATCAAACATCTTCCTTATGTCTATACTACCCATCAGAACGGTATAATACAATTTTCAGCCTTTCACAGTCGGGGACAGCCCAAATACTTGGCCGCCTTTTAATTGACACTTTCGATTGTTCGCCACCGGAGAGCGATGGATGGATGGATGAAGGGCTGACGCACTGACTGACATCCATTCATTTTGTGGGTCATTCCAGCTGTCCCACCTGTCAAACATTCGCTGCAAAATTAGTTGAAAGCCATTTACGGAGATGGAAAAAAAGATGGCAACGTGTTCATTTGCCTCTGCCCGTTCTTTTGCCCTTGGCTTTTGGGCGCCTTTTTGTGGAAATGCGTGAAAAGTTCTCTCAATTCGCCGCATTGTCTGTCAGCCTTGTCAGTCGCTACCCAAAGCTGAGTGTTGAACGATTTTATTTGATTTTATTCTACTTTATTTATTTTGATTGCACTGTTCGGGCTTGTGTCCGTTGTTCATTTTACAGGCTTTCAATTTGTAACGCTCGTTGTCGTTTATCGTCGCCCTGAATGACTTTATTTATCGCATTACGTGAACCTTCGGAAAACATTTGCCAAAAAGGGTTTGTCCAGCTCTCATTGTGTGTTTTGGACAGCTGACACCTCGAGGGCCGTTTTATCTGTCAATGGGACAAACTTGCAGGGTGTGAAGCGTGCTAAAAACGCGTGAAATGATTATAGATAAAAATTAAAAATATTGCCGAAATACCCAAGGCGGTGACACAAAGTGTGGCGAATGAATTTAATTTGCAGTAGGGGTAAAAATAATTACAAACGTTTTTCACGAAATGATATAATCAATCACCACCGAAGACACTCTGTAAATCCTTAATACCTCTTACTACAACTAGACAAAATATAAGTAATATTATAAACAATGTATTAATCTCGTAGTTTTCTTATAAATGTGTAATAACAAGAAGGAAGGCCCAAATTTATATACACTTAAAATCTATATGTTGGTTTTATAAGCTTAAATGTTTTTAATAAGCAATCCAGTAGTCCTTGGTTTTTTATTCAGTCCCAAACTTGACTTGACTCTGACTGCTGCTTGGAATATTCAGTTCAGTTCCAAATTCCAGAGCGAGCACTGCTCCTAGCTCAGTATAAAATATTAAAATTTTTATAGTTTTAAACAAATTTATCTTCTGGCTAGGTATAAGCATAAAGTGAAAAATGATTAGTGTGCAATAGGATCAGTGCTCCAGAGACTAAAACAGCAGGTAAGCATATTTTTCGTGCACTTTTTTATTTCAAGAATCTAACTCAATTCTGGGCTCTCAGACCCCCAAAGTGAGAGTTCACAAACATATATTTAAGGTATTCATAATTTATCAAGAAACAATGTCACACGAAGCAATAAAGGCGGAATGGGGTAAGACCGATTATCCTATTCCAAGCATATCCTTTACTAGCTATACCTCTTAGCCATCTCAAGACTCGCTCCAAAGGATCCCAGAGGTTAATAATCGACACAGGACGGCGGAACACACTCAAACAAATCGAATAATAATATCAACAGCTTTAATTATAATAAAAATACACTTACACCTAAAAGTATTCATTTGTTTAATTATTTTGATTAGCGCTGCTACCAAAATATTTGTTAGCTTTGAGCTTGGTCTATAATTTTTATTCTAAAATAAATCAAGCGACGATTCGAGTGTCTTTTTAAGAAATCTGCACTGCTAGTTCGCTTGAATAGAACTTGCCGTCTTGGAAAATCTTTATGCTGAAGTAACCAAAGCTTCGTCTGGCCAGTTTTGTCGGTCTTGCCTTTTCACCCCAACTTTGCTTTGAGTACGAATTTACTTAACCTCTAATCTGGAAAATAAATCAAACCAACTGCAGATTTTATGTAAACGGAGGCCCAGATGAGGGAGAGAGTATTCGGGACTGATTTTTGCACATTTAGCAGAGATGTTAAACTAAATAATGGATTAGGCAGCCTAGGACATCAATGAAAATATTAGCACTGCACAAAGGACACGCGCGTGAAGGGGCCCCGAGCCTGGGCAGCAATTAACACACTCGAATCTGGAGTTACGCAAGCAGCACGCAGGACTTTGATAGTTAGATAAACAAATACAAGTACCCGCCCACTCAGGTGGGCGGAGGAAGGACGTGTGGCAGGAAGCTGCAGCTGATAAGCTCCAGGACGAAGCGAGCAGTGGCGGGAGGGCAATTCAATGGCGATAGAAATGCAAGGTAACATGCAAATTGACAGACAGGACGTTTGTCAGGACATGGGCAAACACAAACAAAGGACAGATAGACCCCGATGGAGCCGAGGAGCGGTCGGATCGAGGGGAAACAGTCAACACATGAATTGCATTAGTTTCAGTGGCCACCTACAGACGGATAGACGGATAGACGGACGACTCGCACAGACGACTTGACATTTTACTTAGTTTTTAGGCGGTTCCTATGCAAACCTGGCATCCTCCGGGCATTGTGTGCGACGCCGGCTGACGATGAACGATAAACAGTCAAATTGCTTCAATTTAACGCTTCACAGGGGGCAGAAAGCGTGACTGGAGGCCTTCGAGGGGTGCAGATCATCGCATTGATTATGCGGCGATTCGTCCTTCCCATTGTCAGGTAGCCATAGCGCGTGCATAGCATTGTTTCCCCTGCATCCATTGTTGACGCATGCAGTTGATCCTTTGTGGAAGTCAAAAAGGGTTCCAAAGGGTTCTGCCTCCTTTGTTTCCGGAGGTGAATGGGTTGTCAAAAATGGGCTTCTGCCGCCCCTGGAATGGGAATGTATTTCTCTCGAGGTCCCTGCCTGACATTTGTAATTATGGAATGCCATCGAAGGGGAGCTAAGCTATTTAAGCGATTTGCTTTATTAAAACCCGTAAGCAAACAAATGTTTGCGAAGTATTTTAGGGCCAAGCGGAAGCAGCCGTCGCAAAAATTGTTAGTTTGGATGGGAAGATTCCCATTAGATCGAAATGGAACTATATGTTCGTTTACGTGACGTTATAAAGAATCAAAAATCTTCCCTTTATTATCGAAAAAGTCTTTCTTTAGAAGAATTTTTAATTAATGATTGTTCCATAGATGAATTTAGAATTAATGAAAAATTCCTTGAATAACTTAATCCTTTGAATCAGGTTTAATATTATATTCTGAGATTCAAGCTTTTCAAAGGAATTATCCTAAAGCGTTGTTACATTTTTTTATTTCCTCCAGACACAGTATTTAAATGATAGTGGCCATAACTACCCCACCACGTAAGAGGTACAAGAAAAACAAGCGAAAATCAGCACAGGTCGTACACACATCGTTGAGCGTCTGAGTCTCCTTCCGTCAGTTATCCTCGCACTAACGCTGAAAAATCTGTTACTCTGTTACCATTCACAGCTCCGGGAAAAATTTCATTCATTTCATTTCGTTTCGTTTCGTTTCGTTAGGTTTATCCCTTTTATGGCTTGCTTGGGGATTTTCATTACTACAATGACGTCGTCAGGATTCGCATTCGCAGTTTGGCCATTGTTGGCTCCGCAGCTACTTTCCCGTTGTCCATGTTTATTTATAACTTGCAATTGTAATTAGGATTACTTTTTACTTATTTGCACAGTTGTTGGAGTGCCTGTGTAGAGGACAACGAGGACCAAGGACGAAATCGCGCCGCCGCCGCCGGCATAAAAAGCATATTTCTTCATTTTTATGCCGCAGGCTTTGCCGAATACAGAATGGCGGGTATTAAAGTATTTGTCCAGACGGCTTAGTTGGGAAGAGTCTCTGGCTCAGACGGTTGCACTCAGAGAAAAATCTAGTCCACATTGCTTATTACCTTAAATTATATAAATATTTTTAAGCCAGAGAGGCTTGTCAATGTATTAATATAAGCAGGCGACTTAAGCTATTTATAGCTTAGAAGTTGCTACCTTAGTTAAAGTAAAAGTCACAGTCCTCGAAGACTTCAATTTAAATTGTTATTTGCTTAAAAGTTATCTGAATTCAGCAAAGATTTTAAAACTATTTTAGAGAACTATTTGTCCCAGTGTATACCTAGTTAATAGGATGCTTATGATGATACTTTGATAATGGCAGAAGTAGACCAGCTGATGTTGTGGATTTGAGGGAAGCAACTGAAGTGAACCCCCCGGATTCAGAGGAGATGGAGTGAGCAAATAAGGAATTTGATTACCCGAAATCATCTGTATCCTTCCTATACCTATCCCGCTACGGTGTAAGTATGGAAAGACTTTTCAAACACCTAGGGTAATTTTGTTCTTTAATCGTTTTTCAAAGCAGTAAGAACAAAAAACTGAAGAAAATGTCACTTCTATTGTTTCGCGGTTCTCCGAAGATAAATCAGCGACCCAACTCCGCCTTCGATTTCGGCTTTTCGGTTCTCTGACAGCCATTTTGGTCAACTCACTTCAATATCTCCAGGAAAGTGCCAATCACAGTCTTCCATCAGTCTTTGCCTCCTTCAAGGGAACCTAGGAAAAGTCATTTGTGCGATAAATAATTAGATTCCATTCTCGGCCGACCAGGCACGATTGTTCCTGACGCCCCTGAGGGCCAAAAGCGCTAATCATGCGCTTAGCTATGAATTTATCACACACCACACCGACAGAGTTTCAATTACCGGCCAGATCCGCTGGGAAAACTGCACGAAATCCTAAAAAATGATGGCGAATAGTGCGTGGGCCCCAATGCGTGCTCAAAAACCGATCAGAGTGATTAATGAAGAGGCGCGCAGGGCAACCCCTTAAAAAACGGAACTCCCCACGTGGCATTCTCCGAAATTAGTATGAGAAATTAACAAGTGCCAGCCATTGGTCTTGTCAGCTTAGCCGGGCAGCCGGCTAATGTGTGGAATTAATCCCTTCTCGGCGGGCTCTGGCTGACTGACGACTCGGTTACAGGATTACCCTGCCCCGAGCTCCGGGCCCACGCGGAAGTGGAAGTGGTCTGAATGGCTCGGATGACCTCCCCCGAAAGGAGCGATTGTCGTTGCCATCGTTGACATTCGCTTTTTACAAGGTTGTTTTTCGGTTTTGGTTTTCAGTTGCCAAATGTTTATCCTCCTTCCGCCGCCCGCCCTTCTCATATTTGCTCTCCATTTGTTGTCATTTGCTGTTTTCCCGTGACGTCGCGTCGTCGCCGCCTGCAGTTGCATCGCTTCCACTTGGGCTTCCTCCACCACGATATCCTCCGCATCCTCGTCCCCCTTTCCGTGCTCGCTCTCCTGCCGCGGACGGTTACCAAAATTTGATTCAATCCATTATTTTTATTTCTGCTTCCTCCCTCTCCCCACCGGATTGCCTTTTGCATTTAATCGCATATAAATAAATTTTTTCTCCTCTCACATTCGCTTTTCCCATTTCCATTTGGATTTTCCCATTGTTTCCACGACGCCGTGTTTTATTTTTCCTGTTTGGTTCTTCGCGCGCCCCGGCCAAAACATCCCCGATTTCCCGGCCAGTCCCAGGTGTATTTGCTTGATATATTGCGCAGTTATTGCACGGAAATCCCCTCCTGCCATCCTCCTCTCGTTTCATCCACCCTCTCGCAGGATCTGGGAATGGATCATGTGTGCAGCGTATGTTGAAATTTCATGCACTTTTGTTGTTGCTTTTAGTGGCAATTTGCGAAATGAATGTAATGCAATCTAGTGGGGTGCTCGGTGGCACGCATCGGATCGAGAGCCTCCGCAGAAGTCGATAGGTGTTACAAATGGATGATCCGATAATTGAGGAGGATCCTTTAGGGGCCCCAAGGGCCAGCTTATCGCTGGTTTTAAGGCGGTAATCGGGGAGAATAAATAATATATATATAGGGTTTTAAGCATTTTTAAAAAGGTGTAATTTAATGCCGGTCGAATTGATTAACTATTCAAATCATATAACATTCCTGAAATTAATAATTTAAAATTACAAATAAATTCTATAATTCTATAATAATAATAATCAGCAAAATTTGTTACATACGGAATGTTCCATTTGAAAAACTATTAATCAAACTTATTAGAAAGTCTTCAGTATATTTATCCTTATTACAATATGATCCAGGAGTGAGAAGTGTAATTTTTAAATATAGCAATACTTATTTTCAGTTCATTAGCACCCTGTTACGTCCATTGACATTAATGAAGAATGAAATTGTCAGGTTCTCTTTCAGCTTCATATTTCCCTTATGACCCACACTTATTGACTGCGTCAGATGCAGGCAATCAGTCGATTTTGAGTGATCATTGGGCGGCCGGACATATGTCGCCAAAATACAAAATAAACCCATGTTGTTTATACAAACTTACGAACTTGCCCCCGAGTTGTGCCAAAGCAAACACCGGACGAGAGAGAAGCCAATAAATTTTGGCAAAATTTCCAACACCCTCGACTTCAGGGACGACTTTCAATCAAGATAGATCGGGACTGGATCTGCTGCTCCTGCCGAGTTCCGTTTGATTTTGTGGCAACAATTAAGTTTCCACATGAGCGGCCCTTAATGTGCCACTGATTTCCAACATCTGCTTTCATTTTTGGACGACCGAAAGGGCAATGGAAAGGAAATGATATAGACGCCGCCGTCGCCCGGCTAAATTTGGAATTGAGGTGCCAGAAACCCTATGCCGATACGAATCCGCACTCCGCAGATCTTGCGCCCCTGGAGCACGTGTGTTCCCCGCCAGCCTTCCTAATGGCACTTGCCACTTGCTTCCCCTCTTTTCAAGCTTCTTGCACCGGAGACGCGTCTTTACAGCGGCGTTAATTAGCCGCAGCCACTTGATGTCTGCCCGGCTGGGGCTGCGAGCTGCTGGGGTTAGCTGCGGATAGGGATCGTAAAAATTCCCCGCCTCAAATCGACTACATAACAAGATGGGAATTAAAATATGGCATTGCTGCGGAAGTCCTTTACCTGCGAAGGAGTCCATCTGCTAAGGGAATCAGCTACATTTATAAGGATACATGAACGAAATGATTTAAGATTATAAGTGAATCTGCTTTCTAACTTCAAGAGTTGTAAATGCTAAGCTATGTTACAATAAAATTAATAATTATAATACAGTAATAATTAATTTAATTTTAATATTTACTACAGTCTTCATTACTGCATTGCATATTCGACAATAAAGTTCCTTGACCGATTTAAGGGTAACATTATCACATTGTCTTGGCCCTTTAGAAAAACCAAGAGGAGGACTGGTCAGGACACTAGTCCATACAGCATGAAGCATGTCTGACACTTCCATTGCCAAAGTGTCGTAGTCGCTGGCCTGTATAACAGCCGAGGGGGAGGGACAGGACGAAGCAGGCCCAGGGAGACGTCGCCGGCGACAAGTCGCCAAAACACTTTGGTTCCTCATTAAAATTCATCCACGCAGATTATTAACATTTGCATCTAATTTGCATTTGTAAGATACATTGCCGACAATTATGTGGCTGTGGCGAACATATCGGAGACCGGGCCGCAGGGGGCCGGGTTAGAGGTCGAAGTCGCAGGGAGAGGGAGGCCCAGAGCTCGACTTATTTATGCATACGTTTTCCCTGGCAAAATGTCGCAACTGCGCACACACTCGCTCTGGCAGTTGCATAAAGTTTGCCAAAGGGGCTGCGATGGGGCGTAGGTTCAACGAGGTTAAGTGTAATTAAATTATGAAATTATTGCCATGTCTTAGGTTGCAGTTTATAATCAGGCAGGGCAATCCAGGCAATCCCCCTCTCGATGGCTTTGTCCTGTAATTGTTTGGTCCATAAACAGGAATTAGGCAAGATTTCAATTAGACGGCGCTAAGTGGACTCTCCTCGGCCAGGACTTTAATCAACGTCGGTGTGGCAGGCCGAGCGGGGAGCCCCTTGGAAAACTCCAGCTAACCGCTTTTCCGGCCAATAGTTTCGATGTAGCCTGATTCCCCCAGAGTCGGGCCCCACACAAGACGGGTTAGCATTTAATAAACTGCATGAATTTTGCAGAAGTTTGCGGCGGGCACGTGGGAGGTGTGATAACGGAATTATGCACGACGCAATTAGCATGAGAGTCGGCAATATAAGTTGCGGTTCGGAAAAGTTGTGGTTATGCATATTAGATTACTGCCCCGAGATGGGGAATCGGAAACATCTTATTTAAATTAAAACGGCCTGCCACACCCACTCTCAGCCGGTTAAGTGCCAATGTGTGTTCGTGTGATTAAGCCCCCAGCCCTCCAATTCGGGCCAAAGTCCCCCAAGACGACTTCATAAACCCATTGGCACCTCGGCCACCTGCCACCGGTCCCAGTCATCCACCCATCTCCCGCCGAGTCGGTTCAATTTGCAAATTGTGGCCCTCCTCAGCTCACTTAAAAGTATTTTAGAACCATTTATCTCCGAGCGGGCCTACACAAAGCCTCGGCCAGTCGCATTTAAACCCAAAACACGTAAGACCAGCGGCATCAAACCTGACCAACCGACCAACCGACCAACCGACCGACCGAGGGAGCGAGCGCTCTGGAGCCATAAAAAATTCATTTGACTTAAAAACTTTTCAGAGACAAGAGTTTGCCCCAAAACACAAAAAAATGAACAGGGGCCCAGGTAGGATGGGGGTTGCGGCCGAAATTGATATTAAGTCAGGTGGCGCGTGTACATTACACGCGCTGCACTCGGAAAGCGAAAGGAGCGAGGGAAATGCGAGGAGCAACTGGAGGTAGAGATGGCCAAATGACCAACCTTTCTTCCAAACGTAAGGCGATCCTGGGCGATTCGGTTGTGGAAACACAAGCCAATGAGTCAGATTATCGGTCGGACATTTAATATGAAATCGAAATGTGGTGACAAGAGATATTATACTTTACTTGTAAGCAAAAGTAAAAATAATGTTAATGCCAGAAAAATATATGTATATTTAAATATATTTTTAGATATTGAAGTGAAATCACAGAGAATATAAACATAAAGAGGTATAATGGTGCCCTATAAGCTCTCGGCTGTCTTGAAATGTTTTTGGTAATCCAGAGAGAAAGAGCGCCACATATAGATGCTTCAATTGTATAATAAATTTCAAAAGATATTGTTAAATAATGATAACAACAAATATTTTTTTAAATAATAATAATAATATTTCGAAATTCTTTACTTCATGATTAATACCGATTTGATGCATTTTTATATGATGATATCTTGCTCACTCACATAAACTAATTTAGACGCTGAAAAATCATAAATTTTCCATTAAAACCTTGTATAAATGTAATTCTCATTCCCAATTTATTTTTATTGATTAATAATTTTGAAGAATTCCACTTCATGTTTCTCATCTCTAGGCAGCGGAAGTAAAAGTCGGGGGAAGACAACACACAGTTCCAGCTAAACTGACAGTTTTGAGTCACGTGCCTCCCGCGTACGCCATTTACAAATCAAATCAGGCAATTGAATTTGCTTAGACCGCCGAGGAGCGGGAGCGGGAAGTGCAGCGCGGAAATTGTGGTCGGTGGCTCCATTGTCTCCGCTGGCTGGAAAACGGATAAAGAGGGCGGCGGAAGCGCTGGGAAAGTGGCAGCAGGCTGCCTAAAATTCAGCTCCTTCCTCCATCCAGCCGAGAACCGCAGGCCCGAGCTGCTCCCCTGGTCGGCGTGTTGTCAAAAGCGGCACGTGAACTATTAAAATCACTTAAATCCCATTCATGTCACGTTCTCGGGGTGAACCGAAACTTAGAGCGATTGATATATGCGATGTCTGCGCGGGAGTAGGATGAATGGACTGACTTGCTCCGCCGACTGGCCGAAAGTTCGATGAAGTTGCGCAATTTGCATAAGTCGAGTTTTTCCCGCTGGAAAGTTTCGTTGATGTTTACTCTTTGGGTCAAGGTTGGGCAGAGTTTGATTAAATGCTCCCCAAATTAGTTGCTAGGATTTATATTCAGCACCCTCCCCTGTGACATTTGTAATATTTCATCGGAATGCAACATTAATTAACCCAAGGCAGAGGACAACATTTTCCATGTTTGCATGCTGGAAAAATAATTCGTTTATTTGAGTTTTCGGCTTCGGCAAGTTGCCTTACTGTGATACCTTAATCGGGCATTTAAAATATTTATGAGAAAATGCTGGTTCACCGGGCAGGGAAGCGAAAACTTGATTAGAATATTTGAATACATTTTGACGCTTCACAAAATTCGCTTTGTGCGAGTCCTGTATTGTAAATTGTGCAAATCTGCATAAAGGCAAAGCAAACAGCAAAACCAAAGCGAGGCATGAGCAATCCGCAATGCATTGCACAAATGTTGTACATGTCGGTTGGTTTTGCTCGAAATAAATTTGATCACAGCTGATTATTTGCACAGGGAGCAGCGAGGAGTGAGCAGTGAGCAGCGAGTGCTGTTGACCCAATTCAGGAGGCCAGCGAAGGACTCCGATAAATAAACGAACGCATTATTTTGATTAAGATGTCGATGCAACTGCAGGCTTTTTGATTAAATTTTAAGTGATTTTTTTCCACTCGACAGCAATTAAATGAAATATGTACTCCGCGGATGCAGATGCACTTGGGGCGGCCTGCTCCTCCGTGGCTTGGTCCCTCCTGGGCCCTGATTAATTACGGGCGAATAAATTTCCAGTCTGCGGCGATAAAAATACTGAGCACTCTGCTCGCGATCCATCTTTGTTGTCTCCAATTTTGATTATTAATTACGCTGACACTCTGTGCCTACGCTAATGAGCACCGAAATAGAATTCGTTCCATAATTCGACCCGAGTCTATATATGTATTCAAACCTCCTCCTCCTGGCGTACCCGGTAACTTTATTTTTCTTTCGGGTGCCCACACCCTGACATGCACAATTTATGCAAATGATGCTGTGTGCGGTTGCCTTGAGGGCTGGGGCCGGGATTGGGGAAAGACTGGGGGAGCTGGGGCTTGATAGTTGGCTGAGAGCAAACATAACCTCGTTTTGCAGCAGCCTTCTTGGCTAATATTGCACGTTAGCTGGCGCCTGCCACTGCACTGTTGTTGTCTTGCACACGTTGTATGAAAAATGATTATAAGTGGGTCACAGGATATGCAAATGTTTCTTTTTCACGCTCAGCTTAGTCCAGCACAGTTGCAGCTGTTGCCGCCACGGGGCGCTGCCAAGATGGATGGAGCCATTGGGAGGGGCTTCCCCGGGCGGAGGCGGAGGCGGAGGCGGAGGCGGCGAGGCGAGGCCCTGTTGAGTTATATGCACCGCTGACTGCTTGGCAAAAAGACATTTTGCTCTGTGCAAATGCAACGGAAAGTTGCCAAAGAAAATGGCGAAAGTTTTTACACTCTCTTGTATTTTATATTCGTGTTCTTAAGTGGGCAGAGGAGGGGCGGGAAGAGTCCGGCCCCGCCAGCACCCTAAATCACGCAGCTGCCACCCAGAGGCAGACAATGCCGGCGGCTACCCGGGCTCAGAAGCTCCTGAGCACTAATAGACAGCTGAAGTTTGTATACAAGCCGCAAACAAAGCAAACGGTCTGAGTTGCAATCATTTTACTTTCCGAAAAGTATTTGAAAACGGCTAAAGGGAACCCTTAAAGTAGCCCAAGATTGTGGTGAAGACCTCTCACTCTTTTTAAAGTTTATGAAAACGTTGTCAAAATATCTTAAATTGAACTTCTTAGATAGCATAATCTACATCATTGAATTAAACATCCTTGAAGGTAACGACTTCATCCTTATAATGGAAACTACACATTCCAAAATACTTGCATGATCTCCATAGAACAACAACTAATGCAATTTAATGTTAATAAATATAAATGTTTTGCCATCTTGTGCAGAATGTGCGGTGGAATACCCCACGGTGGTGACCTTTCCTGCAAAACACAACGGCCACCGTGACATATATGTTTGTGCACAGCAAAATCTAATCAGAGCGGCGCTTGTGGTGGTGGACATGTGTCCTCTAAACAGGATGAGGATGGGGACGAGGATGTGTTTGTTTTGTCCTGCTGATGCTCTCGGCCATTTGCTCTTTCCTCGTTTGCTTTCACCCGCCTGCCCCCCGACCTCGGGTCGCTCCGGGACGAGGGCTCCCACAGTGAAACTTTATTTCATTTCTCTGTCCCCGGTCCCGTCCCCGGGCCAGGCCCCTCGCCCCTCTGCCAGAAGAAAGTTTAAAATGTGTCAGTGTATTTTGCAGTATCCCTGAATGCTCGGAGCATGGCAGTTCGTTAAGTTATATGTTTTGGACACTGAAATTGAAATGTCATTAGCATATTTCTGGGTCAGTTCGCGTGAGCATGGACTCATGTGGATAGACATCGGGCTTGTACCGACCTTGGGCTAAGGATTTAGTCTAAACTTTAAAGGTTAAGGCTAAACGTTGCACAGACACTTGAGAGTAGGTCCTATATTTATGAATGCACACATAATCGCTTAAGCTCTCAATGCTTTTCCAATAAAAATCCTTTAGGATAAAAACATTTTACATCACAAAGTTGGCAGCTGCTTTGGCCAAACTTCAGCACTCGACCACGGCACTCTGATGACCTATCCACAATCCGCAACCCCAATCCCAACTCACCCACTTTTCTTGCTACTTCTCTGCTTTTTTAGCTTTCCCTGCTCTTAGCGGAGCATTTTCCCAGTTTCCTCTATTTTTTGTGTTGCTTAGTTTGGCAAAAACACGCAGCGACCATTTTTCATATTTTAATTTATAAATTTATTATAAAGCTACAGCAGAGCGGCGGGGGCACCAGAAGGAGCGTAAGCCAACTCCTTTCCTGGAAGCCCGTTCGGGTGGGCTTAATAGCCGGCTCTCAACTGAGGAGCTCGATGTTCTGCGGTTTAGACCTCGGCTACTTTGGCATTTATTTTAAATTATAGTTGGTAGTAATAACTAAAACGCAGAGCTCTGGCAGGCGCCGTTCGGCGGCGAGGAGGGTAACAGCTCTCGGTTGCCATGTACACAGAAATTATAGACATTTTCAGTCTGAAACTAGTGCTTGGGAGCAGGAGGCGTATCCGGGCCAGGGAAAGCGCATTTTTGATATGACAGGAGCCGGGCAAAAAGTTTGGTTTCTAATTAAATTTACTGCAAAACGAATGTAAATTCAACAGCTCCCGCCTGTTCGGCATAATTATGGAAATTCCAGCTCAGGGCGGAGCAAGTGACAAGTGAGCACACATTTTTCGGTTGCACTAATTGAAAATTCCTGAGCAGTCAAAGACTTTGAGCGCATAACTGGCAAGTTTGTCAAACACTCCCACAATCGGCTTTCTTGGTTAAATTAAATTAAGCAATGCCATAAAATACCAATTGATCCTGGAGGGCCTTTACCTTGTGAAAAATAAAGAAAAGTACGAGTGAGTTTCGGTTAATGAAATATTATTAAGGGAAAGGGGTACGGGCGGCACCCAGCCACAATCCAATAGCAATCATATGTCCATCAAGGAAACCCTTTGTTTTTCTTTTTACTTTTTTTGGGTCCCCCGAAAATAGAGAACGGAACCGAGGGAAAGCGTAATCGAGAAGCAAAGTGAAAATGAAGCCTTCACCGCGAAGACCCCCAACAAGCGAAACAAACAAAAATTACAATGCTTAATTATGAAAAGTGTTTTTCTCCCATTTTCTAGCAACGGCCCGGGCCCGGGGCGGGTGGCAGAGATGTGGCGCACATGGAAAACACGGGTTAATGAGCGAGAATTATAATGAAGTATTCTTTGGAGCGAACAACCCTTGCGGCTCCCCTCCACGCATGTGGGTCAGTTGGCGGGTGGGGTCGGGATCCCAGGGGGGCTGTTCGAGGGGTGGTTCTAATGGGGCTAATCAAATATTTGACATTTACTTTGGTGGGCCAGCGTTTTCTTCATTAAAGTTGAAGTGTTGCCAGACTTTCGCAAACATTCCGTCACCCTGGTCGAACTTAAGGACAGCTGATTTGTGATAACTCTTTATTTTTCATGGAAATTAATTAAAGCACAAGGATATTATTCTATAAAGCTTAATTCAGGTATTTGTTAAATTGGAGGACTTTAAGCTAAGGAGTCTTAGGGATGAGCCATCACATCCTTTAGTCTTAGTTCAATTGCAAATGAGAAGCGATTTTGTCTGCTTGAATTGTTTTGGACATTTTATTTTCCGTCAGTTTTACCCATTGTATTATTATATACATTTATAAGCAGGACTTCGGTGCCGCGACGACAGGGACGATGAATGGCCGGCAGACTGTGGCACCGGACAACTGACCGGCAAAGGAGCCAAGTGAACTACGCACCGCAGACCCGATAAATATTTATTTCCACGAAGTGCGTGCGTACGGGTGCCAGTGTTCGTTAAGAATTTGCAGGGCAGACACACACGATTAAATGCGTATGAAAATGTGCACACGCCCCTCAGGACCACGCCCTCCGCCTTCGTCACGCACATGAATGCCATTAGTTTCGTTGTCTCTCTGGGGGGGTCCGGGAGGGAAGGGTTTTAAGCGGCAGATAATCGAATGAATTAAGGGTATGCGCCAAATGAAATATAGATTTATTCATGTTGATAAATCGGCGCTGGACTGGGGTTCTTTCCGAAGGACATTCGTCATCGCGGACGAACTGGTAGATAAATGGGATCAGAACGGTTTACTTTATTTTATTTATTTATTTGCATGGTCTGTATGTCTTCAGACCCACAGTTTTTACTTATAAATATAGCACAATTCTCTACAAATAAATTTAATTAAATTACAGGGGCTTTAATAAGCCTTTGTTATATAAGCCTTTGTTGTTATATTGTTATTTTTATTTATCTTTAGGAATTGTTTTAATAATGTGGGTTTTGGGAATAGATGTTCAGTCTAGACTCTCATGCAGTGTTAACCAAAGACCCGATCAGCAACCCATCAAATTTCTTTGCCAGGTAGAAGTCTGGGCACAGTTCTAAGAAAAATCAATAACCATGAAAATTATAAAAAATTTCACTCTCTGATGACCAGGAATTTTTTCAAGTGTGGACTCTATCTCTATCGGTTGGCCAGATTAACAGAACGTTTAGTGTGATAAGGAACTTGCTATCAATACGTGTTTGCAGAAAGGTTCTATGAAATAAACGAAATTGGTTGCGAAATGGCATATCGCAACCTAGCACAACAAACTAAACAATAATTCCTGCTTATCAGTAAAAACTGAACCATCATTCGAAGTCAGCGTCTAAGCCAATCGAATATAAACCGCTGCCTGCCAGCAGTCTTGAGCATTCTGCAGTAAGCACTCGGTCATAATGGTTCCGATTCGGTTTTTGTTCATGGCAGTAGCCATCGTCGCGCTTATCGGTGGCACCCAAAGTGCAAACATTCTGGGACTCTTCCCGAGCCTCAGTCCCTCGCATTTGATCATCCAAATGTCCGTGGCTAAGGTGCTGGCTGAGAGGGGACACAATGTGACCGTGGTCACGGTCCTGAAGCCAGTGGTTACCCACAAGAGCATCAATGTGATCACAATACCCCTCACCAAGGAAGAGGCGCAACAAATGAGCGACACCATTAAGGCGATGTCCAAGAGCGACAACAGCAACATGGTGTTATCCATGTTGCGTATGAGGGGACAGATGGACTTCATGTTCAGGAAGATGGCAGAGACTCTACAGCACGACCGGGTGCGGGATCTGTACCTAAACAAGGGCAACAAGTTCGACCTGGTTCTCTCCGGGTACTTTATGAACGACTTCCAGCTTGGATTCGCCAGGAAGGTGAATGCGCCGGTTATTGTCGTGGCCACAATGCCCCCGAATCAGATGTTGAACCCATTGATCGGTAATCCGCTAGAGCTTTCCTATGTGCCCTCCATGGATGATTCGTTGGAGAAAGGAAAGGGCATGTCCTTCCGTCAGCGCTTCGGCAGCTTGTTCGCCAGTGTCTCCTTCAGAGTACTAACACTCCTGTTTGATAAACGTAATGCGGATTTGTACAAGTAAGTAGACCACAGGCGTGGAAATTTCTGAATCTTTTAAATAATACCGATTCTTTTCTTGTAGAGAGACCTTTGGCGATGACCCCAACATGCCCAAGCTCTCGGAAATGGTTAAAAACACATCAATGGTGTTCTTTGCTTCTCACGCGCTCAGTGAGGGACCGATTCGACCCAACGTCCCGGCAGCCATTGAGATTGGTGGCATCCAGGTTAAGGACAAGCCAGATCCCCTTCCGCAGAATATGGCCGACTTCCTCGGCAATGCCACAAATGGAGCCATTCTTCTAAGTCTGGGCTCCAACATGAAAGGCAGCTACATCAGGCCTGACACGGTGACCAAGATGTTCAACGTTCTCTCCAAACTGAAGCAGAGGGTCATATGGAAGTGGGAAGACCTGGAGCAGACACCTGGTCAGTCGGACAACATCCTCTACTCCAAGTGGCTGCCGCAGGACGACATCCTCGCCCACCCGAAGATCAAACTTTTCATCAATCATGCCGGAAAGGGAGGCATAACTGAGGCTCAGTACCACGGCAAACCGATGCTCTCGTTGCCCGTGTTTGCAGACCAGCCCGGAAATGCCGAAGGGATGGCCAAAAAGGGCTTCGGCCTTACTCAGAGTCTGCTTACCCTAGAGGAGCAGCCCTTCCACGAGGCAATCCAGGAGGTTTTGACGAACCCACAGTACGCCCAGAAGGTAGCCACGTTTTCCTCCCTCTACCGCGATCGTCCCATGTCCTCAAAGGAGTTGGTCGTCTACTGGTCGGAGTACGTCATTCGGCACCATGGAGCTGCCCACCTGCAGAGTCCCTTGGTCCACATGAACTGCATAGCCGCCTACAATTTAGATTTATATGTCTTAATCGCTGTCATACTCATTATTGTCCTACTGCTTTTTAAAGCGGCAGTCAAATATCTTTACAACAAGTTTGTGTCAAAGTCCAATAAGGCAAAAAAGCAGAAGAAGCACTAAAAGTCCTTGTGCGCCTTTGTTAAGGCAAATACTCGTTTACTACATAAGGAAAATGAAATAAATTGTATTTATTAAAGCGTAACCCTATTGTTTGTATTTATTATTATATAATATATGGCTGCATCCTCCCTGAACCTTTAGTTTTTAACTTAAAGCAAACAAAATTTAAATAAATAAATAACTAAATTTATGAAAAAACTAAACCGGCTTCAAAACATTTTGCTGGATTGATTCTTAATTATAGGAAAAGGTTTAGCCTGTTAATTCGTGTGGAATTTATTTTATTTAAACAGAAATATTTTCATTCAACTGTTTTTTTTTACCATAATTTAGAATTGCTAATTATCCCCATTTCAGAATTTTTTGTCCTAAGGTTAGCTTATCAATCCCTTTACTAATGGGTTATATAATAAGGTTGGAACATTGTGTGTTATTTGTTTTGATGGTCGAATTATATCATATCAAACTAAGGACCTAGCACCTTGATTGGTAGATAACCACAATCAATGCTGTTAGTAGATAGGTCTTATCTCTATTTTATAAACCATATCGCTAACAAAACAGTTTTATTATTATAATTGTTCTTATTATGTTACAACCTACAGATACAATTTACAGATATTTATGGCCACAGCTTTAAAAAGCGTATTTTTAACAAACTTCAGAGCTTTCACTGTAAAAGTCTTTGATATATAGAAGTTTAAAATGATGCCGTTGGCCCTATACGGCTGATGTTATTTCAATTGTCAAATCGCCGAACTTAATATGTATGTTTTTAGAAATACTCTTTTAATTTTATAAAAAAATAATAATTATATAAAAGAATTAATATATAATATCGAAACATATGAAACAAATTTTTTAATGTAATGATTATATTTGTTTGGATGTCAGTGATATAGTCTGACCAAAGTTATAGTGTTTTCGACAAGCTATAATCTTTTCAAAGCGATGGGGCCGGAGGGGGCTTAAAATAAATTCTATGCATACATATATGACTGAAAGGTAAAACGAAATATAAGAATTTGGTTGCGAAATGGGTTATCACAACCTAACATAACAAACTTAACCAGAAATTCCTGCTTATCGGTCACAGACTGATGAATCATACAAAGTCAGCGCCTACACCAGATATAAAGCGCTACCAGACAGGAGTCTTTAGCATTCTGCAGTAAGAACCTGGTCAAAATGGTTCCTAATCGGGGCTTGCTCCTGGCAGTAGCCATCGTCGGGCTTATCGGTGGCACCCAAAGTGCAAACATTCTGGGACTTTTCCCGAGCATAAGTCCCTCGCATTTGATCATCCAAATGTCCGCGACTAAGGTGCTGGCGGAGAGGGGCCACAATGTGACGGTGGTCACGATCCTAAAGCCTGTCGTAACGCACGAGAAAATAAACGTTATTACCATTCCACTTAGCAAAGAAGATGACAAGCTTCTGAGTGATAGCGTGAAGGAGATGTCGAGGAACGACAACAGAAACTTTGTGTTGACCCTATTCCGCATGTCGTCACACATGGACTTCATGTTTAAGAAGGTCGCAGGGGTTCTACAGCACGATCGGGTGAGGGATCTTTACCTAAACAAGGACAACAAGTTCGACCTGGTTCTCTCCGGGTACTTCATAAACGACTTCCAGCTTGGGTTCGCCAGGAAGGTGAATGCGCCGGTCATCGTCGTGGCCACAATGCCCCCGAATCAGATGCTGAATTCACTGATCGGCAACCCCTTGGAAGTTTCCTATGTGCCCTCTATTAATGACTCTATAGAGGAAGGGAAGAGTGTGTCCTTCTGTCAGCGATTGGTTAACTTCACCACAAGTTTCTTCCTTGGGCTATTTATGCGCCTTTCAGACAGGCGTAATCAAAATTTGTACAAGTAAGTGATCTTATGGGCTTAGAGGAGATTCCTACACTTAAACACCCTAATCTATTTCTATAGAGAGCTCTTCGCCGATGACCCTAACATGCCAGGGTATTCGGAAATGGTTAAAAACACATCACTGGTGTTCTTTGCTTCTCACGCGCTCAGTGAGGGACCAATCCGACCCAACGTCCCGGCAGCCATTGAGATTGGTGGCATCCAGGTTAAGGACAAGCCAGATCCCCTTCCAAAGAATATGGCCGACTTCCTTGACAATGCCACAAATGGAGCTATTCTCCTAAGTCTAGGCTCAAACGTAAAGGGCAGCTACATTAGGCCAGACACGGTGACCAAGATGTTCAACGTTCTCTCCAAGCTGAAGCAGAGGGTCATATGGAAGTGGGAAGACCTGGAGCAGACACCGGGGCAGTCAGACAACATCCTCTACTCCAAGTGGCTGCCGCAGGACGACATCCTCGCCCACCCAAAGGTCAAACTTTTCATTAATCATGCCGGAAAGGGAGGCATTACTGAGGCCCAGTACCACGGCAAGCCGATGCTCTCGTTGCCCGTTTTTGGAGACCAGCCAGGAAATGCGGATAGCATGGTAAAGAAGGGCTTTGGACTCACCCAGAGTCTCCTCACACTGGAGGAGCAGCCCTTCCTCGAGGCCATCCAGGAGATTTTGACGAACCCGCAGTACGCCCAGAAGGTAGCCACGTTTTCCTCCCTCTACCGCGATCGTCCCATGTCCTCAAAGGATTTGGTCGTCTACTGGTCGGAGTACGTCATTCGGCACCATGGAGCTGCTCACCTGCAGAGTCCCTTGGTCCACATGAACTGCATAGCCGCCAACAACTTGGATTTATATGCCTTAATTGGTGGTATACTCGTTTTTGTCTTACTATTTTTTAAGGCAATAACTAAATATTTTTACAAGAAGTTTGTGTCAAAGTCCAAAAAGACCAGTAAGCAAAAGACCCAATGAAGGCCTTAAAAAATGTAAATACAAACATTGGAAATACACACTTAAAATACTCGCCTTACGCATAACAAAGCTATTAAAATAATATTTTTTTTCAACGATAAGAAAGCGTGCTTGGTAACCCAGAAAAATTATTATAATTTTAAAAAAAATTGCTTATCTTATTTGTCTACAAATAACGAATAAAAATAGTTTGCGCCAGCATGCTGACTTTACTGAATGATAGATAAGCGTGGGAATTGTTTTGAGGAGAATGTTTTTATTTCTGGTTTGCCTCGGGCTAAAAATTGCGCAAGTAAATGCCTGATAAGCATTATCAAAGCAATTCTTTGACTACGCTTGATTGCGCTGTCACCGGTGAAACAGCATTAAATTGTAAGAGATCGCAGACTGATGCGGGAGTCAAACAGGTTACACCTGTTGACTGGCTGATAACCTCAGGCAAAACCCGTTGATAAAGCTTATCGCTCTTTAAGAGCCGTTTTTTGCGAGGCCAAACGAAATAGTCTACTTCCAGAAGCCAGAGCGATCAGATGGCCGCAAAGACGATCGGGCTTGCCCTCCTGTTTTTGGCTGTGATAGCCAGGGCCCAGGGATCGAACATTCTCGGGCTGTTCGCCAGCCTAAGTCCGTCCCACTTGGTCATCCAGATGTCGATGGCCCGAATTCTGGCGGAGAGAGGTCACAACGTAACGGTGGTGACTGTCTTAAAGCCTCCGCTAATGCACAGTAACATCACCCACATCCAAGTGCCGCTCGAGAAAGAGGACATGGAGGCCTTCAACACCGTTATAGCCAGCTTAGCCAACACAGACAACAGCAACGTCTACTTGACCATGTTGCGGTCGGCACAGAAACTGAGTGAGGCGTTCTCCAAGATGGGGGCTGTGATGAAGCACCAGGTGGTCAGGGATCTGTATGAGCACACGGACAATAGGTTCGATCTGGTCATCGTGGGATACTTTATGAACAGCTTCCAGCTGGCTCTGGCCCACAAGCTGAAGGTCCCTCTGGTGGTAGCCGTCTCGAATCCCCCAACATTCATCGGGGACATGGTTGGCAACCCCTGGGAGGTCTCCTATGTGCCGGCGATGCACTCTTCCCAGGAAGTTCCCATGGGCCTTGGGAGGCGGATGATCAATATCCTTAGCAACTGGGGCCAGAGACTGTTCACGGCCATAAATGAGTATGGCAACGCCAAGACATACAGGTAGGAAAAGAATATATTAACTTTATCGGATTGTAACCTTAATTTCCCGTCTATTTTACAGGGAGATCTACGGAGACGATCCCACTCTGCCGGCCTATGATGACCTGAACAAGAATATTTCCCTCATATTCTTCGCATCTCATGGAATCAGTGAAGGACCCATCAGACCCAATGTTCCAGCCGTCATTGAGGTGGGAGGCATTCAGGTAAAGGACCGTCCGGATCCGCTGCCCCAGAACATTGCTGAGTTCCTGAGCGACGCTCCACACGGGGCTATACTGTTCAGTCTCGGCTCCAACGTAAAGAAAGACCACCTCCTGCCCGAAACAGTGCAAAAGATGTTCAATGTCGTTTCAAAGCTGAAGCAGAAGGTCATCTGGAAGTGGGACGACCTGGAGAGCACTCCGGGCACTTCGGACAATATTCTGTACTCTAAGTGGCTGCCCCAGGACGACATCCTAGCCCACCCGAACCTCAAGCTCTTCATCACCCATGCGGGCAAGGGCGGAGTGACCGAGGCCCAGTACCACGGCATTCCGATGCTGGCGCTTCCAGTTTTCGGGGATCAGCCCACCAATGCCAAAGTCATGGAAGAGCAAGGCTTCGGGCTGACACAGAGTCTGCTCACCCTTGAGGAGGAGTCCTTCCACAAGGGCATCCGAGAGGTCCTTCAAAATCCGAAGTATGCGAATGCGGTGAGGGCCTTCTCGAGACTCTACCGCGATCGGCCAATGAGTGCCCGCGAAACTCTAATATATTGGGTGGAGTACGTGATCCGTCACCATGGAGCTGCGCACCTGCAGAGTCCGTTGGTGCACATGAGCTACATAGCCGCCAACAACTTGGATATCTATGCCTTAATAGTTTTAGCGATTGCTGTTATTTTCTACACCTTAAAACTGGTGTGTCGGCTTCTGATTAAAAAAATCTTTTCTAAAAAGCCAAAAAGTAAGCCAAAGTTCAAGAAGCAGTGAATAAATAAATTCAATTTGTTAACTTAAGTCTCGGTTGTCATTTATTCTTCTACAAAAGTATGGCATAGTCTCGATTTTTACGCAATAAAATCGATCTTATTGTTCTTTTGGCCAGACTGTGCCATTTTGTGTTTATATATCTTTATTTACTTCAGCGGTATGCCTCCGCCTTTCCCTTGGGCCGAGTAAACTTTCCTGTCCACATAGTTGCCAACTTTATTACAAAAATTCGCAGCATACATCTGCGCACCGCCGTCTCATTGTAGTCTGGGTTTTCACTCCAATGCCAATTTGCAATGCACTAGAAATTCTTCAAAGTTGGCTCTGCCAGGATCTGAACAACATTTTGCAATAAGCAAATTTCAATTGAAATAGCAAACGTAAAAGGCATGCGGCGAACTACCAGCTCCACTTTACTGCATATAACGTGGTAGACGGGCGCCGAGCACCGAGCTCCGAACAACAAAAAAGTATTTCAGAAATCTCGGCATTGTTTTGTGTTTTCCCGTTTGCCACGGAGAGCAGCGGAGGTGTATATGGAAATGCCAATTGAGAAACCGGCGGGGGGAAAGTATTCGCTCAAAGTCGCGGGAGGTCTTAACTAATTAATATTGTTTCGCAGATTCTCGCCGAGTGAGAATTTTGGGAATTTCATTGAGTCTAGAGAAAGAGTAGAGAATTATTTGATAATCTAAAAGTAGTTAAAATCGGGTTAAAATAAATCAAGACGGGAAGTTGCATTCGTCAGACCTTTGATAGTCGATATATGTATCTTAATGTGATACCTATAAACATTTATAAATATAGTCTTACTTTAATGAGATTATAATTCAATTGAAGTATATTTCATATAAATTTATAATTCCTTTGTTCAAATATTTAGTATTACAGAAAAGAGGAGGCCAGGATCCTGATGATTCTGTATATCAGTATTTCGTTCAAAACTTTTTTATATAAATCGCAAAGGAAATGACCAGGAAAGGGTATTACATAGTAAGGAAAGTAAGTGTACAAAAAAAAATTATAACTCGGAAAGTTTCATGTCTTTGGGTGGTGATTTTAAGTGATTACATTTCTGAAAAAAATGCTGCATATAATAATAATATTATATTTAGGGCCAATACGTTTTCCTGTTTACATTTCTTATATTTTGCAAGATTTTAAAAATTGTCTGAAGTAAACATTTTCCTCTTTTCCGACAATGTTAAAGCAATAAGAGATTATTCTGTTTGATGTATTTTCGTGGGTTTCACCAAAAGAGAATAATGAAAAGGGTATCCCATTCAATTTTGAATTTTTAAAAGAACAAATTATACAAAAGCCTGGCTGCTACCTAAAGGCTCTCATAATTTTTTTTCCGCAGCCTTAATTTACTTTGTCAAATATTTATCTACTCTTAGCCATTTAATTGCATAATGTACCACTTCAGTGGCACCTCAGGCATAAACAATCCGTGCATTCAATCTAATTTCAGCGCCGAAACCAGTTCTAACCCCCGGCTTGGACAGAAGGTTCTCACTGATGTTGGCAGTTTGTTTAATTAAATTTGGAATAACAAAGGAAGAGAAAAACGTATCTGCCGATCTGCGCGTTCCTCTGTAAACAGTTTCCCGGAATACCATTTCAAGTGGCTGACATAAAAAACACACAAAAAGCTGTGAAACTACGCCTCGACAGGCAGGGGAACGGAACTCGCCGCGTCACGGGCATTGTCCAATGAAATCATTTTACGCAGCAGTCAGGACATAACTCATAAGGCCGCAGGGGACGAGTTGGGAACCCTGTTTCCCGATCGAGGCCGTAACCCACCCCGTAACGCGGAGTGGAGTGCCGTGAAACCGATATGTCTCAATCAGAAGACTTCTGGCCGGGCTCCGTGCAATTTGCACCCCGCACGTGGCCAAGTGCAATTGCAATTACTTCCAGAGTTTGAAATTTAACGATGGGAACACGCAAATTGCTCGGCCTACAAACCCTGGGCCAAAATTTGATTTCAATGATGCTCATCAGACCGTTTGTCTGCGTGGGAAAGTGGTCTGTTGCGGTTTGTTCCGCTTTTCGACCTCCGCTGATCTTCCGGCGGAGTTTGCAAAGGCGTTGCCGGAAATGCAGTTTTTTGGCGACTCTACGCTGTCAATTATTTATTTTTATTAAAATATTTATGGCGAGTTGGAGAATATACAGAGATGAGGGGAAATCGGAATGCTTTCAATAGAAAAATTAAATTAATTTTTCACTCACAGATTTTCTTATTTTCGATTCTTTCTGCTTCTTTTTTTCTTGAATTTACACACATTCAGTTCTGGCCATTGAGGCGATTTTGTCTCTTCCTTTCTCTTTGGTATTTAATCCCCCTTTTTAACTCACAGAATTAAAAACACTTAATGTATTCATTTAACACTTAAACATACAATCAAAAAACAACAAATTAAGATATTTGCATTTGCAAGAAATTCAAAGGAGTCGAAACAACGATAAAAGTACACACATGAACAACATATATTCGATTTATTTATACGGCGTTTATATTTAAATGTATTGCTTAAAATCTGTTAATTTCCGTATTTGCATTGTCTACTGTTGCCTCTCATTGTCCGCAAGAGGTGCTTTTATTGAAGGTTCGCTGGCTTTAATTCTATTTCCACTGTTTTAAAATTTTTTAAAAATGTGTTCAATTTTTATTCCGTAAAAAGAGCAACATTTTGACGTGCTGTTGCAACCAAAAATTGTTTTTAGTACCGAAAATCGTTTAATAATAACTACCAAACTATTAAATCAGTAAAACTAACTAATTTTAATGCGGGAACACTTAAATAAGAATTAAACAACTGAATTTTCAAACATTTTATTAGAAATAAAAAGTATTGGCGCTTCTTCCCTCAAACTAGAATCCTGACGGCGTGAAACAAATGGGAAAATATCATAAAAAACCTAACAAATACATACATGCGTAATCAAAAAAGTATGGAATTTTTTAAAAAGTTAGAAAGTGGTTATCGAATTAAAGGCACTAAAAACATGATACATCTACAGAAGCCTCTACAGTGTATTTGTTTGTTGGAGTCCATGCATATGGGTAAGTGAAAAATTAAATTTTTTTATTGAATGCATTCCGATTTCCAGTTACTTTGATGCAAAAATGATGTTGACGGTTCTCATATATGTATTCTCCGATTAGTCTGTAACATTTGTATAATTTATAAATACATTTTTTTAAATCATTAAAAATGTAAAGAAAATATTGTAATAAAAAAGTTTTCCTAATCGATATAAAAGCTTTATAGTTAAGTGTTTTTTACGATTTTATTTATCAACAAAATTGTCGATATATCCTTAATTTTTTCTTGTAAATTTTAAATGATTTAATATGGGTTTAATCATAAAATTTCTCAAAAATTCACAAAAATGTTAATTTTTAATTCAGTATGCGGTTTCATTAACCTTTTAAAAGTTAACCTAAATAAAAAATTATAAATTAAAGTTTATTATTCGTTTACCTTTAGTTTTTTTTTTACATCCGGTTAACTTGATATCAACTTTGTAGGGCGCGTTAATGTTAAAAAAACAAACCAACATATAATTGCATTCCTTTCACGAATAATTAATGAATAATAAACGGAAAACTATGGCTCGTCTCCTAATAAAAATAAAAGGTCGAGAAACATATACTATTTTTTACGAATGAATAAGACAATTTAATCGTTAAATTCAGAGCAAAAACAAAATAATTTGAAAATATTAAAGTTTTCCGGAGTTGCCCTGCTAACTTAATATTACCTTTGGCGTGGTAAATTATGGAGACAAACGCAACGACGCGAGTTTCTCGTCCATGCTGCGCGTCTGTGGGCAGGACTTTTCAATTTTGCATTGCTTTGTTTCCAATAACCACTTTCGCATTGCATTTCATTTGTTTTTCCATCAGCGGGGAGTTATTTCGATGCTTTTGGGTCAGGGTAGGGAGGGCAGGCTGGTAGGTAATTCAAATTTGTTGCTGCGTAAATTGAAATGCTACGAAAGCGCATAAACATTCCAATCAATTTGTTGGCAAATGAATTATGCATTGAAAATTGCATCGCTCGGTTTTGCGGCCTGCATGCGGGCGTTGGCAAAGGGTTGCGAACTATTGACGAAATCGGCAAATATGTTTAAAGTTAAAGCTCAAATATGCAGGGTCGAAATGCTAAATTGCTACTTTTGAGAATGAGAGGGAGAGAGATTAGTTTGCATTCCAATTGCAGGGAATTCTGAAATGACAAGATATACGTAAGTTATCTTCTGTTCATTATGATAGTCAATTGGCTAAGAAGCTTAAATTTTTTGATGTCTTGAGCATGAGAAGTTATACAATCTTTTTAAATTTATAAAATGTTTTTTTTTAGATACTTATTAATGCTAAAATTTGTGTTTAAAAAACCTTAAATTGACTTTCTTATTTATAAAAGTTTAAATATACTTTTTGGTGTAATTGGATTGGTTTCTCATAAATTAATATACACACAATGGGATCCAACTGAGACATTGTAGACTTAAAAATCGTGAAACTCTAACCACATTCCAATTTTTTTACATGGCGACTTTGGGAATGTCTCCTTACTCCTTCACAAGCTTTTGACTAAAATAAAAATATTAATACGAAAAGGATACTTTTCTTAACATATTAAATTATAAGAAGAAACCGTTTATACACTGATAAAAGAGTCCGGATAAAAAAGTCCTATAAGTCAACTCCATTAACCACAAACAGTTTTTTCGGAACAAAATAGTCTATTTGTAGAGTCTGCAGCGGATATTTGCGTTGGCTGGCACTTTTAGCAACCTCACTTCACTAAGCCGTGTTGTGACAAGATTTCCCCGACATTTTGCATAATTAAATAGTACACATATTTTATTATTTTCCCAACACTTGCGCCTATGTTTTCACAAAACTGCAGCACTTCGCATTGCGCCGCCCAAACAATCGTAAAAACACGGGGCGAAGCGCAGCCAATCTGCACTCCCCGGTGGTCAAATAAAATCAATAATCCTTAAAAATACAATATTTTACGCAAAATACCTTTTTTAATACGCTGCACGCGACTGAAAACGGCGGAAAATACGTTTTCTCGATCAAAAAACGAGCATAAAAACGCGCCGGGGATTTGCTGAATGCGTTTTTTGTCTCCTGGCCAACGGCGACAACCAATTTGTAATCAAAGTAATTTTAATGCAAATTTTATATGTTACTGCACGTAGTTGCAGTGCACCCGCCCAGAGGCGTAGCAAGCGTCCTGCCGGGCCACCAACTGAGCCTGGCCAATAACATAAAAGCCGTATATACACTCATAAAAATAATTTTCTATATTCAAGAAAAATCGCCCTAAAAAAATTCGCCCTAAAACTAAGAAAATCTTTCTGGAATTAAGAAAAGGTTTTCATGAATTTAGGTCAAGGCACCGAAAAATCAAGAAAAGCCGCCATAAATACACTTTTTTAGGGTTTATTTACCTATTTTTCTCAAATTTAGGGCAAGGTTTTATGATTTGCTTCGTTTATTTTCTTTCTTAAATTACGGGCGAATCGCCTTTGTTTTGCTTGTCAATTTTTAGTCGACAAATCTCGCACGTGTGTACTTATGATTCCCAACTGATTCTAGCACCTCTTCAATTAAGTGATTGTTGCCGTCGAAGTTTTTGAAGTGAAATGTGCTATATAGAAGCGAGTCAACAATGTTACTTGTTACTTATCCTAAGAGTGACTATATTTTTTCCCAAATAAAAAAAAATTGACCTTAAATATAGAAAAAAATTTTTTTAACGGTCAAATACCCTAAATCCAAAAAAAATGTTCCCTTAATTTAACGTTTAAAATGTAAATGTAAATGTAACGTCTATTTTTCTTAAATTAAAAAAAATTGCCCTTGAATTTAGAAATAAATTTCTTCTTTTAATGGTCAAATAGCCCTTAAACTAAGAAAAATGTTTCTAAATGTAAGGAAAATTCACCCTTATATTAGGAATTTTTTATCACATATTCCGGGCAAATCGCCTTAAAAACAAGAAAAATTTTCTAAATTTAAGAAAAATCGCCCTAGATTTAGGAAAGATTCTTTCCTAATTTTAGGGCAATTTTTTCTTAGATCTAGGGCGACTCGCCTTTGGAACCGTTTCTAGGGCGAATTTCTAAATGTACGGGCGAAAAGAGGCTTTTTTAGGGCGATTTTAGGTAAACATTTTTATGAGTGTAAGCACAAAAGTGACCGGCACTGGAAAAGTCTGAAAAGGGTCGCGAAAAACTGGCGCTTAACTGTGGCCGTGGACCCCGCAGTCAGGCATCCAGTCTCTCCGCCCCCAGTTCTCAGTTCCCAGTTTCCAGTGACCAGTTCCCAGCTCCCCGTTTGCGCTTCTGCAGCACGGTTTGTTTATTCAAATGATTTTATGACTTTTCCAAAAAACCAAATGGTGACAACTTGTGGCCCTAAAAGTTGAACATTTTGTGGCCAAATAAAGTGAAAATTTAAAATAAAAAATAGATCGTAAGGGTTGGAAGCTAAAAAGATTAAAATAGACGTTGAAGCAGTGAATGAAACGAATTGGGATTGATTTTCTTTACAATTAATCCATAGCATTGACTTTTCTTTGTAAAGTAACGTGTTTTAGTAATTATTCATAAACTCTTCATTAAAATGGCTGTCAAATGTATATTTTTGGGAATATTACCCGTTTAGGATTCAAGTTTATTGCTATATTGATACAACAGGCTTTTAATATCTATAGGAGCTAGAGGTAGCATGGCACTCGTATGTAAATGGAACACAAAAGGAAATTGTCGTAAATGTTAGCCACAATTTACTTTTTAATATAAGAAATGAAAATTATTTAAATTATATGAATATTCATCTTTGCATAAAGATCCTTTGGTATTATATAGATAATGCTTTTCAGCATGCATATTTGACTAAAAATAAAGCCTTTAAGAATATATCAAGTAGATACAGACAAGTAGTACCTAGTGGGATCTATACCGAAAAACACGTTACAAATGGATGTATATAGATAATGATTATATACAGTAATTAAATGATTAATTTAATGAAACACTACCTTATGATGGTATGGAAAATGCTTTCTTTAACTTATAAAAGTAGGACAACTCCTACCATACACATTTTTGTGGAATAAAATATGTATATTTCTTCCACCAAGACACTTAAATAAAGGTTCAATGAGAACAGACAAAGATCATCTAATGGCAAGCATGTTTCCATGTCCAAATGATCGAACTCGACCCGGCAACAGGCGCACCTGTAGTCGTTTTTCAACAGGTTGCATTATGGGAACTACGCAGATAAAAGGAAACATGACTTGGGCCGTAATCGTCTGAGAGACAAATTTTCAGTTCCTTGGGTCGCATAAATTTAACCATTGAGAAAAAGGATCACATTAGGCATCATTAGGCGGGAGAAAATTGCGGTCGAGGTGCGGTTGCGACCGCTACCGAATGGAGAGGCCACAATGTGTGGCTATCAGCGGACAGGGCCCGCACACAGTCTCGGGAACATGTGTTCGACTGAGTGGGTAAGACAAAACGGACACCCCGGCCGAAAGGACTTGAGCCCCGTTTCAGGTAGCTGGCCGTGGCTTCTTTCTTTTCCTGGGAAATTGCCCGAAAGTAATTATGTAATTGACTTCCAGCAGGGGCGGCGGCGAGAGGAAGATGGCTCTGAAGGTCGCCTCGGGGCGCCATCATCAGACAGTCCTATATTGTCGGGCTGTCATTTTTCAAAGGCATTGTCCTTTTTATGTGTTTTGGTACCTTCTTTTTTATTACTTTTCTGACTTTGTTCTTTCGACCTGGCTGGCGTCAATTGTCAGTTTCCGCTGTCATTTGTTATTTTCTGCGGCTACGCAGCATTCTCCCCACGGGCTCCGCTCGGCATATGTCGCAGATTATGACATTTTGGCGGCCTTTCTCCCACATTTTCCCCATTTCCCAGCCTCCGCGGCCAGTGGCAAGAGCTATAAATTTGATGTGAATGCATTAGCAATTATTTAATGGTTCATTGCCTTGGACTTTGGCTGGATGCTTTTAGATGAAAGTGACATGTGGGAGGTCTGCAGACGCTTAGGGAATGTCAAATTTTCGAGAATAGCTTACTATATGTCATTCAGAAAGTTTCGCATTAACCGGCCTGAAGGACACTTCCTAAGTTAACTTTTATATTGGAAAAGGTTGTGATATATATATATGTATATAAATATCAATTATCGGTAGATACAACACCCTATAAGCAAATTCAAAATGAATCAATTTATCACATGGTAATAATGGGATGTATATATCGGCATTTACAAGTAACTAAGATTTAACATAACATTTAATCCCTGTCTTATTCAAATTACCCCATAAGTTCAAAGGTTTAGAAAAAAAAAACTATAATTTTTTTAGCAGAATTCGTAATCATTTGAATAGCCAAGCCAGGCGATATTTAATACCTTCCCGGTAAACCGATACTTTCCGAGGCCATCGGCAACAAACAAATTTAAATCGATTTAAAATCCATTTCGGTTGCATTCGCTCAACAAATTTGACATTTGTGTTCTGTGCCGGCATAAAGGGGGACAAAATGTCACAAGATGACACCGGCAGTTCAACCCCACCCAGGGCCCGATGCTTGTTGGTGTCGCTATTTAAATTGTTATTAAATTATGCACTAAGCTGTCAACTGACATGGGTGCAACTGCGGCTCAGCTCACCTTACCAATCGGTTAGCCCGCCGTCTTCTCCTCGAAGTTCCTGAAAATTCCCCACATTCTCCCCAGCTCGAACCCGATCCCCTGTCGATTTAGTGTAGAAATCCGTTTGACATTTGATGGCAACCAAATTGACATAGAAAATTGTTCATTTGTTGTTTGGCTTTAAAGCGTTTTCGTGGGATTTTTTTGACAGTTTCTCTAATTGCTTGCCGAGCGATTTCCGTCCGTCAAAAAGGAAGGAGTGAGACGGGCTGAGCGGCGTGGCGCGGAGCGGGTTGCACTGCCGGCGGAGAGCAGCTGGGGCAGCGGAGAATCGGCAAGCTAATTTGCAATTAGGCCAACGAAAACTGAATTGAAATCAATGCATTGCATAGCCGGTGGCGCTTTGGCTTAATTGAAAACTGCGCCAAGCAGGAACAACTTTTAATGAAGACGGCGCTAGGAATGATGCTGGATCCACGGTCGGTGCTAGAACAGAAGCACCAGCAGGAGCAGGAGGAGGCTGCGGGCTTTGGACAGGAGGAGGGTGAGCTGGAAAACTGCACAAATTTACTTGATTTGAGTTGTTGAAAGTTTCCCAGCCTCCACCATTTTATGCACTTCATTTTCTACGCTCTCCTGGGAATCTGGGTATCTCGGCTGTGGAAAGTGAATGGTTAATCATAAGTCCCACGTCCTTGGATTTATTATAATGCAATCTGGGCAATACATTATAATTAACAAGGTAGTGTTTGCTGGTAAACAAATATATAATAAGATAAGACCAGGCTTTTATAGCAGCATAGTTATTGATTCACCAAATTTTGAGGGGCATTAACAATGCGACCTCACGAAATCCTTTTGTAATTTAGCTGCTTGCTGCAGTTTGGCTTTAATTTAGCATCATAAATAAAACCGTCGAAATAAAATAATTGGGGTCAAGTGAAAGTGCAAGGATCATTCATTAAGTCGGACTTAAGTCGAAAATATTTAAACTATAAGAAGCCTGCGAAACTGTACAAGTGCGGCTGACCCGGGTACTGAATTTACATTTTAAAATAGCCGCGATGGCTACACGTTAACATGGCCACAACTATAAAGCCTAATGAGCTAATAAATTCACTTAAGCACCGCCGAATGCAGCCATACGGAATGGGCCATAAAACTTCCCCAAGTAGCTGCCAACTCCTTTAGTGTGTTTGGCAGACAGATCTTCGATTCCAGCCTGGATTTCTGTTCATTTTTTATCGCCGCTGCCTTACCAAATTCTGTTTTGCTTTTTTAATTAACGAAGGCAGGGAGGCAGTGTTCCATTGATCTTCTTTGTTTGTGCTTGGGGAGACTTTTTTACGACGGCATTTCGGCGTCGAGATTTGTAGCCTCGGGATAGGGTTTAAAGGCACAAAAGTGGTATAGTCTGTGGTGCTGGGGCGATAAAAGATATTTAGAATGCGTTTTTAGTGAAGGAGTTGAGCAATGCGCTTAAGGTTAAATACGAGTCAAGGGTATTTGCTGTCTGTGAGAATGGATAGTGACTTAAATATGGGGTTTTCTAAGTAGTAACCTTTATAATTGCGAATCTTTAGCCAAGACATTATTTAATCACGCCTGCAAATTTATGTTGCTCTGATGCAAATATCTTCTAAGCAACAAACACTAATTTAAGCATCATATCAGTTACATATATACAGGGAAAAACTGTTTAAACTTACAATATACATTTATTATATTTCCTATAATTTAGTTCAATCTGTTAACTAACTTTCTAAGCAAAAACATTAATCTAATAGTAGAGGTTGGACAATGGAAAGAATCTTGATCTGTGTGGGAACCCAGTAAAATTGTTTATTCAGCTGTTTTAGGGTATACATCTCAAGTAAAAATCATCAGATCCATTAAAGCTGATCATTAATATAAATATCAACCTTAAGTGTTAGAAAAGCCTTCTTTTTTCAATAACCAAGGACAACTTCCGATATAACAAGCCAACCTTACCTCCTGAAAGCTTTACTGATTTGCCTGAACCCGAGGCTTGGGAAATTCAATGCGAGGACAAGTTGACACCGTTCGGCACCGCAGCCCCCTCCTTGCTGGCATTCACATAGTTTGTAATTGATTTCGGCGATAATTGATTTGATTCTGAAACGAGAGAAAACGATGATTTTTCACTGCGTCGCACTCCCTCAGAAACCTGCAGCATCAGCATCCGGTTCCAAGTCGACATCGACATTGTCCTGGCCGGGGTGCGTGGCAGGGAGCTGTTCCCCGGTTTTATGGCGGAACCTGACCCCTGGCTGAGCTGGCGAAAATGAAGAGTCAGCTCCGCAAATTGGGTCAGAGCCATGGAAACTTGACACACAAATCGCAGCGGGCGAATGGGTTGAGGTCGCGATTTGGCGAACGGGAGCTCGAGCTCAAGCTCGACAAAGGCATTGCAGAAACTGGGGGAAGTGAAGGCCCACCGAAGGACTCTTGCAGCATTTTTGCCAATTTTCGCCATTTCGCATAAGTTTCTGGCATCAATGACAACCAATGCAGCGCAGAGTTCTTCGCTCTTCAATTGTTTTAAATTAATTTCGCAAATGCGAAACGTTGTTATCGACGCGAGCGAAGGAGGCAGTGGCAGTGGCTCTCACCCCGTGGAGGGGGTAATTGAAAACTTGAACTTTGCTGTGAATGGGGCTAGAAAGTCATAATTAGAAATCATTGCGCAAACTTAGTTGCAAATTTTGTAATTAGAAAGGAAAGACCAAGTTGCCGGCATGATGAAAATGCATTGATAATGACACAAAGTTTAGGATAAGTGAATAATTGTCATCAGCAGGGATATATTATTTAAAGAGGGCTTTCTTTTGGAAATTTAAAAGCCACCTTAACTCTGTTATTTCAAAATATTCAAATTATTTAAACTCTCTTGTAAGTAAGTCTTGCTTTCCTTCGTTTTGCTGCGTGTTAATTCCAGACTTCGCCCTGCCAAAATTCGAGAGAACATGCAAAACTTCAGAAACAAAGAAATCCTGTCATGGCCATAAGATTCGTTTCGATTACAAATCGAGGGACGTGACTGGAGTGCCGAGTCCTGCCGCAGTGGCGAAAGGACATCATCGGAAGTCGCGATTTGAGATTTGCATTTCAATTTCAGTTTCGTGTTCGCATTTGTCTCTGGCGCAGGACAATTTTTAAATCGCGTGACCCGCGGCAAAGGCAATGCAAACAGAAGGAAGGACCGCGGAAACTCCCGGGATTTCTGGATCCCTCGGTCATATTCCATATTCCACGTTCCTGCTCCGACTCCTGGCCCAGCTCGCCAGCTTCTGCCACTGATTTTCAATTGTGCTGCGGGCAACAGTTTGTTTTTTGGTCGCTGCCTTTTTTCGTTTGAAATGAAATAAAATTAATTTGAATAAAAATGAAATTTTCGCCGCGAGCCTTCTGCTTCTGCCAGTTACTAAGGCATTTTGACGTTTCAAAAATGTTGGCCCCCTTCTGGAACTGTGACTTTTCCTTGCCCCTTAAGACTTAAATTCCGATTAATTTAGGCGATTTCCAAACATAACAAAATAAATAAATACTTTTTTAAAGTTTGGTCATACTTTTGATTAATCCATTTGAAGCTCATGATTTATTATAATGACTTTTGTGCTATTAAAGCCGTCAAGTGTGTAGCATTGCTCAAACTCAGCTGGAAAGCCCACTTTTAAATGATTGACCATTGTTCCAGTTCCTGGCCGAGGGGCTTTCCTCCTCCTTGCTCGGATGAGCCACTTTTCAGCTTCTTTACTTCGTTCTGGACGTGTTCTTCTTTTCTTGCAGTCAATTAAAAGCGGACAGAGAATGGAGGGTTTTGCATTTCGCCAGCCTCGCTCCCTTATTCAGAAGCTGCCACCACTTTCTCCTGGCTCTCCTGGTCCTCCTGGCCCCCATCAACTCCCGCTGGTTCGGTTAGCAGTGCTTTAAGTTCCCTTTCTTCTCGGCTGATGGTGATGACTATTCAGAAACTCATCTTTTATACAATTTGCGAGCATTGAAGGCCCGCGGCTTGAGCCTAAAAATGGCTTCCCCCGCGCGACTCCCCGGCAGCGCCATTCCGAATGGAGAACGAGAAGAACTTTTAGCTAATTTCACGGGATTGTTTGGCATGGACGGAGGGGCTGGGCAGGAGCAGGAGCAGGAGCAGCTGCAATTGCAACTTTTACATACATTCTATGCAATTTGCCGGGGCTCACATTACAGGCTCCCTCCGATCCCGCGCCTGCTCCATTCATATTTAAAACGACGAGTGCTGGGGAGGGACTGGGCCCATTCAGTGCTGGGAGGTTTTTTGAAAACGTGAAATTTCTAATTTTATTTGCCCAGGCAACTACACAAAAGCATCCTGGCGTGCGCTTATTATCCTGTGCGTGCGCCCTCCAGCCTTCCTCCGTGGACTCCCTACCTCCAGGACCCGGCGCTGGCCCAGCTGGGCATTGTCCTGTCCCTGGACACTGGGCTGTGTAGCTGCGCTGCCGGGCATTTGCTTTTAATGCCTATTAAGCCTAGCAATTAGTGAAGTATTGGTTTTTGAATGGAATGCATTCGGCGTGGGAGCGGCAAGGGCTAAACTTTTGGCAGGACAGCCGCGTGTGTATCCTTGCCCTCGGATACTATGATTTACGGTCTAAAATTATAGGAAGGATACCATAGGCTGGGCCCCGCACTAAGTTCAGTCAGAGCCGAGAGGTTTAAGTGCTTTAATTACCAATGGGAGAGTAAATAACATAGGATCTAATGAATTAGGGAGAAAAAAAAACTCATTAACGAAGGAAGTGTTTTATATTTAAGCAGGGCTTAATGTAGAAATTGAAGGATTATTAAATTCAAAATTATAGCTAAAGCCTCGGAATAAAATCGTATGACAGAAAATCAGTTACGTTTTGAAAACAGTTTCGACTGGATAATCACCTTTAGTTATTAAAGACCTCTATTATTTCTAAACCACTAGCTAACTATTTAAATAATACACTATATATAAGCCTTACCTGTCCCGCTGCTAATCAGCTTCAATCAATCTTTTCCTCATTTCCTCTCGCTAGAAACTTCCGCGGAAACTTTTCCAAAGCTTCTAAGGCAAACATCGCTGCCTTTTGAATCTTTTTCGGAAGCTGCCGCTCGCTGCTACTCGCTGCCACTCGCTGCCAGAAAGTCAGTCCCAGCGGCAACCTCCTGCCCCTTGCGGCAGCCGTGTCATAAGCGCTCCGTTACTCCCTCCACCTGCGGCCCAGCACCACCCACCGGGGCAACCATCCCTTGCCGCCCGGCAGGACCAACCCACAACTTGCAACCATGGCAATCATTCATCAAACAACAAGCTCCGTAAAATTCAATATTTTTCCAGGACCCGCTTCGACTTCCTCCAAAGTTTTTCAAGACGCTCGCCGAGTCGAGCATGTAAAAAATTAATTAAATTATGAAATTTTATACCCCAAAGCAAATATTTAATTTAATAACATTATTATGCGGACCGAGGAAGCGTGCGGGTGCCGAGGGGCGTGGCCAGGTGGGCGTGGCATACGCACCAGCACGCGCGGCTGGTGGAAGGAAATTGAAAAAGGGGGAACAATATGCAACCAGATAATTTATTCGCCAGTCCCTCAGGTTGCAGTCGCCGCAGCAGGATAATAAAGCGAACGCGTGTCCTTCGTCGGAAAAAAGGCCAAATGAAGGATGGTAGAGCGAAGGCAAAAATCGAGGAGGGAAATATACTTTTTTTTTGCCCGGCGAACGCCGTCGCTGCTAATTGCCAAAAATCATTTTTCAAGCGTGCAGGTTTTTTAAATAAATATTTTTCAGGCTCAACTGCAGCAGGTCTTCCCCATCCTTCACCGTTCCCGTTTTCAGAGGGGTGTGCTCTGTACACGTGGCGGCTGGCAGGCTGAAATGGGCCCCGTAAATTCGCTTAATCAAAAAATAAACAAACTTAATAAGCAGGACGAGTGCACGGCTTCAGCTATGAACTCTGGTCCTAGCCGGGTGAATGCCAAAAATGCAATGCAGTCAGTACAAAAGCAGCATTAGTTGCCCAGCAATAGCATTGCCGTATCCTGGGAATTAGTGACGATCCTAGTAGGTATTTGCACAAACTATACTAATGTAGATAGCCTGTATTTTTAAATTTCTAAAAACGATCTCTATTGAAAGATTTTCTGGTGCATTGTGCTTCTTTCTTAGATTTCCCATAAAGAGATTCAGCATAGACCATATTTGCTTTATTGCTTAATTGTAAGGAAGTATTAATTAATAATATGATTCTATATAGTTTTGTTGCTTTTTTAAGTGTGTAGGAAACCCTCCGAGCGAGCTCTGTGGTAGTTAAGCAATTTAGGGGTGCCACCCTCTCTTCCAGGCACATTCGCATTTCCGCTGCTATTACTCCCACCTATTCTCCTGCAATAATTGCTTTATAACTGCAGTCTAATAGCACCCCTGTTATTTAACAATTATAGTTCAATCAGTGCGCGAATTAAAGGGAGAGCTCCTAGCTCATTGAAGGAGCCTGGCAGGCACGATTCCACAGAACTGAAGTTGTACTCATTCTGTAATAACACTGGTCTACAGTGTGCTAAATTAATATATTGCATGAATTCAAATTAAATTTTTATATTTTTAAGCACAACAATTGCATTATTAACTAGTTTGCAATTCTTTACATAGGCTAAATTGAAATGCTATTGCCAGTAAAACAGCTTTGTGCCAACTCTGTAAGCTAGTGTAATTAAAACACCAGCTGCACACTTTTCCGCATTCGAATCACAATTAACCCTTCGGGGGAGTTCAGCCTATCCTTCGGTGTCCTGCATTCCGCCTGCATTGATTGACAATTTCGAGGGGGCGGCTCTAGGGTTTAAGAGTTAGCTTTGCCGGCGGGCGGGGCTTGGGCCAGAGAAACGCAAAGGCTTGACAGCAAAATTGGCATATGCGCTGAAAAATTTCCGGGTCGCAGGATATGCTGAGTCAGAAAGGAGCCGGCTGTGCAGGCAGGACAACTAATAAAGGAGCAACTCCAAATGTCCCGCAAGATCCGCCCAACAATCCCGCCATCCGTCTGCGTGTGTGTGTGCGTTTGTAATCCTGCCAAAGTTGACACATTTCGCAACATGAAAAACGGAAATTGGCTGCAGGCCTCTCTGCTGCTGGGTTTTCCCAGCTCAATGCTACCCATCGATGCACTCGGGAATTTTCGGACATGGGCTGATGGGATTATCCTCCCATTCCATGACGTCTTAATTTGCTTGCCTTGTTACGTTCCCTGGCTAATTACAAGTGATTTGCATTTCTCCTCTAAAACGAAGCTAATGTGATTTCGCAGGATGATCCTTCGACTTGGGGTGGGTAGCTAAGCTGATCGGTAGAGAGGAAGTAGATTATGAACAGCAGCATCTCTAGGTGTTAGGATAATGCCACACACTGATCTCCTTGTCAACTTTGGCCAGTTAATCCTAGGTGGCAGTGGCCTCTACTAATTCCTCTTTTATCAAAACACGTCTATCAACAGCTTTCCCATATCAGACACACTTCAACACACAAATTAAGACACCAACCACAGCAGCAATCGCATCTCTGCGAGACTCTTTCTGTGTGTAATTTATGGGCGGCAGTCGAAGTGTTGGCCGCATAAATCAACTCCGAGCTTGCTGATTATGTCTCCGAGCAGACAAACAAAACTTAAATAGACAACTATTTATTAATATGAATTTATTCGAGTATGCATGCCCTATTAAGACAATTTACAACCCAGCCGATACGGACTGAAAAGACGCAGCCGTCCGGGCCGAACAAAGCCCTTCGGCCCAAATAAATCAATATGCTTTCCCGTTTTAATTGTACGACAGGTGGTGGATTGGGGGAGATTGTCACCGACGAAAAGGCAACTCGGATCACGACATGGAAAGTGCATTAAGGAATACCGCTTTATGTCCCTTAAAAAACCATCCGTGACCGCAGTTGTCGCTGTGTCGACTTACTGGCATTTTAATGTGTATTTAAGTTTATGACTGAAAACTGTTTACATGTTTATGAGTTGCCTAATGGCAAACATTGTTAATGGTAAAATCAGGAACTGAAACATAATGCTTTGCATTTTGTAATGTTGAGTACACTGACAAGCACTAAAAGGTAAATACCTCAAAAATATAGCAAGTGCAAGTCGAGAAATTAAGAAGATGTAGTCAAAATATAATAACATTTATTTGTTCTTCTTTTATTAACAGAAAATATTATATTCTTTAAGCCCAGTACTTTACTGAGGTTTGCATCACTTTTCTCTCGAAACTAAAATTGTTAACTTAATTTTGTTTGAAAACCTTCCCGTTTTTGAGGAATGTAAAGCATGTGATATTGAGTTACATTTTATAGTTTATACAACACTAGCTCTTAGCAAACCGAATTTATTACAAAATTTTTAGCTATATATTTTCCAGAGAACTAAGAACATCTCCGATTTCAGTGCGTATTTTCTGTTATTATTTCAGTAGTTTTTCGAGACCCAAACCCACTGCAATATGTCCTCTTCTATGCACATTCATACGGGCAAATATATGACCCACGACAGCAATTTCTGTGTGCTCCGCTCCCGATTGGAATGCTCCTTTTTTACATTCTATGGCGGGGGTGCCGTGCAATCAATACCCCCGCCACCCCCACTTTTTTCCCAAACCAAAACACACTGCCCCGGAGTGTCGACGAGACACAGAGCATTATTAAAAGGTAAATATTTTTCAAACAAGCAATAAAAACTCCACAAAAAATCGAATTGTTTGAAAGCAAATGTAGCATTTTTATGCACCTTTTGCAGACAAGGATTTTTGTTTCGCTCGAGATTTACGAGACATTCGGAGGGGCAGTCACATAAATTCCAGTGAACCGAGAAGTGGAGTGGGTACCACATGCGCCTGCAGTTGTTTTCGTGGCTCTCTGGCATTCTCAAGTGCATTTAATTAGAGCGACGGCGACTTTCCTCGACCTAACACAGAGCAGCGGTGTGTCCCTCTCCCGAGTTTTCCCGTCTCAGTTCTCTTTGTTTGGCATATTTTCCATGTCTACCAATTAAAATGAATGCGTTCATTGATCCGCCCTGCAGTTCCCTTTGCCGTTGTTCTCGTCATTTGGGCGGCGTGGGGGGACTGCGGCTTCTGTTGCTTATCGGGCGCCATAAATCTTGATACGATGTCATGTTCTGTCTAATTAGCAATATGTCAATAAAATTAATTTAATTTTTTCCCGACATTTACCGCACGCTTTGCTGCCTGCCACAAGGAACCCAAGTGGGGGAATGCTGAGGGTTGGGGAGTAGAGTTTTGAATAGTTCACATTCCTATTCCACACTTTAGAATTTCCATCCGCAATACTTGGGCTCCCAGAGAGTTTGGTTCGAATTTTAATGTCAAAACAATAAAAACGAGAAGGGAATGTATTCAAGAGTGTTTCAACCATGAGATACTTGGTATCTAACAGTGATCTTTCCCGATTGAATTTGACGGCCGCTAAGATGGTTATAAATATATTGACAATTTTGTAAATATTTGTCTGCCTATTAAGAATCTCTTGCTGCTTTATAAAGTGTTCAACACTGTTATATATTTCTGTGATTTCATTAGATTGTTCATTTTTTTCTTATGATTTTCCAGAAAACATTGAAAAGTCCAAACACCCCAGAGACCCTCTGATTACCGGGTACCAAAGTATGTTTGCTTTTATGTGAATGTTGTTTATGTTCTTTAATTTCATCTAAATTGTAATGGTAAATTGACACTACTTTACTGTGCATAAAATAAAGGACTAGGGGAATTCGAAAAGGAAGAATGTTTTTGTGGGATAACATTATAAAAGCATGTCTCAAGCAAACATATGTACATTTAACGCATGTTGCGGTTCGATGGATAAAGCATTCTTCCTTTCAGAAGTTGACACACACATCATTCACCAGCAGAGCGCAGCTATTATTAATTGGAAAACACGAGCTCTTTATTTGGTAGAGAAACATTCTGAAATAATAATGGCGAACCAAATGGATTCTGTATCATAACGCACTCGTGGTGCAGTGTCCCTGACACGAGCCCACCATAAATTTCCCAGAAGCCTTTGAAATATTTGCGAAACTGCAGATGCATCACTGAAATTGAAGCCGACAACAGTTTAGCACCTTTAATATAATTTCCTATAATCAATTATGTGTAACATCAGCAGCCGTGGCAACAACTACGACAATGGGGCGATGTGGCAGCAGTAATAATCGTCATGGACGAGGCATGCAGCAAATTTACGGCACCAAAATGCGGAATCGACTGTCAACATGTTGAAAATAAATTACGATACATTATTAGCATAGGGGCAGATATCGGCCGGAGGGCGGGCCGCACAAGTTGGGCGTGGAATGTCGAATAAATTAGCAAAAGTGCAGCGAGAACTGGACACCGATTGCGGGGTCTCTGAGGGGCGGCCTGAAGGCAGATTGATTGTTTAGTTTCTGGCATATGAAAAATGAAACCCTCTGGAAATTAATCCTGACCTGGAGATGATTTTCGCAGAGGTGTACACCCGGAGCAGGGCACAATATTTAATTAAATTCAATGGCCGGACATGCAGGACACACACTAAAAGTGCCATGTTTAATCATTGTTTGGCAATTTGTCAAGCTCCCGCAGAAAAACGCGAAAGAGCGGGGAAGCGAGCGGAAGAGCGAGGGGCTTTGGTCGACCGTAAATGAAAATGAAAATTAATTGATAAACGCTGATAAATACATTTAATTTGCAACCAAAAATCACATTAATTGCATTACACGCGGCAAACACGGCAACAAAAACGCACCGACCAGGACCAGAGACCAGATCAAAAGGACCCACGCACACCGCAAACAGGGGAAATACATCTCCGGACCACTGGACTGGACGGGAATGGGAGTTGGGATCAAGCACACACAACCAGCAGACCAGCATCCGAGGGGAAGGTAAAGAGCGCCAGGACATTCCACATATCGCCCGCAATTAGCGGAACCAGGACAAGCCACTGTGGAGGAAGGACTCGCAAGGTAGCGTATCTAGCGTTGTCAACAGTCCGTCGAATAATTCGCAAAATTAAAGCCGAGCTCTCGCCTCTCCTCTCTCCAACCCCCATTGTCCTGCTGGTCCTTCGAATTCCTGCTGGCCGAACATCTGCGCAAATCGAATTAATGTTCACGCATGATTCCCTTGTTTGTCCTGCTCCGATGACGGTCTCCTTGTTGTGAGCGAGAGTCCTGTCCTGTCCGACCTCTTTATCCGCTCTCCGCTGTCTTGGCTGCTTAGCAACGCCCCGCGGCCAGCGCTGAAAAATAATTAATTATGCAGCTTGTTATGAGCAATGCACTGCTTTCGTGTTCAGGATTCCAGGACTCTACCAGGTGACTGACTACCCAAGTGAGATGGCACAAATCGCAGCTTCGTAGCATGGAAACTGAAAGCCACTTACAAACGAAATCGGCAATAGTGGCAGGAAGTCCCTGATACAGATAAGGCATGACTGCCAGCTCGCCGGGCCAAAAGCCAAACAAAGTGCCGGGCGTGTGATAAAATTAAAAACTGAAATAACGAAAAAATAATGCTCCGTCCGTGAGCCAACACCCTGGCAGTAATCAGGCGAGCTTCGATTTTCCACTTAATTTATGACAAATATAGATAGAGCACTGCCAATAAAAAACTGCAGCGTTCTGGGGGAACTTTTAATGGACTTTTAATAATCCATAGATGCGCACCGACTGCGGGGTGGGCGGGCGCCGCTCTGCGGAGCGCAGCTGGGGGCAGCAAGCTAAACAGAAAGTGTAATGAACCACAGGACACATTGTGCAGACATTTTCCGAATGAAAAGCCATTCAAAGGCGTTCGGCAATGGCCAAACAATAGCGTAAAAGGCAAGAAGAAAAAAGAGCGCTAAGCTTAGACTGGCTGTAGTCGACGACCGGCTACCCCAAGGGGAGTAGATTACACTATGTTTATAGAACACAATTAAGTCTGTTTCGATTTACATTTTTCAGATTTTAGTCAGTGGTAAATTTTGTTTTCGAGATATGGTTCTAGAGAATTTAATAATATTAAAGAATGAAGTTTAGGTTTAAGAATTTATCTATTTATCTTATAAATCGGTTGATTTTTATTTTCTTAAATAATTGTGCTTAGTTAAAATCTTTAAAAAAAGGAATGACAACTTAGCTGTCATTCCTGTTTTAAGCACAGTTCATTTTTAAAAATTAACCGATTTATACTCCAAGATTTATATACTCCAGCTTGCGTAGAAGCGATCAGGTCAAGATGCTTGATAAATCCATTTCCATATTCCTAATCACAAAGTTTTCTTCTCTTATTTTAGCATAATCAATCTATCGACTCTCTATTATACGAAGTAATAGTAATAAAGTAATAGTTAGCTTCGTACGGTTCGTAATCGCCCAAAAATATATATATATATTTTTTAACATACCTTTTGGCTACCCTAGACGAGGGCTCACAAAAGACGAGCCGGGGCGAATCAAGGCTGGCTGACTGACTGTCTGGCAGACAAACAACAATAAAGATAGAAATCAACGCAGACGTGTGCATAAAATATTAATTATCAGCAGTTTGCTGGCAGCCCCGACATATTTCCAATGGCTCTGGATCCAGATCCAGCCCGGCCCAGCCCAATGAGCCCGGCCAGACGGCAACAATGCTCGGTAACTGCAACTGACTTTGGCAGCAGACGCGCGACACGCAACCAAGTGCAGAGCTTTGGGGCCGGGGCGAAGTGCCGGGAGCCAGGACATTGGGGCATGACTTTGGCATTGGCATTGGCAGGAAAAAGGGAAGACGAGCTGAGCTGGAAGGGGTGAAGCAGAGGTCGGTGCTTAAAATTAGTAAGTTTACCAGTTAGCAGCAGCCATCGGCTGCAGGCGTGGCACTTCAGCTAGACCGAAATGCATTATACGAGGAAGGGTTGTCGTTCCGCGGGGAATGCCAGTGAGAGGACTGCAGATGGTGTTACCAATGAGTCCTGGAAATATATATATTCTTCCTCAATCGCTGAAACCATAGAGGTGGCTTTAAGTTGGCCTTTGATTGGTTTAAGTTGGAATACTAAAAGTGAGTCATTAAAAGTTGAATATGAGTTTACGATAAAGAAGGTATCTGTGGAAATTGGATTTAATTAAAATTAATGTACAACTTACAGGTTGTATATATTCTCAAAGAGAGTCAATGAAAGTGTTATTTAATGCCATAACATAAAACTTAAATGTGTTTTTAGAGATTTGTTCTAGATTTCGTGTTCTTACAAAGGCAATTCAAAGCGTTGTGCGATCGCTCTGCTTAAGATTGTAAACAATAGGGATAATTTCTTTATCAATAATTGTTTTTTGTACCAAAAAGTTCGGATATGTGCCATATGGTTACCACTCATCCAGAGCCCGTCCCCCACGACCTTAATCTTCAATCGCATCTGCTGCGTTAGTCAACTGAGACTAGCATTATGGGCTATTCCCAGTTGGGGAATAGTATGTACACAACTCCCCAATGCATTTTCCAAGAAAACAAAATAGAAAATCAGCAACCTACACCCAAACAGTACTTCTTGAAATTGATACACTACATTTTAATTGTTCTGCGTTTAAGACAGCAAAACAAGTTTCGGGTTTCAGGCGAAGATTTTTAATTGCTCCGTGGCGTTTTCCCATTAGTTGACAAATTGAACACCGAACAAAGGGTTGACTGATGGCCAGACCGTGTGAAAATGGATGTTAATTGGAGTTTTATTGATTATTTGATTAGAGATACGGGGCACTGCCATGTGACGAAACCATGTGACCCGACCCGATCCTGGGGATCGGTTCCAGGAAGGGACATGTAGACAGAACACTTGACGGCGACGCTACTGAAATATGCCACCTAAACTAACAAAATGCGCACGGCTCACAGCACTTGAAGCCATGAATTTTAAATGTGTCCTGCCCGCAAGGAGGTCCTGGCATACTGCCACGGACCCAAATCCGAGGGGGAACCCAACCCGAGCGATAATAATGACAATGATTAGTGTTAAATGCGCCGCGTGCGCTGGAAATATGTTTTCTTAATAGTTTCCATTCTGTGTCCTGCGTCTGTGTACTGTGTCCTGTGTACTGTGTCCTCTGTCCCGGCCGGCGCCTATGTCTTTCCTTTCTCCGCTTTTGTTTTTGTCAACGCTGCATAATTAGACGCCTCGACCCGCTCCATCTCCCTCTGCCTCCCCCTGCGCGTGCGTGTAATGTGCTGTCGACATTTTGGGTTATTTATATATGGTACACGCACAGTAAGAACTCGTTGCCGGGCTCCGAGCGTAGGGATAATGCAAGGACAATGAAAGGGACTGCGACTGCGGCTGCTGCTGTTTATGGTAAATGGACTCTGGGGCTCTTATCAGCCGTGTCTGAACATGTGCCATATGTGGCAGGGAGTCCGATAAAACGTGTCATTGAGGACATTAGGCAAGTCCCTTATCCCTTTGTGGATAAGGTAATGCAGTGATAGGTTCAAGTGGTTATATTGGAGATTGAAAGGATATTGCTCTCGAGAACTAGATGTACCAGGTTCTGATGCATAGCTGGATATCTGGTCAAGCATGGACATAGAAAACTTCAAGTATTTTAGAACCACAAAAAAAGAGTTCGATGAAGAATCTCTCTTAATGGCAATTTAAATGTACATATGAGCCTTACGCATATTACTGTTCATGTTGCCTTTAGTCCATTATATAGAACCCCAAGTCAATTAAAAGTCATCCTGTTATCTTTTCAATGAGGAACTTCACTTGAGTTCACTTACTCGCCCATTCTGGTGCGCATTTGGCCTTTGTCTATTACCCCGATCATACTGTGCTTGTCTTTCTACCCCTTTTCCAGTCTTGTGCCCACTTCCTTCTCCATATCTATCTGCATTTGACCTCCCATCTCGGCCAGATTTACTTTCTCCCTTCGAGTGGCCAAGTGCCTTTGTTCCTGTTTATCAATTGGGGGAAGCACTCGCCCCGAATTCACTTTCGTTTGTTGTTTAACTGTTGGCTGATATGTCCACTTCATTAAGCTGGCCACAACACGGTCCACTTCAAAGCATCCACTGGGCCGAAACCCTTTCTTGCTCGGCTCCTGCCCACCGCTTCACTCCACTTTCCCGGAACCCGCACAAAAGCAGCGTCTTCCTTTGAGCCCCAACCAATCAGCAGAAGGTCCTCCTGACAAAAACCGGGAAGCACAAAGCCGGTCCCGCTTAGAGCTCTGACAGTTGTTCGTGGGCCGCTGATAAGAAAGATGATGGGCTCATGTCGAAGACCAGTTTCTCGATCGGCCTCAAGTGCAATTTTCAATCATGCAATTTCCCTCTTTGCAGCTGAGACCCCACAGAACGTTCCATCGGCGGGCCATCATGCGTGAGCTGGTGTGCATGTCCTCTGTGCTCTGTCCTCGTCCACTCCCCGGTGTCGGGGTCCTGTCAGGCGACTGTGCGTCATTCATTCATGCGTCCGTCTGAAGGCTTTTCATTAAAAATCGTTTAATCCACGCTATCATTTTCCCCTGCGCTTCCACGCGCCGTCCGCCTGGGTCCTTCGCCTCGTTATCCTGCTTGCCAATTGCTCATTGATGCAAACGTCATTTGATTGTCGTCATTGTTGTACTGACAAGGACAGACGTTATCGACAGAGGCAGCCGCGGCTCCTGGGAGCGGGCTGGTCACGGAAGTTGGCTCTTCAATTTGTTTTTCATGTTTCATATCCTGTCACGCCTGCAGCGCACCCGCCCGCCTCCTCTGCGTTACCCTTGACATGTGTTGCTGCGGTTGTGGCCATGACGCACTTGAAACTTTTTCTCCCCTTGCCGTTTTTTAATGCTCTCGATAATTATGGGATTTACCACGGGACCTTCTGAGCCCAAGGACCCCGTCTAATTATGGCCCAGCACGTGGGAGAAAAAGATGCGACGGCAAAGCGAGTGGAAGGATGTGGTCGTGGGACGGACATTCTTTTCACTTGATCCCCGGCTTCGGGACCAGCTGCTGCTCCCAGGGGAGGATTAAGTCGGGGCAAATCCTACGTCTCTAAATGCCCAAATCTGCTCGCAAGCCAGAAAACCTATCAAAAATGCAATCACAATCGACATGCCATTGCTGAAATTACGCTGGCAGAATGAAGTGAAATTTTAATAAGCCAAATAAGGCAGCCAAAGGTACATCAGGTGTAAGGAAAACAGCACGTAAAGTGAGCAGCCACGGAAGACGGAATCAAAGGAACTTTCACCGCAAAAGCAGGAGCAGAAGCAGAAGCAAAAGCAGAGCAGAAGCATAAGCACGGGGCTTATGTGCCCTGCCCCGCATTTCAAATCCAGACACACTGAGCAGCCCCGAGATGTACGCTCTGCTCCTTGTGCCGCCTCCATTTTTTGTTGTTTTCCCTCTTTTTATGCATATTTAACGGAGGAGGGATCCCCAATAAGCATGCTACAAATAATAAGCGTAGTGAAGCGACTCGCATTATAAACCAGTCCCAGTCCCAGCCCCCCATCGAAGGTCTACACGAAATTATGCGAGGCTGCCGCCGTTGGCTGACTTCCTCCTGCTCTATGTTGTTGTTTTTGTTAATGGAGCGAAGCTGCTGTTGCTGTTATTATCCCTGCGACTGTGATTGTATGTTTTGTAGTTAAAATGAGAAGCCAGCAGAAGTCACACAGGGGAAAAAGGATAATACTTGTTGAGATATCTTTGAAATAGGACATAATGTTTAAAATCTTACAATTTAAATATCTCGTAACATCTTGTTTTAGATATCTAAGAAGTGATACATCAAAGTTTCCGAAACTACATTTAATATTCTAGTATTCCAAGGTATTCTAAGATATTTATATAGTACTTTTTAGTAATTCTTAATACCTTCTTAAATGGCATAGTAATCGTCACAGCTTTTCTTTCAGTGCCCAAGTAACAGCAACCACCAAAAGACATCGCAGACACGACACGGCAGCCATTAAATGCGCAGCATAAAGGGAATATGCAAAGCGTTTGACGAGACAAAAAAATACCCAAGATGAGCAGCTAAAAATAAAAAGAATATATTTATTTGTGTCCTCGCGGCGTAAGAGAAGTAAGAAAGCATTTTAAGAATCAGAAGCCAGGTACTGGGAGAATGAAATGGATCTCTTAATGAATTCTTTTAGCTCCATTGGCTGTGGGTGCTGTCTTTTGTCTTAATATACCTGAAGGAAGCGAGAAAGGAATAAAAATTGTTATTATTATTACTATAAATATTTGGAAAATAATTATCATAAATTAAATGGTTTCGAAGGAAGCGAATATTATCAATTGCAACTTCAATTCTTTGACATATGAATAGTTCTCGTTAAGTCTTTTTTTCTTCTTAAGCCACACACCCCCTTATCCTTCAAAGGAACCTCAAAATGTAATTTAACATTGATCCATTTTGTCACGTCTACAAAGGAGCAATTTTCAAGAAACATCTCTCAAACCCCTCCTGCTCGCAAGATATACAAATTAAGCATCCCGGGATGGCTCAGTCGTCATTATACACCTCCAGGACCATTAGTCTGCGACGTTCTTCTCCCTGCCAGCACCGCAAAAGTGATGCCTAATGATGTGTTACCCGCCACCCACCTTCTTGGATCCATTTTGTGAACCCATAAAAAGGTGTCAAGCGGCAAAAAAGACGAGAAAAAAATACAATTCCAAATTAAAGCCAAGTGAATGTGGATTTTTTTCGAGAATGATTCTACAATATTTTACAGCTATGGAAGATGGCAAGTAACCAAGTCAAACAATGCATAAAGGAATCAGGGCGGCTGGGAGGGGAAATCATTTTAGGCCTCGTTTGGGGGGATGGCTGATTTCTGTAAAACTGATAGAGCACAACGGCTCGGTTATTGAACCGCCTTTGAGTCGAACGGGGGCTGTAAAAAGTCGTACCTATATGACAAAACAAATTTTAATCAACATACTCGTCCACGGAGCCGCAGCTGTTCAGGATCTGATGCTGCCTGGGCCTGGGCCTGGGTCTGCCTGATGACATCCTTTCTGAGGCAAACATCACGTTGATTCTTCCCTTTTAGGCGCATTGATTATGGGTTCAGGGACGTGGTGTGGCGGCGGATAATAATAGCTGCTGCTCATGATGTGCTCGCAGGAGCCGCTGACTGGAGTACTGTTTGATGTTGATTATGGGAAAAGTTGTTGCCGCCTGATAAGCCTAAAAAACTCTCTAGACATGAGCGTGCAAATTTAAAAAAAAAAACCAAAAATGAAAAAATGGGAGAGGAAAGCGTGATCAGGGGCTGGGAAAACAAAACAGGATGCTTGATGCCTTCCTCTTCTCCACTGTCCTCTTGCACGTGTCGCCCAAAAAGCCGATCTAATCAAATGGAAGTAAAATGTGTAAAAGGTGGAAAATTCACGCTGGGAACACAACAGAACCACAAGAATAGAAAATTTTCAGCTCTTAATACAGATGGGGGAATACACTTTGATTGATTTTAAGTGAGATTAGGTGACTTTTAACGCGTTCTTAAATGATAATGTGAAGGATTCTTGACATTTTCCACGTTCTAATACATATTTTAGATGTCGTTAAGTTACTTATATAGAGTATAAATATATTGTTTTAGGTGCATATATAAAATGTATGAGTATATATTATTAGTAGCAAACTTAGATCTTATATATCCTAAGCTATTTTTAAAAACTGAGGGGAAGTAAATCCAAACAGAACCCAAAGATACAAATTTTCCTGCATCATGCCAAGATCCCTATGAAAATGATAATACCCTTTGCAAAGGCATAAAAAGAAAGGTACTTTGGAAAATGGAAAATCATAACTCGTCACTCAGTTCCTTGGCCCACTCCCCTCTAAAGCAATCCACAGCGGAGGCACGACTCTATACACAAAGTTCGCCGATGACTTTAAATTTAAAACCCCGCCCCACTCCGGGAAAGCGAGAGCCCGGAAAAAGGGAAAAGGGGCGGACACAGCTCCGCCCCGTGGCCCGCAATGGCTGTCATATGCTAATTTCCATATGGTCAACCCTTTCGGAGCCAACGACCCAACGAAAATTTTAATAATTTTCACCGAAGTTTTCGCCAGGCTGCAACTTTCCCAGTTCTACCCCCCTGCCATGCCCTCTGCGGGCTAATTGTATGCTAAACGTTTCAGGGCGGGTGCGGGTGCGGGTGCTGGTGTCGCCCCGTCAGAGGCGTTGGGAATTGGAGGCTTTCTGGGGATTTGGAGGCGGCTGGGTGGTTTTAGCCAAAGTTTTTGTGGCTCTTTTCGGAGCTCGGCCAGACGACACACAGGCACGGTGGGAGAGACATTACGGACGGATGGCTGTCTGGAGGCAGGGCCTTTATGGCGGGAGCCATCCCTATCAATATGATGACCGGTTAATGATTCTAATTGTCGTGGCCATGTGAGTGGAGCTAATAGCCTTGAAATACAAAGTACCGCCTGAAAAATTAAAGTAAAACGAATAGCATTGCTCTTCCTTAAAACACAAACTGAAAAATGACATCAATCATTGAAAAAAAAAAACACAGACTGTTTGGAAATGGAAACGCGGTAGAAGGGATACAGAGAATTCTTCCATTACTGTCAGACGGGAGCTCAAGCTTTCAGAAACCGACACGAAGGACGAACTCCTGCCATCTCGGCGGCTGCAATTTCGAGCACACCAGCAAACGGCAAGGATATTTTTCACTTTACCCTGCACGCTGCCAGCGAAAAGGAGGAGCAGGACATAGGGGAAAAGGCGAAAAGGAAAGCAACGTCTCTCGCATGACAGCACCGAGCGGAAATTATACATGGAATTCACGGCCATGGCCGACGCCACTTGTTGGCCTCGGCCCAGAGCCCGCTGTCCCACGTCTCACGTTCTCTCGACCTCCTCCCGGGTCCTGGATTTCCTTCCTCCTGCGATGTTGCCAATGTTAATCGAAGTTGGGTGCAGGCGAAGGAAAAAAATTCGTTCGGTTCGTGGCGTTATCTCACGTATTGGGGCAGACATAAAAACAAATTACATGTAGCGGGCTGGGGGAAGTGCTGCTTAAGCGGCTTTATGTACAGAAATTGCAAATGGCATTTGTCTCTGTCGCTGGCTGTCCTTGTGTTGAGCCATTTCCGGTGTTATGACTGTAGCTTCCGGCTGCCCTTTTGTTCTGTGCACGAGCCATGAGCCAAAGTGCAGAAAAAGTTTATCAATATTGAAAAGTTGTGGCGCATATTTATTGTTGTCTGCCGATCGGCTCCCGGGGCATACATATAGGGATACATGGTCATAGATGTAGTCATAACAATAAACTGGGTTCATAAATAAGTTATTAGTCAGTGTTCGGTGTGTGTCTGTCTATCGGGAATGCTCCATCATTCGGGCTCGGTTTATGGCCATGAAATGACAGCCAGGAGCCCTTTCCCTGCCTCAGTAAAACGATTTCTTGGCCAATTTTTTATATTTAAAATGTACGCCCCAAGTAGCTCTTAAGGACAATCAAATATTTATCAGTGTAATTAAATCAGCCCCCAATAATTATCCCATTTCCATTTCGTTTGTGTCACCAGCTTAAAATTCGCTCTATTACTTATTCATTGTCTTTGGCCCTGGCCGTTGAACTTTCCCCTAAATAATATTCATTAATTCAAAGGGTTGCCGAGTGAAACTTTAAACTGAAGTTTCTTCGCTCAAACCTGCTTGTAACTCAACTCTTCGAGGAACTCCACCATCGCCTTCTCCGGCACTTTGGCAAATGGAATTCTTTTTATTTGATTTGATGGTCGCATTGCGTGACAGTAATTACAAAATAAATGCAAACATCTGCAGCAGATCACAGGGAAAGTCACGAGAGGAAAGTGTTTCTCTTCCCCTAAGGGATGAGGGCCGCACATGTGGCCGGGGCTTTGGGGTGGGGCGGAAACTGGAAAGCCACGACTGGCGGTTGAGGGTGGCTCGAGGGTCCTTCCCATTGTTGTTCTTGGTAATTCGAGTGCCGATGCACACACGAGCCTTCGCTTTTGATGGATCGGCCTGCCCAGTTGCAGTTGAGACCCTGGGCAACGGAGCGTATTCGATTACATGTGTAAGTTCCGCTTAAGTTTTTCGCTCTGTGCGACAAATTTTCGACAACAGCTGAGACCAATTGCCCGCCCACCTTGGTAGTTGCGTAGTTTCCCACCTTCCCGCCGAGTTGGTCTATCAATCAAGGCTCGGGCCGGGTCGGAAGAGCAATCATAAAACTGCCATTAAGCCAGAGACGAGCTCTATCATAAATCTCCATCGGTAATCTTGGGGCAAACACTCAAAACTTGCATTATGCACCCTAGCTGTCCGCCCCCCGTCGCATATTTACGGTATTAACATATTGTTTACTTTCTCCTTTATCTGCGAGTGCAGCAGGGTCCTGCCACATGCTCACCAACCGCCTGGCCCTTGTTGATTTTGCAATTTATCACACGAACTTTTTGTGTCGAAGCGGAAACGGAAATGGCGCAAAAAGCGAATGCGAAACGTGGTCGCAGCTAATGGAGCCAATAGCAGTATATAAAATATTAATAATAATAATAAGTGCTCGATGGGGGGCGGGGTATCCTTCCGGTGGACCCCCCCTCTCACACATCACAAGGTCCTCGAGAGGCGCCCAACAAAGGGCTCTCCAATAAAGCCACCGGCCCCAAGAAACAACAACAGGAACAGCACTCGAACGGCCAAAGTTTGCTCTCGAAGTGTGAGTGAGTGAGTGAAGTGCATGTGTCGGACATTTTGATTAGCTTTGTGACTGGACGTCTGCCGGAAACGGCGAAACAACAAAAATTTGCTTTCCTGACGGAGAGTCGGCACTCCATAGGTGACTCTCCTGGCACCCTGCAAGGGACGTGGCTGAGGCTGGCAACCATTAAAGGACTTGGTCTATACTAAAGCTGATCTGAAATGTAAGGAAGTCTAAATCACTTTAAGTGACCTTTAACACTCTAAAAAATTAAAATAAAATTTGGTCAATTGATGCCATCGATTGTGGGTCTCAACAAAGGATGCTCGATTACATTTACAACCATCGCAATTACCGATAATGACATCAACTGGTACCCAAGTCAGCTAAGTACTCCTAACTCCCGCATTGTAAGCGGTCCTAAAAAACTTAACAAATATCGCAGCACACACACTTGGCACCCCACCCGCCACCACCACTCAACGCCACCCTCTCCCCAGCAAATTGCTTAGCATACTTTACGGCTTCAATTGGCAATTGGCAGCCTTTGAATTTCCTTCCAGGCCGACTCCTTTCTCCCCCACCCCACTCGCACGCCGCAGGCGAGAGGCACTTGACACGGGGGCTGGCAGCAGGCGCAACCCCCAAGAACGGCGCCTACCAGTGTCAGCTGACAAGTTGCCAACTTCTGTTGTTGTTGTCGGTTCCTGGGTATTTCCACTTTTTTGCACAGTGCGGTTCCGCTCGACTCCGTCCGTCCCAAAGGCAGGCGCCTTTAAAGCCAGCACGGGTTATCGAGGGTCGGGTGAAAAGAAGTGGATACGGTTCCTGTGAGCCAAAGGGGTTGTAATTGTAATTGCTTTGAATTTACATAAGTTGACGTAATTGTTCCTGGAGCACATACTATTAAATTTAAGAAAATGTATTGAAAGAACAATACAATAATCTGAACTGAACTGAAAAAGAATTAAGCACAATACAATATTTATATAACTTATCACAATTAGAGGCAACAAATTTATTGCAAGCTATTTACTATTTATATATTCCGATACCTTATATTTAATCCTCTTGCAATACGTTTAAAGAAAACTTGATTAATATTCAGCTATACATCCCTTAAATGACTGTGATTATAGTCTAAAATAACCAAGTATTTATTGGTTAACCCACTCCGTAACTTTTTGCGATCCTTCCTTCGGCAAACGCAATTGAGGCAACGCCAAACTGAGTTTTGATTGAAATATTGATGGCAATTTTAGCATAGTTTGAATATTCTCCCGCCTCGGAGCCCCAATCAGGTGACTTTTCCAACCGTTTTTCAGCTGCAAGCGAGTGTGCGTGGAGGAGGAGGTGTAAACTGTGGGTGTGCGTGGGTGGCTAGTGGGTGAGAGTACCCAACGACCTTTTCAATCGACTTTCAACAACTTATGACAGCCTGCCTTATTATGACTGTCACGGCTGTCAGGGAGGAACCCTTTTCCCTCGGACCGCACTTCGAATATATTTTCATTACGCCGGGTCGCTCGCATTGTATTTCCACAGCCGTCTTTAAGCGATTTTCTATTTGTTTTTCCAAGACCCCACCCCCGCCTCGGCAGTCTGGCCAGCGCTCACTTTTGACAGGTCAGACAGTTCAGGTGTAAAATAGTTCGCCACGTCAGGCGGCTGCCTTTCCAGTTGCCTATCTCTTTTCACGCTCAGCCGCTTATTGATTTTCCAACACCTTCTGCTTCTTTATGGACGTCGGAACAATCAGTCTGACGTCTTGACTTTAAGAACCCCGAACGAGTACCGGGAAAATGGAGGTGGGTCTTCGAGTCTGACTCCTGCTTTTCATAATTTCCCATCATCCCCTCGCCTTTGATCTGGACCTGCCTTGGGTTTTGCTTTAAGTCATGGATTTTGAGATCCTAAGACAAGGTGAGACGGTGTCCTCTTTTCTTTTAAATCCTCTCTTTTTACAAATCATTTTGTATAATTACTTTGGGACTCGGTGCTGACTTTTCCGCAGTGGTCAGACGTGACTGGCCAAAAGACCGGACTAGACAGGCGGTAAAAATGGTAGATAAATCTATTAAAATTTAGTTAAAAATCTGAAGGGAGAGGGTATTAAGGTTCAGGGGAAATAGGGGAATAGGAATCCAGAATTGACTTATAAAATAATAAAAGTAATATTAAGTGTATAAATATACAATTATATCATCTTTGAATCTTTTTCTAAAATATAGACTTTTTGTAAATGTTATTCACCCATTTTCCAATTCAAATTCAAATTATTATGCACACATCCCATCCATATCAAGGATCCAATCCAAAATCAGCCTCTCTCAGACGCTCGGAGACAAAAGTTCAGTGCTCACTTTCAAATCCTCTAACTGATAGCAACAGTTGGGAAAACTTTGTAGACATTAAATCGTTCCAAATATTGCCAAAAGGTGAAAAGAAAAACAACGACCTCTTCGCCCACGAAAATCTCCCCAAATCCCCAGTGACAAAACGAGGAAAAAACTTGCCAGCGTGATAAGGAACCCTTGGTTCAGCTGCTGCTCGATATGGCACCGTCCCCCTTCTTTATTAAGTCAACAATTTGATATGCATTTTTTGTTTTTGTAAATACTTGCATTACATTACCCCCTGTCTCGGGGGCTTTGGAATTTTCAAAGTTACGCTAAGCTTTCGGCGCTGCAACTTTTGACAGCGTTTGATTGAATGTTTGGCAACGACATCGGGGATTAGCGGAGCGGCCTGCCGGGCGGTTATCTGGGACCGAGGTCCGCTGGGGCCACCGCGACAGTCTGTAATGGACAGAGTTGGCCCTAATTGGAGTCCGAGGGACGGAGGGCTCATGTGGATGGAAGGTGTGGAGGGAAAGCGTTTCTTAGACAGAGTGTAAAGTATGTATGCTTGAGCAGCATCACCAGGCGAGTCGATCTGTCCATAGGAAGGAAGATGACAGACATACTCTGGTTGAAAATTGTTCATTTGATTAAGAGATGTATACTTTTGTCAGCAACAACACCAGACGAAACGATCTGACCATACCGGTTTTTGCGGTCACACTTAAGAAATATAGTTTTTATACCTAGAGGATGTATTTATAAATTTTAAATACTATTAAAAGTTTTGATTTAAAACACTCCTCAAATTCGTATTATTGTTGTTAAATAATAACGCTTTTTCTTAATATTTCTGCTAAAAATGTATTTTTAATTTGATATTTGTATTTAGTTAACTTTAGTGTAGCAACTTTTACAATAGTTTAGGGAATAATTTCTCCGTTTTGAAATATGTGTATTGTAGATTAATAATTTATAAATATCATTTATATATTATTTTAAAAAGTTACTAATTAATTTAACTAAAAGTTACTCAAAATATTAAATAACAGCTAAAAATACAAAATGTTAGGTGTAAATAAAAAATGGTATGTATGTATGTAGATTGTAAAATGTGCTGTCAAAAGGTTCCGGAATGTAAGCAATCTCTTTACATGGGCTGTAACTTGGAACCCTGGCCAAGAAGTTCCACCCGCTGAAATTACCTTGTGGAAATGGAAATGCTTATCAACAGGCAGCCGCCGTTCTCGCTCTCTTTCGATTGCTTTCCCCTGCCCATCCACTCTTAATGCCAACTCTCTTCCCTTCTCTTTCGCGGCACGAGCAACAGTGCGTGTTCCAGTTCCCACAGCGTTCCGTCTTATACGCCGCATCAAGAGAGGCCGAAAAGAGAGCCGTGCTCCCCCCTGGTGAAGTTATTACAAAGTAACGTTCACTTTGTTTTGTTTGTGTGGGCGGTGGGTGGAGATGCCAGACTGCAATCAATAATTTTAAATATTTAATGGGTCTGCAGGTGAGAGTAGCTCACTGAAATCTGTTCTTTACACTCTTAAGGCACTTATTCCCAACCGGTTCAATGTTTAGTTTAGTATTTAATTTGAAATATATACAAATGTGTGCATGGAGTTGGAGTCTTATTAAGAAACGGGAATTTCGGACTCACCTGGGCCAGCAACAACCTGGGCTCCCAAGCCCAATGCGATCCACAAGTTCTCTTAGCTTGTGCTGCCTCTCTTTGACCTTCGTTGAGTTGCGCGCTAACGGTAAAGGAGGCGCGCTCTTCGCCCTGCCGGCGCTGCTCTCCTCGCTCTCTTCGCGGCGGCAGGAAACGTCGCGCAAGGAAATCGCAAATGTTCCACGTCCACTTTCGTGTGTGTCCTACGGTGCCTGGTGTGCGTGTGTGTGGGTGTGGATGACATTGTGGCGCTCGTTGGGGCAGCTCCAATTGTCGGTTCAGTAGTCGTTGCGAAACTTTTGCTGGAGTAGCGTGTCGCGCAATTGGAGGCGTTTCTCCCATCGCTCATCTGTTATCGGTTATCGGATATCGGTTATCGGGCATCGGACATCGACTTTGTTATCGAACATCGGTTGCCGGACATCTGTTATCGATTATCGCTTGGCGAGTGTGTGGCAGGGGGCCACCAAGGACCCCAGGCAGAAACCGGCAAACCCGCAGGAATCTACGCGAGATTCTCTCAAAAAGTTCAGGTGAGTCCGGTACCCCCTACCTCCTCCCCCTCTGGAGTTTTCCCACCCGTATCAACCGCCGGAAAACCCAAAAGTTGGCCGTTAACTCGGTTAGATAAAGTTAAACGTCGCCAAATGTCAATTTAATTATGTGAAAATAAAAGTTACTTGCGTTTTTTTCGTGTTTACAGTTTATCTTAATGTGGCAATGGTATTATTTTTCCCTATTTGTTTGATTAATTCGTTTAAAAAGTTTTATTACGAATTAGGAACCAATTGCAACCGATTCCGGTTGAAAGTGTGGGAATTAAATGAGGTGTCATTGCTGGGAACTAATTTAAGTGGGGGTACTCTTAAAATTAAAACTAATAAGACGTCTTAAAACTTTTTAAATGTACTTTGACCTTTTATGTCAGTGCTCGTAGTTAAAATGAATACAAATTATATGTAACAACAACAAAATAAAATTGAAGTAAATCCTTAAAGAGCAAGTAGCGTTCACCTTTAACAAAGATGTATTGTAATTTTACTTAAAAATTACATTGAAACCTGTCAGTGTACTTCATTTTATGATGATTTGTTTACAAACATTTTTAGTAATAATTCCGGCTAATATTTATTAAAGCTTACAGCCTTTCATTCATATACATATAAACAATAAAAATTTTAATATATATGTTAATTTTTTTAAATTAAATTGAATTGAAAGCCCGCAGTCACAACCGAATTATACCAATGAATAAAATAAAATAGGATTTAGAGGAAGAAATACATATATATGTATACTAAATACTCGCAATACTAAGAATCAAAAGAAAACTCATGTGTTATTGTTAAAATAATATGAAAATCTCTGAAACATGTTTATAGTTCTCTTTACACGGCTTGGCCAATGGTATGTGAAGTTTCTATTAAGGTATTTCGATTTGTACCAAGCTTTTATGATGGCTATAAAAACACAATAAACACCAAAGTTTCAAGCTTAAATATTTGAAAAAGTCAACGTAATGGCCCGATCGTTGCTACGACAAAATAAAATTTAGCTACTGGTCAGTACCCAAAGCACCTGCAACAGAAACAAGTGAAACTGGAAGTTTGAGCCAGAATTTTGAAGCTAATAAACCGAGATACAAGTTTATTTCGGAACGCAAGACAGACACGTCTTGATCGACTCGTTTGGCGATACCTCCAACTTCTAAAATAAATTTAAAATATTGTTTATCAGATACAATGCAATTATGAGTTGAAACCACTTCCATTTTGACTCTATTTATATACTTTTATGTCATAAATAAATCTTAAAATTCCGCTAAAATTGTCTTTAGTCCGCTGGGGATTAATAAGCTATTAGTTTGTATAGCCTATCATTATTTTGTGTCTCTCAACCCGAACAAACTGATTAGCTCCAGCTATTCACCGCCCGACTGTTTGCTTTGTCGGGGCCTTGGCCATATGCTAACTAAGGCCCTTAAGAGGCGAAGAATACACTTTTAAGTGGCTGCCAGTGCCAGCCATCGGACAATAAGGGCCTCGACTGTGGACCAGGCAAATAACTATAGGGCTGAACGCCCGATTGAACCGATCACCGCACACGGGCGTTCAAAGAGATAGCCTCCAATAAGCCGGAAAGTGAACGTGGGAAAGCCAGGTCGCAGTTCCGCTTTTATCGGCGGCCACTACTAGCCACTCCCAGCACACTCGAGTGCATTTGCTTTTAATTAAAGGAGAGAGTGCGAGTAGAAGGCCAAAAGTGACTTTTCAAATGGTCAAGCAGATAAAACTGCAATAACTATAAAGCCGGCTGGGGGTGAAATAAGTGTGCCAGTGGAAACGGTGGAAAGGAGGCAGGCGAACCCAAACACGCACAAATTTGTTAAGCGGGTCACGTACTCCGGGAAAGCCCGCCCACCCCGCCGGGTGTTGTCATCAACACGAAAATAAAAATCGAAAATTAAACTTGAAACGCGCAAAATGGCTACAAATGCTCCGGCGCCCACCTTCTCCCCTCCCACCGAAAATCGATTTCAATAAACTTTAATTCGTTTTCTTTCTGAAGTCATCAATTGGAAGCCTTGAAAGTGACGCAACAAATTAAACGCCAATAATTTAAAACAATTGCCACTCAAAAATATCGAATAAACAAAAAAGACGAGCCTCACAGAAGTGGGAGCGAGACGGGGTTTTGTTTATGGCTTTTAAATCTAATTAAATTCCCATAAAGCGCGCGAGCGCGGCTAAGCAAGAATGAAATAAAAGTAAATAAATAAAAAATTATTTTTAACTTCAAACGAGAACAAAACGCGGTAAACGGTGGGACAAGATAGCGAGGGGCAAACAAAACAGGCGAGGCAAACAGACGCAGAACTGCGAACAGCCGGCGACAAAGGGTTAATGAATGCGTGTGACTGAGTGGTGGCGGCGGAGGTGGAGGCGGGGTCACGCAAATTGCCCTAATGACCTGCATTTTGCATTTGAACAGCGATTTATAAATTATTTAAAGGCAATACAAGGAGGGCGAGCTGGGCAGCGCGGTGTGAGAACTTTGCAACTGACATATGTCGCATGCGAATCGCTAACAAAGCCCCCCAAACCTGTTCAATTTATGGTTCACCGACCACTCATCGCTCAGTGCTGTTTTCTCCATTCAAAAGCAGAGTGAGGGTCATCCGACCCTAATCTGCCAGCTACTTGGAGTTGCCTTCTAGCCAGGTCTTGCTGCCAATACTCGGTAATGGGTCCTTGAAGGTGTGGACTTCAGGGGAAAGCAAAAACAGCTAGAAGCTTGTATTAATAAGGCTTAATTGCTTAGAGTTTTTTAAATAAATATTTAAACCTTGTAACATAATGTAAATAAATATTAAAAGAGCTGAAGTTAATCGTACCTCTTGCCTAGCCCTGAAAATGCTTTTCTATACTATACTATTATACTATAATATTATTAAAAAAGATATTCTCTTTATTCTCTAGAAGTTAATCACTTCGGAGAGTTAAACCTTTTTGTTTTAGCTAAATTTTTGTACAGATTATAATATTATTAGCTTCAGATTATTGATCTTTATTTTATTTTGTTTGACTTTGCTATTGTGCTTCGGTGATATATATAATTGAAACAAGTTCTGGATCGTTTCGCTAAAAGATCACCTGTGGCTTCAGGTGGTGTCAATTGAATTGGCAGTGTTTTTTTTTCTGAGAGCATTATTAATAACGGTCCCAACCGGCGAAGACAATCACACAAAGCTCTGATAAGAGCCGTGCGTCGGGTGGTGTTCTCGTGCGGGGCCGGGGGGCGTGATCCTCCGTTTCAGATTCAGAATCAGATTCAGAACCAAATTCAGATTCGTGCAAAGCTCTGGCGGAGGCGAGAAAGCTCATTGCATGTGTGCTGGCATATATAACAAGTAAATTGCGCTAAATTTACTCAGTCTCATTCCACGCGCGGGCACTGGGAAAGATGTCACCGATCGAAATACGCGCCTTGACGCCGGACGACTTCGAGGAGGTCGAGGCCTTCCTCGCCGTGCACTTCTTCAAGCAGGAGCCACTGATGCAGATCCCGCAGACAGATCCCGCCCAGACCGTGGTGACATCTACAGAGAAGGAGCTGCACCGCGCCCTTTTGCCGCAGGGCCTGTCCCTGGCGGCCATCGATCGGAGCAACGGTGACCGCATCGTGGGTGTGGTCCTGGCCGGAGAGCTGCTGCCCGAGGACCTGGAGCGAGAGTTTCAGGAGGCCGAGCAGACGGAGGTCAAGGTCCTGCTGGACAAGATCCACAAGTTTCTGGCTAGCATAGAGATGCGGGCCAATATCTTCAAGCACTATGGCGTTGAGCGGGCCCTGTACCTCTATATGCTCGGCGTGGACACCTCTGTGCGGCGTCAGGGGGTCGGATCCAGGCTAGTGGCCGCCACTATCGAGTTGGGCCGCGAGCGGGGATTCCCCGTGATGGCCTCCACCTGCACTAACCAGCACTCCACGCGCCTCATGACCGCCCTGAATATGGAGTGTGTGCTCTCGCATGATTACGCGGACTACAAGGACGAGCGCGGCGAAGTCATCCTGCAACCAGCCGCACCGCACACCAAGGCCAGTGTCGTGGGCATCCGACTGTAGGGAGAGGCTGAGCAAGGCACCAAAGAAAACACTTAGCTAAGTAGACAATGGAATGGAGTTTAGGTGGAAGAGTTATTTTTAAGAGAAGTATAGTATTTCCTAGAAGAAAAAATAAACTTGTTTGGAGTATTTTTAAAAGTGAAATGAAATTTTGTATTATCAGTTTTAGTTTCTCATTTAAATATTATAATTCTATTATTATGCTTCTTATCTGGGACGTTGATTGATAATACACAGCTTTTGACTAGGGCAACACCAACTATACTTGTTGAGAGCTCTGCTTATCGCTTAATGTTTTCTTTCAAAAGAAACACGGAACGTAATTATAGAAATTTGAAAACAAAGCACCGAAAAATAATAGATCAAAAGGACATATGTATTATTTATGATAAGACCGCATTCAATGAAGGTTAAAAATCTTATAATATAATTATTATTTTATTTGTACTTTTCGGTGTTAGTTTAAGAAAGGTTTATTAAAAATGTTCCGCTTTTAGTTTTCTTCTTATATTACATTTGTATATCTCTTTTACCTATAATTTTGTAATTAAAATACTTTTTCTTCAATTGAATTAAGATATAATGGAAACACTATAAATTTTGTATATACTCCTATTAGTTAGACTCATATTTCTCTTAATTCTGCATAAGAAAACTGGGTTAACCATATCTAACCTTAACCTGCCAACTTTAACGCTTCAAGTTCTAACCGATAACTTTTCCCAATTCCAAGCCCGCCCTCATTAACTTGGCCTTCCTTCTAAACCTCCTTTGGTGTATTTCATCTTTCTTTATGGGGCAATCGCAACGCTGTCGGCATCTTGCTTGCTTTGCCTTTGTTGTTCTGCTTTTCGTACTAAAACTAATTGTTATTTTATTGTGTTTGTAATCCAATCCACGCCAACCGCATGCGATACATGCGAAAAAGTAACTAGAAGATACACACATGCGTGGGTGAACCCCTCGTCGTCGTCGCCGTCTTTTCCCTTGACTTTGCTTTTGCTTTTGGAAAAGCGCTGATTACGTAACACTTGTGTTTTAGTTAATGTTAGCGGAAGAAAGCTTTCTTTTCGCTCACTATCGAGAAACAACAGCCAAGAGCTTTTCTAGAGTGATCGCCCCAGAGAAAAGTGAGAGCCAAAATAATGATTGTGCCTTTTGATAAACGAATTTTTAGTTGCTGATTTGCTAAATATTCCTAGTGTGTTGGGAATGATAATAAACTAGGAAGTTTTTAAGTATTTAACAAAAATTTCACTTTTGGCATCCAGATTATAAATATTTCTATACGAGAAGGATTATTGTAATCTCTGGGTACACTGAAACATTTCTAAGAATAACAAAAAACTGCAATAGTTTTCTTATTTTACACTTAATACTCCCTTCCTTCCCCAACTTCTTGCTAGTATTTTAAATTCCAGTACCGAAAAACAACAAGCTGGAATGTCAAAAATGAGCTGGCCGCAAAAAAGATACAATAGCCTTACATTCTGAGCCCTTGGGAAAGATCAAAACTATTGGAAAGGGCACTGGGGATGGTCGGACTCAGACTGGCTGCAAATCGTCCGAAACCGACCAGAAACCAACATAATTTACATGTCTGCAGGATAGGTTCGTCCTAGAGGCAGGAAGGCACAGGATATTTGGCAGAGTGGTCGAGGGTGCTGTCTGGAGCGTATGTTCAGCATGTTATGCCAGACCAGAAACAGTTGTTGCTTTCCCTCTGGCCGAGACAGACGCCTGAAAGCCAAATAAGAGCTCCCAATCCCCCGTTTGCCAAGCCAAAAATTTAAGAATTTTATGCAGCTTAATATTGCGGCTGTTGATATGGAAATTTTAATAACATTCCGTTGACAAAGTGCCCAAAATTATGCACCAAAAATTAGGTGGAAAGGCACAAAAAACAAGAGTCAGCCGCAGGTATGACAGAGTCCATAAACCCACACTCACCCGCAGGGTACAGAGCACAGTGTGCTGTGGCTATGTTTCAGGTGGCCAGGACTATCTGCGATATTTGCTCTAGTGAATTTTTGATTTATGCCAGCAGAGCGTGACCCAAAATTCCGTGTTCGCACACACTGCCAAACTAATTAAAAGTGAAAAGTTGACAACATTTTCTAGTTGAATTTTTGATTTATGGCGCGCAGTTGCCTACCGCAGCGAAAAATTTAATGAAAATTCAATCAAAGTTTGCGGCACTCTCCGTCGGACGGCCAGGAAACGTGGTGGGGCATTGCAACATATGGCTGGCCAGATGCCCCAGGCCCGCAGTTAGTCCATTTTGTTATTGTCCAAGTTGCCCTAATGAAGATTAATTTAGAACAAGTGTACTCTCTGCCGGAGCGTGAGTGCGGCTGATTGTCTACTAAAAAGATGAGAAAAAACTAATCAAGTCGGAATCGTATATAGAGACTATGGAATACCCAGCAACCAGATAGAAAATGCTATATACAAATTAATTTTACATCTTATTAGCCATTTATGACAGACGGACATGAATAGTTGGACATGATTAATATTTCAAGAGATCTCAGAGGCTTTATTTAAAATTATGATTCAATGTGCATGAGACCCGTATACCTTCTTTGGCACTGCCATAGGGTATAAAGAGAGAATTTTCCATAAACGACGCACCAACTCAAGTGTGGATAGAACCTATGGACTACAGAGATAATAATGATATGAAGATGACGACACTGTCCCGCGACATCTAAATCTGGGAAAGAAACAATTTTAGTTAATAAATTTGTTTGTGACTATTTTTAGAATCTATTGACAAAGATAGTATGCAGTAGGTAGATATTTTTCTTCTCTAGTGAACCTAAGTATAATCCAATTTAACATTGTCATTTTCTTTTTAACACTTAACCCACGGCATTGACCACTGTGCAGATGCCTTTTATCAGGAATCTGTAACCGTTTTACGAGGGGGATCTCAGCTTCTTTTTTACCTCATGGCCTTTTTTGATTTTATCGGCAGGTAATTAATTTATAAAACAATTTCCAAAATGCAGCACAATGGGGGGTGCGCGCTTGATTCATAAAATTCCTCCCCTTTCATAGCCACGAATTCTCCGAAGGGAATTTGTGTTTTGTTAATTAGTCAAAAATACACACGACGAGCGGAATTTTAATTCAAAAAACAGTCTGGCTCATGCATAATTAGGGCTATTTGAATATTTCACTAAGATACCGATTTCGATTAGGATTTCGTTTCGCTGCCTACACAATGTGTAACGCATTATGATAATTTCCAACTAACTAAGTTCAATTCAGCTTGTTTATCTGATTTTCTTCAAGTGGCTGAGCCGCTTGCGTTAGCTTCTATTTTCTTTTCTCAGCGTAGTTTGTTTGAATATTCATATTGGAACTCAGCCTGGGGGGCCAACCATGGTGATTTGGATGTTATACAATCAGAGTTTATTAAGTTTAGGATATGTTTCTGATATGGTTACTTAGTAACTTTATTTTAAAAGTATTTTTTTTCTGTATACAAACAATTCCCAAAGAGCCCACAAGCCGCCAAACTGCATATAAATTTGAAAATCGATTTGGAAACTCACAGAACAATGTTGCAGAAACCCAACGCAGAAACCTAAAAAAAAAGATATTAATACAAAATGATTTATGTGTCTGCTGCACTGCGGTTCTGTCCAGTCAAACTCAGTGCCAGCTTGGCCTTGCCGAAACCCGAACTCAAACCCAAGCTTGGTCCCTGGACTAGCCACTATGACTCTGGCTATAGCGGTTGTTTCGCTCACATTTTGTTATCTCAGGACGTTAATCTACGCCGGGTCCTGGGAACTGGACAGACCTGCGAGGCGCCTGCGCAACAGGTAAGCCTGGATGGGACTGAGTATTGCTCAAGTATCGATCTTTAGCAGCGGGCGTGTGCATGGCAAATGCTCTCTGATTTATCGACGTTCTCGAGCGGGGAATGTCTTTGGCCCTGCGTCAGCCTTGGTCACGTTCCTCTGCGCTGTGATGTCGTCGGTTCACTTCACAGGCCCCTGCTCCGATACCTGCTGAGTAAAAATAGCAAAGCCATATTGTGCGCAATGCCCAGGGTAGAGGTGGGAGGCGACGGATGCCCGTCAGAGGGTAAAAAACTATGCTAGGCGTTGCCCGTAATCGGATAGTACTACAAAGGGACTCAAAAACAAGTCGAAAAGACCAAACCAAACTGGCATATCCATTGGCATGTCCTCTGTTTTCAGGTGCTACAACTTCAAACATTTCTTAGGGACTTGAAAAGTTTTGAAACTTATTTAATAGAAATCAAAAGAAACATTTTCCCAATGAAGATTAATGATACAGAACTGAACACTTTAATTTTCATTAATTTATATCAATAAATCTGAATAGAAGCTCTTTGCTCACTTTTCAGGTGCTACAACTTCAAACATTTCTTAGGGACTTGAAAAGTTTTGAAACTTATTTAATAGAAATCAAAAGAAACATTTTCCCAATGAAGATTAATGATACAGAACTGAACACTTTAATTTTCATTAATTTATATCAATAAATCTGAATAGAAGCTCTTTGCTCACTTTCTTGTCTTCCCTTTGGCCAATGTCCAGTGTCGTGTCCTGAAAATGCCATAATTTCGTATCTCAAACTGTTACACTTAACACTTAATCAACCGTCCATCGATCACATCAATCAAATGGAAACTCCAAACACAAATCGCAACAAAAGCTGGCCAAAGCACTAAAACCAAGTCAACATAACCTCGATTTTCCCTTGCCGTTGGCCGGGCTAAATCCAATTTAATACCAGCCCAGCCCCGGCCAAAGCAAGGACCAAACTAATCAAGGACATGAATGCACAAGCAGACAAACAAAAACTTGGACATAATAAATTGGAAAAATATAGAAAAATTACGATGGAAAATTATGACTTCAGCCAGAGACGCTAACGTGAGCGAAAGTCATTTGTAAAGCCGGCAGACGACGACAGAACTCGCAGGGGAGCTGCTCAATGGTCACTTGCGGTCATTAGGGGCCAGCCGTTCAGAGGGGTCATCGTATATTAATAATGGACGCGACTTTGTATATATAAAAATAAGACTTCGGCTGCAGCCAGGAATATGGCGCGCAATAAAATTGACACGCAAAGTGTAAATTTGTCACCGGGGAAAAGCAAGGTCGGCGACATGGCTTTAAAGTGACAAGAAGGTCGAAAAACAGGGAGACACATTATTAAATAAAGATTGTAACAGTAATATTGAAGCTATTGGTAAAGCCTGAGACGGAGGATTTTCAGAAAGTAAAGGTTAAAAATAGCCATGATGAGAGGGAGAAAGCTCTTAGAAACAAGATTTCTTAGAAGATATGAAAGAGAAAATTAAATAAAAAACAAAGCTTCCACATTTTGTTTTTTCAGATATTTATATACAGTGCAAAGCATTGCTCAGCTAGTAATACCTCCCAGATTTTAAATACACAAATGCAAATGTTTCACTTCCGGTACTTCTTGAGTCTAAACTATTTGGTCCAATTAGCCCCAGGAATATTCATGAATCGCCAAAATGCTAATCATATTGCACATTAACTTCCTGCCTATGTGAGCAAACATTTTTTCTCGGCTCCCCGTAATGTGTGTGTGTGGAAACTTTCTAGCTTCGGGCAGACACTCCCGCGTGCGGCCAGACGCAAACACACACATGCTTACCTTGGCAAATAGGAAAAACAAAATGGAAGGCCCTCCCATTCCGCTTTGCCCCTGCCACCTTTGTCCCGGCCATATCCTTTTGCTCTGGCTTCGCACACGAAATGGCAGAAACGGGATTTTCAAACATATCGCATATACAAAATGCAAACATGTCTGGCAAACACAAATCCCATAAATGTTTTGTGCCCCTCTGGAAGGGATGCTGCTGGGTCGGGGGTATGGTTAGTGATAAAAACTTGCAAAAAATATTTTCATATGTGAAAATGTGTAAAATGTAAAAGTTGGTCTCTCTACCGTTGGTGAATCCTGGCTGCTGGCTGCTGGCTGCTGGCTGCCGGCTCCTGGCTCCTGGATGCTGGCTCCTGGATAACTCTTCTTCGTTTTGTTGCCTTCTATTCCACTCTGTTTTCAGCCCTGTGTGCTCTGCCCTACTCCGTTCTTAGCCGCTTCTTTTTTGCCTGCTCTGTTTGCACTATGTGAGCATCAGGTGCTGTGGCAAAAGAAATTACAACAAATCCATTTGTAAAATTGCAAACCGAGACCGAGGCATCTCCTCCGCTTATCCAGTTGCCTTTGATGGCCTTTTCGGTGCTTGTTTTTGGCCAGTCAGCAGCGATGTGTTGTTTTACCGACATGTGGCGATAAATATCGTATTTTTGGACAAAGAGTATACATAATAATGAAAAAGGGAATATCAAATATAAGCATAATTTAAAGAAACAATCTTAGGATCCATTTCCACTTTCCCCACTTTATTCTAAGGTCTCATTTCTTCAGGATGGCCACTCCCTGCAGCACTCTCTCCTGTAACCAATTACAGGACCTGTTCTGGCTCCCAGGGTTCTCGGCTAGCTCCCTCCTGTCATTATGGACTCAAAAATCAAGATGGAAGCCACTCACTCGGTGCCTGTCATTTGCCTGGGCAAACATTCATCTTACTAAAGTTTGCACAGGCTCCTCCAAATCGCACGCCCCTCACAAAGCTTTTCGGCGAGAGTGTTCCCTCGGCAGGCCCCAAGCCCAGGCCCGAGACATTCATCAATTTGTTAGGAGAAGCCTGCAAAAACACAGAAGCAGGCGGCTGCAGCGGCTGCTCAGAAGGAAAAAGGCGAAAAATTGAAACGAACTGCAACTGCAGCCTGCACATAAATTTGGAAGAGTAAGTGCAGCGTCCTTCTGCCCGCCCCAGCGACGCCACTCCGGCTGCCAATCCCTTCCGCCCACTGCTCCTGGTCAGCAAACTACACACGTCAAATTTCAAACAAGTTCGGCTGCCGTAGGACATGCAACAAACGACCAACTCCCAGACACAGGTAGCTGGAAAAACGGAAAAAGTCTGGGAGCCCGGCTGCCAGACTCCTGCGGAATGCAGGAGCAGGAGCAGGAGCTATAGAAGGAGCAGGAACCAGAGACGGAGCAGTGGCAGCAGCAGGAGCTGGAGCACCTGGCATCTTTTTTGTCTGCGCTCCAGCCGCCTTCTATCTTATTTCATGGCAACAGCCAGGGCAACAATGAAAATGGCCAACTGCTGAGGTTGAGGTAAAGGCAAAAGGAATTTCCGAGCTCAGGTTTATGCATAGCTCAGGTGCACGGCAACCGAGGCGCTGCTGATTTACTTCTGCCTTAAATAGCCGCAGGTGAGGTTTAAGGTCAACAGAGTTGCTTGTTTAAAACTATAGTTTGGCCTGTTTGGGGATACGAAGAGGGGCTTGGTCGGCCTTTAAGAGAAAAATGGAATTATGGGTTTGGCGCCTCGAGCCCGGGGAAAATGAAATGATCTGTATTCCTTTGATGATTAAACGAAAACATAATTACCCTTTAAGATCGTAGTCCGGCAGATGGAATATCCCCAAGTATTCACAAATTATGCTAAGTTGTATGTACTTTATTTTAGATATTTCGAAAGTTGGGCCTTCGCTGCAATTGCAACTCAGACGCTCGCTCCAAGTTTGCCCATTGGAATTGTTGGTCTCGACAGAAACAATAACTGCAGCTGCTCATCACGCCCAACTTTTACTGTTCGCCGTCGAGTTCCCCAAATCCTCGCCCATCACCTGTGCCACCTGTCGTTGGTGGTGGCCTTTCTTTTTCGACTGAGGCAGAGGCGGAGGCAGAGGCCAGCTCACGTTAGTTTGGGGAATTGCAAATAAATATTTTAACTGCAGTTGCAGATTATTTTAGTGCTACGGCAAACTCCACAAGTCGTAACAATGCGGAGCAATGGCAACTGGGGCAACTCCGCTTAGATTTCTCCGGGGAGCTATGATACAGTGCGCCCCGTAACGAAGACAAAACGCCCGGCAACTTTGGGTGTGGTTGGGAAGGAAGGGTTCCCGCTCTTTATTCAGGTTCGCACAATTTCAATTCTCTCGACTCGACTACTTTCTGTTCAGGTGGTAGTTCCTCATGTAGATGCCGGCCAGAACCTCCTGGATGCGGCGACGCCGCTTGTCCTGCATGAGGATTGAGACCAGGTGCTTGGGACTCACGCCGCGGTTGCTCTGGCGGTCGAGGGCCTCGATCTCCTCCTCGGAGACCAAGTCCTCGTCGCGGTCATCGTGGGCCATAGACGGGGCTCCATTGGAGTCGGCAGCCAGCTCCACGTTGCCGTCTTCGGCTGCCTCAACCACATCGGAGTCGTCCTCGAACAGGCTGCCGTCAGCGAGATCGTCCAGGCTCAGGCCCTGCAGCAGATCGGCGATCGTGGGCACGAAGGCGCTGCGACGGGCGCTAGTCGAGTTGGAGCTATTGCTGCTGGAGGCTGGCAGGTAGATGCCCTGCATGTTGTTGGGGTTGATGATCAGGTAGGTGGGTCCGCCGCCTGCAGTGTTTGTGTACTCCATGCCCGGAAACGGTGGCGGAGGGGGACGAGTGGGAGGTGGTGGTGGTGGGTAATACGGGTAGTAGGGATAGTGTGGATGGTGGTGGTGGTGCCTGTCCTCTTCGTAGTCCGAGTGTTTGCTGGGCTGCTGCACTATGATGATGGGTTGCTGTGAGTTTCGGTGGCTCTCCTGGTTGTCGCCGCGCTTAAGGTTCCACAGCAGTCGGGGCACGATCTTGGAGAGAGCTGTAAGGATCAGGGGTTATGGAAAAGTATATGAGAGTATTCTAGGCCAAGCTGCCTTACCACTCTCCTTTCTGGCCTTGCTACCAGAACTCTGCTCGGCTGCCGCCAGGGCGAGAAGGGCTGCCAGAAGGACCAGGGTGCTGATGGTTCTCATGGCTTCTGAGGTTGACTATGTTCTAGCACTGGAGGTGTAACCGTTTTTATACTTATTCCCCTGACTCGTGCCGAAAATTTGCCACTTTTCAAGTGCTAGTTTTACAGATGATCCACTTAGCTGTGGATAAAGAACCAAACCTATACATATCGCCTCGTAAATCAATTTCGGACCCATTGCTCTCCACTCTATTGAAGGCAGTCGTTAAACTCGCTTCCCTTGCCGGGACTTAGGCCTCTTTAATGATCGATTTGGCACCAAGTTGTCTTCTGCAGATTGCCCTCAGATATGCGCACTTTCAGCTCGGTGCGCTAATGTGTTTAGTTTATGGACTTTGTGATCTGTGTTGTCTGCACAGGTCGGCGGACGGCCCGATCGGATAATTTGCAGGCTGGATCATTGGCCTTTAGTTTCATTGAACTTGGGGAGAGTTTAGAAAGGCAGTGGCCCCGTTTCGTGGCTGATTCATCGGATTTAATTGTGGTTTTCCGAAAATAAATCAATTTGCTTCGAGCTCGTTCAGAGATAGTTCTCAGGGGAATTCACACTACCTTCGTGCTTTGCGAAATTCAAAATAAAATAAGAAACAAAGGCTCTGAGTTCTATGACGTGCAGGAGCCTGATGAATAATAGTTTGATTCAAATGTATAATAAAATTGAAAGGAATACCCGCCGCTCCGCCCCTCCGTGCCATTTGATTCCCCAAATAAAATCCATTTCCTGTCCTGCGACTAAGCAAACACAGCAGAACAGTGTACAAATCTCGCACACTAAAAGCAAAATGGCAAAGAGCAAATACTATCTGAACGAATATCCGTTACAAGGCCCGGCAAAAGCGAAAGTCGGGCCGAGGCCGCTCCATCCTGCGCAATCAAAGGCCAAAGACAACAATAAGTCCTGGGGAGCACACGAGGTAAATATTATTTAAAAAACCGAAACACGTAGGCGACACAAAGTACAAATCGCACTCAATCAAAATCACCTCAAGACCGCACACAGAGCGAAGCCCCCAGACGAAATCCCACATTACAGCCGGAGCAGTTCGAGGAGCAGCGTCGTAAGTAAAAATAAATAAGGGGATAGGGAACACTCTCTCTTTGGCCTGAGATGGCAACAGGAGCCGAGACCCGAGACCAAGAACTCAACACAGAAAACTGTCATGTACGAGGATTTAGCAGATTTAAATTCTATTTGGCAAAGGCGCCGGGTATGGGGAACAGGGAGAAAAGGGGAGGCAGAGCTGGAATCAATTTTTTTCCCAGCCCGCATGGAAAACACTTTGGAGAGCTGTCATTTAAAACTGACCAATGGCATTTGGAAAAGATTTACTTGGTTTTGTGTAAGGCCGAGTTTCCTCGTATCTAGTGGATAAAAAATATCAGGCAAGAGGAGAGCTATGTTTTCTTTTCTGTCAATTAATAAATAAAGTTTATTAAAGTTTTCTATTAGTTTTCTATGAGTTAGTTAGTTCCATTATGAATAACCTGCATATTACATAGTTGATATATGACAGCTTTAAAATCTGGTAAAATCAAGTCTGTGATGCTAGATTGATTTCTAGTCTATATTATAGTACCCTTTGTTCAGGCATAAATCATAAATGCATTCCTTCGTTTATTAGAAAAAACTTTCAGACCCAATTCGGTCTCAAAAAGTGATCTGTCTCATTAGGTTTTAATGTGACTGCACCTTATGATGGCTTCAAAAACTAGAACGCCCATGAAACAAGTTTGGCTCTGCCCTAGTCCAGCTCACATGTCCGGCCACTTAGGCAACATTAGGTCGCCTTGGTCAGGGCTGGTCTGCACTCTGTGCGTATATTTATCGATTGCCATGACAATCCAATTCGTTATGCTGAAATCTACGGGCTCCGCCGGGCAGACCACCTGCTCAAAAGGCGCCAGAGCACAATCTCAGCGGGACAGCCGCCCATTTGGGGCGCAGTTCCCTTTGGCCAAAAACGGGGATAAATGAAAAATCAGCAACAAACGCAGAGCATACACTGGGTCCGCATGGATTCGGGTCCGCACTGGCCCAAATTTGCATCTATTCCGGCATTTTTACGTAAATTGGCAGTTAAGACAGAGATAGACAACCCTCAGCCGGAGGATGAGTGTTTGCAGATACGAGCAGAACTGGCACGGGGAACTCTCCTCTGCGTTTGGTGCTTAATTAAAGCTGTTGTGGCCTCGGCCAGCATCCAGACGTGTTAATCTACAGGGTGCTCCGACGGGCCCAGATTGGGATAAGTGAAGGATGCTCGGAATTTGTTTGCAATCTGTTGGGTCTTCTGTGAGGTGACCTGAGCTCCAAGCAATTGGTGGTTCAATAAGAGCACCTCACTACTTGGGAGTAAGGCTAATCAATAAATTGATAGCCAACACACAAGGCAATCTTCCAAATTAGTTGACAGAATATATATCATTATTGAATTTTTACAGAGTATGATTATTCTATCCCCTGACATGTATTTTAAATGTATTTTATTTTTAAAATATTTGCTTTTGTCGATACGCAGTTTCAGAATCCACTCTGTGTTGGATCATCCCGGGCCGAGAAAGGCATTTCCCTCCATTTCCGGCACGCTGCGAATGCGCTTGTGACGCGTTGCCATTTCACTTCCGGCGCTGGACCGTCAAGCTTAGCTTCGGCTACACTGCGGAAAAACGTGCCCAATAGAGCAGAGGGGGGAGTTCATTCCCGGCTGACTCCAGCTTCTGGCGGGAAACGAGCTTCGGGTTTTCCCAGTGCAAAGCGGAGCACAGAGCACTTTCGGTGGCCACTCAGCAGCACAAATTTTCGGCAGCACGCTTTTCCGGCTTGCCGACGCAGCAGCATAGAGCTGGCCACCTCCCTCCCACTTTCCACCTCCCAGCGTCGTCCTCAGCCACTCGACCTTCCTTGGAGACGGAGCCTCCGCCTCCGCTCACTCTAGTTCAATAAGGATTTCCGTTTCAATTCGTGCGCAGCGCCTTGGCTGCTGCCGCTGTCCATTTTCATTTATCGAGTTTTTCACTTTGACGACCTTTAGGCCCGAGGCTCAACTTTTTACACTTTTAGCAGCACTTCGCCCGCTCCGCCCCCGCCCCGTCCGCCGGTCGCATTAGTTATTTATTTTTACTTTTGTGCTGATTTCATGCGATTGCTTTGCGACTTTCGGTGTTGCTCTTTGTGCTTGATTTGCTTTCCAATTTTCAATGTGTCACTTTATGAACACGGCCATTAATCAAAAACAAAAAAGACAGAGGGTGGGAGCAAGGAGAAGGAAAGTGAGCCAAGGAATTATTGCTTAAATAAGCGTGTTTTCCCGGGTAATGGACGGACCCTGTGAAATGAACCGACCACAAAAATGGCCTGAGTTGGCATTTCCACTCGCTGGCTGGAAAGTCCTTCGGCGCTGCTCTTATTGATTTTGCCTTCATGCGCCATTTGCGCGGCCACTGTTTTGCATGCTACGCCTCAACACCCATTCAATACGATGTAAGATTTTCCTTTTTTTGTTTAATAATTTATACGACTCGACCAAAAAAAAAGGAACAGCATTAAAAAACTACAAATCAATGTGCTTGCTTGCTTGGTCGGCAAGTGCCGAGTAAATATTTCCCGGAAGAGGAATTGCGGTTGAACTCATGACCGAGAGAGGGAATTCTGAAGAAGTAATGTAAAGATTTCCAATTGATTTCCTTTTTTTAAGTTGTGTCTGTGTATTTTTTTATAGGTGAAGTCTATCCTTTATATTAAAAGGTGCTACAGGGAAAATGTATTTATTTTTTGGTGATTTTTATTACCAAACAATGCCGTGTTGTATACTGTAACATTTGTTGTTGTAATAATATTAAATTATATGTATTTAAATTATTTGATAACTTGAAAGTATTTTAAAATAAAAACCAAATCAACTTGTACAATACCATACCATACTAATTCCACAACGGAAAGTTTGGCTCTTGTATGTCTTTTAATTATTATAACATATTGAAACTCTGTAACTTGGTTACTGAAATAAGTTGCAAAAAAGGTTAATAAGCTATTTGCAATGGATAACTTAGCACTTTGCAAATGCTACGGTACTTAAAAGGAATAAACTTTCTTCAATGCACTTTTAAGATCCATTCCAAACCAATTTTAATGCTTGCCAGTGCCGCGCACATCTGATACTTTTTCTGTAAACTAGGCCGACATAAGTCGCAATCCGCCAACAAAACACAGGCATTACACCATTCAAATATTTTTAATTCCCCGCACAGGCGGCGCAGTTGAAAGGCCGACCTGGCAAGTGACACAAAATTAAAATCAAGTCTTGTGCGGACAGCTTGTTCTCTGCCAGGCAAAACAAAGACCTTACCCAGCCAGCTTTTTACTTGGAGTGTCAAGTGTCAACACCGAAATGATTAGATAGGCGTTGCCGCTAACAACTGTCCCTGCTCCAGCTCCGGCTCCGGCTTCTCAAGGGGCGTAACCGAGGAGGAAACAGCAAAACCCATTAAACGGACCGAGAGGAAGACATTCGCGCACTGTCAGCGCCAGCTGTGCCTTGGTCGGGCCATATCACACCTCCTCTCTCATTCAGCATTCGGGTTTACGGCGCAGTTTTGATTTCGAAAATATTATGACGACTCTGAAAGTTACAGCCCTGCGGAGGACTCATTCGCCCCGAATCGAAATCATTTCTGGCTGCAGTCATCGCTGAATCTCCTGCTCCTGCCCCTCTCGTTACGTCTTCATCACTCATATTTATGGATTTGTAATTTTAATTTCGCCTCGCACTTGGCCTTTCCTAACTAGTCTGGGAACACACTGGCAGCTCCACCCACTCAGCGGAGCAGGTTTCAGGGATCGCAGAGGAGGCCACACTGGGGAATAAATTAATTTGGATTAATTTGTTAGTAAATTACATATATGGCATTACAATTATAACAAGAAATCAACCATGAACCGCCTTAAAAATAGTTTTAATATATCCCAGATAATAACCCTTGAAGTGGTTATTTTTTGTGATATTTTCCTCTCAGTGCAGGGACATGTGCCCCTCTAGTTGCGTGCGTCTGCGGGGGCGTGGTGCTGTGAGCTGTGAGCTCTACGCCCCTCTGGGCCATCTTGACAGCTCTTCGAAGCCATCCGGCGAATCGTTTGCATTTACGACTGCTGGGGGCAAAGGTTTTCGCCTTTTACGACTCTTTTCCATCGTCTGCGCGGGAATTGTGCATTTGGCCAATGCCTTCAGATGTCTGGAGAATGGGAATAGCTCTTGGGGAAAGTTGGCCAACAAGTTTGTTATGTTGTGTAACCATTTTTAAATTCTTCTCACAAATTATTCCAAAAATATAATTTTGGGAATACAAAATTTGAGCTTGATTATGATGGGACGTTATGGAATAATCTGAATAATCTAAAATTAATGGAAAGTCAATAGCTCATAACCAGTTTAACCTAACTGCACCCTACAAAAGTTATCAAATAATTGATTATTGAATTAATTATTTTATGAATTTAACCCGTTCCTAAAAAAGCAGTAAACGCGTTTCCTATTTTCTTAACTAATCAAACATAAGAATAGTAGCGATGTATTTATATTTGTGACATTAGACAATAAGTTGTTTTTGGATTAAGCCAAAGCATCTTAAATCTTAGAGTGTACCCAAAATATGCAATCAGAAAGTGCAAATTGTTGTATTGCAAATTTCTCACACCGCGCATGCGCTTTTCCTTCGTGCTTTTCCCCTTTTTTTAATTGTAAGCCGGGAGACCCAAAACTAAAAATCTGCCAGGTCGCGAAGGTCATGGCAAGACCAAGGCAAACAAAAACAGAGAATTGGTCAAAGTCCCGGCAATGGCGAATATTTATAACACCTCCGATTCGTTTTTCCCCCTTCAGCCGGAGTCGCCACAACTCCCGGTCTGACCGCCTGCATTTCCGCTCTTTGTTGTTCCTGCCGCCGCGTCTGGGCGACTTGGCTAAGGTTAAGGTTGCAGACTTTGAAAATAAATGCGCAGAAATTACGCTGCAATTATGCGGCGTCGGAGACGTGGAAAAATTATGGCTCTGGGAATCTTTCGTTTGGCTAAGCGAAAGTTGCCCCGCCACGCGGACAACCCAACCCCCGCGACATATAGTTTATGGCTGTGTAAACGGCGAAGCTAAAAAGCTGGGGCTCTGAGAATGATAGCCAGAAAAGGAGTCTTGTATATGCATTTATGTATTCAGTGGAAAATTAAAAAATTGCTGTTGGCTAGGGTATGAAAAAGCTGTAAGGAATGTTTTGTTATAAGTGTAGATTGTATTGTGTGACATTAACTTATTACTGCAAGGGATCACAGGCTTGTGCATTAAGGGTTACATATAGATAACTTTGAAAACATATTAAAATCTAGCTTTTCGTTTGTTTTGTTATTTAATAGTGATGTTAATAATTATGGGGAATAAAAACCCCTTGAAAGGATTAGGTCTTATTTATGTAAATAACCTTCCAAACATATATTCTCGATGTGCGCAAAGACCATTAACAACTTCGAAGCTATCTCAGCTATAGAAATATCACTTGCCTTTAGACAACATAAATACTCCAAACCCTCAACCTGACGAATAATTGAATATATACTGGATTTCGTTCACTTATAAATTTGTTAATGATATTTAAAAATAATTCATTAAAGTATTTTTTATACATAAATAAAAGGAGACCAATTTGATCTGAAGTCTTAAGTTTTAAGACTTAATAAATCAAAAAGCTAAATTTATATCAAAGAAGATGGAGATCAAGGTATATCTTTATTGTCTTTATAAATTCGTAACATAAGGAAGGGTCCTATGTACGAAGCTTAATTAGAGAACAAGATTAAGCAGTGATTAAGCAATAACCCAAATCATATATTATGACTTAAACATCAATATTACCATCCAACGAGGTCTCTATGCTCTAGCAATCTCTAGCTTCCCAGTTCAGTTTTTATTCCAATTACTTTCGCCATCAACTGATCTCCAAAAACTGCCAACGATTGTTGGTGTTGTCGGCATGGCTGTTGCTTTTTCTGTCCCTGTTCCTGTTGCTGGTGTTGCTAGTGCCGCCGCCAGCTGAGTCACTAAAAAGTTGCATTTTATTTGCTCTTCAAGACACGACGCCAAAATTATTGCACTCTCCCTCTGTGCTCCCTCCGTGCTCCCTGCTCCCTCGTACCCTTTCTCCATTTCCATTGCATTTGGCTTTCTTCTTTTTGGTGGCGCGTTGCTGTGTCGCTGGCATTTAATTGCCACATGCAACACATGTTGCCGACGTCGCCGACGACGACTACGACGACAACAGCACCAACGCTCGCAAAAAAGGACAGCTTGGAAAAATTAATAGAAAAACATTTTTTAAACCATTTTTTAATTTGGGCTTTGTGGGCGTCGGACAACGGCACCGACAACAACAGCGCACCATAAAGACCCAAAAAAGTGGCGGAGGGCGGAGCAGAGACGAAGCCATTTTTATTTCTCTTCATGGTAATTGTGGTTAATGTTATGGATATTTTATGTGGGAAATAAGTAGAGCCAGACACTTTTGCGAAAGAGACAAGGAGAGTGAGTAAAATGTTGTATGCTGGGAATTTAAATGGAATTTGTGATGGAAAATGAGAGGCTTGTATACGGGGGAAAAGGTATTCGTGACAAAAACTATAACAGATAGTGAGAAATATTATTTTAAATTACCCAAAGCTAGGTTTGATAGTTTTCTTCCAACTTAAGATCACAGTCTGTTTAATTGCAACTTAAATTCAACTTGAACATTAAGTTCTTCTATTTACAAAACGATATTTTGTGTATCCCCGATTACCGAATGCTTCCCTCTCGATGCACGCACATTCCCCAGTCATAAGCCCGTCTGCATTTGAATGTTTCGAGCCGCGGGGCCGATCATTTGCCACTCCACCTCGCAACCGGCTGCTGTTGCCTCATTGCAGTGGCGACCGTGGGGAAGCGGGGCGCAGAAGTGGGCAGTTGCCGCGAAAAGACCTGCCTGTGGCCATAAAAACTACTAGACTACTATGCTCCAAACTCCGCTCCACTCTCTGTGTGCTCAAGTGGCGGGCGGGATTGTTGCCATAAAATTGTATGCCTTTATTTTTGGCGACTTTGCTCGCAACAACAGCGGCAGCAGCGGCGGCAAACAACTAGCAACAACCAGTCGCCAGCCACTGAAATGCGGCACATTTGCAACTTTGCTGCCACTTCCACTGTCAAGTTGGCGTAAAATTTTTCATTTCGCATATGAAAGGAAGTGTGGGCGCCAGATCCCCCAGATGTCCCTCCTGCTCCCTTTATAGCTCTCTGTCGCTTGCTTTTCTTCTGCTCTTTTCTTTTCACATTTTATTAATTGCTCGAGTGAATTTTCGCGTCGGCAAAATGCCTGTGAACAGTTTTCATTTTGTTTGCTGGAGCCTTTTGATCTTTTCCTCTTGAGACACTTTGAGCAGATGAAAACTATCAGACGTCGAACTTTGGCCACAGCAGATGTCAGCACGAACGGCGACACATCAGCGATGAAAAAATCGGACTGTCAATCTGATGTCTGAAGCGTTAGAACTTCAATTTAGGGAAATTATGAATCTTATTTTGTAAAGATAATTGAATGAATATAATTTGTATGAATATAATTTGTATGAATACAATCTTGGCAAATAACTGAAGACCTTATTCCTTAACGGTCGTAGCCGACTTCTTTAAGGGGAACATCTTCGGACATTACAATAAATATATGAAATACTGGATTGGTGCTTATGAATAAACAAATATTGAATAAGCTTTATGTTGACCTAAGTTGCCAAGGACGGAATAAAACAAGTTGATCTAGGCAGTTCGATTATGATGAAAATACTTCGATAACCTACACTGATCAATTTTACAATCTAATTATTATGTTATTGTTTTTAAAACTCATTTTTCCTTGATTTATTTTACAAATTTAAAGGAAATACAAGTCACAAAGTTGTGATGCATATTTTCTGGAATTTATGAACTCGAACTATACGGTACTTACTCTATAGGGTGCTCCGCTGCCCGAGGAACTTTTGGCAACTAGTTTTTCGGATGCTTTAAGTTTGCCACTATTAAACACAGGCACGGCTGTCGCATTTCCGACTGTCGGAGGAGGGGCCTAGACCCCCTAGACCCCCCTTCCGCCGGCCGGTTGTGCGCGGCACTTTCGTTCAGTTTTTCGCGCTGTTTATATTTTTGTATTTTGACACGTTTTGGCATCGCGCCGAGGGATCCGCAGGGGGACGCCGGAACTTAGGTCCTCACTGTATGTCTGTGTGTGTGTGCGTCTGACATTTTACATAAATTTGTGCTTGCTCAGCTCTGGAAATCGTGCTGGGGAGACTGGCAGCCGCCCTGGGGTCTCCAGTCCCATGACTTGCTGTCATGTGACAAAAACGCGACAGTTTGCAAGGTCACGTCACGTTAATTTGCTGACAATGATGTATTTAGGGGTGGCTGCCAGCTCCTCGTTCTCCCAGTACCGATCCCGTTCTTAAAGCCGCGCCAATTAAGCGACATTTTCTAAGCCCCCCGCTAACCCCCTGTTAAATTTCCCCGATTTCTCACCATGTTTTCCCCCACTTTCATTGCAGGGAAGGAGCAACAAAATGTAGAGAAGCCCGTGAAGATTAGCAACGTGCGAAGAAACGCGAAGAGACGGGAATAACGCGAAATCAAAATGCCGGCAATAAAATTACAACAATTGAATTCAATTCATTCACGACCCGCCAGGCGGCGGAACTGCCCCGCTGATTGCCCGGGAACAATTGAAGGACCCTACGGCCTCTGGCATTCGGCAACAAATTATTTAAAAAGTTATTGCCACATTAAGCGTCATGGTGTTAATAACAGTAAAGCTTTATGTTGGCTGACACTGGCTTTGATTTTATTGGCCGACCGGCGGGGGCTGGGAGTGGCCTTCGGAACGGCGGGAGCAGCCGCTGCCGGAGTAGGAGTCGGAGGTGGAGCTGGAGCTGGAGCTGGAGGAATGAGCTCTAGCCCGCCGGCAGGCGCGTCGCAATTGGAAATCGGTAAGTGTCAGTGACAGAAAATACTAAGCTTTAAAATTAATTATGAATGTGTTTTAAGTTAATGCTTAAGTTGACTTTAAAAACAAACACATCATAAAATGTAAGGCTCTAATTCAAGCCCAACGAGAAGTAAATCAGAATAAACCTTTACAGCTTTTCTTTTCATCCGATTTTATTTCTGAAATACTACATTATATTTTCATAATTTGAGTCTTTTGTACATTTAGAATTCATTTAACGATGTTAACATGTTTGAATACGTTCGGAAAAAGACTACAAATGCCCAAACAAATGTCCCTCTTCAACCCCAGCCCAACCCCCCCTGAAATCGATGGGAAATATTCCATATGCTCACTTCCCATGAAGTGATATTTATGCATTTTTATTTCGACGAAAAGGTACAAAGAAATATTGTGGAAAATATTTAAATGGGCACGTAACAAAGCCAATTGCAAATGAAAAAGAATTTGAAACCGAATTTTATATCGGGCACGCATGGGCGGAGCAGGGTACCGAGCTCCCCCTCTTAATGCTTCACCGCACTCTCGATGCAACAGTTCGGGCTGGAGTCGGGGCAGAAGAAGGACCAGGGGCAGTAGCAGGAGACGTGCACTTCATTTCGGAGAGCACTAAATAGTCGGAGGCACAGTGGGATTTGCATTTGCATTCAGCAATCAACATTGAAATCAATCAACCGCAAAGGAAGAGCCCGCCTGACCTGTTCGACTGCTCAAGTATTTACCAATAACACAGAACCGTAACTAATAAATGCTGGCCCGGAGACCGGAGGCCGGCAACCGGAGACTGGAGACCGGAGACCCGGCACGCACTCGACCACAACCAATTACGGGAAATTTACGCAAAACGCCAAGGATCCGTCGACTCCTATTCCGACTGCGTCATTAATAAACATGAGGTTGGGCATAAGCCCGTATTGGCACGGGATGTGCCGGGATAAATGGACGGTGAACGGTGAACGGTGGGCGATGGGTGGTGGTGTGGTCAGATGGAGATGGATGCCAAATCGAAGCTGCTCAGCGGCGCTTTTGATAGATGACTGCGTCTTCGGTCGCTCGGACACAGCCGTCTCCGTCTCTGTCTCCCTTCAACTTCAGCTCCAACTGGCGCTGGGCCGCCGCCGCCGCTCATTACCATTGCTGATGGCCGCGTGTGTGGTCGGTCGCGTCCATCACAGCTGGCCGCTCTGAGGAGGAGTTGCTGCCTTGTTGTTATTTTATTCCCGTCGGCCGGGCATAACAAATTATCTTGTTGCTGTGAGCCAGTGCCTCGTTAGCCGGCAGCTTGTTTTCAGCAATCGAAAGATGGCAGCTATATATACACAGTCGAGATGGAGATGCTCTCAAAAATCTTTAAATATTATAAAATCTAGCGAAATATTGAGTTTATAAATATTTTATTTGTTTAATGAAGAACCGCTGTCAATGGATTTAAAATTCATAACGATTTCTATGCCTAGGATAATGAGATACATCAAAAACTGGTACAGAAAGTACAGAAAGTGCTAGACAATTGCATGTTTTCTACGCTTTGTATTTGATGATATCTCCAGTCGCCTTCATTTCACATCCTCTTTTACACCATTCCAGTTAGAAACAGTGCTCCCTTTGACAGGGCTCTTAACAAAGCTAATAAACTCTCCTTTGAAGACCGAGAGTGTGCAAAACCAGGCCAGGTCGGTAGCAGGAAATGAATGAAGCCGAACGAAGCCCATGTTGATGTTGGTCGTTCAGTGCGTCCGTCCGTCTGTAGGTCCTATGGTTCAGCTGTTTATTTCAATATGCGAATCTGGATCTGGGCCGGAGTCTGCGCTCGTATTCATTTAAATGCGTAAATATCTGCATGCGTCTGCCATATTTTATTTGACCGTAAGCGCGTTGAAATGCTGTTCGAGTCGCTTTGCAGCCTGGCTCCACAATCTGTATTTAAATTGATAATGTTAAAGCGCACTCCGTTTAAATGGTCGCATAAATCGTCTGAAATATGCGTTGAAAAGTGGCCAACAGATCAGGTAAGCCATTCCTGCCCGCACACCGCACCGCACCGCCAGCCAGCCATGGTCCGCATGATATATGTGCGACAGTTAACAATCGGAGGTCAAGTGGTGTCTGGCCATCTGCAGCAAGCGCCGATCTGACTGGTAAGCACACTCATTTCTGGGGAGAGAGGAGAATAGGAGTCAGATGCAAGTTGACTGTCTTTAATAAGATATTTCCCCAAAACTCATACTTAATGGTATGAATATGAAGAAAGACTCAGTATATGTTAGTTAGGAAACTTACCCAATTATACTTAAATGATGTAGGTAATACACTTGTCCACAGATAGTTATTAAATCGCTGTAAAAGCAACAAGCAGTTTAATGTTTCGATGAGAAACTGGTTTCCGATGGCCCATAGTCTCCCAAATGGCATTTTATCGGTCCACACCACTAATCCCAGCTGTTAGCTAGTCGCAATCCATGTAAATTCATTTCGTTTTTCAGCATTTTTCGATCTCCGCCAACCAATTTCCAAGCTAATTGCACAGTGCTCGTGCGTGGTTCACTTTTACTTTCCAGCACCCGAAAAACATCACGGCCGTTGACAAGTGAGACCCACACACGGACCCCTTTATTTCCTTTTTTTGTGTATGAAAAACCTGATATGGATTGCCATTACATGCTGTCTTGGCCAAAACAGTGGCCGACACGATAAACTAAACACCGAACGGCGGGCGAACTGCGGCAATGCATGTAATTTGCCGCTGCTCGGAGGCCATATCCGCGGTGCCAGAAAATCTCCATTTAAAGTGGCGGCTGCAGCAGCTCTCGGTGGCAATCAAAAGTAAATGCGACACTAAACTCCAGCTCCTGGACCGGAGGGGGCAATCTGTTGCCAATATTTAGGTGAAATTCGGTCGACTTGTGGGGTAGAGCATAAAACCAGCTCAGAGCAGTCGTATATCGATGGTGGCTAGACTTCCATGGGTATTAAGATTGCAATATAACCAAGCCAATTATTTACGACCTTTTCGGAAATCTTAGTTCATAGTTACCTAAGTTATTCGGTGTATCAGGGCTATAAACCATTAAAAACATTAGGCTTTTCTTGGCAATATTGGTTTTTTGCAACTTTTGGTCCCAGGCTCGCGGCTTTACCCCCAGGTATGCCTCCTGGGTGCAGCTCGGCCAGATGTGCAGATGTATTATAGCTGCAGTGTCGATCGCCGAGTGCCGATAAGATTTTCCACGATCCAGCTAAAATAATAGCTTGGCACCCACCGAACACCGAAGTGCTGCACATTTTGCATGGCTCGGCGATAAATTAAAAAGCCCCTGTCCACGCTTGATAACTCGGCGACGATTAGGGGCCCCCATTCCCAGTCCCGGTCCAGTCTTAGCCCCTCGACCGAACCCCGAGACATCGAACATGTATCTGTATCTCGGCCTCCTTCTTTGTTCCGGGCGTCGCCGGGCACAGACATGTGTTTGCGCCGATAGAGCGTAAAAGTGAATGCTCGCAATGTGGTGACATGCATTTAAGATGCTTTGGCTGTAAATTATGTTAATTTATTACCATATCTGACCGGAATCAGAGTCCAACATGGACGCATTACAAGTGGGATTTTTCAGCTTCACAAGAAGTGTTTGTAAACATATATCATTTAAGCATAAACTTCATGCCATAAAGATTTGACGCAAGAATAAATTTAAGAAGCTGAAGTTTGTTATTTTGGGAGACTTTGTATCAAATAAAGTAATTATATAAATAGTTTGTTTTTCTGCTAAATTTAAGTCATGAATTTTATTGTTTTAGTTGAATAATAATAAATATTATTAGTTTTGTATTATCTACATACATTTAATTATTATACAAAAGCTATACAAATGTTAGTCTGGTAATGCATTTTTTTCTTGTCATTCCCAATGATTAATTATACATAAATACCATAAAAATAAAATACATTTACATAATTGCACATTTAATTTTGCATATTTGTTTATGATTTAATTTAGAACTTACCACTGCCTCTTCTAACTTCCAAGTGGCAAATGATTACTCGAAGCTCCGTATCGGTGCTTAATGGACCATGTTCGATGTTTGTCACGTCGGCGTAAATTTTCCACAGATCATTCGCTGGAGGCAGAGCCAGGCCACGGGTCAGCTACGATACTTTTTAATTGCATCCGTGAGATACTCGCGCTTTTTACCGCAATTGAAAGCCAATTAAAATGCGTGCGTAATTTGTTTACACTGTTCTCGAGTCCCCCTCGGCTTTAGCTTACTTTCAGCCCCAACGAACCGTGGCCAAAAGTTCCGTTTGGCGAGTAGGCGGCATACAGAAAGGACTGAGGCGGTCTGAGGGGGAGCGTCCTGGCCATAAAAGACGCCTTGTTGCTTTTGTTGTTTATGAGCGCCAGCAGATACGCGTCATTAAGCGCGTTTCTGGCGCGTTTTGCTTGCTATTTCCCCGCTGTAACGGTCGCTGGAAAAGTTTTCCCACTGCCTGGTTTTCAGAGAGCGAAGAATACTGAATACTCTGTAAAGCAGATCGAGGAGATTTGTGTCAACACACTGCAACCTTTTTGCATGCCTAATAATCCCCAGAATAATTTAATTGATTATTTCGGGTTATCCAATTTCGTATTGTCTTTTCCGGGTTTTCATAGTACTCACCTCTGATATAAAGCCATGTCTATGAGCCAGGGATTTAGTTCTGGATTGAACAGATACAAAGCCTCATCTCGGGAAAGTCAACATTCCGCGAAAGCTCAATTTTCCGTATCCGAGTGGTTAGAGCTCAATTAAGTGGCTTAATCCCGTGGGAAATGGCTCTGCTCCACGTAGCCTCTCCCGCTGTGTCTGCATATGAAAGTGTATCCCGATTGTTTGTTAGCAATTTCCCTGGCTTATGCTCCGCACACACATATAGCTCATGCGCCCCGTTGGCCGTGTCCCACCCCGCCCCGCACCGCACCGACCCTTTCGCCCTGCATTGAACTGTAAAATTGTGCAATTTTCAATTTCATAAAGTTTCGCGGTGCTCTCCTTTGTTTGTGTTGCCTTACACGCCCAGCCAAAGAGGGAACTTTGAATTATGATTATCGCACACACACGCCACTGCAGTGGACAGAAGTGGCGGCGGGGGCGGGGTGGAGAGCTGCGAACGACCAGGCCACGCACTCAAGTGCAGTTAATTAAATTTTGTGCAATTTATTCTGCGCAAAACTTTGCCAGCAGCAACAATCGGAGTTGCCCCGCCGTGCGTTGTTTACTTTTCACTTTGTAGTTCTGCATTTCGCCGTCAAAGTTTCGCAAAATGGTTGTGCTCCCTGGGCCAACGGTGGGATGCTTTCCCCGATCCCTCCTGCACCCCCTGCCGCGTTTGTTTATTCGGCCAAATATAACATGCTCAAAGCCACCGAGCGTTCTCCAGACCATCGCCTTTGATTTGGCACACTATAGCCACTTCCCTGGTAGGAGCATCCCGTCCTCCAGAGACGATGCTCAATAATTGAATAGCGAGAAACCATCACGGGATCATCGATCAATTTCCCAATAGCACCGCTCTTGCTTTTAGTTTTTCCCTCATTTGCTGCTCAGTTTCTTTTTCAATAATTAAAACTAATTTATGGGCATCAATATGTCATGGGCGTAATGTAAATATGGGGGTTTCCCGTCGGGGCCTCGCTGTTGAGTGATTGCAACAATTTACTTTCAAAGTTGTAGCTGTCTGTACTTAATTAAGCAATTGCGTTTTGCCAAATTGAGTTTTCAGAACTGTGGCGAGAATGTCTAGGGAAAAGCTAGTGGAGCTGACCTTTGCAAGCCAGTGGGAGGTGCCAAGCACATAAATATTTCCACAGGCACTTTGTCAAAGCGAAGTTGGATAATGTTAGTCATTGTGTGTATAATTTAACAATATATATTATATTTTTGTTAACAGAATAGTTATTGAACAGTTAGACATTATATTAGTTAAGGGTTTAGGCCTTGTATAATGGCTTGTTGACTCACAAGTAGTTTCTTTTCCTTAAACAACTTTATTATTCGCTTTCCTAGATTCAGTGCACTCTCAAGCTCGAAACTTCTTGAGCTTCTCTCGCACACTCGAGGCCTTTTCTGGAGTCTTCAGTCCTCAAGATCTTCGATGACCCGCGAGATGATACTGCCAGTAGGGTCGCTGCGAGTATCCATATCTGCAGATGGCGCGATTGGGCGTTCAAGGGCCAGCCAGCCAGCCTTTCTGGGGAGCGGGGCCAGGCCTGACCTTTGTCTTGTTTTCCGTGGCGGTGCCCGAGTGGCTTTGACTTATGGTGCTTAAGCACTGACTGATTGCATCTAATTATTCACTGAATGATAATATTCTTGATATTTTGTAGGAGCGCGAGCGGCGGGGGGATGACGAAGATGATGATGATGACGGCTGTGTCTCAACGACCTATTCATGACCCTTTCGCGGTCCCTTGGGGGCCGGCGGCCCATCATTCTTCGAGTGGTGGTGGGAAGCGTGGAGATGATAATTGCGCTTTTCATGCGTTCTCACAGATTGATGGCGAATGGAAATTGAGTTGCTGAAACGATAGGAGAGTGTATCTGCTTTCCCATTTGCCGCGTCTTTAATTAATTTATGCATCCAATTGGACAGGTTAAGGGGAGCCTTTTTGATTTGATTTCCGATTTGATTTGAGCCTCCATTGTTTTCTTCGCTCAAATATTTCAGCCAAATGATGGGCGATTTCTCATCTTGAAACCCCATCTTGCTGCCAGAGATTCGGTTGCATCACTTACCAAATGTGTTTTGTCATTATAGGAACCTGCAAGCAGCCCTTGGGCATGGAGTCCGGCGCCATCGCGGACTTCCAGATAACGGCTAGCTCGGCCCACGACATGGGGAATGTTGGTCCACAGCATGCCAGGTGAGTGAGAGGAGAGGGGCTCCAATTAACCCAGTTTCTGCGATTAGAAGTTCGTTGACTTCAAGTAAACTTCCTCATTCCGGTTTGAGCTGAGAAACACACAACACCAGAAATCATCGCACACACGTGTCACCGATGTTGACTGGAAATGATAAACAGCAATCATCCATTAAAATTTGACTCATAATATGACGAATATGAATACGCCAGTGTGCTCTCGCCACACTCACATAAGACATTCCCTTGTTTCCTGCGTGTACATGGAAATTATTATTATGAATTATTTTATGGCGTGTTTAAATGCCTTTATGTCATTTGCGTCCGAAAAGAAACAGAAACAAGCCGAACACACAAATGACATAAATTAAAGCACAACAACGACAGTCGTTCGGGCAACAACATGTGCAAACATTTTACATCCACATCGAGAATAATGATACAACTTATGGCCACATTATACTTTGCTGACGTTTATTTGCCAGGCACGACGAGCGGGAAAGGAGTCTTCCTGATTTATCTTCATCCGTGAAAAGGGGAAAAATTCCCTGGTAATTATTTAGAAAGTCAAGGGCTGACCAGGCACACACCAGATCATGAATATATAATGCATAATGTCGTACGCTCCGTCATAAACTCTTCCCACACACACAAGCGCATATAAACATTTTTTATGAGGCACTAAAATAATTTCCAGAATGTCCCTCAGCCGCAGAATATTGTCAAAACAAACTCGGCAAAGCAAACAACATTGCCAAAGTTTTTCTTTTATATTTCGTTAGCCGGAAACAAAACAAGCCATAAAATAGAACTTTTGGGACAATATTTGAGGGTAATATGCGATAAAAATTTAAATGATGCTGTGGCGAAAGAAGTTTTGCAAATATTACCTAGGCTTTCTAGTGAAGTTTTCACAATTATATTAAACTAGTGTCTAAAATATTTTATAATTATTAATCAATATAAAAAACAATTTTTATTGCCCAAGTATTGCTCCTTATAATTTCTAGTTCGCAGAGAACTCCACTGGTTTTGTAAACATTTATCCATGCTTCATCTGCATTGTATATACAAATCTTTCAAACGTCATGCCTTCTTAGCCAGCAATCAAATCCGAAAATTCGAATAAAAGATTTGCGAATCAGCCTCAGAGAAGACTATTTTAAAACTAACTCCAAAGCAGAGTAAATTCAGTAAACAATGCGGGAACACTTCCTAGAAATCTATCGGAGAGTCATGACTTTTGAGTAACATATCTTTCAAACACATATTTCTCGAGCTGAGGCCAAATCATTCCATTATGGCTTCGAAAGTAGAGCAAGGAGTGGGGGAATTCCCCTAATAATATACAAAACAACGCCAGACAACGGAAGGAAAATGCGAGCGCACGCCAGAAGCGGCCCCAGCAAAAATAAGTATACGACCGGAGTAACAGAAATATTGATTATAATGTCAATGTCGGCTGCGGGGCACTGCGGGGGGAGAGCAGCAACGAAAGGGAAAGGGAAAGACCTCGCATAAAAATAAAAGAAAAGCAATAAAATTATGCAAAGTCAACAGAAAAGCGACCAGCGACAGGCAAACGACAGGCAAACGACAGGCAGGCGACCACGGTGCCGTGGTACGTGTTGACTGCCCCAACTGCTCCCCCCATTTCCCCATACAACCCAGTCCCCCCTCGGGCACACACACACACTCGCACACACTCAAAGGGACAGCCGCTCCGGTGCGCAAAACAAATGTTTGGTAGTAAAAATGTCACACATGGCGTTTTGCATGTGGCGCCCTCTGCCGGCAAAAGATTGCGCTGCGGTGCGTTCCGAGTAACGGGAATGTGCGTGCCCGAGCCTAATGATGGCCCCACACCCGCATCCGCATCCGCTCCCGCTCCCGCATCCCCTTCCCCCGCCCATCGATAAGGTGGGCTTTACGCTAAACATGCGCCAAAGTCATATGAATTTTATTACAAATGAAAAAGGTTGCTTCACATGAGAGACACTGGGACAGGGACAGCACTCGGTCGGGAGAATTCACTCTCTCCTCGACATGATAAATGAAAAAGTTCGCGGCGGGGAATATTCAAGGGGTTAAAGTTGGTCTTTAAGTTCCGCTTGTGCAAGATTTATGGCGTGCTCTCGGCCCACTTGGCAGCACTACAAGAGTCGATGAAACTTATTACCTTGGTAGCCTACTTTCAGGGCCTCGGATCGGGGAAACAAAAGCGAAACTAAAGCCAGAGTGCAAATTATGCCATCGGCATTCTTTATGAGCCTTACGTGACCAAAAACTCTTTGCCTATTTTCGTTTCACTTCCCCCTGCGCGGAGTATACGACTATAAGCTATATCCAGCGATATTCGGCTCTATTTTTTCACTTTGCCAGGTGGAAAATGACAATGTGCGGGATTCATTGCGTTCGGGCGAGCATGAGAAGTCCATATTCATGCGTGAATTTTGATGGATGTCTCCTAATGAAAATATGCGACTCACTCCCCTGGCAGGCAGGCGGCATTTTTGATCGCTGAGTTATTTTCGACAGGCGTCACGGACCCTACGCTGCCAGGGCCTAAATGTAGGCTACACATAAATTTTCCCTGGCAGTTGCGAGTTACAACCGAGTGTATATACGTATGGGAAGTGCAAGCTGCCGTTGTTTGGCAGTAGCCGGGGATAATTGAAGCAATTTGGGGAAAGTCGGTGGCGCGGAAATATGTTCCCTAAAACTTGACGGCTTCTAAAAAAGGGAACACACTTATTGATGTTTGCTTTTTATGCTCTAGGGAAGACCAAAGCCTTGGCTAGTCAGCATGTTCTTCCTACTTCTTCAAGTAGTTGCTGAATTATGTAACCCCAGGGGTCTCTCTTATTAGTTAACACATTGATTAGCCACAGTTTTAAAGAATTCATATTAAATATGCAGATCTAACAGAGACTCTATTTGTTTATTTAGTTCTAGCAAAAATCGATTATTCCCGACAAAAGGTTAGAGAAAGTAGGCAACTCCTTTTTCTATTCCCAAAAAATCAAATATTCCCTCGAACCCCACTGGCAGACGTCCCCAACTTGAGCCGACATTAACATTTGGTCGCATTCACATTGACTTTGAGTCTCGGCGTGATTCTGAGGTGACATCCCCACCCTGAGTGTCCCCGAACTGATTGCAAATCGTTGTAAGTTTGTGTGGAGGAAAGTTTCCCTTTGCTTTTGTGGTTTTGTGCGTTGGCGCATATGAAATGCAGCTTTCGAGTTCTCACAGCTACCCTGCAAAAACTTGAATCGAGAATGCAATGATTTTTGATTTCACACTGTCATTACGGGAATGGGAAAACAATAGAAGGGTCTGGATCTGGATCTGGCGAAGGCCTGCTCCCTCAGTTCTTCGATTTTCCCTTCACAGTACATAAACCAAATGGGTCAATAACTTGCTGCTTATTGCATGCTAAGCTGCCATCACATTTTACGTACTTTTTTCTTTTTCCCCGATTCTCCGATACGTATTTCAATCAGTTGCAGACTTGTAAAGTTGCTTTGCTTTTCTTTTTCCCCAATTTCCTCCCGTTGGCTCGCTAATTTCTTTGGCATTTCTCCCATACGCCAGACTACAAAAGTTTGCTTAATGGACTTATAAGTCATTTAACTTTATTAATCAGTGCCGCTCCACTGAAGCCTGGTAACAGGTGAGATTAAACTTCGAGGGTCAACATCTTGAGGGCATTATTCGGCAGTGGATTCGATTAGAAGTGGTCTGGACTTTGTGTGGTAACTTTCAAGACTGAGCAAGCTGCTTTACACTATACGAAATTTAAAAACAATCAAACTTAAATACTTTTTACTCAATATATTTATGCTGCCGTTTCATTGATGTATTTAACAAACCATGTTCCTTAGTTGCCGTACTTTTCAATTCATTTCTACAAAAAGCAAAAGTCCGAAACTAAGTCCGTACGTAATGGTACTCCAATCAGCGGGGAGTCCAGTCAAACAGAGCTCTTGCAACTCCCCCAATTAGTGAACCGCAAACCAGATCCTTGTTCTCCAGATATATGTTAGTTCCGCCTCCGAACTCTATACACCTTTCGTATCGAATCCTTTGTGATGGTCCCTCGACGCCCTAAAACCCCACCCCTAATTGCCGCATTAGGCGCTGCATTTCCTCCCTGCCAAAGTCAGCCATGTTGCCAGGCCACAACAACTGGGACTGGCACACCCCCTAACGCACACACACCCAACCCTCGCCACTTATCAAATTCACCTTCCATTGTTGCTCACTCGTCGGCGGCTGTCGCTCACTTAGTCGCTTTTGGGGGGCTCTCGCCTGTCAGTGGCATTGATTTTCGCTTTCGGCGTAGTCTGCTTTTAGGCCCCCACCCAATCCTGGGCAGGACCCGCAGCTCCTGCGTGGACCTAGCACTGATTGCGATGTGCTGCCAGCTGGCTGCCAGCTTCGGCCACCGAGGCAATCGCTGTTAACGCGTTTTCCATTTTATTGCATTAATGTTTGATTTGGTTTTTCGCCTTTTCCCAGCTACACTCGGTGCTTAATGTCGGCCCGATTGAATTGATTGCTGCCTGCGTGTTGTCTGCGCGACCGTGGGTTAGAGGTGGCAGCGTGCCAGTCACGAGCCCAATTAAATAAATGTTCCACTCCGGGCTTTCGTCACAAAAAAGGTTGACTTTTGTCGAAGGAAGACTGCCTAGTTCCTTCGTCACTGAAAAATTAAAATTTAACGTTCATTCCATCATACTCAACAGACTAATAATTATCTTAATAATATACAAAGCTCAATTAATTTTCATTAATAAAGAATAAAAATATGTGTACTGGGGTCGTACTAAGCTATTCCTAATATTTCCCTCGCTGCGTAATCGTTCAGAGTTTGTACAGCTGGGAAAAAGTACTGAATTACCTTTGAAAAAGTACTGAATTACTTTTGAAAGCCATAAAAAATAGGGCACAACGGTAATTAACTTATCTGTTCATGGAATATTTTAACTAATCTAGTAGTAGAATCGAAAATAATTCAGATACCTATTACCAACAAATTACAATTAAACTGAGAATAATTACTCAGTACATAACATATTTGAACAAATCACGATGTTCACGAACTTTGTACAATGTATCTTATATTTGCCTTCTTTAAGAATATTGCTGCTAGTTTCCAGCACTTTTCCTGGAAAATGTTCAATCGAATTTCGACGTTGTTTCGCTTCAGCTGTCAGCAGATCCCTGAGAGCCAAACAGAAAAACATCCAAACATCCCCCATAGCCCCATTCCCAAGCGCAGCGTTCAACCCCGACAAATGGTTGGAGGTCTCCTAATGTGTTAATGTGCTTTTTATGTTACAAATGAGTCAATTTTTATGATTTAAGGCCTGTGCTTGGCTGTTTGCCTCATCGGATTCGAGTTTTGATAACGGTTTGGCATTTTTCGTACATTGATTATCGTTAGCAGGCTTTGCACAGTGTGACAAGGCGGCTGAACGTTGAATTTTGTAAAAGAAAAAATATACTAGACTTAAGTAAAAAACCATTTTTAATACAATATTCTAAGAAAGCAGAGTAGTAACTAAAAACCTTAAAATATAACAAACCTTGAACATAAAACATCTTTAACACGAAAACATTGAATAGTTTATGTTTAGAACCCGAAAAAAATCAAATATAACAGTTCATAGTAAATTTTCTTATTAAATTATCTCAGACAAATCCCACTGTTCTCCGCTCAGAAAAGTTCCTCCGCATTGCATACATATTTCATTCGAGCTGAGTTATTGAATTATTTATAACATTTTATTGAATTTCTTCATTGCCACACATTATCCGCCGACATCTTTGGCATTGATTTGGGTCCTTAAATCGATATCCCGACGGTAGGCAATTTAAATCTTCGCCCCTTGGACCTTGTGTACCATTTAATTCAATAAACTCACATTTTCCCAGCGTAATTAAATAAAAAGCACACAACTACAGGTCACCACCAAGGGAATCCCTCGTAGATAGGCCAAAGGATGTAAACATGTTTATTAATTGCATTTATTAAAAAGAATTTCTTTATATTTCGTCAGAAGCGTCAGGAATTCTTTTACCTGGCTAAGCTAACGAATACAGGCAGCCTGACTTACAACTAAGGTGAAAATGCTTTCCAGCGTGGAAAAATTTAAAGAATTCTTGTCGGTTTATTTTGTTTAAATTCTTCTATAAAGAATGAAATATTTTAAATCTAATTGTTTCATTGCTATAAAGAAACATGTACATGTATGCAACATAGTTTTAGTAGCTATTTTCATAAATGTTGATACCCCAGGGAAGGAAAGTCTTTCGAGTGGCATATCTCAATTATCTTTGCTCCGGCTTAACACGAATCTTGTAACTCAGAGCCATCGGAGTGGAGCACCTGCAGCTGTTTAAATAAGCATTTATAAAGATACCTTTCGGTGGGCACCGCATGCGTAGCTCTTTACCAAACAAAAATAGACAAGAAGCTGTAACTATGTGTTAGCTCTTCTAGTTTCGCCAGCTATGTTGCAGTTACAGGCTGGATGCAGAGAAAACGTCTTCTGTCAACACGGCGACAACTGTGCGAGGGTAAGGCAAACAGCCGCGAGACTCGCGGGCCTCGATTGAGTCGTCCGGTGGATCGTCCCAGGAAACGGGGCTGCGCATGCGCAGTCTTCTTCTCGCCGGGTTTCTGGTCTTCTGTTTGCCTTTCAATTACCGGGGGCAAACATTACGGGTATTTGCCGCGGCTATTTAAATTTAACCAGCCGACGAAAGCCCCCTTTGTGGCTGCTGGTTACGCCTGCGCGCCAGACAATTTGCTGGCTCAGAGCACTTGAAGTGCGATAAAAATAAACCAAGCACTTGAATTGCATTGACCGCCAGTCTAACGCAACACCAGATGGACAGGTGGACGGGTGGAGCTTTCGCGGTGGCCCAAAATTGGCTTCCGAGGGATGTCTTAGACAGCAGCAATCTTTTGTGTTGGCCACCTAGTTACGAGGACAATTCCTGCGCCAAGCCCCCCGGCAGCAGCAGCAGCAGCAGCAGCAGCTCAACAATTGCAAAATATGACAGCCATTAAACAAAAGTCACGCGCCAGCCGGAGCAACAATGGCCAAAGGAAACTCTTTGAGGGGTGGCGCCTCCGCCAAGATGCGACCACAGAAGATGACTTTGTCACAGTTATTGCGTCCCCGACAATAATGACTTCAGAAAGAGGGAAATAAAGAAAGAGGAGCAGGCTAAGGAACCGGGCAGAAGCGCCGGAGAATCAGCCAAAAGCCGACTTGCAACGCTGTGAAAGCAGCTGCCAAAAAGCAGCAAAAGTAAATGGGGAGAAAATGGAAAATGACATGCAGAGGACAACTCTGGCTCAGGCGAGAGAGGACAAAAAAAAATAAAACAAGGAAAAGTACACAATACAAATGCAAGCTGCCAACACTTTAGCAGCCGACATACAGCATTCAACAGACAGCAGGGCGGATGGGGAACGTGCGGTGGCTGTGGGGGAGTTTTGCATTTTGTGTGCCATTGTGTCAAGTGGAAATTGCAAGGCGAAAACCTAGAAAGAATGGAGGAAAAATGGCAAACACGCAGAGCGGCGACGGCGGAAAGGATGACAATAAAAATGGCGACTGCGGCTCAGGCTAAAGGCGTAGCAACAACAGCAATATGGCGGTCACAGCAATAGCAGCAGCAGCAACAGCGGCAGCAACAGCAATAAATGGAGATGTCGGCTTAAAGTTGAATGGAAAATATGAAAAGCAAAATGGCGACAGCAGCTCCTAGCAGTAGGGAGTAGGGAGCAGGAAGACGTTTGGGTCGACGTGAAGTCGGCCATTAGCGTTTTATGGCCGAAGGGAAAATCGATAGGCACACATACACACACAACACGAGCTCTCACCACACCAGGACAGGCAGGCTCTTTGTGACGTGCAAGGGTTGAGGACAACCTCGACCAGAGCCCCCGCCCGCTGCCTCCTTTTGTTTTCACTTCAATCATAAAAGCATAACACAAAAGCCATTATGCTGGGGCCGAAGAAGAAGACGACGTGCACAGAGGTTTTGCCTCCTTCTAATGTGGGTTACGACAGCGAGGAAGGAGGATTCGTGGGGGGGATCCGGAGAGACAAGGTATGCTTGCATAAATTTATGACATTCTTTAAAGTCCGTTAACCAAGTGGCTCAAAATCAAAGAGAACGACAGTATCGATAATAAAAAAATACAATTTTGTTATACGAACCTAATGTACTGCCAGGCAGGAGCTCTATATTTGTGTTTTAACCTGGCCGTAACATGCACGTGAACATTTGGAGTTTTATATCGATGCCCATCATCTTGATGTATCATAACAGCGCAAAAGATTTTCTCGGCAAGAAAATCAATATTGTATTTTTAAGTTCCGTATAAAAAGGTGTTAAAGAGGTTGCTTACTTATGGTGATTTGAGGTAATACGAAAAATAACCTAAGTCAGTGTTCTGCAATTCCAATGATCTATCAGACTTTTAAAGCATTCTTAGAGCTATTAAAAAAATCACAAGATTTTAGTCCCTTTAAAAGCAGCTGTTAGTAACAGCCTGTTACTATGTTATTTGGTGATAAAGTGATCTTTATTACCCCAAATTAAACCTTTTCCTATCTTTAAGTCTATCCACTTATAAGAGGATTTTTAATATATTTTTTCTCACAAAAGTCTTCTGTATTTCCCCCTTCGCAGTCTTTAATAATTAAATTCACTCAATAAATTATTTTTAAAATGCCAAATTAAGCAGATTTGCAACCCATTAGTTTAGATTCGCCCACAACTGCTCCCCGTCCCTAATTCCGTTTATTTTCCACCCAAAGGGACTCGCACTTTCATTGCGCATTTGACTTCCAGCTCAATTCAATGTCAATCTATCGCCGCCATTCCGCCTCAATTGCTCCCGCTCTGTGTGTAGGTGGCAACGAGCAATTAAAGCCAGCTGACGCTCATTTGAGGCTGAAAATTAATTTTTTAAAGGATTGCCCCTGCAGTCCTTTGACTGCAAGCTTACCAAAATATTTTGGCAGCAGAGGAAAAAAGAATTTTTAATTAAAAACTCGGCGAAGCTTCGGATGTGGCCGCTGGCAGCCGCGAGGAGCACCAGAAACCGAGAGGAGGCGTCATTGTTTTGGCAAGGGGTTGATTGGGCCAGGCGTCAAAAGCGGGGAGGGATTGGCGGTGTTGCGGGGGCGGATGTGTAGCCGTCTTTATGACAATCGTAAAAAATAATTTTTAGTAGCTTACGAGCCGCCGGCAAAAGGAACTGTTGCCTTGGCATTTTAATTGCATCAAGTGCCATTAAAAACGCTGAAAGAAAGAATTGGAAATTAAATGGAAAATAAATAAGGGCGAGGACGAGAGCGGCGAGCCGAAATGAGTGGGGCTGACAACCCTTAAGCATCTTACACACATTCGGGCCAAAATTGAAAACGCAAATATTTTACAAGCTTCGCATAAGTTTCTCACCCCCGTCCCCCGTCCGTTCAGGTGAAATAAACGGGGCAATGAGATCTGAGTCGGAATCCCTGCACAACCCTTCCCCCATTGGCAGGCTATTAGAAGGGCTTTGGCTGGGGGTAACATATGTCGAGGAGGTCGTCGTCGCCGCCGGAAAAAGAAAATTTAAGCCGCTTACGTTTTGGGTCCTCGGAGCAAAAGTTAAGTTGCCAAGAGGACAGCAGCCCAAGTTCTGAGTTCTGAGACCGTGCCCCACTAGCTTCTGGGAATCTGCTTAACTTTTTGCTAGAATCTAGGTGCAAACTTTAAATCCTCTTCTGCATAAATCTCAAACTCATTAGCGAAGAGCTGCGCCAAAAAAAAAATAGCAAAGGACATTTAATATAGGCTCCTGTGAGCGGAATGAAAAGATCCCAAAGGAAATAAAATCATATAGGCCCGAGCTCGAGGACGAAAAGAGCGGAAAAGCTTCGAAAAGGGTCACCATAGACAAGAACGTTTTTATTGTGCTTAGCAAAACAAGCCAATTGAGGACCTCTTCCTGCGCCGAGCCAGAAACATATGCAAATTAGATTTTGCATAAAGCGAACCGAAATAAATTTAAGGGGAACATAGGGACGAAGGCTCTCTGCGGCAGGGACAAATGTATATTGTTAGCGAATCTAAATAAGTAATGAGGAAGGAAGTGTCTACTGCATAGAAATGAAATAAGAGGAGAAATTACCATGTCTCTATGCATGCTATAATGTGGATCCAGAGCCACTCATCCGTGGGGTGTGAAAGCAGGGCAAAATAGGGATATCGAAGAAGACTTCGTTAAACTAAAAGAGTTGGAGTTGAGAAAAAGAGATTCATGGCCATTATGTAAAAAATACAGCGCTTTAAAGTTCATATACGATTAGTTGGTTGCACAGAACGAAAAAGTTTACCGTTTATACTGTTTATATGTATCTAAGAAAATGAACATAACATACACCTCTTTAACTCTTGCTGTAGTTTCCACTCAAGAGAGAAAGCGTCCACAAAATGACTGGTTACATGTTGCCTGGAAACCAGTGTTGATAAAATCTTCCTGAAGACACTTCCAGAAAGTCCCCTCCCTTATGATTTAACCAAGTCATTGGTTTATTCTTAGAACTGTTTAATTAAACTAATTTAGCACGCAAAACTGGCGTTGATTATCCCTACGAATATCTTTCGTGCTGCTCATTTGCTTTCCATTTTCACACAGCTGAGAATTCCCAATCTTCGGCCCCTCCGTACTCGAAACAGTAACCCATTTATTTTCATAATTAACTTAATAAATGTGTGCGAGGCCGTTCACGGAGCGGAGCAGTGAAAGCGCCATGAATTTTTATTAAAAGCGAGCGGAACTCTCCCATTAGGGCAGGAGCGGACCCAGTTACCCTTTGTATCGTGTATCTGGGTATCTGAGTATCTGAGTGTATCTGTGTATCTGCATCTCCTCACGCGTGTGCGCTTCGGCTCCAGTTTCCGGCGTCGTAGGGCGCATAAAGTAAACTAACACCGACCGAGTTAGCGTGTGTCTCGGTGCAACATTACAGCCACTTAGTCGGGTTCGGGTTAGGGGCGAAGGGATGTGGGGCACGTAACATCCTTTGCTGCAGATAGCTGCAGACCTTTTATGGCATATTTTAGTGGCTTTGCCTAAAAAACTTGGCAAGGTGCTGCTGCTCTGCCTTTAGCTTGGGCCTGGTCACGGCTCAGGACCTGGAGCAGGTGCTACTGACCATAACACCCCAAAGTATGCGGCGGAAAGTATGCAATGGCAATGGCGCTCGGGTCCTGGCTGCCGGGCTCCGCTCCACAAAGTATGCAACAATTTGCTGTAAAACGAAACCACAGCACCCGGCAGGTAGAATAAAAACAGCATTTTCGCACGGCATATTTTGAACCTGCATACTCCACGGAATAGTTTTCGGATATTAAATGACGCGCTGTTATTCAGCTGCCGTGCCGGGCCCGAGCTCGTTAGAGCGCCTGCGAAACGAAGCTAATGAAAGGATCTCCGCCATCCCGAACTCAATGTAAAGTGATCCCAAACGAATAAGGCTGTCATTTTCAGCGACACAAAAAGCAACTGGCAACGGAATGTATTTTATAAGAGCATCCTCAGGCTTTTAGGCGCTCGGCATTCCAAGTTAAAGCAAAATCCCGGGTGACCCATATGTCAACGGCAATAAACAGCAGCAGACATCATTAGAGTGCAAACTCGGTTATATAATAAACTGCTGCCCCATCGATAACTTTAAGGTGCTTTCTACTTTATATTTCTTCAATTGAGTCTACTCTTTCTTTGGGAATCAGATATTAAGCCTTTAATTATTAAAAACTGAACTCTTTAAAAATATATATTTTTTATCTTACAAGTCTCGATTAGTTCAGCTCTCTTATGTTAGCTTGATACAAAATGTATCTTTAAAAAAATATAATTAAATGAGGTCAACATATTTCTTTGTTCAAGTTTATATAGAGTTCATTAGCTATTCGGCTTGTTCCCAGTACCTTTCGCCAAAAATGTCAGGTTTCTCGCCTCCTCCTACATGGTCACATTTCCCAGGGCACGACTCATTGGATTTATGACTACCAAATTGATATTAATGCTGAAAAACTCGACCCATTCCTGAAAAAATACACAGAGTAGCTATGGAGGGGAGTCAGAGAACGATGGTGAAATTGGGATTGGGGCAAGGACACTGTGGCAGCTTGGCGGCGCTGAGCCTGCTTTGCATACAGGGCAGATCCTTTCACCGCCTCGCACCATCCTCGCCCTGTGCTGTCCTGACTTGGCGCGTTGTAAACCGCGATTAACGTATAATAGCGTAAGAGGAACGGCGCAAAGTGGCTGCAAAAAATATGACGTACAAACACATATGTGGCAGGCAAATATAAGGAGGGAAGAATGCAGCTGAACCGAGGATACTGAATGTAGGTCACGCCAGGGATATGTGTGGAAGCTGATTGCCCCATCCCCAACGCTCTGTTATATGGTTAATGGATGTGTATACACTTACCGGCGCAACTTTGCGCAAAAGCGGAGCAGGTTTCAATTTAACAATTTAACAATTTAACAATTCTTAATATTTCCCACTTTGTCTTTCTTTAACTTATCTATTGAGGGACTGTAACTGGGAACCCTAATTTATAACATCTCAGATAGAATAGTTGCTGTTACTTGCACTTTCATCGACAGGTAACCCTATTTACCTCATTATATGCAAGGTTACACACTTTAAATGTCGCAATGCAGACGAAGAAGCACTTTGAGTTCCCGAGTTCCACTTGAGTCATTTGCACAGAGACCAAAGCAGTCAATTTGGAGAAGTTACACTAAAAGTTATATAGTTTTCAGGTTATTCAAAGATTGAGTTTGATTGTTATTGTGCTTTTGGGAAAATGTACTCTTGGCTGTCCTTGCATTCTTAATTTTTTTTATTTTTATACTTTCTACTGAACGAGTCTTGTTATTTACGATTGAAATAATTATTTAAATTGAATTACAGACTTATTTTTAATGCTTAATTATTTATTTTTCTTGCAGACTAAAAGTGGACAATAATGGAGGAGCCTGGTGTCCAAAGCACATGGTGTCTCGCGGTCTGACAGAGTATCTCCAGATCGACCTGCTGCAGGTGCATCTGGTTAGCGCCGTTCGCACCCAGGGTCGATTCGGCAAAGGTCAGGGACAGGAGTACACCGAGGCCTATGTCCTCGACTACTGGAGGCCGGGCTTCGAGAAGTGGATCCGCTGGAAGAACACTCAAGGCAAAGAGGTGAGAGATTTAGAGTATCAAAAATTAATAACATCCATTAGTCCAAAAAGTACGAACTCAATTCAGTTAAAACTGCATTCATTTAGAAATTATAAAATATAATTTAAAAGCCCACCTATAAAATACGCAATGATACTCAAGCTTTTACCTTAAGTTTGCATCCAATAGATAGGTTTACTAGACAAATACCTTATGAGGTACACCAGCCTGTCCCCTTTCCACAGAGCTAAATCCAATACATTCTCCACTCTGCCCATTCACACATTAATCACGACCAGGCCAGGTTCGCAGATAACAATCTAAATAGCCCCGGGTTTCAGGTTTGGGGCGGGGGGCCAAGATCAGAAAGATATTACAACTTTTAGCCACACAATTTACGTGCGAATTATCTCTGGATAGAGTCGAAAATTGCGTAGGTGTCTTAGGAGCCGGGAAGAACCGCGAACCGAACCCCAACACGAAGCCCCGTTCCATCGATTTATTGTGAGCAAGCAATGGAAAATCAATTTTAACGCTTTTGTTTTTATTTTTTTGCCACCTACACATGCCTGCACAGCCGCATTTATAATTCCTCCCGCCTCCTCTCGTTGCAGATACTCCCCGCCAATACGAACACCTATAGCGAGGTGGAGAACGTGCTGCAGCCCAGCGTCTTCGCGTCGAAGGTGCGCATCTATCCCTACAGCCAGTACGATCGCACCGTATGCCTGCGCGCCGAGATCGTCGGCTGTGCCTGGGAAGGTAGGTTTACCCCAGATTGCCGATCTGCCTCTGCCCGGGACCCCTGACCCCCGCACATCCGCCAATCGCACTTGTTAGTGGCTTTAAGAGGCCAAACAGAGACACCTCTACAGCTGCAACGACCCAATAAATTGCATCAAAAGAAAGTCGGCCAGCATTATTTGTTTGGGCTTCAAATTGCTAAAATAATGAACCTCAGATTATTAAAATATTTGTGTCTGTGCAACTATAATATATGGTAAAATATTGAACCAATGAAATGTACAATCTTTTTCTTGCTACAAATGTCGCATAACTTTTCAAAGAGCATTCAAAATATGTGCAAGCATGCAACAAACCCTGCGACCGGTTCTGATATGTATATGTATTTTTTTTATTGCTAGTTTCTTTTATTTTTTTACCAAAGACCACGCTCTTTTCCCCAGCTATGAGCTGGTTGAATGCGACGAGTACTCAATTTACAGTGCTGTGCCTCATAGCATATGTCACTTGATTCGCTTCGGGCTCGGAATCGATGCTGGTCGTAAAATATACTCATAGTTACATGACCTGGGTTTGCACAGGAAAATATTGTTACAATTAAAATTTAATCCAAGCTATTAAGATACAATATTTAAAAAACAGAATACTATGTTTAAATGAGAAACTTATAATAGTAGTTCCAAAACATCGGCCTAATTAAATGTTGCATTACATAAAATAAAAATTTTTTTAAATGAATTATTCTGCTGTGTAGGAAAGTGCAGATAATAAACACCGCCCTGTATGACACACGATCCTCTTAGTCTTGCGCTTAATATCTTCTTTATTTGTAACCTACTCCAATTTGCAGAGGGAGTTGTATCCTACAGCATTCCCAAGGGCATGCAGCGGGGCATGGAAATCGATCTGTCGGACAAAACCTTTGATGGCCATGAGGAGGGCGATCGCTTTGTGAACGGCTTGGGCCAACTTGTGGATGGCCAGCGGGGCCAGGACAACTTTCGCACCGACATCAGTGGACTCGGGAAAGGTGAGTCCACTTGCCATTCAAAAATGATTCATTTATTTAAATTCCTATTACAAAGACTATTATTTCATACTAAAATTATAACTCTTGTTAATACTTTCCCAATTTATTTGCAGGCTACGAATGGATTGGCTGGCGAAATGATACTTTGCTGGGACGGCCCGTGGAAATCACCTTCGAGTTTGAGACGGTTCGAAATTTCAGCGCTGTCATAATTCACACCAACAACATGTTCTCCAAAGACGTTCAGGTGAATTAATATAATATATCTTAAAGTATTTTCATGGCCTTATACTTCACGTGATCGAGGCTCGGGAAAATATCACTTTATACGACCGCGAACAATAAATAATATAAACACAGAATGCGCAGTGTTTGGAAATCGTAAAAGCCAACAACTGCTCCGGGGTGGGGCTCTACGACCGCGGACCGGGATTCCCGGCCAGACAGACTGGCGGCAAACTGAGCAAATAAATGCTAAACAGCTCCGGCCACATCCAACCAGCGCAATAATAAAATAAAATCGACAGAACGAGCGCTTTTTATAAACAAACCAAATACGAAATCGAACCTAAACAAACTGCAATTGATATGGCGACGCGAGAGCTCGTGGTTCCCGACTCAGGTGGCACTTCAGCCCGGCGGTTCCGCCCAGGAGTAGATACATATATATGGTGCACATATATTGGGGGAGATCGGGATGTCGGCCGGTCGGGCTTGGGTGCTGCCATTATCGAGTCAATTACCTTACTTGTGGTGGTCTTTATCGAAAGTAAACAACCATTGGAGTAGATATGTATATATAACAACTTACACATGTACATAGGGATGGGCCTGCATACGGATTCGTATAAAAAATGTTTGTTTATTCTTTAAGTATGCCCCTCCTCGATGGCGGACCCCTCGCAGGTCACAATCCAACAGTTCTCCTGAGCTGATGCAGCACTAAACAAATTTTCAAGTCCATCGACCCAAATTATCGAGGCAATGTGTTAACATCCGAAGTCATTCAGAGTTATTGGCCCAACGACAGATAGGAATGGGGAATTTTAATTATAGGTACTCATTGGATTTTGGTTATAATTAATCTTAATAAGTTGGAATTCTAAAAACAGATATAAAAAGCATACAATTATAAGCTTAACATAAAGATACTTAAAATATAGTTTTCCCTACCTAATTGTTAAGTTTATTATGTTCCGGATAAACAATTCCAAGTCTGAAGATCTATACTTAAAGGGCTTAAAAATTTAAGCTTTCCAAAGTTAACTTTCCCCTTTCTTTAAGTGTATGGTCTTTTCGAAAACGTTTTCTTGAGATCTTTCATTATTTTTACTTGCACACTGTACTCTGGCCATGTCATAAATTGGTTGTAAATTTCTTCTATTGACTTTTGTAAGTATCGCCTGACAGTTTAATAATTCTCCATGAACCTTTTGGTTGATGTTATCAGAGAGATAAGGCAGAGTTTCGACCGAGGGGCTATTGAATTTGTGAGAGTAATATATGAGTCGTTGTACCTTTCCGCTACGACAATAGGCTTGTCAAATTTGTGTCAAATTAATCAGTGTGTTCAGTTATCTCAGTTGATAAATATATATATAGGTCGCTGTTTGTTGTCAATATCCATAAAGTTGTTGGGATCAAAGCGCACCGATGTGGCGATAAACGGAAAACACTTTCATCAGGAAATCATATTTGATTCGGGGCTTAATTAATAAGCCAAAATTAATTGCAATATCAATATAAGCCCAAGACAAAACCAAAATACAACGACAATACCGCAACCTCCTTAATAATTACCACGACCACAGTTATTTGCCTTTTGTAAGGACTTAGGTGCAATTTATACCGACCTTAGAGTACCCAGTGCACTATAATTATTTAAGATTTTTAATGAAATATCACCGTGATTTGTTGAGAATAGAGCACAGATGGAGAGGACTAGATCGATTCTTACAAATATTACATTATTACAAGCTCAATATACCCCTTTAATCTGCAAGTTTTAGTGTTTGAGGTAGGGAGGATAGGCGACGGATACAAGACCACAAACAAACAAGAATAGCAGGTGAGTGTGCCGTAGAGCTGGAAGGCGTCTCCAACTCCACCTGATGCCTGGCAGAGGCCACACGCGTGTCATAATTAATACGCAATTAGCATAATTTTGAGGCTTATCAATGCATCATAAGTGGCACTTTCAGTATTTACGGCTCGACCGCAAAGTGGCCTCGCCTTAGGTCCACAGAGCCTCTCTAAGTAATTTTATGACTTATGAGGCATTTGGTAACGAAGCTCCGGGAAAGCAAATGGTAATGAAAAGTCATAAAAATCAGAATTATAGCAGGCGACGACACTGAGCCTCGTCGTCAGTGAGATGCTGCCGCTGTAAATTATGGGCCGGTGGCCCGAGATTCCATTAAGGCGGATGCTGAGGGTTCATGAGCCTCCACAGCATCCTGTACCACTCCACACCTCCGCTCCCTCCGTTCCGAATGGCGGCAACAAATCAAAGTCCGAGCAAATTTGTGGTAATTGAAATTGTATGTGCCGTTTGCGAAGCTGCTGCCAATTGGTTGTGGACTTTGGTTAATTAGAGAACTGCAGAGAGCCTGAGAAAGCAAGGTGAAATGAGGAGAAATTTCTGAATGGAACAAGAAATCGGAGACCGATTGAAAAAGACTGTTGACGGGTACAATTTCGTTTCTATATATTATAATATATATTTTATTTAAATATATAACTATGCTTTATAAACAGAAAGGTAAAATATTTTTAAGGTATTTAATAAGAACATTTTATGATCATTTTTAATATATAATAAATGACAAAAAAATATCTTTAAATTAATAAGATGTAATTGCCCCAATTTCATGTTCTGTAGTTTTTATGCACCTATTTTTTCAATCCTTAAGCTGCATAAAAGAATGTTTGTTTTTTGATTTGATTGGCTATTCTGATTGATTATAAATCACTTTCAGTACATTGTCATTCAATTGTGCTAGCTTAGCCCATGCCCAAGTCCAATGTCCATTGGTTGTCAACGACTTTTGGTTCTTTCAAAGTCCACAAACTCGGAAATTAACACCTTCGAAACAACCGACCGACAACTCATTAGCTCCATTCGGACTGCCAACTTCAGCTCAGACAACACTTACACATCCGGTTGGCCCGAAAAGAGTGCTAAGCTTAAGACTGACCAAATTGAATTTATTTCAAGCCACTTCCGCACTCCACCCATAATTGAACTCAGAGCCCGAAATTGGTAGTAACGACAACTTACGCCGCATAAAATTAACAATAAGACGACAGAATTCAAGTTTTTTGTTGAGACTTTTGGTTACTCTATTAGCTACTCTATAATATGTATCGTAAAACGTGGACTAAAACAATAAATGTTCGGATTCGACATAAGGTTTAAGCATTTCATAAATTTACAATTTAAAATCAATTTGTTTATATTAATCTTTACTATGGGATAGTATCTATAAGCAAATTACAATCTATTAAGGGTGCTTCTTGATATTTATCAAAAGAGTTTTCAAACTACCTGTTCAAATGGCCAGTTGGCTATGTCCACAGTGAAGTCGTGTCCCCAAAGTAGCCGCGAATCGTAAAATATAAAGTATGTGTGATTACCTTAATTACTATGCCGCTCACACCTTCTGTGTGCGCAGGCCAACGGGGAGACCTACACCTGCATACGTACCCTACTATGTGACTGCCAACGGGTACTCATCCGCCTTCTCCCTCCGCTACTGTTCTTGCAGGTGTTTGTCCACGCCAAGGTGTTCTTCAGCATCGGCGGCCGCCAGTTCGCCGGGGAGCCCGTGCAGTTCTCGTACATGCCCGACCAGGTGCTGGATCATGCACGCGACGTGACAATCAAATTACATCATCGCCTGGGGCGCTACCTGCAGTTGCATTTGTACTTCGCCGCCCGCTGGATGATGCTCAGCGAGATTACGTTTATATCAGGTGAGCGCCACCCTCGCCCTCGGCTCTGCCCCGCGGCCCCGCGTATCCTCAGTCCCCTAGATGCTGGTGCTGAAATTGTTTTATTAAAAAATGTAAAGTTCGCACGCAAAAAGGAAGCACAGAATGAAAGGGTTAACTGGGTTGCCAGCTTGTTCCTTTTTTTATAGTTGCATGCCACCCAATCAGGAGGTGGCCTTACAGCGTCTAATTAAGGTAAATAAGGCGGAGTCCTGCAGGAAAAGTCACCAGGCACAGAACACAGTTCTAAATACATCCTATACATTTCAAGCTTGTTCATATATACATAGCTTATCGGATTCTATATATTTTATATAATTGAATATGAAACTAAAAATAAAAATGGAATGTTTCTATTCCTCTCTTAAATTTAATCGCGCAGTATATAATGAATATTCTTGGAATTATATAATAAGACCTTTAAAAATTGAGTGCGAAAGCCTTTCAAATGTTTAATTTAATAAAAGTTTCACCTTTTCCGTCTGCTAATGTTATGATTATTTTAGGAAAATCTCTATTCTATTTTATTATTTAACCTACAGACTACCCGCCTACATTAAACCATTCTTAGCAGTTACCAATTCAAAGCACTCTGTCAGGCTGCAAGGACAACTGCCGGTGGCAAACTTCTCAAACATAAACTGCAACAACTGCATCTGCAACATGAACAACTTTGAGCAATTGAAAATTCCCACTGACACTAAAATTCGTTGCGCATTTCATTAAAAAAGAGAGCTTCCCGACCCGAGTCGACCCGCAAAATATATTACCAGCTGAGGGGCGAGTGTGTGGGCTGCATGAACCCATTTGCGCTTAACTCACCCATGAGCACCAGGAGCCGGCAGCTTTGTTTTCCCTGCCGTGTGCAATTGTGCATAGAATGATACAAAGGGCAGGACAGGGAAGAGGCACGGCGAGTTGAGGGCAAGGCATTTGCTGCAACTGCTCGACTGCCACTGCAACGTGGCAGAGGAAACGGAAGTGCTGGCACACACACTGGCACTCGCTCGCAGGAGCACGGGATCCGGGATCCGATCCGGCAGCATATGCTCCAGTGGCAACTCAACTGGGCCGGTCCAAGGCACTGGGATATTGTGAAAATTAAATGAGCTGCATTACTTTTGTGCATTTGAAATTTGCAACTCAATGAGTCGAGTCGAGTCGAAGCGAGTCGGGCTCCTGGCTGGAAAGGCTTGAAAGGATCTGGAGAGCCGTGCATTCCTGGCTTTCGTCGCCATCAGCTTCCTTTTATCGCACTTAGAACAATGGAAGTACATGTTGCTCCTTATTGGTGAAACCAATTGCACTTTCTCATAATCTCGATAATACCCTATTGTTAATGCAATCTAAAGATTTCAACAGAAATACGAACTTCATAAAGACGCATTTTCTCCAGATGACTATATTCTATAGTAAAAGAGTTAGATTCAACTTTTAGGGCTATTCATCTTATTAGGCAAAATCTTTATCAAAATTTCCTATGAATTTTGTGCTTCACCCGCTGAGGATAGAGTATTGCCAATTTGCCAAGCCTCATTTGTAAGTCTCTGCTGTGCTTGTGCTATTTGCCGATGCCGCTGGCTAAGTCTTGCTCACAGATTTGTTTTCCGCTTTCATCTAGTAAAGCCTTCAGTTTCCATTGCGATCTTATAATCGCACTTTTTTCCCATCTTGCTTTGAATACAGCAGTGCATTTAAGCCCGGCAAGAGCTCTTGCCCTTATAAATCAATAACATTGCAATATATTTCCCCATACCGAGCTGACTGTTTGTGCTCCTGGCTCTCGGATTTCGATGCATCCCGTTCGGTGCTCAGTCGTCCGTTCAGTCCCTCATTCACTCGCTGCCTGCATACAAATTCATCTCAATAACTCCGCCGCTGCTCTCCTTTAAATCCTTGTGCAATTCGCCCGCTTAATCCTTTCTAATTGAAAATCGCTTTGTGTGCAGTCGTGTGCAAGAGTTTTGTGTGTCACAACGGCAGCAGATGCAGATGCAGACGCAGATGCATATGTAGATGTATCTGGGGCTACGGAAACCGCCCCGCTGCCTCCATCCGCTGGCCTTGGAAGCATTCGAGTTACAAATTCGATTCGTAATTTGCTTAATGGCAGCAGAAGAAGTGCACTAGCATTGAGATTCCGTTGAGTGGCAAATGTATGGCACGGATTAAAGCCAAGGGCGCGCTCCTCCGGGCATCGAGGCCATGTCATTAGCGGCAGACACATACTACATGTAATTTGCCAAGACCTACCATTAACATTTTCTTGGTGGCGCATTAACATATTCACGCCCCGGCTCCCCCAACATATGACGCTGTCGCAACCTGGGGGCCAAGGCTATGGCTGCAGCTATCTGGCCAGGACGAGCGGACAAGGCGTTGGCCCCGCCGCTATTTGCATAGCAAATTCAAACACACAAAAGTAAACGAAAAACAAAACTTTGTTGCCAAAGAAAATAGACGGCGGACCCAAAAAAACAGCAAGAGCAAAATCAATGCCAAGAGCTGTAAAAATTTGCATTTCCCTCAAGAGTTTTTAAACGCTTTTTCCGACTTTTTCCAAATTTATACAAAATTGTCCGTTTTTGTTTTTAAATATCCAGCGAGGAGGGTTCAACAAACGCCCGAGGCGGAAGTGCAGTCGGTCAAGAAGGGGGCGTCCGGGGAAAAGGATATAAAATGGATAAAAAAAAAAATACGGAGCGTAGTCAACAGTCCGATGGGTAAACATTTCTGGGTATCGCTCCGGTCGCCGTTGTTGTTCCTGTCGCCTTTCGTTATTGACGACTGTCTGGGCATTGGATGGTTTTACGTTTTATGTTTTCTGTTTTTGTCTGCGTCGGGAGCGAAATGTCAACACCGACGGCGGAAAGGGGCAAACACAATTGCCGGCATTCGCTCCAACGCCTTTAAGTAAAGTTGCACCCGAAAGTGTGCAGCACTAATTGGCACTCGGCGGGCAGCCCTCTCCAGCGTTTCCTCATTTTCCCGGACATTTTTTCCCCCGATCTCCGGCCCCATTGTCACTCACCGTCTGGCTGCTGATATGACACGGGGAGCTCGGCCATTCATCATCATAATAATCGCACTCCTCCGCACAGCACAGCTGCCAGCGCCCCCTAATTGCTCGCAGGAGCCATTAGCCGGAGCAGTTTATCAAGGCGGGCAGCTGTCACCAGCAGCCCTGCCCCCGCCTTGGGTGGACGTCCCACTCACCTTGCAGCCCATAGTGGTAGGAAAAGGATTACCAATATCGGGCATTAATTAGCCATTTCTGGACTGGCTGGAAGTCGAGCAGTGATTCGGGAATTTTATTAAAGAGAAGTGTGCGGACTAGGATACTTCATAATCATTAATTTTCTTAAAGTTTAAATTAATATTTTACACTAAGACTTATATCTAAATAAATAAATATATTACGCATTAAATACATTTCATTGCTGAAGAGATAGTTTAGACAGTTTACAGAATAAACATAACAATTGCATACTTTTAGTATCACATCTAGCAGTTTTGAATATCGTAAAACTTCCACAGCAACAAGAGTTACAAAAATATTAAGTAAATATACAAGTTTATATTAACTCTGGATGTGAAAATTAAAAGGTTCTATAAAGGTAATAAGGCAGTCTATGACCCCAATCGTATATTCCCTTAAAATCACCCACATAGTGCAAGTTCTATCCCTGAAATGTGCACTTTCCCGAATAACACCTTGTTTCCCTCTTTCTAACTTCTAGTGCCTGTCCTGGGAAACTTCACGGACGAGGAGGTGCTAGGTGCTCCACCTCCGAATGGCGCCAGACAGCCAGACACCTCCGAGTATCCGCTGCAGCGAGATGAAGTCGGACGAGCAGTGAGCAGTGGAGGCGAGCGGAGCCAGCACACCACACAAGGTGAGTGGATCGATTTAAAGAGATTTCGTATGCTAAAATTCCATACTAATTTACATATTTCGAACAAACTCATGTAATTTATAGAATTATAACAGATTCCCTGCCAAAGAAACGACAAAAAAAATTATATTTAAATTGCAGTTGCAACAAATATATTCCTTCTCTATTCATAAAGTACTCCTTTTTTTATGATAAATAAATCAAAACACTTCGCTTAAGCACTCAAGAAGATATATGTTCAAGTCTTGATATGATGGTTTAATGTTTCTACTGACTTTTATCCACAACAAACTACATGTGGGAGTCAGCAGCGAGCAACGAAACCTCTGGTAGTAGCTTCCATGCGAAAACGCAGCTTGATTAGCTCCTCCGGGGAGTAATCATTTGCGTTTGGGATCCGTAAACAAAGGTTTCGCTGTGGCAATTGAAAAATCAGACAATAAACCACAGCAGCAGCACAGAAGCCCCACAGAAATATATATATTTACATTAAGCATTTTTAGCTGGCAGCAAGTGCTTCATAAGGGGAAAAGAAAAACAAATACCGGGACTTTTCATTACTCCAGCTCTTTCTTTGCTCTCCTCACTTCCCCACAGTTATCTCGCCGAGGCCCATCGACCATCAGGAACCGGAAACGGGCTTCGTGGGCGTCATAATCACTGTGCTGGCCACAATTATAATGCTGCTGGTCGCCATTATACTGCTGATAGTAGCTCGTAACAAGCGCGCCCGGGGCAGGGGCAACGTTTTGGACGCGTTTCAGCACAATTTCAATCCGGACACGCTCGGCGGCGTTGATAAGCGACTCAACGGCAACGGTGTCCTGAAGGTAAGCTCCTGTACCCTGCTCCCAGCTCCCAGCAACGACCCGACCCGATCCCGACCCCGACCCGAGGGTCTGTTAATGCATTCCGCCTAACCCACCGGGTAACGAAACATGCAAAGTGCATAACAGTGCCCGCCGGCATCCTCTGGCGGGGTCAGATCCACCCTTCAACCACCCAGAATGCATGTCAAACAGCATCGGGACCAGCTACAGCTGAAGCAAAAAAGATCGGGCAGAAAGTAACCAGCCCACAGAAGCCCTAACGCCGGGCATATTCCAGAAATCATGATTAAAAACTGTAGAGCCGGACTGTAGTGCGGAATGCAAAAAAACGAACGGCTCCCAGCTACCCAGACTTTTTTCACTATATGCTGTCATTTTTTCCCCAGGTGGTCACAACAATGGATGACAATGAGTCGTCCATTGACAAGAACAGTCTGTACCACGAGCCCTTCAACGTGAACATGTACACCAGTGCGGCCAGTGCCTGCTCCATGAATGACCTGCAGCGTCAGCATGTATCGCCGGAATATACAGGTGAGTCTAGCGAGGCACACTGGTCCAAGGCAAGCTAAATAGCTAATGAAACATCGGATTCAGTATTCTTGTAGAAAGAAAATCTGAGGACAGGTCACAAAAGTCTATAAAAGAAATGCTCCATCCAAAGAAATAAGAGTATTCCTTAATTTGACTTTATGAATGCAGCATTCTTAATCCTCGGAGCATACGGAGAGCACTCCCCATTAGTCCATTTAAGATTATTAAAATCCAATTCCTTTATGCAAAATGGTGCGATATGGTGCCACTGTGCCCTGTACGAGTGTCCCAGTGTACACTGAACCCGGAGATGACGCTGGCATGGAGTAGATGCACCTATGACAATGATGTGTGGGCCTTTGCCATCAGCCATAAAACTGCGCTTGCAGCTCGACACTTGACTACTCCCCGCCCGGCCCCCTAGCCCAGCTGCTGGTGTCGCTCTTGATGAGTTTGATGTTTTGCGTCCTGCCTGTGACAGGACATGCAAATGCTCCTGCAGGCACAGCGGCAGCGGGGCCGGCTACGTACCCAGAGAGCAATGCTTAATTTAGCGCGCAACATGGATCCGTAGCCTAGGTGGTGCGGCGTTGGCAGAGCGGAAGGGCTCCAGGACCGAAAAAAGCCGGACAGGGATAAAAAACGGGTTGGAAGAGCGCGATGCTTGCACCGCAGGACATAATTTTGAATTGCTGAGTCAGGCGGTTTTAGGAATATCTGACAGGACTCTAGGTTGGGCTGCTTCGAATGGTATCAAGAGAAAATGTGGGTTTCACTGCAAAAACCTTGCAACTCGAGGTCCTGAATTAAGTTTTTCATTAAATGTTTTAAAAACATATTATGTATCTTCCAAAATTTTTGGAACTTGAACTCAATTATTAAATATTCTTTTAATTCTGTGTTTTAAGCGTATTAAGTTTTAAGCTCGGCTTATTTTTCATTAGACTTACGTAACCTGTAAATATGTCTTACAATTATTTAAGACTCCATTAAGGCAGATTTCATTAACTGAAATCATACAAACCCCTCACATATGTGAAAGCCTTGCTGCTTGTGTGATTGAAAAGCCAGAAGTGCCGAAGGACACCAAGAGTATTAACAGTTCATCTACCATGTAGACTTTTTTCGGACACACTTTTTTGTGTGCTCGGTTTTAATTGCCACACAGACATAGAACTGCAGTTAGGAGTTACGACCGCCGCTCCGTAAATTGTAATGAATTCTAATACTCCTGCGTGTCCGCAGAGGGGGGCCCAAGGCATGTTACAAATTTTTTGGTCTGCGGACTTCGGCCCTTGTGAGGGCTGAGATGACTTGCAGCACATAAAATGGCCGTGTATGCAGTCCCCATTGTTCCGAGCACATTCCCGTTACAGCTCTGGCATCCCCCACGTCCTCCGTGCCCCCGTATCCACATGCCAGCCGGAGTCTTCGTCTGCGGCACAGCTCATAAGCGTTTATGGCACGCCTTTCATGCGCTTGAGTCATTTGCCAAAAAGTTTTCTGATGTTGCCTCTGGGTGCATTTTATAACTGGGCAGCAAATATTTGTCATAGTGGCCGCTCCGCCCAGCTCTGTCCCTGTGTCTGGCTCTGTGGCTCCGTCTGCCTGGTTGCTACAATAATTTAATTTGGCTCAAATAAGTTATGTTGGCTGCCGGCTCGGCTCAGCTCGGGTCGTCACAGTCTCGCGCGCATCTCACGCGCCAAATTGAGTGCTTCAAACTTCTTGCCGGCGGCAAAACTTTCCCAACGGGCGCAGCTCAAATCGACTAGACTTACTCAAATTAAAGTCTATTTTTGAAGTCAACTGCCAATTTGCACTTCCTAGGAGCACACGAGAGGCAAGGGCTGAAAAAAGAAAGCCACGACTTAATAACATTGCATGCAAATAAACATGGCAATGAGAGCGAGCGTGCGGCCGGGCACAAAAGTCGTTTAAAAGCAGGTCGCTTATAGTCACAGTCAGCCATATGCCAAGTTTATGCGTGGAACTCCATGAATTCTAGAAGATGTGAACCCGGAATGTAAGAAAAGCAAATTAAGATTTGACTGAAGAGGTCGTTTTCTGGCCCTTTTGGCAAAGTTTCATTACATGAACTTATGATTTGGGCTATGCATAAACGGCGTGTCAGCCCCTCGCACAAATCCAATTTATGGATGGGTTGCAATGGCTTCATTTGAGCTGCTTGGAGGAGAAGCTATGCTTAAACAGAAAGGAAGAATGGCTATAACGGGCAATAACTTGAGATACAGGAGCGGATACTCTAGGATACAGTCGCTATTTAAATGCCAGTTTATTTTATTTGTTCACTTTATACCAAACTTACATCAGCAGATCAAGCTTCTCAAGAACTGTTGTGGCAGAAAACAAAAGTTGCACGGAAATCACTTTGTCAATTTATGGTATATTTCTTCAAAATCCAAGAGCATTCAGGTTTAAAACAATGTGATCCTTGAAGGCTTCATAAAGTCCATATGTTTAAGTACTATTATCGATTATATATCGCATATAGTAATTAATAAATGTAGGTTAAATTTTCAGAATTAATATTAATTTCAAATGTTTTTCATTATTTTTTTGAAACCGTGATACGTTTTATTGTAAAAACCTTAACTTAAAGCCTCATACTGGGCGAGTAAATCACATACCCATAGAGTACTGTGAAAATTTCTGCAAATGTCTACAAATTGAAAACGTAAGGCCGCAAAACTTCAGTGGAACTTCAAAACTGAGGGCACTGATTGCTCAACTACACGACATTCCTATAGACCGAGGGAACACACACAGGCTCGCAGGGACACACACCACCGCACCACCAGTTTCCAGAGGAAACTTGCATACGAATTTCGCTCGTTGGTCGAAAAGTTTTGTCATTAACGTTCGCCGAGTGTCTGGCGCTGTCTCTGTCGCTCGCTCCGACTCCTACATTATGTCTTTCTAGTACTTTTTGGACGGAACGAATGCAAAAATGACAGCCAAGCCAAAACGAAAGCAGACTGACAATAGCAATGGAGCACACACACACACCCAGGCACACACACAAACTAAATAATATTATTACAACAATAAAATTAAAAGTTCCCCGTCGCTGGCTCTTACTTGCGAGGGAGACGGCACCAGCGCCAAGTTGCAATTAATTTCATTTAGTTTTTTGCCACACGCCATTTTTCCCGCCCCGAGGCCCAAGCTCTCATCTCCTCGAACGCTCTGCCACGTCGCTCCTTCTCCTCTGACTAAATGGGAAAAGTTTAAAGTTTAAGGCAGAAAAGTCCTGGACAAGACAAATGAAAACCAGGGGAAGCCCAGGCGAGATAAATGCTTCGCCAGCAAAAGTGGCGAGTGCAGAGATCCCCGAAATGTAGTAGCAGGAATACCATCGCCATCGCATATTGCAATTGATTGTGGTGGAGCTGTACACTCAGCTTGTGTGCAAAGGAAGTGGAACGAGTCCTGCCGCCGGGGATATCGTGATTTCCAGGACCACTTAGTCTTGATATACTTCTTGACGCTGGCTGCGAACCTTAACGAAAAACTGTTATTCTAAACAAAAACTATTTACTTGACAATTAGCATTTGAGTAAGCTTCAATAAGTCTTTTAAGTCTTCCAGAACTTATTTTTAATCAGGACGTGTGTATGGTACCAAAAAATAAATTACTTTCGATAAGCCACTTAGACTGGACTATTGAGATCTTCCTTGTTATAAAATAATAGTAGAATAAGTAGGGAAAATAAAGCATATATAACTCCAACACAACCACTAACCCCAAGGATTATTATTCGTATTTCATGCGGGCTAGAAGAAAAGTTCAAAATGTTTTTTAAATTTTCACAATGCAATTTGTATAGCTCGGTGCCTGCGAGGAACTTTTAGTCTGGTGCTTAAAAAAGTTTTATTGTTTAGTGCGGTTAAGTTTGCACTGGCTGCTGGCATTCCTTCCATTTTTACGGTCTAAAATTAACACTCTCTCACTTCGCCCGTCTCCTTGCAGATGTGCCGGACATTGTGTGCCAGGACTATGCGGTGCCTCACATGCAGCAGCTACTGCCCAATGCTCCAGCCGCTGGGCCCGGGTGTGGCCTGGGATTGGGACCTGGTACTGGGGGGGCGGTGGCCCCGCCGGGTTCCGAGGTTGTTGTTGCCGCTGGCAACGTGACCACCAGCGCACGCAACTCCCTCAATGCTGCAACATTGCCGCTGCCCCCGCCGCCAGTCCCACCGCCGCCGGAGAAATATTACGCAGCCACACCAATTTGCAGCAAGTCCGTGCCGCCACCGGGCTCCCAGAGCAGCGGATCCCTCAGTCTCAGTGTATCGACCACCGCGGCGACCACGCCCACGCCTACTGGCGGAGGAGGAGGCGGCGTCGGTAGTGGAGGAAAACCGCATCATTACAATTTGGATATGAGCGCTAATTTCGCCGACATTAACGAGGAGCAGGCCAATTGCCAAGTGCAGGAGTTTCCGCGTCAGTCGCTGGTCATCGTCGAGAAGCTGGGCACCGGCGTATTCGGCGAGCTGCATTTGTGCGAAACGAATGTGCTGAAGTGAGTACAGGATCCAGCAAACAGACCACACTCCACACACCACTTCCCCATGCCCCGATCCTTCCCATCCGCTCTTTATTCCAGAAAATCCAGCTCATGTTTCGCAGAGATATTTGGGAGCTGCTCGGGGTATAAAGTGTAGTACAGAATATTTTTAATTATTATTATTTTTATTGTTGCATTTATTACTTTGATTTAATTATGGGTAAATATAAGCTGTTGTAACACTATAGTGTCACAATACCTAAAAATTTCACCACTTAAATAGCCTCAAAATCTCTCCCGTTATTTGGAATTTAAACATATTTGTATATATTTATAAAGCATAACATTTTCCCAACTTAATTCCATAGAAACTAATATATATTATAAAGTTATTGAATGAGTATCAAATAATAATTTAATACAGCCCTGGAATATCATAAAAAGGACAGTTAACACACTCCACGTATAGTTTAATTGAATACATTTGCTGTCTTAGAAAATGATCAATATCAGTGACAATAATTGTGTCTGAACCTTTGAGGTTAATGTATTTTCCCTCAATCCCATTACTTTTCTGTGGCCCCCCTCCATTCCCTTATCAATTAAAACATATGCCCAGGACAATAGAACCACTCCACCAGAGTCTTTGCACACCGACGCGTCGGTTTCCAAGCGCAAAAATCAATTAGAGTCAAGCTTCGAACAATGTCGTCATGGCAGGCCAATATTCTGCTCCTGGCACATTTTAATATGCAACGTAACAATTCGATTTGCCTGCTTGCTTTAATAGTTTTGCGGTTCGAAAGCCGCAAAACGTATTACGTATACGTAATATTGCCCATGCAGACTCTCGGGCAGCAGCCAAAGTCAGCCCGAGGGGGTGGCAGGGTGGCAGGGAGGCATGGAGGGAATTCTCTGCAGCGGCAGCAAAAACCAGCAGGGAAACCTCCGAGGCCCAGACAGATGTATGCAAAATAATTAACACACACACACACAGAGAGTGCGGCCTGCATACGGAGGAGTGTGAGGCCAACTTCAATATGGAATAGGGAATTTTGTGGCAGGCAACTTGGAGTGCCCGATCCCGCCTCCCAGGGCCTGGCAGCCTGATAAAATATTAATAGACAGCCGGATAGACAGTTATCAGACAACAGATGGACTTTATTGTCGGCCACCGTAGATGGAAATGATAATAGACGTGGCAGAGTTGAAAATCAAAGCCATATTACGCACCGGACGAAGGGAAAATGAAAACATTTCCCAGCGGCACTCAGCCATATGCTCACAGTGGGCATCGCCTAAAAGGTACGAGCTCTTCACGGGTGCTTAGACATGGTTTGATTCAGCAAGTTTCTTTAAATATGTATAAGAAAAGCCATGTTGTTTAAGGAGAACCTCGGTTTACTGTGTGAGCAACTCGGATTTTCCTATACTTACTTCGTAAAGGATTTATAAGGCTGACTTTCCTGTACCTGATCCTGGAACTATACAAAAAGGGGTTCAGAGTGGTGTGCATAGTTTTATAAGCTTCGAACTACTATATAGTCTTCGAAATAGTTTCCGGTAATACTCCCAGAAACCGATCACTTGGTCAGAATAGTGCTGCTACGTCATAACCCTCGAACGAGACCTATATAAAAAGGTTTCGACTGCAAACGATTGATATCCTGCTCCAAATAAAGACTTGGCAACAGCCTTATTTTAAAACTGTTATTCACATTGTTTTAACCACAGGACAGCGGGTATAAAAGACCGACTTGACTCCAAATGTTAGACAGACGGATACAAATAATGGACAAGGGAAAGGGAAGAAGCTAAACTCAAGCAAATGCGGACAAAAGTAAATCAATCAATCCTGAAATTAACTAATTGCGTAAAACAATATTTATGAATAATTAATGAGCTCATAATGCTTACGGGGAGGAGGCAGGGCGAGAGCTTAGTGGTTTGGTTATCCTTTAAGCATTAGAGAGCGCCCAGCCAATAATCCCCCCATTGCGGGGGTATCCCCGCCTCTGAGTTTGCGGGTGAAAGCTTCGAAACTATGAATAGTAGCTGACAAGTTTATGTAAAATTCAATGAATATGTAATTACCCCACAGACACCCACACGCACACTGCCACATCGGTGAATGGTCTTTTTACGTTGCTGAACATTTGCATAAATCTCAAACAACACACACATGAGGACATCCATATTCTAGGCAACCTAACGACCTGCAGGCACATTAATTTATAGCAAAAATTCACGTAAATTACCTCGTGGCGATACTATCCGCACCCACACACCCACACACCCTTCAGTCGGCATCCATATGAAGGGCAGTCCCGCAGATAAGTCGATTCCCTCTCAAGCGTATGCTCCCCGGTATTTTTTTCGACGAAAACAGCGCGAGGGAGACGTGGCGAAGCGGCATTTACATTTAAAAAATTCAACAGCAAGCGCGAAAATTATTCATAAATGTACCACCGAAAAAAGGAAAATATCCTGAAGTAAAATAGTTCACAAAATCTACTGACCGGAAAGGGCGGCGTGGGGTATACGCACCTTGACGTGGGATATGGAAGGAAAAAAAGACACGCGTGCGTAAAATATTTTTGCACATTTTTAACTGAATATCAATTTATGTTATTTTCTGTTCACGATTTTTTTACGGCGTTTATTTTTTCCAGCGCCCGGAGTGCGCCAACTGCCAAAAAATATTTTGTATGCTTTTCCATTTCCATTGTTGCTTTTTGTTTGCCAACTGTTCTGGCAATCCGTGTGGGTATTCAATTCTTCTTCATATACAAAACTTTTAAAGTGTTTTTTATGTATTGATGACTAGCACACGTTCTGGTTATGCGTTTTTTATACTTTAGAATGCTTTATTTCTTACAAAACATCAGTTTAACTGTACTTTTTATTCGGCTTTATAGAAGGCCGCAGAGTAGTTGCCAATTTCCATTGATTTTTTGTGCTGCTATAAGAAATATTGCACATTTTCAACTCTATGTTGTGACAGTCATCCCCTCAATGGGATTCCGTCAAACCATTTTGCAATTAAACAGCACCAAGCGAAATCAAAGGTAACGGACTAGGGAAAACAAAAACTCATCTCACATCCGGAGTACTTCGGCTGCTGTGCCTAACTGTTCGTCGTGACGGTGATGCTAGATTGTCCTTCTTTCCCTGTTTTTTCCTTTGACTATGGGTTAAACTTTTTATAATGGAATTCCTGATAAGCTTTGTTTTTTGTGGATAGCATGTGCTTCGGCTGTTTTTGCTGCCTGGTAGTCACCGCAGTTGAGGAAGAATTTGCGGGAACAACAAGAGCGGTCAGTAAAGGGAGTTACTCAGCCTGAGTTCATCATGTTTATACCTTTTCATCTAACTATTTTATTTGCTAGTCGAGTCGCTTTTCCAGTTTTTGTGGTACGAGCTTTAGAGTTTTCCTAAAACAGTCATTGTTTCGAGTATCAAATCCTTGTAGGTGCATAATATTAGTTGCGATCAATTAGAAAATTTGAAAATGAATAAAGAAAAACATGCATTAAGGACAAGAGTTGGTTTTAACAGTTACTATACGACTTATTTTTCTGTGCTTCATTATATTCAAGCTGTAAAAATAATTCAAAATAAATCAAACTCGGATTTATTTCGTAAAGGATTTCCTGAGTCAAACTGCTGTTGATTTCTGCGTATTTCCTTCTCCATACAGCCTGATACTAATAATCATTGACACCTCCCTCCCGTCCACAGTGCAACCCTTGTGGCGGTGGCCACCCTGCGTCCTGGGGCAGTCGATCACCTGCGCAAGGAGTTCCGCAGCAAGGCCAAGCAGCTGGCGCGACTCAGTGATCCCAACGTGGCCCGCTTGGTGGGAGCCTGTCTACGGGACGAGCCCATCTGCATCGTGCAGGACTACTCGAACTGCCTCGGCGACTTGAACCAGTTCCTGCAGGAGCATGTGGCCGAGACCAGCGGCCTGATGGCCAACAAGAGCCTGAGGTAAGGTTTGCGGCTGGCTGAGTGCCCACAACGTACTTTTTAACTAATGCGTTGTCTCTCCCCCGCATTTTATGCCACATTTTCTTTTTTTCTGCTCGTCCTGCTGCGTTTTTGCGTGCGTTTTATCGGACTTCCTGTACTGACGCCATTTGCCGACGCTACACTTCCGTTCTCGTGCTCAATGATTACGCCGATCCGCCGACGAACAACGAACAACGAACGACCGACCAACCACCAACATGCGCAAACGGATGTTAAAACTTCGTTAACTTGGCTACCCAACCTCTGTCGAATGGGAAAACTTTTCAAATTCTCATTTCATGTCGGCATCTTCCGCACCCGCATCCGCTGCGCCACCCCGATTGCGACTCCTGCGACGGCGACGGACACAGCTACGGCTGCTTAGTCTACATTGCCACACAAATTGCATCGGGCATGAAGCATTTGGAGCAAATGAATTTCGTTCATCGGGATCTGGCAACAAGGTAAGTGCTCGAGATAAGAGTTTCATCTCGTGAGGGTTGCAGGTGATTTTCCCGGCACTTTTTGCACCCCAAGCTGGGTTTGGTTTTTCGTTGAATTTTAAATTTGCGAGAGGAATAAATTCACCAATTTTTTAGGAAGATTTCTAGACATCTTGCTTGGCTTTCTCTGGAACATTTTTGTAAGCCTAGAAGAAAGAGATTAAAGATAATCAAGTGGTTACCAGTTTTCATGTTTAAAGTCGCTTGCCTTATCTTTAATTTACTATTCTTAATTTCATCTCTATAAAATACAGAATTAAATGGAATATAATAACGTGCCAATTTGTTAGTAATGCAAATGCTTAGATACCTGTATTATCAAAGACGAATGCCCATAAACCATGGTTGAATCTTTAAATATAAAAACTTAATTCATACAAAAGTTGAAATTATGTTTCATCTAGTATTGCACAAAATTAATTCTATTTAAGACGAAATAGGACATTTCTGTGGAACACACATTATTATATTTCCCTCGTTACCTATTTGTATAGCTAGTTAGGGCTATAAATAAATTGGTAATTCAATATATTTCGCCCCTTACTCACACTGTCTGCGTATTTTCGCATAGAATGTAATCAATTAAAATTAATTTGCTAATGAAAATGTCAACAAGAAGCGAAAGGACCCCAACAATGGCTCCTGACGACGGCGTCAACGCTGCTTCTGCTCCTGCTGCTGGTGCTGCCATTTATGAGCGAGTTCTCCTTCTTTTCCACGTTTGACAGACATTGTTGTTATAGGAACCCCGTGCTCCATCCATCCATCCCGCCCTGCTCGGTATCTTTATCGTCATAACAAATCAATAGACGTGTATGGCATGTTACTTGGCAGGGTACGCTCGCTCCAGGCCACCTGTCCCAGACCCAAGTTCTGGGAAAATGTCTTTTTGAAATCCAATAAGAAAATTGTGCTATTTCTGGCCACGCAATCGTCAACCTTACCTGCCCCCAGCCCTCGCCAGCCCCTGATTGCACAACAATGCAATAAGAAACGAATGCTGGAAGGGTAAGGCAATATGCCATTTGACAGCAATTGGTAATGGCGGCGGCCCACGTGACTTATGAGCCATTCTCGTTCAGTTTTGGTTCCCCGAAATTTGTTTCTTAGCCATATGCATCGCCTGCCATAAATTTGCCTTTGCGGTTTTGTGCACAATAAGCCAACCAATATTGCGCAATCATTTTTTCTCGTTCTTGCTTGTTTTTTAGGGGCCACATGAATATTTAGGGTTTTGAACGGAGATTGGAACAATAACCTTGTTGGTCGGGTTTCTGTGCCACTGGATTATTCATTATTTGTAACGTTTTTTCTTGTCCGATGTTCTTGAATTTGTTATTTAATTATAACGATATTGGTTTGTATACCGGGGTATTCTTAAAGTCATTTTATGGCCAGGAGAAGATCTGTCATATTCGTATTCCTTAAATCGAAATTTTTCGATATTCAGATAATACAAAAAATCTTTTGGAATTGAAATTGATAGATTCAATTCAATTGATAGATTTAGTTTCAATTCGGAAAGATTTTCTGAGATTAAATTAGATAAAAAAAAACAAAATATTAAAAATGAATGTCAAAATTAAACTTTTAATGAAATGTATACCATTTAAGTATTGATCTTATATTTTCTTGCCTATCATTAACAGACAAGTCCTTATAGTTGTATCCCCAAAAAAAAAGATTTTTTTCAACTTTCGATTGGTTTAGGTTTGGAAATGAATTTTTCCTGTGCGGTAAACTTCTGAATAAAGTCATAATATTCTACATAGATATAAAAATCTCCACCGCAGGAAAAAACTCTATTTAACACAAAAAATTTATTATATTCTATCTGTACCAAAGGCAACAATCAAATGTTAATGACCACAAAAATCCAAAATTAACTAATAAATCGGAATGACCGCAAAGAAGTCCCTACACCACAAAAAACCTGATGACCACAATTAGACAATTAGACATCATTAACAGACAAGTCCTTATAGTTGTATCCCCAAAAAAAAAGATTTTTTTCAACTTTCGATTGGTTTAGGTTTGGAAATGAATTTTTCCTGTGCGGTAAACTTCTGAATAAAGTCATAATATTCTACATAGATATAAAAATCTCCACCGCAGGAAAAAACTCTATTTAACACAAAAAATTTATTATATTCTATCTGTACCAAAGGCAACAATCAAATGTTAATGACCACAAAAATCCAAAATTAACTAATAAATCGGAATGACCGCAAAGAAGTCCCTACACCACAAAAAACCTGATGACCACAATTAGACAATTTTTATTTAGAACATTTATTTGAATATTTTGATAGATTTTTGATCGATTTTTATTTAAACTACATAATTGATTTATTTATTTATCTAAAACTAACATAATGCTAAAGCTAGTTATAAAATAAGAGCTAACTTAAGTTTAATTTACCCTGAATTGCAAAACGCTACTAAAGTATATCCATAGTAATCTCCAGATGCACATACAAGTTGTATCATTGAAAGAAATCGTGGAAAACCGATGTGATAAGCGGACTGACTGCAAATTCTCTAAGAAACTATTAAAATAGTAGGCTGGTGATTTTACAGCTGACGTAGGCCACAAGTGTGGCTGGAACTGATAAGGAAAAGTAGGGAATAACGCACTCCCACCCACACACTCGTGTGTTTGGCCAACAGGAGAGGGAATTGTCCAAATTTGGTGCAAATTCTAGTTACTTTTGTCCCTGGCCCACACACCCGAAGGCCCGATAGCGGAAATGAGTTTATTGCTGCTGTAAATATTGTAAAATGTTTTTCTGTCCCTCCTTCCGCTCGCCGGCTCCAGCCGCCCCCCAAAATGTCGAGTGTCGGCAAGAAATGCGAAAATCCTTTTAGATCCTGTGGTTTGTTGTGGTACTTTTGGTCGGTATGTAGACAGAAAATGTCTGGAAGCCTCATTGATTCTAGAATTTTTTGACAGATTTCTGCTGAGATTGCAATTGTAAAAGATATTTGGCTTAAGACACAAGTGGGGAGGAGTGAATGTGTCTAGAATACATTGACCGCATCCGCCTGTCGGCGTTGGTTTTTCGTGTGGACTTGTCTGTCCTTTTATGAAAAGTTTGGTTTACCGACTTGAATTAAGTGGAAGTAAAACAGAAAAGTTAAATATTTAATATAAATTCACATGCTTTATGCTTTGATATAAAAGCGTTTAAGATAAATTAACTACCTGAAAATGGGTTATGAGACTGCTGAGTATGGTTATGGGATGTAAACTAATCAGATGCTTACTTACTCTATATTTAAGAAATTCACTTTATCTAAATTGCACCTTTATCTCCTTACCCTTCGAATATTGGGCATTAAACGGAAGAGGACCTTCTCTGTCTGTGCTGGCAGAAAATGCTTCCTTAGCACAAAATGCTTAAAACGGCAAGTGTTCAACTAATTTGAAATTAAATTCAACGATGGCCACGACGCTCAAATGTCCCGCATCGCACTTTCCGCCTTCCCATTACAGCTTCTCCGCCCACATGCCCCGTAATGTCCTGCTCGCCTCCCAAGGACTATCACGGACAATTTTTCAGCATTTAAACACTCAAGTGCCAAGCTAATAAACGATATTAGTGCCAACAAATATTGCGAGTGTACGTGTGGGAGCGTGTGTGAGTGGCCATAGAGAGTGTCCTGGCAATCGTCTACTATTGTTGCCACTGCTGCCGCTTGTGCAAACGTTTTCCAAGCAGTTACCAAATAAAAATGATTAGGAACGTGACTAAGAGTGCGAAAAATGTTATTTACTTAACTGATGCGAGCTCTGGGGCCAGCGGATGCAGCTGCGCGAGGTGTGCGGAGTGTGTGTGTGCGTGGTGCACATAGCAAGGACCACAGCTTCCTGCATCCTTGGGGGAGCGGAGATCCATCGATCATTTCGCGGATTGTAAGAAGAATATGTAATCACATGAAATTATATGACCACAGGGTTTGCATAAGTAGAGTATGCAAAAACCGGTATATATATATTTAAAAAGCTAAATTAAAAGTAACCCTTAAAACGTATATAAACTCAAAAGTTTTTCTTTCAAGGTATAATACCCAATGAAAGGGTATACGAAATACCGAATGCCAGTCTATTTCTGATAAAAGTTTGGTTTGGTAGTGTGGGCAAAAGCAGCCGATAGATTGGCATTGTTATGCAAAAAGTTATGGAAAAAAATTCGAGGGTATTGTAGACAGGTTTTAAACAGCCCAAGAAAATGTAATTAAAGCCAGTGGCTGGTTTTATGATATTATAAAAATAAAAAAATATTATATAGATAAAAAAATATTTGCTGACCTTACCTTGACCTAGATTGGATCAAAATCAGTATTAAATTTCTCTTTCTTTTTTTGGGAAAAGTAAATCAATTTAAAAGAGTAAAAGTGCAGAAGGCAAGAAGTTATGAACCCGCTCTCGTAAAGCAAGCTCTCTGAATATTTGCACAGTGTAAACTTTCAGAAGAAAGTGGGAGAAAAACAGGAAGAAAACGTCATATTTAATTCTGCCACACAAACTGCGTTTACACGAGGCCATTTTCATGTACTCGAGAAACAACAAAAAAATAACAGTTGAGGAAACTTAAATCCTTGTTTTAAGGCTTTAAAATGTATAACAATCACTTCCTAAAAAATACTCGGAATTCATTCCATAAACTCAGTAACAACGACTGTAAGTAGACGAAACTATTTTACAAACCGATGCTGAAAATGCATTATACTTTTCGGCGCAGGAATGCCCTGCCCAGCAGCACATCCATTCTTGTTTGACTTCCATATCCTGTGGCTTCCAACTTCCCTCTCATGGAATTCTTCGGTCGCTCGTTGGTTCGCTCTGTCGCCTTGTCGGCAGGAAATGTTGATAAAACTGCTACCAGCTGCGTTGAAGGCAGCGACGAGAACCACAACGATGCATGTAAATCATTTATGGTTTGTACAGCAAGGGGACACGGACACCCCTTCCCCTTGGCCTACAATAATACCAGCACGCCTCCGCCATATTCAGGCGACTGGATAAAGAATGGCCATGATTATTAAAGACACTTTTGCAGTGTTTAAAGGCTAGCATAAAGTGCAGTAGCTTGAATTTCGAAGTTAACATACAGAGTTCTCAGTCGCGTCGGTCTTGGTGTCGATTTTCAATAGCTTTCGGCCTTCGCCGTTAGCATATTGTTGTTAATTTGCACGTTGAATGACATGTTGACAGTCGGTGAGACACTGACAGCTGTTCTAAAAACTGCCAGGCGGACGGCGGCTTGACAACGGCCCCTAAGGATGGCAGGCAATGCCGATAAAATGGAAGCAGGAAAACGATGCAGAGTCCTCCTCGCAGCATAATATCCAACAATAGCAGCTGGAGCAACAGAGTCAGCTGCATGTCAAAGGGTTTATAATATCAAAACAGGACAGTGAAGAGTTGAGCGTCAACAAAGTGTGCGTCAGGTGTGCCCCCCGCACACACTGTGTGTGTCTGCCCCCCAGTGTGTGGACATCAAACTTTTCCTGCTGACCATGGTCGGAGGAAAGGCCGGCGACTGTTTTGCCACTGATAAGCCAAAGCCCGAAGCCGCATCGCAGACAGCATCTTTAAGTCTGTCAGCTAATCACAGTTTTATTTAATACAGACCCTAGTACGCCGCCACCCCCCTTGGGTGAGCTCAGCGCAGGCTCAAGTGACGTTTTCCTTGACTGGTTCGGCTGCAAAGACCTCCTTCGCCGGCTTTCGCTTTCCTGCTTTCCTAATTACCCCACTCGAAAGCAGAAATGGCTCAGAACGCAGCTATGCAACAAATTGCAGACACGCAAACAGAGCCCGGACAGCTCTGTGACCCCAGGGGAGAATGGCCGAGGGGCCTCCGAAATGGGAGCAGGAGTTGCACAAGAAAATAGTCAGCACGAGAGCTGGATACCCTCCCTAGTAGGGGCAAAAGAGTTTAGTCACAGAAAGTATGGTTAAGAGTGATATTAAATAAATGCAAAATATGTGTTTTTTTTTTCTGGGTGTATTTGTTGATAATATTGTTACTTTACTTTATATTGATATTTGATGTATATTATTTTATTTTTCGGGCTTCCCGTGCCTTCTGCTAGTTCACTTACCTCTCTATGGGTAGAGTAAAAGCGAGAAAATACATATTCAGCCTTGGCGTTTCAGGAGTGCGTGCATTTGGCTGTTGTGTGTGCATTGGCGTCCCCTTCTGGAACCACCACTGCATGTAAAAAATCCTTGACCATATTTGCCTTGGCTTTACAGGCGGTCATATTTGTTTTAGACTTTTCCGCTTTTCTTTGCCTTCTTTTGTGTGTCGTGACTAAACAGAAAGCGACTACACAACAATGCAACTCGACTCTGAAAGACCTTCAAGCAACGTCTACTTCCAAACCCTTAACAGAGAGTGAAAATAACTCTTTATAAGTGCAAATTCTTGTTTGGAATTTGGAGTAGAATAAAATAAAATTAACATAAACTCATATTTAAAAAGTGAGGACAGGTTGAAAATAAATGGCTATTAATCTACGGGTTCGTACTTGTTATGTTGCAAAATAAATTTACCAACTTTAGATAAAAACGTAGGCATAGAAAATAAATAATCTCAAATATATTTCACAATTTCAACTTACTACAATCCTATACAATGGGATATTGGGGAAGGGAGGCCACGCCGCACATGTTGCCAGCGTTGCGAGCCAACCGGAAGTAGCCATTCTCGCCCCAGGATAGGCCATATGAGTTCTTGATCAGCCAGTAATCGCCCCAGGTCGCATCCGTGCCGAAGCCCACTACGAGAACGGAGTGCGTAAGGTCAATCCGGTCCGAGCGGCACCCCGGAATCCTTAAGACCCCGCCGCCGTACTCCTCAAACTCCTGGTGCAGATGGTCGATGGATACAGCCACGGGTCCAATGTTGTACACCACCTCGGCCAGCTCCCTTTCGCATCGGTTGTTCAGTGTGACGTAGCCCCTCAAGGTGCCTCCACTGTGCTTGGAATCGTAGCGACACCTTCCTGCCTTCGGTTCGTAGGGATAGGAGGAGAGTGTTGCCATGCCATAGTTCCTGGTATAGTTAAAGGCCACACTAACCCACCCACCCAGGCAACCGTTGTTGGGGAAGGGCACGCAGTCCACCAGGTGCTTGGGAGATAGTGGCACCAGCCGGCGGGTTTTCCTTGCCAGGTGCGCCTCCAGAACTCCGGAGGTGGAGAAGGCCCAGCAACTCAGGCACTCGCTGCCCTGACGTCCCACGGGCGATATGACGCCGAACTGGCGCCAGTCTCTGCCACCCCTTATCTGGCTGTAGGTCTTGTAGTTAGGAGACTTCACGACTCCCATTGAGGTTGGTTCTAGGGGCGGATGAACCGCCGTCCGGTACGAGAAGAGCACACTCTGATCTGAGTCGGAGAACTCGTTCAGCCTCATCCAGTAGCTCACTTTGCCTTGGAGATAGAGCCTGTTGTGAGTCCGGATAGCTCGCAGCTTTCTGTTGTATATCGCTCGATGGTAGTTGTCCTCGCGCTTGTATCCCTTTCTGTATTTGCTCTTGTACTGGGCCCATCCATCATCGGTGCTATTACTCGTTCCGAGTTCCACCAGCACCAGAAGAAGCAGTATGTAGAGCATCAGCAGTCGAAATGAACCCATTGCGAACCGAAGGCGTCGAACGTAGACTGTCAACTGATACATCAAGGCATGAGCCGTGCTCGCGCTTTGGGTCCAGGTACTATGTATATAGGGTTATCGATTTGAACTTCTTCCAGGAACCACAACAGTTAATTGTGGAAGCAGATAAGCCTGAGCTTAAAAGATTATTTTTATTGAAAAGAGAATTAATATTGAATAATGAACAATGGGAGTACCCCTCGTTTTGTTTGAAGTTTCAGAAAATATTCAGATCAATAGGGAATAATATTTAAATTTTAAATTTATTTCAATCAATTTATAGATTTGGTTTCTCTGGTAATACTTATAAAATGTAGGAAATTAGTAAATTCTTGCCCCTTATAACTCATTAGAGGGGTATTCCTAAGCACTAAAATCCTATCAGCATTATTATGTATTTTCATTTCTTATTTTGCAAGAAATTTTGTGATGTTTCTGTTGAACATATTATTAAATTAAATTTAAAATGAAGTCTAACTAAGATCAATTAAAAATTAGAAGAGACAAAAATTATACAAAACATTTATATTGATAGAATTATTACTCTCACTACTCTCTCAAAGATAAGAAACCTTCAACTTTAAACTACCTAAATAAATAAATAAAATTTCTTCGACATTCTTTTCAACTTTTATAAACACAATTTAATTTTGATATACAAGCTTGAAAAAACATTTCGGTGGCCAACAACTTTGAGGGATTCCACTGTGCCGTATCCCGCATTTCATCTCCCAGTTCCCGTGTCCGGCTTTCGACACCTTTTTCGCACATAAATTTTAATAACACATGGCAGTCCGACCCGATCCACTCCGCCCCCCCGGGTGGGTCGAGCGCGCATAAAATGTACACACATAGTGCAAATGTGTATATGTTATTTTATGCGGTGGGTGTGCACAATACACAACAATTCCCAAATGTAGCGACACGTTACTCCACGAGTTTCTGCTGCAATTGGCAAACAAGTCAAGGTGGTAAATGGCAAATGGAACAAATATTCCCGCCGAAGGGGCCAGCAGGCAGGGGCTTCCCCAAGTGGGACGCCCTGCATGGCGCTCATTTTGTGTCAACTACGCGACGTAAATGGACACAAAAAAAAGGGGAGAAAGGGGCGGACACGTGGGGCAACCCCAAGCTCGTCGACAACCGATTGGGCAGGGGATGAAGGAGCGCAGTCAATAAACTATAAAATATGCAATGTTTGAAATATTTTGCATGCACACTACCCCCATGTAACACACACAAGCTTGCAGTGTGTGTGCTTGTGAGTGCACACGACTTTTTTGAGCGAAAATATTTTATGCATGCAGGTGAATTGATTCAATGGGCTGCCAACTCAGGGCAATGCAACGCGATCCCAACCAAACAGCAGCACCCAAAGGAAATTAGCTTGACAGGAAATTCCACAACATACAGGGAAAACCGCCAAGCCACCACCACCATTGCCACCCGACCGCTGAGCCTGTGAATGTGACTGCAACGGCGACGGCGACTGCAGCGGCGACTGCGACTGTGACTCCACAATGCACGTTGACATTTTCCCATTCATGCCGATTTTCATATTACATTTGGTTGAGCTTAAATGACAAATGTGGTTGGTAAGCCGACGTCTGGGCCCGCGAGCCCGTTGCTCCAGACCCTTGTTTCCGCCACGACCAACCTACCACACAGCCAACCGTCCCCCGGTAGATTGAGCATATATGCACTGCGAAAAAAATATCCGCTTATTGTCTTTAAAAACACCTGCAAAATATTGTACACTTGGACTGTGAGCATTGCTTCATCCTCCTATTGAAAAGCATCCAATAATTGGCATAGAACTTGTTATCGATTAATGCATCGAAATCTAAATTAATTCTTTAACTTCGGAAAATATGTATAGTACTATGAATCGATATTATAGTTGGATGCAAACCTGAGATTACCGTCTTACTCTAGTAGACTTCTATTAATTAACCTTCCCTCCCTAGCGAACCGTAGAACGATGCTTGGTGTCGTCTTTCTACATAAGCTTATTCATGGGGACGTGGAGAGTCCCTACCTGCTAGGCCAACTCAATTTCCATGTTCCCAGACTAACTTCCAGATCCTATATCCCCTTAGTAATTGGTCACTGCAGGAGGGAGTATGAAATGCATGAGCCCTTTAGGGTTTTATGCACCGATTACAACCGCCTGTATGACTATATTGCTAGTAGTGATAGTCTTCCTAAACTTAAAACTACTTTGCTTGTAGAATTAGCCCGTAATTTAGCACCGTAGCAATATTAAATATTCCTCGTACTTTTATACTTTCCTCTTCTCACGCGTCTATCAAGAACGCGTTCGTGCCGTACGTCACACGGCTGCGCCTCTCGGTCGGTTGGGCGGGAGGTGGGAATCGATGGGACCCGCGCGAAAAAGAAAAAAAAAAAAAAAAAAAAAAACTTTGTTTCTTTTAAGAAAAGGGATTCTCGAAAATACTTCAAATACAATCGGTAAGAAAATATGACATTCTACGGTAATATTTTCAAAATGAATCGATATATGTATCTATTTTTATCGTCAAATGAGATATTTTTTCTAATTTCAATGTACAAAAATGTATGATATTTGAGTGCAATATTTTTGCCGATATATCATACGTTTTCTTTCGACTAACAGAAAAATACAACTCTACTTTTGACCCAATATGTTTGAAACGTCCGAATCTTCTCTGTACTTATGTCCTTAATCAAAAGACTCATTTAATTAAAACAAGACAAACAACGAGTAAGTCTCATGGGTTATTATAAGTAAAACACAAATTCTTCTTATTTGCGTCTGATACTTGTTTCCTGTGTATCCACTCACACTGGTCCTCACTTGGGGAAGTTGCAACGCGTTTTCGGTTTGCGGTATTATTGCTGAATGACAGGCTGACTGGAGAACTGACTCCGTCCATATGGGTGAGTGGGTGTGGAGTCTGTCCCGCATCTCCTTCCTCATTTTCGACTCCGATTTCAAGCTCTGGCTTTGTGATTGTGATGGATTGTGGCGATGGCGACGAAAGAGTTGCCGCTGACATTTTTGAACGGCAGAAAGCAAGTAACGCAACCATGGTCCCAGGAATGCGGTGAAATACACTGATTAAGAAGAGTGAAAGATTAAAAAGGGACCTTGAGTAATTAATATATTATTTCTGTATGGGCCATATCTTTCCCCAATATACATTCCTTCTTCTTCTTCTTGAGATCTTGACCCTATTTTTAGACCGGCCGATATACACTCAAATCGTTTCTCCTAATTTAAACTACGCTACAATATGGGATACTTACTTATTATTCTTTTGATTAACCTTTTGCATCTGTTCTTTTCAGGTAAGTCAATGCGAACCAATGTTTTGGAAATAATTAAGTAAGTACAGAATAGTATGTATTTATTGAATTAAGTGAAACTTAAATCATACAAGGAATTGCGTATACCTCAAATCAGTTTTTTTTTTTTTTTTTTCAATTTATGAAACCAAATCTCTTCATTGTGAAAATAAAATTCGTTAAAAAGAAACTATTTCCCAAATTCAAGACGATTCATATTTGGCTTAAACTTAGTGAAATCAAAAGAGATTTCCCAAAGTATATGGTGAATTTCGGTGTGCACTCCGTCCTGCGTGTCCTGCATGTCCCCGGGGACTCGGTTCGCAATGCGCTTTTAATTTGACCGCGTCTGACGACGTTCGAGGCCTTTCCTATGCCAACCCAGCGGCGCAGAAACTTAATTTTCCTGCGACTCTCCTCCTTGTTGTTTTTCGTTGACTTGCGTTTTTGCATTTGCAGCGCCAAGTTTACCATTCGCTGAAACTTTGGCCATTTTGTTGCCGTCTATTTGTTGCTCCGCTGCGCCAGACGATGACGACAAAACCAATCATTTTCCCTCTCAGTCGCGTTTCCGGTCGCTCCCGGTCGTGTTTGGGATGACAAAATTGTAATAAACTCGTGAAGGCCACATTGGCCGACTGCCATCCACTGGGCTCCTTTCACCTCGGCCGTGTCACGAAATTTCGTTATAAAAATAAATTTTATTTAATTTTGTTTTTTCCCTGCGCAAAAAAGGGTTGGTGGATGGGGGACGGGGGACGACTTGCCCTTGGCTCACCGCCGTCGTTTTTCAATTCACCCAGCGTCCTGTTTATGAACTCCACGAACTAAGTGAGCACTTAAATTGTCTTTATGCCGTTGGGGGCTCGTCTCCTGCTACTTAAGACGTCGTCCTTTGACCTAACCTCGGCCAGAGTCTTCGCCTCTTCCGGCTGGGTTTCCTCCTTTGGCAAATATTTTGCGTTTTGGCAAAATTACATCCTTAGGGTGAGGACATTTTTGACCAAATTTAGTTTATACCCTGCTAGTCCTGCTAGTTTTTCCTTACTGATTGCATAGTCAGCCTCCGGTTTCCTGGGGGAAATTAAAATGTGCTTAGCGAAGTAAATATCCCAGCTAAACCCCAAAAAGTTCCCTTTGTTGGGGTGCAAGTGAATATTTTAAGTTTTTTTTTTGTCTTAATTCCTTTAATATATGGTCTTGACTCTATTTTAGCAAAAACAACTTTTACTTTAAATACATTCCGAATTTTTAGCTCCAGTGGACTGTGAATCGTACTATGTGGAGTACTTCGAAGGAGACATGTCTTTCTGGTTCTCTTGCCGTTACGCTAATAAACTTCAAAAATATAGGAAGCAAATATCTGAACTGCAGTTCTTCATCATTAGGCTTCATAAACACGCAGTTGACTTAAACTTGAAACAGCAATATTGGCTTAGTGTAACTTTTTCATGTCGCCGGCTTCACCCTCCTCAGATTTGAAGACCTTCCTCTCGGTCTTCTCATCGCGTGAGGACTTGTACCAAATGACGCATACGATGCCGAAAATCAGTCCCAGGAAGATCCCAAGAAGGGCGACAGCAGCGATGAATGCAAGGTAGTGGAACTCCTTAAGAAGGTAGGCCAATAAGTCTATAAAAGGCTGGATTACTTTGACCACGAACAGCTCGATGGGGTTGGGAAACATCTGGTCCATTTTGAGAGAAGTGGGAGTTCGATAAGTCGTATTGAGCTGAGATGTGTATGTGAATGTGACTGGGTATTTCAGCCATGAAATTTCACTTTGACAGTGTTTTCGGAGTAGTGCTATTCCTATTCACAAGTTTTGTTTAGACATTCGCCCGAAATTTAAAATTCTTGGCCAATAAAACAATGGACTATCTCACCAAACAGTTGACCACCTTCCACTGTCACCTTCACTCCGACTTTGGCATACTGATCAAGGTGGCCACGTGCGTTGCCTTCGGCGCAGTGTGCGGCTGGATAATGAGTCTGCTCGCGTTTATCGTCTACAAGGTGGCGGTGTGCCTGGGAGTCCAGCCCATGGAGCTTAGTCCACTTGTGGAGGACGACATCGATCTGGATATGGATGTGGAGAATGGAAACGACCTGTCGTTGCAACGAAGTCAAGACATCGGAGATTGGCTCCTGACAATGAGGCCGCCGCCACGTCAGCCACTCAATGTGTAGAGAAAGAATCTGAATCCGAGTCCTGTAGCAAAGCCTCCTCGAATTTATTGGCACATTTCTCCCTCTCGTTGCTTGCCAAGGCCTTAAATTCAATTCCTTTTCGTGCCGGCACTTCACGCATTAAAACGAGTGTGTTTGCTCTGAACTACGCCTCGGGCTCAAAATATTTAATAAACCATATCGTTTCTTTTTGGAAAAATTCTCTTTTCTTTTTCGGCTCTGTGTTGATTTTTCTCAAACAGCTCGCAGCTATTTTTTCCACAATTTTATATAATATATTGGCTGTCGCTTTTGGTCTGCCCGGGCGACCGGTGGGAGAGGAATGTTTAAGGTCATGGCATGATTTGAATTTTGGCCGGCGGCTTTATTTAGTTCACTTTGGGTGTTGTGGCCGTATTCGTATATTTATGAGAAAGTCAACAGCACACAGCTACAATGTAGCGAGCAAATGTATACCTTAAACTGTAGTCAAGGATATAGGATTCTTCCTTTAAATGTACAGAGAAAAAATATTCAATTAAAAATAAGACTAGATACTGTTAAAGCTATATTATATGAAAGTATACAAAACTTTCTTTAAAAAAAGGGTGTTTAGGTTTATTAAAATAGAGATCTTCCTTTTGATTTTTCTTCGATAAATTCGGTTGATAGCCCTTTTATCAACCGAATTTATCGAAGAAAAAAGGATCTCTTTTTTCAATATGGCTAACTCATATAACTTTAATTTTCCTTCATATGTTTAGTCCTTCATGATTTTCCTCGCAAATGAGTCTTTTAAACTCACGAACTTTCGCTTACTCATTTCTTACAAGAATATCTCAAACTAACGAACTTTCAAATAACGTCTCTTGCCAATATTTATGGTTTGCAGGATTTTAATAACAATTGCCTTGACGAGACATTAGCAGTTATCAGACCAAAACCCACAATTTGGCAACGTTGCAGGCTCCATTGAAGTTGTCATTGTTTCTCGGCTTCTCGCTCCCCATTGTCTAGTTGAGGCAGAGCCACAAGCGTTTGCGACTCAACCACTTGAACAGTGCTTACAGCATTTCAGAAACAGACCCGCGCCGCGGCGTCAACCCCATTCGAGGGATTTTTATTGGAGAGCTCGCAATAATTGCGGAAAGCATTTCCATCCAGTGCGCGCGGAAGGAAGCCGTGGGAAGATGGTGCCGCGTAAATTCAAAGAGGATCTGTAACTGAATGGAGACTACCCCGGGACAAAAAGCATCGGTAAAGGGTTGCGAGCTGGGGGTGTTTAATCACCAATCCCGAAACACACCGCCGAACAGCATATTTCATTTGAATGGAGTCCCTAGCTCAGAGGGCGTTGGCGGCCATAGGAGCTTAGCTGCTCCGTGGAACAGCTGTCACTGTTTCCAAAACGTCAATATAAACCCGAAGAACGTATTGAAATTGTGACGAGGAGGAGTAGATATGAGCCCTTATATGAGGAGCATAATTAATATATATGTGGTCTTTGAATAATACGTTCTAAGCTCTTTTAAAGGCACAATTTTTATTGTAATCTTTTTTTTTTAATACAAATACTGAAAAACGATTTTTTTTGTAAGCAAAGAAACCTATGAAGTCTTTTAAATTATTGTTAAAATTTTGCAACAATTTTATCATTATTACTGATAATACAGTACACAACTCAGGGTGACTTAAGCTATTCCTATATCTACAATTGGGCAGGTTCCATCTGTTTGAGGAGTGTACGAGTGGGATTCATTAACATTTTTCAATTCATTGCAACATGAGCATTTGGAGTTGAATTTTGCCACAGCTCATTCATATATAAATGGAAGCCAGCCAGCAGCTATGGGAAAATATTTACAATTTTCCGCGACGTGCGTAATGATGCTTCTGGTTTAGATGAATGGGCCGGCGGAGATTTCCAGCGGGGTCGCCCGGGGTGTGTAAAGTTGTAGGACTCGTTGCCGAGGCAACGGCTCAGCTCGCATTTTTCCATATACGCCGCGGCAACAACTGTGCCGAGTTGTATTTTCCGGCGGTGAGGCATTCACGGGATGCTCCACGCGATTCCATTTGTCTGTCTGTCTGCCGGTCGGCGGGTCCGTCTGGCCGGGTGCATTCAACTTTTAATCCAGTATCGGGTTCCCAGCGCAGCTCATTTGCTCTGGAGTTTTCTCCGCTTATTCCTTTGAAAAGGCCATCTCACCCAAGGGTGTATGTCGTTATCCTGGGTATTATGTGGGGGGTGGGGGTTTAAAAAAACATTGAATTTAGGAAAGCTTAACTAAGCGAACATGGAAAATGTATTTAAGTTTTAGGAAGTATCCTAATAATTTGGAAAAGAAGTTTTTTGGATATTAATAAAATCATCGATGAACCTCGAAAGGACACTAGAACAATTTTAAGAAGAGCAATCCATTCAATTGCTTACTAAAACGATTAATTAATGTGTGTTTGTATCGTTTATCGATCTAGTAATAAAGGGAAGCTATACCATAAAATAAGCATTTCATAAATGTATTACTTTCATTCATCAATTATTTGGAACCTAGTCGCCAGACTACAGAAGCGTATATTGTATATAACAAATATATAATAAAGTGAGAATTAACCCTAAAGAAAAATTATACATACGAATCAAATATATAAATTGTAATATATTTAGACTAATTCTAAAATACTCTGATAAGCACTATATATTATTAAGATTTATATAATAAACTGTCGTTGTACAGTACAGTACACGGTATCTTATAGCCCAGGCAGTTGGTTATAGTGTCCATATGGGTTGCTAATGTAGCAGCTAAGTAATAAATACCTAATTTCTAAGCTTTTGACTAGCAATACCCAAATCGAACAAAAGCCAAGTCATTTACGTTTGAAGCGATGGGGACTAACAAGTACGTTCACCGAGAAGGTGCCACCGAGACAGCACATCGTCTGTTCTTCAAGGCCAGTGCATGGACTATCTATGGAATCGCCTGCGGCTGTCACTTCTTCAAGCTGAAGTACAATGAGGAAACGAATAAGGTGGAGGAGACCCGGTACCATCCAGTGCTGTCAAAGATAGTGGTTGCCATAAAGCTACTACTGCTGGCCAGCCAACACATGATATACTTCGTTATGGCTTTGTCCATATATATTCACGTCAGACTGGTAGATGCCAGCCAAGCCCAGCACTTTGTGATGAGTCTCTTCATGCAGGGAATAGGGATAAATGTGCTGCGGCGCCTGGCGATCTTCCTCCACCTGAAACAGGATCGAAGATATGTGCGGCACGCGGTCAATGAGATCCTGTATATCACCAGGGTGATAGAGCGCAGGTTCGGCATGATATACCGCTGCGACACGGTCTTGCTGGGAGTGTACCTTTGCAAGCTTTGTATGCTCTACATTCTGCTGGGATCACTGTGGGACAAAAACTACTTCCTGATGCTCTACCTGCTCTACTGGGTGCTGTTGGAGTACTGCTTCCTGGGTTACTTTGTCTACCAGCTACTCCTGCTTAACTGGTACCGTAGCATTACCACGTTTCTGGAGCGCTTTATCGAGGATCATGGCAAACGACACGACATCGCCGTTCGCCACCACCGCCACTTGTCGCTGCTGTTCAAGCTGCATCTCCGCATCAACAATCTGCACAAGTTCATCATCCGCAGCCTCTCCTGGCTGCCGAACTCCATTTACCTGATGATCTTCACGTGCATCTTCAACATGGAGCTGCTGATCGAGTGCAGTCTCTTCGCCGAGGATGAGTTGGAAAACAAAATATACATTATTGCGGATGGGTGCCTGGGTCCGGTTATGATTCCCATCCTGTATGTCCTCATCCTTGGGATGTGCACTGATCGGCTCCGCGACGCCGAGTTGAACCTTCAGCAGCAGATAGTGATCATTCATGGCTTGTACATGAGAAAGACCAATCCACGACTCCTGACAGTGATGGTTCTCGACAACGAGGTGAGTCCTGGAAGGGGACGATACAATTACTAATCGCTACCAATTGCGCAGCACACATCACTGATCCTGCACCAGAAACTGAAGCCGCTGCAGAATGTCATGCTTTTGGACAACATCTGTGACCGCGAGTTCGCCTTTGACTATATCTTAACGGTGATTCTGACAGCATTGTCCCTGGTACAGTACACCATATCGTGTGGCGAGCCAATCAACGAATGTGTGAGGCATAAATGAGACATATTTTCTAGACATAGTTTCTGATTCTGAAATTATAAATATGCAAGGTACTATCACTGATTCTAAGTTGTTAATCTTTAAGCGTTGCACTCTTTATTATACACTACTTTGCTGAACAAATATAGATATCTTAGCCGCACTTCCCAAAAACATTCGTTCAAAAGTTATCATCGGTCACGACCTTTTGAAAATTTCTCACCGAACTCATTTTATTGACACAATCCTCTCAACAGGAAACAGAAACAGAAACAGCTACAGAAACAGCAACAGTTTCAACAATCAACAGTCACGTACCATTTTGACGTTCAACTTTTGGTTAAAAGCGAAGGCGGAGAGTGAATACGTGAAATATTCAATTTTTTATACATTTTGCCGGTACATTTAAATTTATTTTACAACCCCGGCACGGACTGGTGACAGGGCGTGCAACCCCTCAATGTAGACGATAAAATAATAATCGATTTGACTTTGGCTAGAGTTCGTCCGCAGCGGGGTGTCCTGGCCAGCACTCATCTGCGGGGAGCGAAGGCAGTGCCGGCTCCCTCAAAAATGGAGCAGCTCCCGGTTCTTCCTGCGGGGAATCGATTTTTTCGCGCTCGTTCAGACTTGGAAATTTATGCGAATTTGAATTTGATATGGTTAAACTGTTTGCCTAGGCAACGCCAGCCATGCAAATGCTCTGATAAGGCCAGTTTGCCGATGGCTGGCGGGGAGCTACCCCGGGCCTAAGCCTTGTCACTTTTTGGTGTAAAATTAATTTGCTATAATTCATCAATGAGCGACGAGGAAGGCAAAGGATTATTTGGCATAAAAAATTGTGGCACTTGTCGATTTTGCACGGTCGGCCCTTGGACGCTCTCAAGCTCGATACGTGTGTGTAGCTGGCGCACTTTGTATAATTTATGGCTGCACATTTATTTTATTGAGTTTAATGTAGGCACAGTTGCTGCCCCCTCGCAATTTAAGAGGTGAAAAGGTTCGTGGGGGGTGGATTGGGTGTGCTTTTCCTGTTTGAAGCTTTATTGTGCCCAAAGAAAAAGTATCAGACCCTGGCTGGGCGTGTTACATCAACAAATGAAGTCAGGAAACCCACTGAGAAACAAATAAAATAGAAACACTTTCTTGTTAAACGAGCTCTGAATTATTAAATAAATAAACGTAAAATTTTTAAGAGCTTAAATATATTTAGTTCCCTGGTTTCCTTTGAAGGCATTAAGTCCATTTAGACATCTCCAAGCTCACAAAAGCCGAGTGCGCCTAAGATTCTCATTAAATTTAATAAAGCCAATTAAATGAAATATGCTTCCGAGTACACCAATAGCAAACAAATTAAATCGTTAGTCCCGAAATCCCTCAGAAACCCAATTTGGCAATCGGTGACTCGACCTCCCTCAACTATCGTTGCTCGGTGGGAGCCTCGGATGTTATTTTCCACCAACTAATTAAGCATTCAAAAACGTTTTGGCATAAAGTTTAAATTGTCTGGGTGGCACTCGAGGGCGGGTGAGGGTCCGTATCCGGGTCTGGGCCAGGGTCCCGGTTGGGTGGAAGAAATCCAATAATAAAGACGACGGGCTGAGCTCAGCTCTCATAAATTATGGCAAATTATTAAGCAGGAGTCACAGCGCAAAAAGTTTTACCACCGCACTCGTTTTCGTTTCGAAACAAAGTCAACTAGCATTGCGTATACGCCACGTTGGACACGGGGACTCAGGGGATACGGGACAGACGGAGGAGGAACAGCGGTTGGCTGACGGGGCGAATGATTTATTTTTATTATTATTGGCGGTGAATTTTAAATCAAAAAGCTCACAACATTTTGTGCAGAAATTACGAGTGCGCATGGCACCAAAAACTGTGCTATACATTTTGTAAGCTGCTTTCGATGGCATCGGCGGCAGCTGCTTTTGTCATTATTAATAACTGTTAATTATTCACCATTAAACCTATGCCTGGCGAGCACGTTCGTCGCTTTTTGAAGGCAAACTTGTTTGCTTTGAGTCCCCGGTCCTGTTTCCCCTCCGGTTGCCGCTCCAACGATTCCCTTTTCATATTGTTTGGCATCACATTTTATGTGCTCCTTAGTTAACGCCCGTCGATGTCTAGCTTTCCGCGCGCTTCAACTCCAGCTCCAACTATCTTTGTCTTTCTCTTGGCCATATTTACATATTATTAAAAAGTTTTCCCAAGCTGGGCGGCTGTGAGGGCAGACGACGGGAAATATGGGAGAGCGCAGAGACGTAAAGAAACTTTTCTATTTTGCCTCGTCTCAAGTTATTGAAAATTCATGAATAATTGACATTTATTGCAGTTGGCACAAGTGATGGTCGATAATGGCCAAAGTCGGGAGGTGAGCGGAGGGCAGGGGACAGTGAACGATGGGCGGTGTGCGGTGGGCGGTGGGCGGTGAGCGGTGGTGTACAAAATTAGGGCGGGAGTGGCTGTGCGCTCTCTGTGCATTTATAGACATAAATATTAAAGTAGCTTACGTACTTAATTGTAAATTATGCATTCAATTAGTTATGCCAGGCTGCCCTCAAATGTCGTTTACAGCCAGGGTCAGAGCGAAGCAGGGCGAGTTTGCTGACGGGAGAGAGATGCCTGGCTGCACGTTCAATTAAATTTCAAATATTCTCGGTACTGCCGGTATTGTTGTTGCTCCTCGATGGTTAATAATAGTGTCAGCTGCAGGATATAACTTTGGTCAGTCAAGCTTGCAAGATTTGCTGTTGGCCCGCTCGGTTGACAGGTGGATAAGGTTTTGTAATCAGTTTATAATGGCCTTCGAGCTTCTTCCGACTGTTTGCAAGCTTATTTGGAGCTTAGGTATTGTTTAAAATCGAATTCAAAGATGCTTGTTTGTATTTTTAAAAGATATTTGATTTAGAAATTCGCTATAGAATGCACTTATATTCTTTATTCTGAATTTATGATATTTCGCTGACATTTTCCTTATAATCAAAATCCACACTTTCAGAAAAGTATTAATTAAAAGTCTTCCATGTGTCAATCTTGAGTGGGAACAAGTCCGTTTAGTCCCATTTTAATTGACTATAAGCCTACAAGAGCCTGGATTCTGTGAAAACAATTGAATGGCTGAAAATGATACACTTTTTGATTAAATTTAGCCCGCAGCTTTCTGGATTCCCAGTGTGGGTGTGCTCTATTTCAGATTATGAAAACCAAACCAAACCCCTTCGTTAGCCTCAGATGACTTCACATATTTTGCCATAAAATAACACCCGAGGGCGCTGTCAGCAGCATAAGCTCACCGTTTCCGTTTTGTTTTAGTTACAACTAGCTGCACTGCCGAAACAGGCGATGGGTGTGCGTGTGCGAGTGTGTACTTAAACCACACATGGTGATGGTTTTGAGAGCCGGCGGTACGCATTGCCAGGCATTTGCATTCAAATGCATTTAATTAAATCAACTAGAACCAACAGGAAAATGCAGCAGCAGCATCGGTCTCCCCTTGCTCCAATATGATGAGCCTCATAACATTTAAAACAAAATTTATTTTGTGTAAATTTTGCCAGGTTCGTTAGTTTTAATTGTGTTTAGTTTTCATTTGCCAGTACGAGTCGTCGAGAGGGACGAGAGCAGGCATCGCACGAATTGTGAAATATGGTTTTGGTTAACGCTGAAGCCACTGTTTTGCTTACAATTAACTTGTTTGTATACGCTCGCTTTGTGTATCTTAGCTCGTGCTGTTTCTGCCAATTTGGCAGTTTTTGGCATGTAGTTGTAAAAAAAGGGGTGGAAAAAACCTGGGAAGCCATTAAATAAAATATAAAGCATATAAAGAGAGGCAGAGCGAGTGGAGTGGAGCGGAGTGGAGAGACTCTGTCGGGTAGACACCTGTCCTGAGGCCAATCCCAGTGTCAATTAGCCATTTGGCTGCTACAGAATACCCCCATCAAGCTGTCAGAAAGTTAAATGTGAAAAACTCATTCGTATAATTTATTTTATTATCGCTAATTGAATTACAAATTTATTCGTCCTGAAATCAAATGAAATCGGAGAGTGTGCGATTCAAGACTATATCTCTTTTGGGAGGTTTATTAACACTCGACTAATTCCTCTTTGTGGCATACACAACAGTCCTGGCCTCCCTTCACTTCCGCCTTTTTAAACTCTTTGAAGGACATGGGGGTGTTTGGGGGAGGCCAGGGGCAGGATTCAGGTCTCTACTTAGGATAAAGTTCTGAAACGTTTTCCTTCGGATTCATGTTGTTTTGATATTCGTCGGAAAATTCTGCATGACTTAATCGAAATGGAACGACAGGCGTCCTATTCATGCACAGATACTTGCGAGGGGAGCTTTAGTACTTGTTTGGTTTTTTTTTAATGTCCATAGTTAATTTTATTGGCACACTATATATTATATTAGTAGCTTACTTGTGAGTTGCCGATATCTTGTGAATCCTTAGTCACACCACGCTCCATGAGAATCTTTGCTATCCATCATCTTGATTTAATAAATTAAAATGTTCTGACGAACGCATATTTAAAAAAGTCAAACTTAGACCCTCTCATTTCGTACAAATTTCGCCGAATTCCATCCTCCACCCTCGCTAAAGTTCCATTAGCAGTCAGCGGAGCATAATTGTGCCAATAACATTTAGTATCATTATTTATGCGTCATATCTGTGATCTTAATAGTTTACTTTAAACATTTTTTAGCCCGCAAAACGTTTAATGTGATTAATTAATTTAAACTTCGCTGGGGAATGGAAAGTAAACAAAGAGAGGGACGCTCACAGTCACATCAAATAATGTTGTGCAAAATGCGGCAAGTTATCCCCCTAATTGTCCCCAATCAGGAGTCGGACGGAGCGCAGGGACATTTCCTTTCATCGAGCACCCGTTGACAGTGACACTTGAGAAATGTCCGCGGAAACAAAGGCGCTGTCGAGCGCTGAAGGTGGACAGTAATAATCATTTTGTATAGCCTACCGCAAGGCGTTGCGAAAAATGAAAACAAAGCCCCTTCTACGCGAACGGGGGAGATCCCTCGGCAGCTCTGATGTCTTGGCTTTGTCCTGGCAAACTCTTTTTGAAAAATGACTGAGACCAGGTGACGCTGGCCGTCGGGTACAGTCCCCACAAAGGGTCGCTCCTTCAGTCATTTATCAGCCACAAGCGGCGGGGCCATTTTAACTTAATAAACAATCATCAGGCTGTAATTATATGACGGTAATGTTATAATGAGTGCCCAGACAATACATCACAGGCTCCTTGTTTGGCTTGATAATTGAAAATGTTTGTAATTTTCGCCTCACTGTCCTTCTGCGGATTTTTCCCCTCCGTCCCTACCCTGCCGCCGTCCTCAGCGCCCTCTCAAACTTTGCACTTTTATCTGTAGCAAAAGTTTTGTTGGCCTTTTTTTTCTGTTTTGCTTTTGTGTGCTACCAAAGTTTTGCGACAGTTTAGGGATTAGGAGGCCGCCAAAAGTAGGCAAAAAAAAGAGAAAAGTTTCGGGTCATGTCCAAATTTAAGTGCTGAAAAATTTGCTGGATTATGTGGCAGTTGATGAATTTGTTGCGCGAGGGAATTAGACGCTAATGTTTGCTCTTTTCGGCGCCGAGAGAGCAATGCACTAATAGATTTGTCAGCCCAGTCGGTGGGCTCTGACTTTGAGTTGAAGGAAGCCATGCAAAAAATATTTCGTTATCACTTAGAAACAAGGTGTCCAAGCATTGAGATCTTTTTCAGGTGTTTTTTTTTTTTGGAAAAACATAATTTTTTCCTGGAAAGTATTAATTGACAATATTTAAATCTTTTATTAGCAAGAAGCCTTTTTCATTGCTCCATTTATTGGAAAGTAAGTATAATGTCTTAAAAATAATAGGTTAACACCCTATTTAAAATTTTTGACTTAAATAAGTTGTTAAAATTTATTGTAAGATCTAATTTATTATTACATATTTAATGCCCTAGTACAACAAACTTGTTGCATTGCCAAGGAAGCCTTTCTTTAAGTTCACCCGATCGTCGTGACCTAACCCACACACTATCCTATGCAAGCTAGAGGCGCAAGCTCGCCAGGAATAGCCCTGCAAACAAGTCCATTTAAACAGCGCCTTACTTAGGTCCCAAGCTTTTGCTACGGCAACCTGGTCAAAGTTGAGGTGGCTGGGGACGGGACGAAGGAGCGCGGAACTTTGCCTAAGACGGTGGCAGGCCATGTGCTGGGGCTGCTTTGACTGGCCGCTGGCGCAATTTAACTAAAAGCTCAATCAATCATCTTAGACGGGGCATCGCCATGGCAATGCTTAATTTGCGCTACCCCAGCCAGGCCCTACCTCGCTCGCGGCGGCCTCCTTGCCAATGTTGTCATAGAATTTCCTTTGTCCCGCCTCAGATCCTACTGCCGACTCAAGAGTTTTAAGCCGCTTTTCGGTCGCTTTTCGGAGTTTATCCTCCTGGCCCCGCCGCAACCACCTGATTGAGGAGGGATGTGCTGCATCCGCTTGCCTGGCCTGTACAGTGTACACATATTTGCTTAGCAGCCGAAAGGGTTGCCTATTTGCCGAGCGGCAGTTTGGAAATTGTTGCAGCTAATGCGCCCAAAGACGGCTTACGCCGGCCGACGGATTACGCCGGCTGACGGCATCGCAAAATGATTTGGCCCTTAAAGTAATTGTTTGGAAATGAGTCGAGCTGAGCATTTGAAATTCTGATTTGTTCAAATTCTAGGAAGGAAGTACTTAAGGCGGACTCGTTGGTTTGTTAATGATTTCCTAGGGTGTAAAAGAGGTACTCTTTTACTTTACAAAATATATCAATTTTGTCATTTGTTTTTAATCCCTAAAGCCTTATGGAACCTTTAGTAAGCGTTGGCTCTTACTCGAAAAATCTTGTACAAGTAGAATCTCTGCTCAATCTCCAAGTCTGCAAACCATTTCTCTTGTACTACGGTGCGATATCATTAACAGCAGCCGCAATAGCAACCACAACGAAAGCCATATAATTATGTCTGCTTTTTGCAATTATTTCAATTATAAGCACAAGCTGTTGCAGTTTTACCAACACCAGCAGACAGTAAACAGTAGACAGTTTTAAGCTAATGCCAGCGGGTGCATAAAAAACCGTCTTCTACACTTGCCAGTGTTTGAAAAATAATGAAGAGGGAAATATATGGGCTATTTCTAGGAAAGGGCAGACGTACACATTAGCAGAAAGTGCAGAGCCTGAAAAAATGGATGAAACTCAGCGAAGTTTGGAGGGAAAAGTGTCGGGCTATTGGACTGCGCCAAGATGTGTTTAGGAAAAAGGCCGGAAGTGAAGCGGGAAATAATAACTCAAATTTAAAGTTTAAACCTTTAAATAGATAATGAAGAGAATCAATCCTATTCTATATAACACACTTTTGCAGCATTTAAATTTTTTCTACTTCCCTTCAGATGTCTGCAATAACAGAATAAAAGACCAATTAACTCATTTTAATGTGTCGGCTTCAGAGCTGAGATTGTGTACTGATACATCCCATGGTTAGCATTTCTTTTTATTTTCCAGCTGATTGCAGGTGGGTATAAGGTGCAGTGCGAGGAAAGCATACCTACGATGCAGGCTATGCCAACCTGAGATGACTTTTGAGCCCTGGGTTCTCACTCACTTCTCCCCATGCGCCGCTCTCCGCTTATTTACTTCGACGGTGTTATTTTTGGCCCACGTCTGCAGAAGCAGCAACAGTTCGTGAGTTCATAATAAAACTTTTACTATGACAGTAAAATTTTAATGAAATCACTGCAAAAGCTGAAAATACAAAAAATAAACCAACCCAGTGGGTTCAAGAGAGCCAACACTGTCAGAAAGGGGCGCTGAGGATGGGGACTCGGTCTGTTGAGAACTTTCCTGTTGTCTCTGTTCTTTTTTCGTACGTGCAAAGTGGAAAATCTGCTACGGGAGATGGCAAAAGTGAAATGAAAACAAAAACAGCATGAAGTAGAGAAATTGCCTAACTAGATTGTTTGTTGAGGCCATTTGTTACACATTTCAAAGGTTTGTTTCACGAATAAGATGACAAAATCATCTAATTGCTATGATCGGTTTGTTTTTGGGTTTCATAATAAACAAAGGAAAGCGTTTTCATCACAATTATTTGTGATATATTTATGATATATATTCCGATAAATTATACAAAATGAAAATGAAATCTTGGAACCTAGAGCTTCCATAAATAATTAATACATTTTTTTTCTTATGAAGATTTTCTGAAGGATAGGATAAGCCGGATTAATTGGCAATTTTCTATATATTTCTTTCGCGTTCGATTTAGAAAGTCAAAACCATTGATTGTGTTTGAACGTTCTCAAGCACTTATCAAGTATTTGGGAGCAAACGAAAGTTAACTATGAATTCGAAAAACAGTCTTCGCTTAATTTATACGTCTGATTTTCCGTACTCAGGAATTCATGTATTTCAAAGCACAAGCATGGTAACAATAAAAAACACTTGGCTGTGACTTTCATACTTTTTACACTTGTTATTTGTTATGCACACATTTTGACGACAGACCCAAGTAATTCTGTAATACAAGTGTTTCCAAATTATCTTATCCGATTTCCACCGAATTTTCTAATTGTTTACTGCCTTACCTTATCTATAAAACGCAATCAAATGTTTATACGTGCTGGTAATTGTATAGCCAGTGGTCAAGAGATACGACTATCGAACTGATAACTGACACAACATTTATTTTCTTTTTCTATTTTTATTATTTTAAATCTGCCTTGATGGTTTCTATGAAACTAGTTACACTACTGAGATTGGGATCTAATTTCCCATCTCATAATTTAATGGCCATAACTCGAGCCTTTGTATGCGGAGCTGCCGGCGTGAAAATCGGACGTCCATTGTCGTCCTTGTAGTCAGCGTAGACCAGAGAGTGGATGCACTCCATTCCCAGGGATTCCTTTTGCCGGGCGGAGTAGAAGCTGGTGCAGTAAGCCACCATAACAGGAAATCCCTTGGAGCGTCCCACATCCATCAGCTTGCTGGCAAGACGGGAGCCTAAGCCTCTCCCCCTCATTGAGGTATCCACACTGGTGATGTGGGAGTATAGCAACTTGGAGATGCCATAGCGCTGGAAAAGATCGGCTTCGCGCTCGATCTTTGAGAGCATGCGGCAAATGCGGCCCCAGGTATTTTGCTTCATAGCCTCTGCCTCCTGATAATGCTTTTCAAGATCTTCGGGGAACTGGGCTCCGGCGAGGACGAGACCTACCAATCGGCAACCATTAGCCTCGTCGAGGGCCACCAAGCAGGTGCCCTGGGCGATCATTGAGAGGTGGTACTCGTCGTTCTCTTTCTCGTTTTGCAGGTGCATCGCCTCCCCACTAGACTGGCACAGGGGCTCTGACTTAAAGAAGTCATCCTTCATGAATGCTTTAACTTTTGGGTAGTCATCCTCGGTCATGATGCGTATGGTAACATTATCCTGCGATCCAGTTGTCATGATGTACTCTGTTTTAGACCTCTTTCTTGTGGCTGTCTAACTGAAACTTCTGCGATACCTAGCCAACTTGGTTTTTATATTAGTTCCTTATCAGCTTACTATAAATTACTACTTGCAAGGGGTGGCAATAATATTGTGACAATAGTAGTGGATTTGAGCGATTGTTGAAGTGGCTTCTTATCTGCCTAAACTAGAGAGAAATAATAAAACTATTATACTTTTGCCTTCCCAGTCAGAGAATATAATTTGTCTTCCAAGGGAAAACCGTTAAAAATATACATACAATTTCGAAAGCCGGTAATTTGATGCATTTCTAAATATTTATTCCATTATTCAAAACTATTCCATTAAAAAATCTTACTATTTTAATGTGAATAAAAATTCATCTCCAAAAATCTGGTAAAAAGACTATTAACTATATAATTTTTTAAAATATTTGACCTTATTCTATATTTTAACAAAGATTATCCATAACTTCGTAAAACAATTTGTTTTCTATCATAAAAGTTGATTTCGATAGCAACAGAGAAAAAAAAAGAACAAATACTTTTGTATAAAAATCTCTGGAAAATGGTTTTTACATTTCGGACACACCCATATCCAAAGCGAGTGTTTTTTCAATGCGATAATTAAAACGTCCCCCAAGAACCTTGGAACTAATTGCTGACTCTGGCCCTTTGGCCGTTTCCTCTGATTGTGAATGTTATAAATAAATAAATGAAAAGGCAAAAAAAAAACCAAACCAAAATCAACGTCAGCCTCAGAGCCATGCATAAATTATAAGAAAGTGTACCTCGCTTTGGTTTTCGCTGCCTTCCTGCTATTTTCTTTCTGATTGTAAAAAATGTTGAGCGTTAAAATTGCTTAAGAGAATAAGGGAAATTGGTGGCAAACGCACTAATTCAATAATTTATGCACATTTTAAAGCATGAACGCACCGAACAAAAAAGGTAGAGATTTTGAAAGAAAACAAAATTAATAAATAACCTTCTCTTCAGTTAACCAAAGTTAACATTATAAAGAGTAAGAGAGACGAATTATTCGAATTATTCTGGAAAGATATTTATGGCCTTCAGAGAACGAAACTCTTAAAGTTATATCGGAGTACTCTTAATTTATATAAGAGCAATTATCAACATTAATAAACATTAATTATGTTTCTTGTAAGTAAAGTTTTCAGTATAATATTTGCTATACTGTTATGATTTCAACTGTATATTTGTAATTTCATTAAGTATATTCGCCACAGGAACCTCATAAATATTCGCGCGGCCTAAAAGGGCAATGTGAGAAAAGTGAGGCTGGCAGCCGGGACAGAAGCACTTTTGACCGCCTCGATGTGCGTTTCAAATTGAGCGGATTAAGTTTAATTACAATTTTTCGGTGATTCCTGGAGTGGGTAGCACACACACATGCACACAAGCAGCACCTCACAAAGGACTGCCTGGCAATTGGCGTGAGTGTGGGTGGGTGCGTTGCATTTGTAAGGGTTGTTCCTTTGTCCCTTTTTCGGCGCGCGTAAATGAAAAGTAAACCTTTATGCAACGCTGCGGGCGGCATGCAATTTGCCAACGAGCCTGGCGCACCCATTCAAGCCGCCCATCCACCGAATCACCCGAACCACCCAACCCACAGCCACCCAGCCACCCAACCACCCCAAGGCCCAAACAAAAAATTCGTTGCGCACACGTGTTCGATGTGCAGCGCACGCCATATCCTGGCAGATCCTGTTGCGCCCCAGCGAAATGCTTATAATTGGATTTAGTTGTCGTTAAGTTTGGACTTGCTTATTGTTCGGCTCCGCAATATGCTAGCCGTCGGAAGACATAGCGCCGGCAGTCCTTCTGTGTATTTTGATGTGGTTTTTAATGGCAGCCCTTGATGGCAGGGCTCACTAAATCAAATATTCTCCGCAAGAGCATCAGTGTGAGGAGGAGTCAAGGGTGTTAGGGTGGTGCTCTTGGTTAATTAAATTTACTGGGGTGCTGCTGAATGCTAAAGACCGAACCAAGATCATAATGAATAGCAGACGAAATATGAGAGGCGGGTCACTGGAATATATGTATGTTGAATTACAGCAAAATCACATAGATATTAAAGGTTTGTATATGAACTCAAAAAAAAAAGATTTATGTGATTTCGTTCAAGTTCAGAGTAATTTTCAGATACTCTTTAAATACCATTTTTCAGTTCAAAAATGACTAGGTCGTTTTAGCTTAACCCTTATAAAAGTTTTGGGGTTCGGAAAACTGAAGAAAATATTTATTTACTGATGTTTAATGTTAAGGAGTTTTATAGATTAAATTCCTCAAATCAAAAAGGAACATCTTGAATTGTACACATATACATTATACAAAAGCAGAAACAACTGTTGGGATAGAGGAGCCCTTGGCCATAATTGCATTTCAATGAGTGAGAAATCTACAAAACAAACAGTGAAATTACAATTAGTTAAATTTTGGAATGGACAAAAAGTATTGCCTCGTTCTCGATACAGCAGATTAACGTTCAAATGACCAACGCAATTAGAGGGATAAAATTACCAAATATGTGTGAATGTCTAATTGCGTGTGCGTGGACGCAGGCCTCGTGTTGGCCAAATCGCATCGTTAGCGTATGGTCAATAGCATCTAGCGGTTACAATTTAATTAATTTCACAAAAATATATAAAAATTAAATTGGCACATAAGTTTGGCAAATGTTTATTTGCCGAAAAAAGAGGCTTAAATCAACAAACAAAATTAGTCACTTTATCAATACATTATTTTTCAGGCAATTTGTTGTTGATTTTCTGTAGAGTAATTATAACATACAATTATAATAGTAAATAAACTGATTTTGTAGTTCTAATGAAATTTGTTGTTGATTTTTCTTCGAAAACTAAACAAATGAATTATAATAGTGCTATTTTGCAACGATTATAAAAATAACCCCTTTATTAACAGAATATTAGGGATGAATAGTATGCGGGATTAATGGAAATACAGAAGTAAACAGCGTAGAAACAGCTATTTTTTATTTTTAGGTGCTGATTTTTTTTAACCTGAATAATAATATAATATAATTTAATTACTTAAATAAGCGCCGTCAAAATTTAGAATTCAAAACTATAAAAATATTTGTATATTTTGTTCTTACAAAAGAAGACATCAATCCTTCCCCTCTGTCATTAGCCTTTATGTCAATAATCGTTACTGATTAAACTATTTTAAAATCTTTAACCATAAATATGCAAAATGTATAGCCCCACGCGAAACACAATTTATTAAAGTTTGTTTGTTTATGGCACATTATGGTCATTATTTTAATATCCCCACGAACCCACTTACACGCCTAGAGACAACGAGCACAAAGGCGACCGCCTCCCGTTTTCAATCAATTGTCATTTGCATAAAATCAGCATTAAAATGGCGGCAACCCCCGGCCTTTTTTCCGACCTCCCACCCTGTAGAAATTTTAATTAAAAACCTGCCAGCTACAACGGAAAAAATTGCAACCGAACATGCACAACATTTTTCTCATATGGCGACATGTAAAAACGGCATTGAGCTAAAAGTGAAAGTCACTAAATTTCAGAATGGAAATCCAGCGAAACGGCACGTGGCAATAACTTTTATACCGAGAAGTACTTGAAAAAGCGCATAAATTAAGAGCATTTTAAGGGATTTATGCAGGTTGCAGTTAGCTACAACACTTGCAGGTGAAAGCGGTTGAAGTAAAAGCGATCAAGATGCCCGACATCGATTTGCATAAATGCAAAGTGTGTTTTTTTGTGCCGGAGTGAAGGCTTCAGCCGTAACTTTAAATGCGGAACAGATGCACTAATGAAGTAACTAGAAGGCGGGTCATACAGGAGTAGGCTAATTCCGAAGACGATTAAGATTTAATCGAAAGAGACCTATCCAATTTGGTGTTTTCTTTCTTAAAGAAATATTTTGGATAGATTTCGCAGGGAACAGGCAAAAGGAAGCGATTCCGACAACAAAAGTAAACGTGTTCTTTAAGGGGAGCAACAGTTAGTGCGATCTAGCCATGTGCATATCCTTGTCACTTCTGTGTTTACGTTTCAGTACCTACATCAATAAAAATATATGTTGAAATCCAATCGGTAGCGAATTTTTATGACGACTTATTTTAGTGAAAGAGTAAAGGACTGCACAAACAACCTGATGTGATTTGATTAGACACATAGTTCAATCTTCAATCCCTTAAATAAAGCAAGCTAATTTTGATGGAGATTATTGGAGTTGGAAGTGACGCAGACAACCTATTGCACTTGTCTGCTGATGATAATTTCTTCATTAAGCATTAAAACTTAACGAGTATCTCAAAAGGCTCGTTAGATTTTAATCGAGTCTCTGCTCAAACTGAATCAAATATAAGACTTAATTTAGATGCATTCCTCTGAACTCCCTAAAGAATTAGTCATGATAAGTCCTGTAAGGAATCAAATTGTACATTCCATTCAGATAACCACTTATGGGTGGGACTCATTTATGTTCATGGCGAACTTTAATTCCAATTTCCATCCATCCCAGGGTGGCCTGTTACCGGAGTGCATTCGCAAAGTCAATCAATACGTTTTGATATAGCAACTACTTCCGCCTGGTTGAACATTATTTCCTGCTCCGATAGCCCAAGAGAATTTCAGACGGTCCAACAGTGTCATGGCAACGTCAGCAGCAGCGCCCTAGGGGGAGCTCAAGCTGGAGCAGTTTCTGCTCTGCGGATGCTGGAAGCTGGATACTGGCTGCTGGCTGCTGGCTGCTGGATACTGATGCCGCTGCCGATGCTGGGGCCTTCCCATTTTATTTGCACGCGTCGCGATGTTAGGGGTTAAATGCATGCACAGCAGCCAGCGACCTCCCGCGCCGCCCCCTTAATTTGACCTTTATTGGCGATGGCAGCAGCAAACAGCAGCCGTTACGTTCCACCTGATCACATTTCAAATGGCTTGACTCCGGCCCCACAGCCATCGCCGCCCCTTGTGACATCGTTTTACCCTCGTTTCATTTTTGCATGCGTTGACATGTGAAATTGTTGCGCAAGTCTCCGGGCGATATTTGCTACTGTTTGCCGTCTTTTTTCCCCTCCCCCCAGTAGGAGGTGTTGATGTTTTAATTAATGGCCATATGTCAACTGCATTCGCATAGGTTAAATGCCTGCCAATCTCCAGAGAAATAAAGATGACTGCGTACAGGATGAGGTTGAAACAATTTGACAAGGACTCGTTAATAAAAATGTACGTTAATATTACTCCTGCCATAGTTGGTTAGTCCTTGTAAAATTATGAACTATTTTAAAAAACTTCTAAGCTGGTTCTTTACCTTTACTTAAGGATACTCTTTTTCCAAATCCCCCTAATTTGCTTTAGAAACTTTGCTATAGTAAAATAGTATACAAAATATATATTTACGAGACCCTCATTCAAAGGAGCCCCAAATCAAAACGACAATTCAGCCGGCAAGAGAGACGAGTAAGGTAAAATCAATCGCAAATGGCCAAGACAAACAATAAACCATAAATGAGAAACCAGGCCATCATAACCTTTGACCGAGAAGTCGGCCATCAAGAGGGAACACAATGGATTGGGTGTGAGCTCCCGAGCAAACGTTCATCGTAATCATTAGCATACATTTACGGTCTTGACCCTCAAGTGCTTACCCAATGGCCCATTATGTGCTTCAGTTGGTGGTTGGTCTTCTTTTGTCAATGGTCTATAGGGTCTCTCTCTCTTTCTCTCTGTTTGGGTCACTCCCAATGGCCTTGCTCCTTTACCCCACTCACATTGTCCCGGCAAAAGATAATAGTTGCTGTTGCCTCTAAAGCAAAAGGGTCACACTAGTGCTGATACTGTCCGAGAGATAAGAAGCCAGGTTTTACAGCTTGGTATTCGAGATGCTGGTTGCCCTTCCTTTTAATTAAAAATGGATGGAGAACACATTGATATTTTTGGATTTAAGTTTTTAAGTATATTTTACTTTACTAAACATCATTTCAATTTAAAAAAAAAGTCTCAAAAGTTGTCAAAGAGGCTTTTAACGGCTGCTGTTTGCTGTAAATATAATACACCTCAATCCTCTGTATTTTTTTTAACAAAAAAAGAAATCCTTAAGTTAGGGTATAAACGGTTGTAAACACCTACTCCGCATGTATTGCCGCTGTTTCGCGCTGAATGTCCGTCCTTCATTTATTGGTCCATTCATTCAAGCGTTTCAATTGTGCGGAAAGTGTGACACACGCGATGTCCACGTCCTTATCCCGGCCCGGATTCGCAATTCGCTCGCCCGGGCGTCTGGTCGTAAGCTCATAAGCTCGTTTCGGACTTGTCCTGCTGCATTTCCTACTCATAGTTTCAGTATGGTTTCCGTATCTTTCCTTGCCGTTTTTCCTCTCTTTTTTTCAATTTAACATCCGGTTTTGTGGCTACAACATGTCCATTATGTTGATGAAGTCCTTTGACAATACTCTGGGACAGCGGAAAGCCCGGGCAGGGGGGGTCGTATAATAACCAGAGTTTGGCTGGTCGTAATCTGCGGACGATGATGGTGACGATGCCGCAGCAAGGACAGTTTGTTTTGGTTTTTCTGTGAGAGCAAGGTACTTCAGCCCGAATTCGCTTTCACCACAAACTGGATATGGTGGTATTCAGTGGTCAGCGAGCTTCAAATGTGGTTAATGTTTTTGCCAACTGCATGAAGACTAAACATATTGCTTAGAACAGTCGGTTTGACTTTTGTTTTGTTCAGTGTTTCCTTGCTACGAATTCAACTCCACTAATTTCCCAAAGCTAATCAACCCATATAGGAAAAACTATGCCGGCGACATTCGTTCGTCTAACCCCTTTAAGCGCTTTTCTTATTCTGCCTTTCCCCTAATGAAAATCGAGTTTAATTGTTTGTATTCTTAGCTTATTGAACGCAGTCGCTCGATTTATTGGCCCAGAGAGTGACCATTGGCCACTTCAGATGGATGCACTTAATGTCCGTGGCGTGTCCTTAATGGCTATTTGCTGACTCGGGTCTGTCGCTTTAATTAACCCGCTTAAAGCCTTCGGAAAGTGGCCAGCACGTTGTGGCGATTTATAAGCGCGGCCAAGAGGGGAGCCGAGCACAAAAACAAATACGCAAAAGCCGTCCACTCGCCCTTGCTCCTTCGCTTTATTTATTTCTGTCGCATGAAGGAGGTCGTCCTGGGGCGGGTGAGAGGGGGAGGACAACTAAAAACCCATAACTATATGTTTTAGTGACACATTTTAAAAGTGCCCCGCAAGTTGGTGGAAATTTATTGTTATTGCGTTTTGTACGCGTACTTTCTCTTTTCCGCGATATCCCTTCGCTCTGCAGTGTTATTTTTTCCAGGACACTTTGTTGTGCATTTGTGTTAACCCAATATGCTTGTAATTGTTAACTTGGTAAAAATACAACAATATATAAGTCCAAGGCAAGCATACTCGTACATACTTTCGGATGTGCAAATTCTGTTTTTGACATAAGCAAAGTATTGGTACAGAAATGAAGAAACAATGGAAGTTCAGAAAATCGATAATAATGTTCTAATTAGTTTACTTTAAATTTGTCATTTGGACTTTTAATGTTTTACGTTCCCCTGCTGAATAGTGTTAATTCTTAAAAGGCTTTTTATTCTGAGTATTTCCAAAGCTAAAAATAATTCTGAAAAAATGGTTTATTACCCGTTAGTAATGTAAGTGAGTAGTTTAATGGTTCTAAAAAATGAAACTTACAATATTATTAACAGTTTTGTTTAGCTTACAGTCATTATATTTTCATTGGAAACCATATATTTTTCGATTCACAATATTTTACAATTTTTAAATATGACTCAAGGAATATGATAATAACTGTGATATGCAGTCAATCAAATAGTAATAGAATATTCACTGGTGAGACCCTCAATTATGGCTTTCCATATATAAAGTATATGCCATGCCCTCGAATAGAAAATCTTAAAGACAGCGAGAAGTGCGAACAAGTGGCAAGGGATGGGCTGGGGTTTCTCACTTTACTATCCAGACAGAAGGAGAAAGCCTCGACACGTGTCGGCGTCACTGTCAATGGATGTCAAAAGCACAAGAATGGAAATCCTAGCCAATCCATAAACAACCAAGACAAGCCTACTTAACTACTCACTCAGCGAGCGACCCTCCATCCAAGTTTCATGCGGCAGGAGCTCCCTGCCCGCCCTCATCGCATGTTGGTTGAAAATTAAACCTTTCACTCAGCTCGGCCCACTCGCAAACTGTTGCCACGTCGTGGTGGTAATCGAAATCTATAACGCACCGAAACCAGAAACAGTTGTCTACTGCGGGGTTGCAACTCCCCTGTCCGCTGTCCACACCCCCTTTCTTCGCCCCTGACTTTTGGTTTGCGATTTGGGCTAAACGCATTACACGTCGAGACAGCGACGTCGCACACAGCACTTGAAGCTTACATTTTATTTGTAATATGACAGGACCTCATATCCTTTTTCAATATTGAGAGGCAGGAAATTATGCACGTCAGACCTGTCTGCTTATGTGTAATGCCCCTTTGCGGGTCGCGTTCAGCTCACGAGTTGTGGGTTCATTTGGGCGTGGGGTGCATGATGTGTATCCCGGCTGAATCCAGAGGCTTAGCCCCCGGGCATATCCCCCGCCGACCGGCCATTTCCATTTGTTTACTCTCCCAGTCTTGCTCATTCTGTGCATACTTCAATTCCGCTCCCCTTAATGAGTTTGTCAGATGGCCAGCTGTTTCGAAAGCTGACCGATATCAGCAAACTTCTCCCCTGTCGATTTCCGGATCAGTAAGACGATGTCAATGCCATTCAAAGTGAATTTTCACATCCTTCTGAAAACGTGATTCGAGTTGAAATATATACGGAGTACTGAAAATATGGCTATAAAATCAAAATCAATTGGAAAGTATCGAATGAAATATTATGGATCTCAAAAAAAAAATCAATTTAACGCTACTCTATTGATATATCATTTGAAAGCAGTTAAACCGATGTTGTAACGCTTCGATATATTTTTTTCATATAATTTAAAGGTATGATATGATTTATTTCTTAAACTGAAACTTCGTTTGTTGAAAATAAATATAAGAATGTTCTTACAATTTGAGTTTTAAAAAAACTTCATTAGTTATTGGTGAACAAAAAAAAATTATCCTAAATTGTGTTGGATAAAATCTATAGTTTTACTTAAAACTAAATACATTTTAAATTTCTATATATTAAATTCCGAAATTTTCGTTATAAAGAAGTGTACTCTTATATATATATATATATCATATCGGATTCCTCTTAATATTCAACCCTTGGTCTCAATATAAAATTAAAACCGAGCTTGTAATATTTAAAAAAATAAAATCTTGAATTCCGAAATAATAGTAACTTCTCTTTCATAATAACAAATTAACACATTTTCATTCATAATAATATCATAAAGAAAAAATTATTGAAATATGACTATGTAAGAATATTAAAACACGCAATAATTTTGAACTCTGTTCAAATCATATGCCGAAACCACAGGCACCCCTGTGAAGAGATGAATAATCCCAGGAAGGGGTAAATCCTCGGGCTGCTTCATTTGAAATGCATGGAAGGACCAACAGGGACAACGGCAACGAGGCAATCTACTTGGGTCGGCAAGGGAGCATATCCTGATTTCTCTGGCTTCGTGTGCTCCTGGGGTTATATGCCTTTTTGGCCTGCGGAAGTGTTTGTTTATTTCATTTCTGGTATTTTTAATTGAATTTTCAATGCTTACGTCCGCTCAAAGCCCTCTTCGCTCTCGTCTCTTTTTTACAGAAGCTGCATTATTGGCCCAGAACTGAGCGTCAAAGTTTGCTCCATCGGAACTGTGATAAATCGGTCGGCATATGCGTCGGACTACTGCCAACTGGAGGGCACGACCGGCAGACAGACCCAGCCGATGCCCATTCGCTGGATGGCCTGGGAGAGTGTGCTAATGGTAAAGTATCTCTTTTAAGTCTAACTTATTTAATTTTCCCTTTAAGGGGTAATTAACCGAATACTTTTTAATGGTATTTACCTATTTTTAGTTGGATTTGATATTAAATGAAGTATATATCATTTTAGAGATTTTAATTTATGAAGTAATAGAAAGAGGTAAGCTCTTAGGTAAAAATAATTTAAATAAATCGAAAACAAGATCGTATTCTACTAACAGTAGATCCGTGTAGTCCTGTGATATGTGATAGTCTTTTACCCATTTAATACGAAGAAAAACTTTGGGCAGGGATTCAACAAAGAGCGAAAAGAGCCAAAAACCGAGGAAAATATTTTATAAATCCCAGAGCGAAAACCGCACTAAATAAATTAATTAAGTACATGAAACCCGAGAGAAGAACTCTGGCCAGGCATCGGAAACGAACTGAACGAGTTTTATATACATTTTCATGAAGAGTCTTGTGCAAGCACACATATACGAATATATATACATATATATATATATACTCCAGATACGGATTTGACAGACAGAGAAAAACCAACGGTGGGATACGGAGAAATCTAGAATAGGTTTGACTGCCTGGTTTGGCAGTTTGTTTCATTGCTGCTTTCCGAGGCTTCTACAGCCTGCAGGGCAAAACAAACGAGCGAGCAACAACACAGTAGCTACTGGTGGCGTGGAATGGGGATAGGGCTGTGGAATGGGCTAAAAGGGACACGGGGCGGGGTGCGGGATAGGGTGCGTATATTAAAAAGCGCAAAAGTTACGTTAGAGGATATTTGTACACATGAATAGGTTTTTTGTGCACAGGAACCGCATAATCCTTAAGCCAAAAAGCATGTAAACAAAATCAAAAGGCCTTTGGCAGTGAGAGGATTTCTTTATTTAGAAGGGCGAAAGGCGCGACTTAAGGCGTATTTATGGCTGGGGTTAACCATACATATAAACAACATTTTATCCTTAGCAGGGATCAAAATACTTACACACTTCAACTTAAAGATATGCGCAAGATATCTAGGGTGGGGTTTGACCATTTTTAACACTGATTTAATTACTTTAATAAGTTGTAATCAAATGTATTAATTTGTTACAGGGAAAATTCACAACAAAATCCGATGTGTGGTCCTTCGCCGTGGCCCTGTGGGAGATTTTGACCTTCGCCAGGGAACAGCCGTACGAGCATATGACGGACGAAAATGTTATAGAGAATATCGGTCACATCTACCAGGATGATGCAATGCATGTAAGTCTAGGCCAATTTATTCGCTGACCACCGTAGACTTATGGCTCAATTTTCCAGGAACTTCTGCCCATGCCCCTTAATTGTCCGCGGGAAATCTACGATCTTATGTGCGAGTGCTGGCAGCGCAACGAGTCGAGCAGACCCAATTTCCGGGAGATACATTTGTTTCTGCAGCGCAAGAACCTAGGATTTAAGCCGCAGAATCAGACACTGATGTATTAAACAATTGATCTTAACTCGATTTTATCTCATAATAATTAAATCATAAATAATTGAAGAGTTCTTTTCTAATTTAATGCATTTAAATGGAATATGCATTTAAATTAAAATGTTAGAATACAAGCTAAGCTGTGGCCAGCCGTAGTAGATATACCGTAGGCCAAAGAACGAACTTTTTGAACACTTATTCCATTTCGAGCACTAAGATCTGTCAGAGTCGAAGACTAAAAGGAAGAAGTTGTCGCCAAACATAGCGCTGAATTCGGGAAACTTTACATTTAAAGAAAAATTGTTTTAACTTTTTCTTTTCCATTTATCATCTTATCATCCATGATTTCAATCATCATTACTTTACAATTCTTCTACCCGCTGATGTAGGGTATTTCTGGTAATGAACAGGTAAAGCTTAATCTTAGTCCTATGGTAAGAACACAATTTAGGTAATGGCTTGTAAGACAATTCGATTGAATTAAAATATTTAAAAACTGTACATAACTTGGAAGGAATCAATTAGATGATCAGCTTAAGTAATCTTATTAGACTCCATATGGTATTGTGAATTCTATTTAATAGAATATAAAATCGAATCGGAAATGAGAACATTGACATATGTGTGTACCTATCGCTCCTCCACCTGAACGCTATCTATCTAATCATTTATGCTTAAATGTTTAAATGTCTATACGAGATGAATCTATATTTATATGAAACGAGGTCCATCTGCCGCCCCTGCCCCCTTTCCACAAGAGGCACTCTATATCAACTCAAAATTCAATTTTGGCCATGTATCGCGATGAAACCGCGAAACCCAAAAAGAGTTTAAGCATGCGTATAATTTTGACAATAAATGTTTGAGCAAGGAAGGGGGAACGCTTCGTAGAGAGAGTTACAATCCAAAGCTAAATACTGACATTAATTTTGAAATCTAGTCTATACTGAAGTCAATTAGACGCATATCAAGAACGATATTTTCTTTAAATCAAATTTTTCCTGTGCCTTCTCCCTGCTTTTGGTTTGTGATCTTGTGAATCAGGAGGTTTTATTCTTAAGTCTATCATTTTTATTCTATCAAAAGCTTTAAAAAGGTTTCGCTGTAGAAAAAATATGTAATTCTAAAGAGATACATTTAAAAGGCAAAAGAAGCCCAATTAAAAAATATATTTCAAGAATGCAGTTGTAAAAAAAATAAACAAAAACGAAAAACTTCTGCAACTGCTTAGTTCTTATTAACATTTATTTCCACCCGGCTTATTTAATAAACACCAAATATATAAATATATATTCACTTAGAAATTACATTATTTCATAGAACATACATTCTGAGTTTAGTAGTAGTGCTGTCGAATGATTAAACATAAATAAATGTGTTTATTAAGCATAAACATTTTACGAGTTCAAGAAAACGTTTCACATGCAACGAATACATTTGTGGCAAACTTAAAATTAATTCATCATTTCAACCGAAATATTTAAGTTTAAGTAGGGACGAGATAAGAGAATCGTTGAGCACAATCATTATGTATGTATGCCCATTGAAACGGACAAATTACGAGTAAAAAAAATATGAAAACAATGAAACACTTAAGCTTAAGAATTTGCAGCAAAAATAAACAAACAGAAGAAAGAGAAAAATGACTAGAAGCCCCGGATTTCTTTAATTCTTCTCGGGCATTAAGGGGCAGTCCGGTCCAAAAACTAAATGAGACTTTGATCCGCTGCGTGCAGACCAGCAGCTGGGACAAATCCTTGGCCTCGATAACACTTGCACCTGACCCCACCACCACCCACCCATTGAGCCCGAGCAAATTAAATAACATAAAATACAAATCCGGTGCTTAAGGTGCGATGAGGAAGGGGCGAGAACCAGGTGAGACAGAAAATAATAAACCAATTAATTCAAATGGTTGGGAAATGTTCCTGCTGTGGAGCAAGGCAATGCACAGTGGCATGGAAACGAAAATGGTATTATTATAGTATTGTTATTATAATTAACTGTATAAATGTTGTATACAATTCCTGTCACTTTAACTTTTCATTTGATAAAATTTTATTAATTTATAATGATCCAATTGTAAGCTGCGAGGGTATACAACCTTCGGCGTGCCGAAGTTAGCTTTCTTTCTTGTTATTATTCCGTTCAGACGAACTAAGACTTCTCTGGAAAAAAGACTGCTTGTCAAGAAATACAATATTAAAACCTACATTTCCTTAAAGAAGAGGTGATTAGGGAACAAAAATGAGCTATATGCGATTACATACATTTCGAGCTATGGACATTTCAGTTAGAAATAGGGTTGAAATTTAAAAATAAGCTCTAAAATGCTGCAATAATATAGTGCATTGTAATCTGATGTAAGTCGACCACGTTGCGTGTTCGAGCCCTGCCGCAGACATGTCTTTCTGTTTTTCTTGTTCCTTGTTTTTCTTTGTCATTATTAGTCATTTATTTTACACAATCTTTATTATAATTCATTTTAAAATCGAACAACCATTTTTTTCGGTAATAAGCAGCAAATATAATTAACCAAACTATATTAAATAAATTAAAATATTATTATTATAAAGGCAGTCAAATATATAATAAAAATGGAATTGTTTACTTTTAGAGACTTTGGCCGGTTTTAAGAATCCGATTTAAGAATCAGCTTTTACAATAATATTACTGCAAGTGTTACTGAATATTATATTTAATCACTTTTGCACAAATGCCATTATTTCAAAATTAACTATTTTTTGTAACTGGGCCCAACAATTTCCCAATATTTTCTGTGATTTTTACTAAGACTTTAGCTTCTTTCCCTTTTCCGTTTGTTGTTTCTACTGTTTGTTCTTTTCGCCTTACGGCCCTTCGTTTGCTCACATTAAAACCAATGATTGCGTCTGGGATTTGGTTTTCGCAGACCTTAAAGGAAACCAAGGCAAATAAGCACTGGGATACTCTGGGAGCTCCTCGGGATACCCCCTCCCTTGAAAAGCGGGATGAGTTTGTGCCAAATAATACTTTATTGATTTGGACACTTTAACTTGAAACTCTGGCAAGTGCATAAAATATAAGTAAATAAGTGGGCAGAGTGTACTTTTCCAATTAGCAGCGAAGCAAAGAAAATCAAATCCCAATGACATCGCCTGTTCGAGCCCAGAAAAACATCGCAAATACATGGCGGAAGGCAAAATACATAGTCATCATCCCAGTTATCCTGGGCATAAAAAAAAATAGTAGAGTCGAAGCTTATCGAAACTATTGGTGCTTTCGCTCTTATCGCTTAAAAATTTATTTAAACACTCAAGTTAGTATTATCTTAAGTTCAAAATGATTTCGTTATGAATAATTATTTTAAAAATATTAAATATAAATAAATAAATTTAAAAGTCAGCCTTTGTCTGAAAAATAAATAAAGACCATTATTCAGTGCACTACCAAACAAGGTCTTCAAAACTTACACTACTCAGGAGAAAGTTTCATATACAAAAGTTTCATTACACTAAATTATATCGTTCTTCTTCTTTATTTCGGGAAATGCATCTAATCGGAAACGAATTATTTTGCTTAACAATTATTTGGATAGCTTAAATAAAAAATTAACCTAGTATATATAGAATATACAACATATTAATAATAATATTAATAAATGAAATACAGATGGAGGTTCATGTGCTACACCTAGTGGCCAGGCCTGGAACCGAAAAATGTCGAACTAAAGCTCTACACCCCTAATGGGTAGAATGTAAGTAAATTTGTGTAAGACTCGAGTAAAACTTGGAATAAATAATTGTTTCGAAAATTCCGAAATTAAAACAAAAAAAAAAAAAAAAAAAGAAACAAGACTTAAAAATTAACAACAGAAATTACTTTTATTTCTAATTTATTGATTCTAAGAATAGAGGAAAAACTTATCTTTCGGAGGACATAGGCAGCAAATATTAAAGCAATATTTATTAGAATTGTTTTTTTAAGAGATTTGACATACAAATAAAGCCCAGTCAAGAACAAATGATAGAAAATATTTAAGATTTAAATTATTAAAAAAATTTAATAAATTATTATAATAAAAAATACAAAAAAATTTTAAATTATAATAAATAAGACAATCATAATGAGTCAGACAGACAAAACAAACTGTCCGGTCTTCCCCATATTCTCTAACTGAAAATGGAGATTGCCGATGAGGGTGAGCGGTGTCTTTCAAAACAGTTTTGAAATAAGTAGGTTTCCCAATGATTTAAAAATTTCCGTCGACGTATTTAAGCTAAGATATTTGAGTTAAGTTTTTAACAAATTATTTCTTTTTATCGTTTAAGTATCGAAATGGTTTTTTACTAAATTCGAAATTAATAGGGAATAATTTTGGTATTTTTTAATGTAATTTTATTTTCTTTTGCTTTCCTAAGTTAACATATATTATTATATTAAGTAACAGCACACTTAATTATATTTTTCTTAAAAAATAAATCTTTGATTTCACAAATGTGATAGATTTTAAAACATATTCCACGTTCTTCTCTTGTTCTTATCAACTACATAACGGTCACACTTTCTGCATTTTATTCTGTAGCAAACACTGTCACATTTTTATGCTAGTGATGAGCCTTCAAATATGCTAAAAAAGTAAAATTTTAACTAATAATACAAATAGCTACACCCAAATGCAAGAAAACATACATAATAATGTTTTTCACGATGTTTTCATTAACTTATTCGTAGTTTTATTTATTTTATGTTCTTAAAAGCCAGTTCAACATCAGCATTGCACAATAAATACATTTGATTTTCAAATTACGTATGGACCTAAAAAATCTTATTGTTTTCAGCGTCCTTATTATGTAGGACCATTGCTACATTTTAACTTTATCTTTTAATCAGTTGATTTTATCTATTTCGGTTATTAAATTATTAGTATTGGATATTGTAAAAATGTTAAAATATAACAAAAAAAGTCTAATGTTTATTTTTTGTTCCGAAACGTATAAATACAAAATGTTGTTCTTTTCCTGTGAAACACCATTAGCTATTAGAGAAATCTCCGATATTAATAGCTATTTTTTTATAAAATGCAATTATTGCTATAATATGCTATATGAATCTTAGAATATGGTAGGTCTTGCCTGATATCAATAAAACGACACTGCAACAGGTTATTTTGGTAAAAACCCTTCCAAACAAATCTTTGAATACATATATAAAAATAAAATAAAATATTACAAATTCTTTAAGTGGTGCTTCGTAAAGCATACAAATACGATGTTTTTTTAAGCTAAGATAAACCTAATTTTGCTTGGAAAATAGCTATAGTTCCCGCTAGCCGCTAGTTTAAATTTTTTACGCGTTGTGCTTTTGAAAACTGCCAGATCTAGCGGGAAACAGCTAAATTGGCAACATTCGGTCACACTGAACGACGCGTCGGACTTTTTCAGCTTGACTGCTGGTTTTTCTAAATTAAAATTGCAATTTCGAAGCGAATTATTGTTGATAAAAGTGCAATGCCATCTTCTTAGCTACTAGCAAGCGAGCTGGCATCGAATTACTTACCGAAACTGGCCGTTGAACACCCATTTTCCTTCGACGAGATGCGCGTGTGTGAGTGAAAGAAATTCCAACAATGCGCCACACAATACCAATACACACACAAGCTGCCTGAATTTCTTTATTCAAAAGTGTACAAAGTGCAACAAAAAAGGGTAGCGGGTGAAAGCAGTCGGGGAACGGTTTGTCTGCGCTTGCAGCAGCTGGAAAAGTGCGTATATTTAGCAAAGTGCACCGATATTTGGGCAACACCAAGAACTAGCAGAACTGTACAACAAACACGCCCATTTTAACACCGAGAGATACGCCTGTGAACTGCCCTGCAGTACCTGTCATCAGTAATTCATCAACGCAAATGTCGGTGTTGTTGATGAAAAGTTGATGACAGCCCATACAAACTACTGATGAATTTAACATGGGCATGTCCTAGGCTGTCATCAACACAAATTCATCAACTTTTAATCACTTTTTCATCAACACTTTTGACCAAAAATTCATCAACACTTATACCAAAAATTCATCAACAATTTGATGATGAATTCATCAACACTTTGTTGATGAATTCATCAACACTTTGTTGATGAATTGTTGATGAATTCATCAACACTTTGTTGATGAATTGTTGATGAATTCATCAACAATTAATCAACAAATTCATCAACAAAGTGTTTGTAGTTTTTAATTTTAAGTTTTGGGTTTTCTTCGCATTAAACAATTCATTTCACAGCTTTCATTTAATACCCAATTTTTTATATAATTTCACTGTTATAAAAATATGGTGTACTGCTGTAGAAATAACCCTCTCGCGATAATGGGAACTTGTTAAAACATTTTAATTTCTTTCACTTTTGTCGACCACAAAGTATTGCTCCTCACTCCTTCAAAAGATACAACGCAAATAAAAAACGCTCACCCCGCTCATATTTTTGAGAGAGGGAGAGTGCAAGAGAGCAAGAGCCAACATGCCGTTTTTGTTGATGAATTACTGATTAATTTAGACCATTTTGTCATCATCTTTTCATCAACAACTTTTAATCATTCTGTCATCAACCTTTTTTGCGAAGAGAGAGAAATGAGAGCGCGAGAGAGTCGGGTTTGACACGATGGTCGAATGAGAGCGTCGGCTCGGTAGAAATCGACGTCGGCTGTTGATGAATCGTTGATTACAGAGGCCTATTGATGACAAGTGGTACTGCAGGGTGGTGTCTGCGAGTGTGTGTATGTGTGGTGCTGTGTTATTACCCTGCAGTACCACTTGTCATCAATAGGCCTCTGTAATCAACGATTCATCAACAGCCGACGTCGATTTCTACCGAGCCGACGCTCTCATTCGACCATCGTGTCAAACCCGACTCTCTCGCGCTCTCATTTCTCTCTCTTTGCAAAAAGGTTGATGACAGAATGATTAAAAGTTGTTGATGAAAAGATGATTACAAAAAGGCCTAAATTAATCAGTAATTCATCAACAAAAACGGCATGTTGGCTCTTGCTCTCTTGAACTCTCCCTCTCTCAAAAATATGAGCGGGGTGAGCGTTTTTTATTTGCGTTGTATCTTTTGAAGGAGTGAGGAGCAATACTTTGTGGTCGACAAAAGTGAAAGAAATTAAAATGTTTTAACAAGTTCCCATTATCGCAAGAGGGTTATTTCTACAGCAGTACACCATATTTTTATAACAGTGAAATTATATAAAAAAATTGGGTATTAAATAGAAAGCTGTGAAATTAATTGTTTAATGCGAAGAAAACCCAAAACTTAAAATTAAAAAGTACAAACACTTTGTTGATGAATTTGTTGATTAATTGTTGATGAATTCATCAACAATTCATCAACAAAGTGTTGATGAATTCATCAACAATTCATCAACAAAGTGTTGATGAATTCATCAACAATTCATCAACAATTTTTGGTATAAGTGTTGATGAATTTTTGGTCAAAAGTGTTGATGAAAAAGTGATTAAAAGTTGATGAATTTGTGTTGATGACAGCCTAGGACATGCCCATGTTAAATTCATCAGTAGTTTGTATGGGCTGTCATCAACTTTTCATCAACAACACCGACATTTGCGTTGATGAATTACTGATGACAGGTACTGCAGGGTATTTTATTTATAAATATGTGTATTCGTTGTTTTTTTTTCATTTATTACACGCTGATTTTGCAACGCTCCTTTTATTGTCAATGGCTTATCCAGCCAACGGAAGTCGTCGCCTACAATTTAGGTTTTTCTGTGTTGCTTGTCCACACTCCCACACACACAAACACTCAGAGCGACCAAGCGCACCAACAAACACTCACACGTACAGTAGCAATAGCGCAAGCAGCAGGCTGCGGCTCCCACACATTGGTGTTGCCTGCCTCTGCCTGCGTCTCCGTCGCGTCGCGGTGTAGCCGTCGGCAGCGTAGACTCGATTGCATGAGAATTTTTTGCCCGCTTTGTGATTGTTTTTGTTTGACTTAATTTATTGGCAGCATTGTTTTGTTGTTGGGAAAAATGAAAGTGTTGGTGCGGGCAAGAAAAGACAAAAAGAAACAACAATTGGCCAATAAAATCTTACAGCAATTTTGTTTTGTTTTAGCGAGAGATTAAAATTTTGTTGTTATTTTTTCTACAATTTTTTTTTACATTTCTTTTGCAGATATTCTATAATCAGAGATAGTTTTTGTGGTCTTCATGGGAACCCTTTTAACAATTAATATAATTAAGGTTAGCACATAGGTATTATCAGACGATATCCGTGCATTTATATGCTATTTACACGCTCTATTAAGCATCTATCCACTTAAAACTTTCTCAATTGCTTGCTAATATTTCTGGAAAGTGAACTACCTTTACTATTATACAGATTCAATTTAAACCATTCAGGCAAATGTGTTTTTATTTGTTGTTTTTTTTTAAGGATTAAAAAAAAAATTAAGAATATCATAGCTTATTCCCAACTAATATCGAAGTCTCTAATTAGTGCTCCATCACAACTAAATAAACATCACCTTTTCAGCCTAAACTCACCCACACAACGGGAAGTGTGGCGGTGGTTGGCATGCCGTAGTGGACAAGCATATCATCAACAGTAGAAGCTGCGCCTCATGGAGCCGTATCACCAAATCAGACATCACGTAAGTTCTTTGCTCCGATTCATGCATTGTAATGTTATTAAAGCACAATACAATTTCCCCTCCTTATACAGTATCCCCCCGCAATCACAGCCAGCACTGGAGTGGTGGTGGGCAACAACTCGTCAGTAATCAACCGGCCGGAGCTACACCAAAAATGCAATCGGGGCTCGCACTCGAGTGATACCAGTTCGGCGTACAGTGGAAGCGACACAATGACCTCCACGTACACCTCATCAATGGAGGCGGAGGATATCGATCTCTCCGGCCTGGTGGAGTCCACCGTGGACTCTGACGAGGAGGATCTGGCAGAAAGCATGGATGTGAGTGATGGTGATGTCGTTCTGTTTTATATATATAGCATTGCCAAGTCAGGCAGCAGTAGAAAGGGGGAGCTTATATCCATCGATAATGATCCTTCTTGAAAATTGAGACTTCTGAAAAGTAAAAATGTATATTAATAGCTTTTCAAAACTGTAATTTTCAATGTGAAAAATCATCACAGTATCGAAACTCTATACTGATCATAAATTTTATCTTCTTCAGAGTTTAACTGTGCGCGATGCCGTGCGTGAGTGCCTCGAAAAGGACCCGGCCGAGCGCAGCGAACAGGACGTGGAAGTTCTCCTCGACTTTACACAAGGCCTGAAAGCTTTCACCAATATTACCTTGGCAGTGCGGCGAGCGCTCTGCTCGGTAATGGTATTTGCCGTAGTGGATAAGGCCGGAACGGTGGTCATGTCTGATGGGGAGGAACTAGACTCTTGGTCGGTGCTCATTAACGGGGCCGTGGAGATTGAGCACGCGAATGGTAGCCGCGAGGAACTACAAATGGGCGACTCTTTTGGCATCCTGCCCACCATGGACAAACTCTACCACCGAGGAATCATGCGCACCAAGTGCGACGACTGTCAGTTCGTATGCATCACTCAAACGGACTACTACCGCATTCAGCACCAAGGCGAGGAGAATACGCGGAGGCACGAGGACGAAAACGGACGCGTGGTCATGGTCACGGAGCTGCGGTCCATCGGAGGCGGGATAACTGAAACAACTGGCGGCAGTGGTGGACCGGCGACGGGAATATCAGCATTGCCGAATGTTAAGCGTGGCCACGTTGTTATCCGGGGAACGCCAGAACGATTGCTGCAGCAGCTGGTCGAGGAAAACTCGGTGACGGACCCCACCTATGTGGAGGACTTTCTGCTTACGCATCGTATCTTCATCCAGAACCCTAAGGAGGTGACTAGCAAGCTGCTGCACTGGTTTGATCTGGAGCAGTTTGATGCACACAAGACGCAAGAGCTGCGGGATCGCGTAACTCGGGTGGTGCTTCTCTGGGTGAACAACCACTTCACCGACTTCGAGGCGGACCACGAGATGATGGCGTTCCTGGAAATGTTTGAGGCCCTGCTGGAGCGCAAGAAGTTGCTCAGCCAACTGCGGCTATTGCACATCGCCTGTGCCGCCAAAGCACGCATGCGCAGCTGCACTCTCACCCGATCCTCACGTGACGAGCCACTCAACTTCCAAATCGTGGGCGGCTACGAGTTGCGGCCAGTGGTTGTTGCCACCGGCAGCCCAGCCGTGGGCATCTACATTTCTCAAGTTGAAGCGGGTTCAAAGGCCCAGGATGTTGGTCTCAAGCGAGGGGACCAGATCCACGAAGTTAATGGTCAGTCCCTGGACCATGTGACGAGCAAAAGGGCTCTGGAAATTCTCACGGGCACCACCCACCTGAGCATTAGCGTGAAGAGCAATCTGCTTGGCTTCAAGGAGGTGATGCTGGCTCTGGAGCATAGCAGCGGGTCGGCTGGAGCCGGTGGTTTGTCCGCAACCAGCGCCAGCTTCAAGTCCTTGAGAAGTCCACGACGCATTTGCGCCAGCGACATCGCGGCGCTGCACGGTCGCTCGGAGAGCGCCGGTAATGACCTCTCCCTTGCCAACGCCTCCAATCGGGCCTACATGGTGCGACTCAGTTCGGTGGATATGTTACTCGACCAACCGGACTGTGCGCCGCCACAAACGCCACCGGTAAGTGGTGGCGGCGGCAACATGGCCGCCAATTTTATGCAGCAGCTCCTTCAAAGCGTTAATAACAGCTCAGCGAAAAAGAGCTCGGGATCGGCATCCGGCTTTAACACGGATCAGCAGGACACCAAGGGCGGCGGTTTCATGACGTTGGGTCCTAAGCGACGCTTGCAAAAGGCCTTGGCCAAGATGAACCTTCTCAACAAGCAGCAGCATCACGTTGGCAGCCTAAATGACTCTTCGGACACGCTTCTAAACGAGCCCAAGTCGACGAAGCTCTCTGCGGCGGCTAGCTCGGGCAGCAGCAGCTCCACCCAGTCGTCGATAAACGGATGTGCGAACAGTGGCAGTGGCGGACGCCTCTATCAATCACAATCGAACCCCGACCTCACCAGCCTTAACTACGATGCGAACAGCGATGCGGGAGGAGGAACACTGAACGTGAATTACCAAGCTGCCCACATCCATCGACCGTCGGCAGCCAGCACACTAACCACAAACTCGACGCACCTGTTGCCGGATTATCCGGAGCACGTGCTGAAGGTATACAAGGCGGACCAGACATGCAAGTATGTACTCATCTACAAAGAGACGACTGCCCACGAGGTGGTGATGCTGACCCTGCAGGAATTCGGCATCCACGATCCCAGCTCGAATTTCTCGCTCTGCGAGGTAAGCGTGGGCGAAGGCGGCATGGTGAAGCAGCGTCGGTTGCCGGATCAACTGCAGAACCTGGCGGAGCGGATCAGCTTTGCGGCACGGTACTACCTCAAGCTGAACGACAGCACAGAGCCGCTGGTGCCGGACGAACTGGCGCTGGAACTAGTCCGGGAGTCCGGTGTGCACTTCCTGCAGCTGAATGCCTACGAGCTGGCGATCCAGCTCACGCTGCAAGACTTTGCCAATTTCCGGCAGATCGAGTCCACCGAGTACGTGGACGAGCTGTTTGAGCTCCACTCGCGTTACGGAGTGCCTATGCTTAGCAAGTTCGCCGAACTGGTCAATCGGGAGATGTTTTGGGTGGTGAGCGAGATCTGTGCCGAGCACAACATCGTGCGCCGCATGAAGATCGTCAAGCAGTTCATCAAGATCGCGCGCCACTGTAAGGAGTGCCGCAACTTCAACTCGATGTTTGCCATTGTCTCTGGCCTGGGACACGGCGCCGTTTCACGTCTGAGGCAGACCTGGGAGAAACTGCCGTCGAAGTACCAGCGGCTGTTCAATGATCTGCAGGACCTAATGGACCCCTCCCGCAACATGAGCAAGTACAGGCAGTTGGTGTCTGCCGAATTGCTCGCCCAGCACCCCATCATTCCGTTCTACCCCATCGTGAAGAAGGACCTCACCTTCATCCACCTGGGCAATGATACCCGCGTCGACGGCCTGATCAACTTTGAGAAGCTACGCATGCTCGCCAAAGAGGTGCGCTTACTGACGCACATGTGCAGTTCGCCGTACGACCTTTTGGCTATTCTGGAGCTCAAGGGTCAGTCGCCCTCGAGCGCTCTCTTCTCGCTCAATCAGATGTCTGCTTCGCAGAGCAATGCTGCTGCCGGCTCGGTGATAGCAGCCAATGCCGGACAGGCGACCATCAAGCGACGCAAGAAGTCTGCAGCAGCTCCCAATCCCAAGAAGATGTTTGAGGAGGCCCAGATGGTGCGTCGGGTGAAGGCGTACCTCAACAGCCTGAAGATACTCACCGATGAGGACCTGTTGCACAAGTTCTCGCTGGAATGCGAACCGGCGCATGGCTCCACCTACTCTGGCAGCATCTCGCACGGTAATACCTCGCACCGGAGCGGTGGTGGCGGCAGCATCAGTGGTGGCGCCGGCGGCAGCTCTGGGGGAGGCGGAGCAGGCAGCTCTAGTCTCAATGCCGGTGATCAACTCAGCATATACTCGCACACCAGCTCAAGTTCAGCTCCGAACTCGTCCCTATCGCTGCGCAAACGGCACCCCAGCTCGCCCACCCTCTCAACCACTAGCTCGACCAGCTCCACCAGCGATCACCAGAGGCGTCAGATGCAAAACAACGGACCCAAGTTTGGCACTGCATCGCCACAGGCCGTTAAGAAGATGCTGTCTCTGTCTGAGTCATCGAAGATCAGGCCCCACCAACCATTCGTGCCGCGCCACGGCTTGCATCACATGCAAACAGCACATGGCTTCATAGCGCCAGTTAACGTGGGAGCAGGAGCAGGAGCGGGCGGAGTGGCCACCTCACCCGCAGCAGCCGCCGCGAATATTCAGTGCACACCGAGTCCTAGTCCATGCTCCCATCGACGCCTGGCATCGGCAGGCAACATATTGCCCACACGAGCCATCCACGAGCGGTCGCACTCAGACACCCCGGCCACGCCGCCGCCACCCCTGCCGTCTGTGGATCTTTCCCTCGAGAGCAGTAGCGTGACTACATTTCGCGATTTACCCCTTCGCAAGTCCATAACTTCCGGTAAGTGTCTAACATTCGTATATTAGCTCAGATACTAAACTAAAATAATTGCTTATAGCTGCTACTAAAACCTGATTCTGAGTACTCTCGTTCGTTCAGTGTATTCTCTTTTTCCAAAACATTAGTGATTCTATTAGAAAGTATACAAGAATTTCTCATTGTAATAAGAATACGGATCTATAACTAATTTATTTCGAATATTAAAATGTGTTCGTCCTTATCGAGAAAGGAAGCTAGCTTCTATAAGAAAAAGTTTTAAAATCTGTACGCTTCTGACATAAATGATAGCAGTTCTAGCATATAGTGAGAATGAATCGAAAATATCGAAAACTTTATTATATTTTCGGAAAATATCAGAAACATTTTACTAAGTTTATTTTCCTGGTTTTGATTGGTTCGAATATCGATTTATCGGACATATAACGCAATGTTAAAATATCAATTTTAATCTACAATCGCGTCAAAAAACCGATATAGTACCGTTATTCCTTCTTTCTCGATCGATATACTTTCTTCATGGCTTGAAATTCACTGCTCAAACGACGAGTACGCTTTGAATCCGGAACCATACCAGTAGAAACTTAAAAACCGTAGCCCTAAATTAAGTAGTTACATTTTTTTAGTTGCGCCTTAGACTCTGTGCCCCTGCTTTTGCATTTGAAGACACTTCTTGGTGGTTGGACTAGGTTTGGTTTGGTTGTCGGCTTCATGTAGCACTCACACACTTATACACACAGCTCACACACACACATACAACAGCAAATGGGGCCATGAAATGAGTCCCACATTAGGGTGGAACGCATTTCACGACCACCACATGAGACAAAAACTCTTCTTCTTTACGCTACTTTCACACACCCAACAGGTTCCATATCGTCGTGTGATAGCGGCTATGTGCATCAGCAGCAGCAGCAACAGCACCACCAGCAACAACAGCACAGTACCATACAGTACCAGCAACAGAGCAACATGCAACACGAGCCATTACCGCCAGTATATACGGCCGCCGATTGCCGGCTGCTGCAGCAGATATCGAATAACGCTGTGACCCGCAACCTGAACAATACTCCCTGCCAGAGCACAAACAACACACCACCCAGCACACCTACACCACCACAGACCCCACAGCCAGCAACCATTCAGCTTTCTGCACCGCCAACGGCAGCAGCGTACTTACACATGCGCAGCCAGCAACAGCAGCAGCAGCAGTCTCTGGCTATGCCGCCTCCGCCCCCACCGCCGTACAATGTGCCCCCGATGGTCAATGTATATAATAGCCATCATGCTCCCAGTGCGGGCAGTAGGCATCTGAACCACATGCACGGTAAGTGCAGCGCAGCAGAGCAGAGCTGACAACCAGATCCAGATCGGGATCCAGTAATCACATCAAATGCAAAGCAGGACTCGAGTCAGATCTCTATCTTGAAACATTAGTTACATAGAATAAATATCTTTCTCAGCATAACATAAATTTGTAAATTTTAATTGAATTAATCTTTTTTGCAGGTGGCCAGCCAAATTTTATGGATATCACCAAGTGTACCATATGCCCCATGCCACCAATGAATCAATAATGAATCAAATTGTGCTGTCTTAACTGCTTAATGTTAATTTAATTAGTTGTGAGTATGATCGAGAGTACCACTTCAGAACCATAGTTGGGTCAGGTTAGGATATCTTTATTAATTATACAAACATATACTGAATATGGTGCATATCAAAATATAATGATTAGGCTTCTGAATTAAAAACATGTTTCAAAACGGTAGAATACAAATTTTTAAAAATGAATTGTATATGTGGGAAAATCAATGTAAAAACCATTTGTAAATCTTCTTCCGTCTTCCTTTTTTAAAACCAGCTTAAAACCATAACAAGTAACAAGATTTGATTATAATTTTTTTATATAATGACCGCACAATATGGTTCTGAAACTTATAAAAATTCTATATATATAATTTTTTGTGATTACGCATTTAACACTCATTTTTTTTATTTTCCTTTATTCATTTTGTAGCTTAAAGAGTTGCCAAAATTTGTGAATGGTTGTGGTTTCCAATTCATCAGAAAATCAAACATAGGCGGGTTACCACGTAAACTGCCTTTGCTCTTCATCGGAACATTTAAAAAGCTAACTGGACTCAAAATGCGCCGCTAGATATATTAATGATAAGGATTAGGGTTCTATGATTTACATACGTCTTAACTTAGTCAAATTCTGTGTACCCATTTTCTTCCCGCTTAGTAGTAGCCTTTTCTCTAAGAAGAAAATGTCTGCAGGCAGACCCACCCCACTCGAATGAAACTCTTTTGAGTTGTCTCCGGCATTTTTCTGAAGCATTTCGATGCCCAGCAGCGCAACAGCGAGACTAAGTTTAGTGGTCTCGTAAATTTCATAAATGTTGGTTTATTATATACACACTAATATATACACCATATAAATATACCGCTAAAAACCTTCGCTCCAATTCCAAATATTTAGTTTTAAAACCCAAGCGAGAAAGAAATTTATTTCGAATACTTTTTCCAAACATTAGTATTTATTTACCGAAAACAAAACAGGAAAAGGCATCATGAAAGACAAATGCAATATATTTGTATAAATAATAACAAAAGACCTAGACTAACCCTCAATACAAAAATGAAATCATCAAAGTACAACTAACTCGAAAAGCAACCAGAAATAAGTTTATTAAATACAAACCTGAGACTTGGAAAAAAAAAACAAGAATAAATGTTTCGTGAACATATTTTTCTCACACGTAAATGACTCTAATATATATTTTTGAGTGTGCAAGAATGCCTGTTATATACATATAAATATACAACATATATATATACAATCTACTTACGTGAAATCTCTTAATAAAACAAATATATATACATACATATATACAAACCTGGACGTAGTGCAGACCCGACTCTTAGCTGGCTTTCGAAGGCGAAAACCAAATTATCTTTTGCTGAACACGTGAGAAAACAAATATAATATAAATTGTGCTCTTTAAATATTTAAGTTAGAGTAAAAACGGAAATAAACGTAGCTTTTTAAGGCTTTCAAGTATGTTATTTAAATCAAAACCTAAAATGTAAAAATCGTAATTGTCGTCAAATATATTTGTAACCCTAAATTCATAAAGGGCAGCTTACAATATGTTTTCTTTGATGTTTGGGAAGACATTAAAATAAAAAAATTAAATTTCATATTAAAATCATATAGGTTTCATGTTTCAAAATTCTTTTTAATTTTTTTTTGCCGCAAATATGTTGATTGTATTAAAAACGTATGCAAAAAATCTGAGCAATAGCTTTTCGTTGTTTTAGGCGGAAAAATGTAATAAAGATTTTTCTTAATGTTTAAAAATATGATCTACTTGAAGTTCTTGATGTGAGCCAAGGCCGTCTTCCCTCTGCCGCGTGTCGAGCCCTTCAGAACAATTACCTACCCAGATGTATTGACTTATATTTACAAAAGACATTTGTATACTACTTTATAATTTATTTTTAAATTCTATATGTATTTAATATGTATTGGAAAAATATTAGGAAATAAAAAATATTTAAATTATTTAAAGACTGTCAGTGCACATGGGCGAAAAACGACGAATTTTTCAGCCCGTAGTGAACACCAGCCATTTCGCACGTTTTTTGTTTGAAAAAACTTTTGAATGCAAAAGAAAAAATTTGATCTACGAACGGCAGGATCCGACTAACATGGTTGGATTGACTCGGCTGTTGATGCTGCTTAGAAGTATATATACGGTACGATTTCATCTCTGTGTTGCAAACTGCTGACTAAAAGGTACAAACATACAAAATCCCTATGAGGCCCATATTTTAGGTCTTCTGGTGCTATATCAATTCAAATCGTAATAAATAACAAGAATGGAAGCTAACTTCTTACTTGCAGCTGGATCATTATGAGTTAATTTAATTTGATCAAATGAAAAAACAAGAAAACAGGAATTTTATAAAACATTTATACATTCCAAAAAAATAGGTTTTCCTATCCTACTATATTTACAGTTTTACATTCACAGTTTTTCATTTTCTTCTACATTTAACGATCAGCTATATGATAAAATCATCCGATTTGCATAAAGTTAAACCCGAAATTCTGAAATAATATAAAGTGGCTACATCTCTGAGTAGATAAAAATATGATAAAAAAAAACAGCGAAATTAAAACTAATTTCAATAAATTTCTTTAATGTCCTATGGCAGCTATATGATGTAGTAGTCCACTTTTGATATAATTAAAATTCTAGAATCAATTACAAAATGGCCATGTTTTAAATTATATACAAATATTTTGAAAACTCTCAGCTATATGATATTGTCGTCCCATCCGGCCCGTTCCCACTTATATAGTAGTGAATGCATAGAGAAGACTATCTGCAAAGTTTCATTCACTTCAAAACTGAGGGACTAGTTTCCGTAGAAACGGGCAGACGGACATGTCTTACTAAAATTATAATACCCTGCAAGGGTATGAAAAATAAAATATTAAAAAAAAATAAATAAATCTACAATTTACACGATTGTAAAAATGGTACAAAAAATGTTTTTTTTTTTTACATTTAAATTCAATATTCAGACTTGTTAACCTAATAAATATTAGAACAGAAAACCTTCGAATCTAAATAAATTTGTTTGCTTAGTTATGATCAATTTCAAATTCGGTCCCCTGACCTTCAGCTTCCTAAAGTTAGCTTTCTTTCTTATTTATATATATTTTCTGCATACCTTTTGCACAGAGACAATCTCTCGATATATATATATATATAAGTAACCAATAGTTTATATCAATAATGTTATAGTTTTATTGCTTCTGTTGGGGATCATCAAATCGTTAAGTATTGTTTCAACTTTATATAAAATACAGTTGTTTATAAATAATTTGGCTTTAAAGCTACCTTATATAGCTAGGCACTATGATTAACGCCATTTGTAGGAGTGACTCTTAGCGCCCTTAGCCCTAGTTTTGACAATAGTCTGGAACTTAAAAACAAATTACAATCGAAACAAAGTATTACGTTGTTTATGTAAAATGAATAACATTTTGATTGGGGATACGCATATTAAAAGGCACTTTTTCTTACGACTTCTTAAATAAAATTGTTCGCTCTCAGGAAGTTAGGCTTATACGACATAGAATGCTTTGGTCCATGGACACTAATGCATCCCTTGAAGCATTTCTCAACCTCATATCAACCTCGTTCGCTTCAAATAGGTAATGAGCAGATTGTATATGAACTTGTATTGCGCCAGGGACGGTATAATGCTATCACGTTGGTGCCGCAGCTGCCCGATGACCCGCGGTATGTCCAGGTCCTGCAAAGACCGCACGGATAGAGTAAAGAATATGGCAGAACTTATTTTGAAATGGAAATTCACCTCGTTGTGGTCCAGGGTATAAAGCAGAAGATCCGCAGTCAGTGTGACGCCCGAGCGACCGCCCCCCTCGAGGCAGTGAATCAAAACGGGAGGATTTGTATTGTGTCCTGGCGGCACCTCGTGCGTTGATGCCAGTCTAACTGAGTTGAGCTCCTCAAGAAAGTCCAAAAAGTGGTTCACGTCGCGCGGACAATTCTGTTCCGCCCAGTCTGCGTACTGCAGATGCCAGACCGAACGATAACGACGCGATGGAGCGTGGAAGAGACGCAATTTGCTAGTTGTGCATCGATCGGTGGTTTGGGAGAATTCCTGATATACTTGAAACTGCAAAGAAAGGCACTATATACGAGGATCACTTTAATATAGGCGTCACGAACCTGCCCAAACTCCAGACGCTGTTGACTGCTTAGGGGAATGTAGCTCATATCCTCAGTTAGCTGAACTACCAAGTATACATCGGCCTCCCAGACACACTGCCAAAAGGTGTGCATGGTTTGCGACTCTTGTGGTGATTGCGCCACAATGTAAAAACGCTGCTTCGTTCCTACAGTGGCCTAAAAAATAATACATTTCATGTTAATATTGATTTTTTATATGGACGCATGTAACGCACAGATATGTAAGAGGCATTCACGTATCCATGTCGGTTTTCCATTGACGGCACTAAGCGAACCCGATTATCGTCGTAGGGCAAAAAGTTAGGATCGTGGTTTTTGGGCTCATTTTCCTCCAGCAGGGCACACTCGTACAGGGCGTGCTCTCGCCGCTTCGGTATGCGTTCAAACTCCATAAACAGCTGCGAGTCATGTAGTTTTTCATTAAGGATTTGGCACTGAAAATATACAAGAGGTGTTTAAATCCTAGGGTATCGGAAAGTTATATATTTATATAAATTTGAAATATCATAGAATATAACTTTTAGCCATAATAAATCAATCGTATCAATTTAATAAAAAAAAATTTTCTAATATATACAGATAAATTTTTTGATACCTTTCTTATCATAATTATATATTAATATCTTTAAGCTCTTTAGCAAAGTCTAATGCAGAAAACAGAATCTCAACTTACCAATGTATAGATTTTCTCTAACCCCCAAACGTGTACTTTACCGTCAGAATGAAATCTATGACTTACCAGCTTATCCTTGGAATACCTTCCAGAAATTGGTTGCGGTTTGCTAACACCGGTGGACCAGCCATGCGGCAGGTTGAGATCGTCCTGAGCTAGCTTCAGCTTTGCTGCAAGCTTGGCGTGCTGCCCAGCCGTCGCTGCCTTCTCCCTGCCCAGTGTGGCAGACTTCTGCTTGTCGGGGGTCTTGCTGCGGGCCAGGAAGTTCCACCGCTTTTTGCGTTTGGCATCCTTGCTGGCCGCAGACGATGATGTGGTGTCCAACGTCGAGTTGAACATGGACGAGGTGGATGCTGATGTGTTGGCAGATAGATTCATGGCACTGAATTGCTGCTGTAGCGAGTCCCCAGCCGGCGTAATGACGTCGATGGTCGACTTATTTAAACTCGCAGTGGATCGATGTTGGCGGGGCGGAGGCGTGACTCCAATGGCCGGAGCAGCACTGGCTGCCCGGGCGGAGCGCGTCGGCAGCTGTGGCTCTTGAAATTGCAACTCCGTGATAGCGGACCGCTCGACTCCATACTTGACTATGTTTGGCTTGATATCATCGTCCGGTTGGGCATTAACCGTCACTGTGACCACGTTGTTTGTGCTGGCATGCCGTGCCGCAGGCACGGGAACAACGCCAGGCGGAGCCGATTGTATGGAGGAGGCTCGCTGGCGCATAGCCTCGGCGTGTGCTGCTCCACTGCTGCCACCGGACGCGCGCTGCGGCAGGTTCTCGTAGATGGGTTCTATGGATCCGTTCACTACACTCCGCTGCAGAGGTGTGGGTGTGGTCGACTTCTGGGATGGAGCTGCTGGTGGCTGCGGACTGCTGGCTGGTGGCGGCACAGAGCTGCGATAGCCGCTAGGCGGTAGGGTGGGTGAACTGTAATAGAAGTGAAAGTCAGGACTAAAGTCAGAAGCTTGCAAAGTAGTGAAGGAATCATTTCTGATCTATAACGCTTATGAAAACTAGTACGGAAACTGAACTGAAAATACTGAATTTTTGGCTAAGTTCTCAACTATTTTCTTAATAAATTACAAAGGGTATACAAACTTCGGCTTCCCAAAGTTAGCTTCCTTTCTTGCTATTTTAAATTTGAATGTTAATAGAACCTTACCTCTGCCGAGCTACGGCTGCAGCTGCCGCGGCTGCTGCCTGGCTCATCGCCGACTGCCGCAGCTGGGACATGATGGACGGCTGCTCCTCAATCATGTTGAGGTTCTCGAAGGTTCCGTGTGGCGGCAGATAGGGCTGCGAGTGACCCATGTGACCAACGTACTGGTGCAACATGGTGGCTCCAGAGGAAGTGGGCATGTTGCCGGCATGCCCGCCTGCGGCCAAAGCTAGGTACTGGCCGCCATTAAGGAGGGTGCGGTTGGAGACTAGATCGGGGGAAGAACCGCTCACGTAGTTACGGTAGCCCTGCAACGGTCGGGGCGTCGCCACGGCCAGGTCGGGGGTTGACGAGGAGCTCAACCGATTAACCGGGTACGGTGGCGGTGCCTTGTGTCGCATCATGTGCATGCGTTGTGAAAGCTCCAGATATGCCTGGGCCGTGCTCACCGGTTGCATCTGTTGTTGCTGCTGCTTCGTCTGGTATAGGTTGATGTGGTGGTGGAGGGCTGCTGCCGGCTGCGCTACGTCAGGGTAGCGGTGAGCCGTTAGGTGGCCGTAGAGCAGGTTCTCGTTGTAAACGCCAGGATTATGTACGTCCGGCTGGGAGCCCGCATAGTAGGTGGTGCCGGGAGTGGCCAGTGCTACCGCCACATTGTGCAGCTCTGCGGATGGAGTGCGATACTTGAGCTGTACAGCAGTTTCATAGTCCGGTGCTGGACGGTAAGTCGGCAGCATTGCTTTCAGGCGCTCCCGCTCCTCGTTGTTGTTGTTGCCACTGCTGCCTAGATGCAGCATGCCGTTGCTGCTGTGCAGGTTATTATTGCTCAGATCAAGGCAGGAGCTGCTCTGACCCAGAAGCTGGCTGTGGCTGTGGCTAGCGGCCAGTGAAATGTTCGAGGAAAGCATTTGCTGCTGGTGATGGATCTGCTGTTGCTGCTGCTGATGTTGTTGCTGCTGTTGTAATTGCTCGGCGGCCTCAGCGTATTCGAAGTCCACATAACCGACGCTGTCGGCTCCCAAATGGCCGCTTTCAACGTCCGCTCCGCTACCTAGGCTGGACGGCGTGGCGGTGTCAATGTACCGCTTAAAGAATTTGTGCTGACTGATGCAAAGCTTCCAGAAGTAGCGCGCAGTGTCCGCCTCGCCAAAGATGAAGCTGCCCACGATGCTGCCGTCGCCGTCTAGCCGATTCTGTTCGATCTTGATAGTACGCTTGTCGATTGTCACCGTGTGAAAGTCCTTCCAAGGAAAGTACTGCCGCCCGTTGTCCGCGTTCACTACCATCCCGTTGATAGCCAAGCCCAGCTGTAGGTCGTTGCCCAGAGTGTCTTTGGCGGCAAAGCGCTCCTCACCGTATCCGTCCAGTTGCTGGCAGCACTGTATGTACATCTCCTCCGCCTGGCTCTGGCTGAGATGAGCCAGGCCCGCCTGCTGCTGTAGCACCTCCACGATAAGACCTTCCAGCATGCTGTCGTCATTGGCCAAGCCCTGCATATTGCGTGGCAGTACCAGCGATTTCTTCAGGTAATCCTTGCTCTGCTTGTCGCCCTGATAGCTGTCATACTCCGCCTGACGGCAGTAGAGAGCCAACAAGATAGCTGTGCGGATGTCGCAAGCGATGCGACCCTCGTAGATGTCGCTCTTCAGCTGAAGGAAGTAATAGAATCGTGTGGCCTCATCGCTCAGATGGCGCACGCCAGTTGTAACGTAGTGGCGAACCCGAAGGTAGATCTTTGGCCCCGCCGCGTACTTCTCGAGCTGCCGGCTCAGCGAGCGCTCCAGATCGATCCATTTGAACTCGTCCTCCTTGTCCTTGTCCTTGCCCTTAACTAGGTAGCGCAGACCGAAGAACTCCGGCTGCTGAATGAGTAGTCGCTGGCACACGTTGTCCAGGCACTCCTGTCCCTTGCTCTCCGAACTGATCGTGCAGTCTACCGTACTGGAGGTGTCTGCAATGGAAAAAGCATTGAAAACGTGCTCCGATTGACAAATTCACTAAAAACATTCCAAATTCACGGCAGCCCTGCCCGCAGCACGCACAAGCATGAAAACACATGCATACATACCATACGGTTTTACTGATCTTTTGAGACTTATACGTACATATATGGTCAGCTTTCCACTGATGAAGCAAGTTTAGTTTTGGGATTCAGTTGGATTCGCAACCCCAAACACTGTCATGCCGTGCAACAAGTCTTATTTTGGAAAACCCAGTTAAGTGAGCGCATATAAATTAAACGTTTCTTAAAAATCTATAAATAAAGGGAGTCTGATTTTTGTATTTCGGTTTAGACAGTTCTGTCCACTAGCAGCAGTATTCACTGTTGACATACAATTTGGGTTGCACAAGGTTTGCATGCTCTTCACCTACACTTGCTGCAGGGCTTACACTGTCAACTTTACAGCTGAATAGACCAACAATCCTGGGCGTTCCTGTTAACGGTATCTGTTAGCTCAACGGCATACATATGTACATATGCTGAGGGCAACAACAAAGCAACAAGTATGTGAGTGTGTGGGAAATGCGATTGCGATGTCCGCATTTTTGCGGTCTGAATTTGTTGGCGAATTCCAGCGAAACGGGTAATAACAGACGCTCTATCATGTGCGGGACCATAAATGGAGGTGTGTACTTATTTCCAATTAAATAAATCAACAAGTGTAATAGCCTGGGGCAGCTGTTAACTGTGGCTGTCACCAAATCGTCTTTGTTGTTGCTCTTCCTATTGGTGCTGTGCTGTAGTTGTTGCTGGGGCTGGCGCTATCGAGGGCGACCGAGGTTTACTCACCCAGCAGGTGATGCACTGATATAACAAATAAACTCTTGGACGTCACATTGTACTGGCGACACTTTTTCAAGAACTTTAATGGCATTTCCGAGCCGTTCGCTGCTCGCGTCGAGTTTTTTTACAAATTAAAATATGCCATCTAGAGCTGGAAGAGCTTCGATTTCCACTATCGAAAGAATTGTTTCAGCATCGATATTCCCACTTTACGGGAGAATATCTCCGCATTTATATATTAACACTAAAAGCTTATGTATTTAGTCGAATATATATTAAAATGTAAAAGGTTTTTAAAAAAGAAGCCATGTGCATTTATTTTTAGAAATTTAAAAGAAAAATTGTATATATTTTTACTTTAAAATACATATATATAAAAAAATAATAATTTACATTGACATATATTTAAAATGTAGGGTTCCTTTTCTTAATTATTAATCTTATGAAAAAAGCAAAAGTCGCAAAAAATACCGATATTTCAAAAAATGTTTACAACACCTGTTATTCTGCACCCCTGGCTACAGCTGGAAATATATCGATTTTTAGAAAATCAATTTTTTCGAAAAAATTATAAAATAAGTCGATTAAAATCGAATTATCTTTCCTTCCAAATTTGTGTTTCAGGCTTGTATATTAAACAAATATTTGTATACCCTTGCAGGGTATTATAATTTTAGTCAGAAGTTTTAAACCAGTGAAGGAGACATTTCCGACCCTATAAAGTATATATATTCTTGATCAGCACCAACAGCCGAGTCGATCTAGACATGTCCGTCTGTCCGATTATACGCAAACTAGTCCCTCAGTTTTGAAGCTATCTGAATGAAACTTTGCAGATAGTCTTCTATATGCTCTCACCGGATCGGACAACCATATCATATAGCTGCAATAGGAACGATCGGTAAATTTTCAGAAAAAAAATTATTGTCCAATTTTCAACATATTTTTTTTTTCAAAATCCGACTACTATATCATAAAGGTGCCATAGGGATGTTCGAGAAATATACGTAATGTTAAGCCGAATTTTTATATGTATACATTTTGTATACAATTATAATATATATACAATTACTAATTCATTATGATCCAATTCTAAGCTGCAAGGGTATAAAAACTTCGGCGTGCCGAAGTCAGCTTTCTTTCTTGTTAATTCTATTGTTAATTAAATTTTATCTATGGTTATTTGAGTTTAAATAATAACTTTTTGGTGTCCTTCACCTTATTCATGGCATAGGGAATATATTAAGTAAGTTTTTTTTATTTATATATATTTTCATTTCTGCGATGCATCAATATAAATTTGCATTTATTTGTAATATATGAATAAATATAATAAATATAAATGTATATATATATATTTATACAATTTAATTGAAAATAATAAATATATTATAATAGTAGGAGAGTTTTTGTTCTTGTTGGATGGTTGGATGTGGGCTTGGTGTCCCATGGGAGCATCAGTGGCCATACTCATGTACACCTTTGGTAAACCCGTCAGGTCAATCCCGAAAAATGTTGGCAACAAACATCTAATGACATCCAACATGGTGCTCGACCTGGGAAATTACGCCAAGTGGAGGAGAACCTGTGCCAGTTGCATGACGAGATCTGCGAGATGGCCACTGCTTAGAAACGGTGCTTAAGAAACAAAACAAGTAATTTCTGGCAACGCTAAATTCTCGAGCGACCAGCGCTGCCAGACTTTTCAGAATCGATAAATGCGTAACCAGCATTGCCAGAGTGCTGAGTCGTGAGCAAATATCGAAATAAATGTCATCTTTAGAAAAATATCGATATATTGACCCTACTTTGTTACTGCACCTCGCCCGTCGTCGTGGTTTAAATAAAGCAAATTAAGTGATTCCGTCAATTATCGATCGTGTAAAAAGGAGCGAACGATCTGGAAGAACGCAGCGGAAACAACCTAGTCAGATCGGTGAGTTGCACTGCATAGATTTATGTTTTTGTATCTTTCAAGTCCAAAGGCCACGCGCAGTCGAAATACATAAATTAATTGATATTTAGTGCACTGACGGTCAAGGTTACATCGATAAAAGCAGATGGAATGACCACAGACGTAGTCCCCTCTCGCTCGCACTCGTACATGTGTGCGGTCGGGTTTCAAGTTGAAGTTTTACCTGTTGCTGAGCCCGCTTCCTCTATTCACTTTTACACTGTGCACAGTGGGCAAATCGACTATGTAAGATAGACATGTTGACATTGAGTACTTTTCCAAAAATGTTATTAACATTGATGATGCTCTAAAAATTATATGCTTAAGGCTGTTGAAAACAATATCACAGTGGTTTTGTTTTGATTTTTCTTTTAAGATAATTGTATGGTACGAGTTTTATATTCAAACGATGTAATTATAATAGAGTTTTCCCTCATGATCATTATATATAAAAACAGCCACTACCACCCCAAACATGAGCCAAACAGAATTAGCGAGCAAAGTGAATACACTCAAAAATTTAATTAATTTATTTCAGGTAAAAAAATGTCGTGTCTTCGAATAATATGTTTTTATTGCGATTAAAGATCAACAAATTAGATACTTCCACAAATCCCAGAAGCGCAGTTTTCTGTAATTTTTTTCTCAATTCTACGTTTTTATTACGTCGAAAAACTCCATTTATTCAGCAATTTATAGTGCTATTATACCTCTTTGTATAATCGATTCTGTTCAGCGGAGAAGTGGTAAGCATTTTGTTTTTCCAACTATCTATTAAAAAAAAAACACTTGATTTATACTTTTTTTAAAATTTCATTTTAAACCTCCTAAAGTGCTTTAAAATCTTGTTTATGTGCCGGCTTATCTCCTGGTATAACACCGGGACATAAGAGATCAGACCTTTAACAAACATGGTGATTAGGTTTGCAGGTGTTCTCCATCTTCCACGCAGCTGAATTTTAAAAATCAGGAAACACTGAATTTTTAAAATAAATTTTTTTCAAAAAAGCTAAAATTTTTACTAATTGTAGTCAATGATTATGAGTGTGGACCAAAGTACTCAATAATCGTATTACGTACATTTTTTACGCAATTAAATAATACGTATATTTTGTACGCAATTAAATGAATCGGACAGCTGATGCTGATTACGAAAGTGTACATATACATGCTATAGAATCTAGCAACTTTATCTTCTCTTTCTTATGTACATTTTTTAATTTAAAAGTGTATAGTGTTTTAGAAGTGCAAAATAATATTTGTTTTTTTTTTTAATTGTATGTATCGGTATATTACTTAGACTCTACATATAAGACTATATCGTAAGGGTACTAAAAATTTTAATGGTAGAATAGGTCGTGTCAAAAAGTGGTTTTCGGGTCACTTCGATCAACAAACTCAGGCTGCTTTTAGCTCAAGCAGCTAATGGGCATTAAAAAGGTTTTATATTATCTTTAATTAAAATTATAAAATTGTAAAGCAAATTGTTTTTGAGTAGCAGCAAACGTACACCGTGCAAAAAATCGTATGGAACTAAACATATCCTCTGGGTTAGTTGACTTATATTTCGATAAGAATATTCAATAGTGAGAAAAAATTGCCAAATCATGCTTATTGTGTTATTATATTATCATCGTGGCTAAAGAATTCTAAATTTCGCAGCTACTAAGTAAGTTTCAGCATTACGGCGCCAAAAACGTGTTTGTGTCGGCACTTGGAGTGTGTCATTAACCGGCCGATTGTTTGGTTGCGATTCAAAAACTTTGTTTGGCGGTGAGTAAGCACAACGGTTAGAAATCACAATAACTCATGTGATCTTATAATTCAGAAACATAGGCTCCTTTTGGACGCAGTGAATATTTATAATATATTAGCCCTCAATTTTGTATTGCTCTTTGCAGACAAAATTCAAAACTAAATGGCCAACTTTTCGAGTATCACAAGAATTGAATTTTGTTTGTATTTGGTTGCCTTGAATATCCGGTCAGCAAAAGTTTCTGACCTCATAAAATATGTACATTTACATATGGATGTTTTATCTGTATCAGCATCAACTGTCGCCGAGTCGATCTAGTCATGGTGGCACACATGTGCTAGAAATGGATTATGCGAGGAAGAAGTTACTGATTGTCCATAGTACACCAGGCAGGGATGAGGTGACCTATAAAAATTCACCAATTTTCCTCCACTTGTTGCCCGCTGCTATCGCTCGTTGCTTCACTCAATTGACCACCACAGCGTCGTACACCTTCCTCAAACTGGAATTGGACGACGCCACTATGGTCGATTTGCATAAGCTTCGCTTAGCGCTTGCCCACTCCGCTCGTCTGGCATTTGTTTAATATTTATTTTCTGCCATTTGCTGACCACAGCAACAAGAACTATTACGCGAGTGCGCGGTCTATGCAAAGTTCACACACGTAGCCGAAACGGCGCATTAGCAACATTAAAGCATTAAGTCAATTTCCAATTCAAGGTGCAACTTCGACAGTTCAGATACGCAATTCCCCAACAAACGCGCAAACAATAGATACGATCGACAGGGGTCGCACATTCCATTCCAGCCAAATAGTTTGTTTGAAAGAGTAAATATGAAATAGTTAATAATAGTTACAGATAGGCACAGCATACTAGAGACAGCTCTGTGCGGAATGAGCACAAGGAGATTTGACAGCAGGCACGTTCACCAGATCACGGAAGTCTGTGTAACAATCTGAATAATAATTTAACTAGTATTTTTCACAAAATGCGATAATGTCACCAGTTTATTTTAATGTTTCACAAATCATTTTCATTAGCGTAAAAAGTAATCTCTAAAAGGTAGGGTCTTTTTACAACTGATTTTCTCTCGCAATGGATATCCTTTGATATGAAAATCGGAATCTCGGTACCTATAGGAGCAATTGATTCACCGGACAGCTTTGTATATAAATTTGGTAGCACATTGCAAAAATCGTTTGTCGCTTTCATCATATCTCTCGATCAGCGGTCGGCTTTCGATAAGCGCGGTGCATAAAGCGTGTTGCTGCCGAGCAGCAGTTAGCAGTGTGCCGTTAACCGAAGCAGACGTCGCGTCGCTTCGTCGAGAATATATAATTCATTGTTTAATTGCATAACTGCAACCGAAGTAGCAGCCGCAACCACGGCATTCAAGGTACAACCGATTAAAATCCGATTTTGTTGCGCGTTTTCAATGTCAGCAGCTGAGTGACGAAACGTATATTGAGACCGAGAGCGAGAGCGATAGCTGGAGTGTGTACCGTTAAGACAAGTGCGGAAGCGTCATACCGTTAGACGCAGACCCGATGCAAAGCAGCCTATATGCTCCGGCTCTAGCTCTAGCTCTAGCTCCGGCGCTAGTTCTGACTCTGGCTTACGTGGAATACATTAGAGTGCGTGTCCAAAGTGCGCGGCATGCAAATCGAGGGAACAAATGTTATGCAAAGCGAAAACTAAACGCCATGAATTCTGGTGCCCTTTTTTCAGTCACAAACATCCCACCATGGCTAGCGAGCAAACGATTGAGGGAGCAGCCGGAGCAGCCGCTGCTGGTGGAGACGAACCCTTCCTGGGCCTGCTGGATGTGGCCCTGCTAGCCGTTCTGATCGGAGGTGCCGCCTTCTACTTCCTTCGCAGTCGGAAGAAGGAGGAGGAGCCAGCACGCAGTTATTCCATTCAGTAAGTGGAGTTGCAGTCAATAAAAACAATGGGGACTATCTGTTTTCTCAATGTCTAGTTAACATTTATAGACCAGATAAATTGAAGTTATATAATATCTTGGATTCCTCAGAAGCTTATCTGAAAACTGAGTTGCACTTCCACACAGTTTCAGTGAGGCCAGTTTCAATGTCCAGTCGATCAATCAGTTAAATAGAAATTAAATTCGTTGTTTATTATTATTGATTTTCAGAGGCATCTACATTGAGAAACCAGTTCCACCCCCATTTTATCTCGTCGTCAACTTAAGTTCCAATTTAGTTTCAAAAATAGCTTATTTCTAACATTTGTAACTTTTATCCAGACCTACCACAGTATGCACCACCAGTGCGGCGGACAACTCGTTTATTAAAAAGCTCAAGGCATCCGGACGCAGCCTGGTCGTCTTTTACGGCTCGCAGACTGGAACCGGTGAGGAGTTCGCTGGGCGATTGGCCAAAGAGGGAATCCGCTATAGGCTCAAGGGCATGGTGGCCGACCCCGAGGAGTGCGACATGGAGGAACTGCTGCAGCTAAAGGATATCTCAAACTCGCTAGCCGTCTTCTGCCTGGCCACCTATGGCGAGGGCGATCCCACGGACAATGCCATGGAGTTCTACGAGTGGATCACAAACGGCGATGTCGACCTGACCGGACTTAATTATGCGGTGAGTTTCAGCAATAGTGTTAGAATCGGGCGGGGGTGTTATCAGAACGAGCGGAGCGATTACACGAGTACTCTGGCCTTCAAATGGGGCCAAACTCGCCCGCTTATCAAACACTGCCCTCAGATAAGCGGTCTCTCCACCCGGACAACTACTCAAATCGCACCTATTTTCGTACGCCAAGCTGTTTGTTGTGCTCTGATACAGCACAGCTGATGTAAGCGGATAGTAAACATTTGAAATGACATTGGAAAAAGAGAAGCGCGAAACCAGATTTGACAGGAAATAGATCTTAATTACTAGATTGTCGGAACCCTAGCCGAGTTGTTAAGCTTGACTTACGGATAATATGGGTATTAGGATAGTCAACTGTAGATCGATTTTGATTATTTAATGAGGAATCGGAAATAAAATTAGATTCTGGAAAATATAATTAGCGCATTATACAGTCACAATTCAGAGAATGTCTAGTTTTGGTTACGTGGTATGATGAGATTAGATAACAAATAAAACGCTGTAGTAAAACTGATATACAACGAGAAGCTTTAACATATAGCCTACAGGCAGGAAATTATCTGTGGTGCTGATCATGGAAAGTTTTTTCTATATTTAAATTAGTTTGCTGTTAAATCATTAACCTATTTCGAGTTAGGATGTTTAACTTAAAGTTGTTTGATTAAAATCACACAACTTTTTACATTTAGGGCCATAAAGGTTTGGCAAAAATAATTTGGTTTGATATTGATGAACTGAACGATTTCAGACATCAACCTGATATATTACAAGAAAGGTCGTAAGCCGATCTGTCCCATTGAACTTTACTGAACGGCTGTTTAGAGCTTTTAGCCCAAAACACCGGTACTTTTTCGTATGTAATATTCTTTTCCCAGGCGAAGGACTTAAAATTATGTTCTTCTAATTTTTTTACTCGGGAGTATTACTCAAAGTCCATTAGCAATTCTACTGAATCGCGTGAATCAGCAGAGAGGGTTTAATGTGCTTATCGAGCTCCATTCAAATCGGCGGGCTAATTGCTCCCTGCTCACCAGTGCGTTCTGCGGCTCGCAGTGCCGTATCAGTTGGCTTTTCGACGAGAGCAATTTTAGTACGTTTCTTGAACACAACGTGCTTGTTCTCTGGTTCGTAAATATTGTGAATTCATACGTTACAGCTGATTGATTAATAAATTGATATAGCCCTTTTAAATTAAGCTGAAATGCTAAACACGCTCGCCGTCTCCACACTGCGCCTCGGGGCGTGCCGCTCGCCGAGTCTGCGATCTTTGCGCTGCCTTTTAAATAGTTTACGTAATAAAACTGCGACGGTGCGAAGGCTAATGGAAAGGGGGGGCAGCCACCAAAAAATGTATAGCAGCAGTCAGAATAATAGCACCCTATTTCATTCCATTAATTACTGATCTCGTATAGTGTAAACTTAAAGAGAACAGGTAATAAATAATAATATAACATGCATTTTAATATAATCAATTATAAAAATAACTAGCGAGAACCTAGGTTAATTATTTATTTTTTATTTTTGTTTTCGATTCGATTTATTTATTAAAAATATACATTTTGTCAAATTTTTGGTAAATACTGCACAATATCTAATCACGTACTTTTGTACAAAATGGCATAATGAATATATTTAAGTTAAACCTAAAAATGTTATGATGAAGCTAAATCCATTTCTTTATTTTTATCACACCTACCAGGCATTTTTCTATTACCAATGCACAAATTTTGCCGATTATTATCTATTCATTAACCCCATATCCCCAAAAAAGTTTTGTTTCCTAACTTTAAAACGATTCAAAAGATAAAAGTTTGTTTCTTTTATTTCACATTTACATTTTTTTTTTTAAATTCTCAAAAAAAATTTATTTTTGCTCAATATTAGTTGTTATGATTTCATTGAATTGTTTCCAAAATTATATATTATTATCTATAATTTAATCTATATTAATATAGAATAAACTTGGCCATCAGAGTCAAGTTTGTTTAAGATAAATAAAAAATGTATCTTGTCTCTTTCCACCCACGTCACAAAAGCTTTATTGATAACCCTTAAATATGTATATTATTGAATTAATTAAAAATATGTGCTAAAGCTACGAAATATTTCTTACATCAAGTGCTATTATCTTGACCGCAACTATGGGCCCCCGTCGAATTTCAGCTAAATAACAGTCCTTCCCTTTCTCTATACCTTAGGTCTTTGGCTTGGGTAATAAGACCTATGAGCACTACAACAAGGTAGCCATCTATGTGGACAAGCGGCTGGAGGAGCTGGGTGCCAACCGTGTCTTTGAATTGGGACTGGGCGATGATGACGCCAAGTAAGTTGTTCTTAGTCGAAAAGCCGTTCCCATCTCACACTTGCCATCTTTCTAATAGCATCGAAGACGACTTCATTACGTGGAAGGATCGCTTCTGGCCTGCCGTCTGCGATCACTTCGGTATTGAGGGGGGTGGCGAAGAGGTGCTCATCCGCCAGTACCGCCTGCTGGAGCAACCCGATGTGCAGCCAGATCGCATCTATACGGGCGAGATCGCTAGACTGCATTCCATGCAAAATCAGCGGCCGCCCTTCGACGCCAAGAATCCCTTCTTGGCGCCCATCAAGGTCAACCGCGAGCTGCACAAGGGCGGTGGCCGGTCTTGTATGCACATCGAACTGAGCATTGATGGCTCTAAGATGCGCTATGACGCCGGTGACCATGTGGCGATGTATCCAGTTAACGACAAGGGATTGGTGGAGAAGTTGGGTCAGCTATGCAACGCTGACCTGGACACGGTCTTTTCGCTAATCAATACGGATACGGACAGCAGCAAGAAGCATCCGTTCCCCTGCCCCACTACTTACCGAACCGCACTGACTCACTATCTCGAGATCACCGCTATTCCCCGCACGCACATCCTGAAGGAGCTGGCCGAATACTGTACGGACGAGAAGGAGAAGGAGCTGTTGCGCAGCATGGCATCTATCAGTCCGGAAGGTGGGTAGCCATTGCTGTAACTAATATTAGTTATTAAAAAATAAATAATATCATACTTTTTTAGGCAAGGAGAAATACCAGAGCTGGATCCAGGACGCTTGCCGCAACATTGTGCACATTCTGGAGGACATTAAGTCCTGCCGTCCTCCCATCGACCACGTCTGCGAGCTGCTGCCGCGGCTTCAGCCGCGTTACTACTCCATATCGTCATCGGCCAAGCTGCATCCGACCGACGTTCACGTCACTGCCGTGCTCGTGGAGTACAAGACTCCCACGGGACGCACCAACAAGGGTGTGGCCACTACCTACATGAAGAATAAGCAGCCCACGGGCGGCGAAGATGATGTTAAGGTACCGGTGTTCATACGGAAATCTCAGTTCCGTCTGCCCACGAAGCCGGAGACCCCTATTATCATGGTGGGTCCAGGTACGGGCCTGGCGCCTTTCCGCGGCTTCATCCAGGAACGGCAGTTCCTGCGCGACGAGGGCAAAACCGTGGGCGAATCGATCCTATACTTCGGGTGCCGCAAGCGCAGTGAAGACTACATTTACGAGGCTGAGCTGGAGGAATGGGTCAAGAAGGGCACTCTGAATCTCAAGGCTGCCTTCTCCCGCGACCAGGCGAAGAAGATCTATGTGCAGCACTTGCTGGAACAGGATGCCGATCTGATATGGAAGGTGATTGGCGAGAACAAGGGCCATTTCTACATTTGCGGGTAAGATCGAAAGAAGTGTATTTTAATTATATGCGATATCATCCTTTATTTTAATGTTAATGCAGGGATGCGAAGAACATGGCCGTGGATGTTAGAAACATTTTAGTGAAAATTCTGTCCACCAAGGGCGCCATGAGCGAGGCTGACGCCGTGCAGTATATCAAGAAGATGGAGGCCCAGAAGCGCTACTCGGCCGATGTCTGGAGCTAATCTGATCCCAAAGCCGGAGGGAGAGTCATGCGTGGCAGGGGAAGCACGCGCAAATTCAATGGAACCATAGGCCAACCGATAAGCATAAAGTTGTCTAGTTCTTTAAGCTATGTAAGCGTAATTTTTGGTTTGGGAACTTCCTGCTGCAGTTCAACAAACAGTGAATGAGTAACGAGTATGTGTAGACCTAGTATAAATGACGACGACCCAGTTTGCCCTCGGACTATTACTGTTCAACCGGGCAAGCAAGAAATTATGATGCAAACTGAGCAAAGTTTAAACTAGTTATATTTTTAAGTAGTTTTGTATGTGTGCAAAATATTTTAAAGTCCTTTTTGCTAGCATTTTTTATTGTGTACTCTTGGTGATTTCAATACAGATATGAAAACATGTGCAATTTTAATAACGACACTGAAATTGTATTTTCACGAATAAAAACAAAAAATGTACTGGATGGCATTTGTTTTTGTTGTCAAATTGGTTGAATGGATCCGATATCTTAAGAGGTTTAACTTTTTAAGCTCTAGTTATCGCGATATCCGGGAAATTGGAGCATGCTTACTAGGCAACTGCCCACCGTTCTCCGACATATTTCTATAATTACATTTACCTCAACTTAATAAAATAATTGTTTAAATAAGTTAAAGTTAAATCTGCTAATCCAAAAGTAAAGCTTTACCTTTCTGGGACTCTCTTATACCAATATCTTTGATCCCATGGAGTAGTCTTTGAGTAGTTTCTTAACGTTACAGGGATACAATTGTCCCGCTAAAATACTCAGGGTATATTATCAGCATTTATAAAAGTTGACTACAATTGCCTACTTTTATGCGTTACAAGCTTGTTATATTATTCTTAAAAGCATATACAAAATTAATATACATCTCGTAGGAATTTAGCGGAAATATGCGGCTGTAAAGTTGCAGCCTGAAATTATGCAAAGCTCAAATTCATATGTAATAAAAATTCATAAAATGATAAAGTTTGTTAGATGTCATATTTGTAAATCTTTAAATGAAATGATGACAGGTGTCCACTTGTCACAACGAAAGCAAATGTATTTTCAAAGTCATCTAAAACTTTGTTCAAAGCCCTCCAACATTATTTTATTATGCAAATTGGGCAATATATAAAATTTACCTTACACTTTGACGATCAAAGCAATGTTACAATTTTCAACACACTTCATTTCCCAAGTGAAAATTATGGGAAAGATTATTTATTACAGAATATCAAAATAGTTTTGACCTCTCTATTCTTATGAAATATACTTTTATGTTATCGGAATTTTAGTGTCTTAAAACAAATCCTTGTAAAATATATAAATATGCAATTTCCGAGGTCTAATGATAAGGAACTAAATAAATCGCTTGACTTGACCAATACGTTACCAACGATTTTGAGGTATTACACAAGTTGAATGTGAATTAATTAAATTTTTTCAGACCACGCTGTAACACAATGAAACCCCGTGAACTCTTCCGGGGTGCTTTACCGCAGGAGGCACTTTTATTTAGATCGTTGATAAGAAAGAATTGCCCAGCTTGATAACAAACCAACCAAAATAAACACTTTGGAAGATTCCTAATCTAATGTTAGCATGTGTACAGATAGCGCGATTTATTGGGCGTCAATAGGTAAGGCAGATTTATCGAATTCATTCTGGATATTTGTTTCCCCTTTTTTCCCCTTATTTAACAGTATACCATGGATAGAAATGCCTCTTTTTGAAGAGAAAATATATTTAAGTTTTATACAAACTTCACCAATTTATTTCCGAGCATTAGAACACAGCACACCTGAAACATATGCCATGGAAGTCATGCATTGCATAAAAATATATAAATATATTATTTATCTTCATTGCATATTTTTTTATTTTTTTATTGAAAAGTTGAGTTTATCAATGAAATCCGATTTTTTTTCCATAGTACAGGCGAATAAATGTCTCGCGTCAGTGCAAACAAGAGATAAACTTAATTTGTGTTCTCGACGTGCACACGCGAGCACATAGAAACATCTATACACACGCGTTTCTAATACATATCACCAGGTTGATAACACCCATAGCAAACACTAGCTCTGTTGACCCACAGACAGGCGGTGCTCCAGCCTCGGAGCACCGCCTGCTCACTGCCGTGGCGGCTACGAGCCTCTTGGGAGAATACCTATGACGTGGTCGAACGTAGCCGGCCAACAGATTGACCGGACTCAAGAGGTAGACCACAGCAAACTTGAGAGCCACCAACACGAACTTAATTACCGCTCTATCAAATCACTAGCATGTGTATTTCCAAATCTCTTTCATTAGCGTTTTGTTTTTATTAAAATTCGGATGACAGTGCAAAACACGACTGATACTAGACTGAGGCTCATCGCACTGAGGAAGCTTCGAGCTCACAGTGGAACATGAGTGGATTTTTTTTGAACCGGCTCATATGCATATTCACATACATGCTAATTGTTCCAGTTTAACATTTATTTACATTTGTAGTGTGTAAGAGGAATGTAATTACTTGTGATATTCGTATAGATACTTAATTTGTAATTAAACGAAATAATACTTGGGTCACACACGGCATCTCTTCTAAATGAATTTATTTGTAAGTTCGCGGATGAACTTTTGAAATTGATGTCTGGACCCACTGTGCAAATTATTCAACGCTTATTAAGTTTATTTTCACGATGACACAACAGCCATTTGAAGAGCACTAAATTGTCGTCGAAATAGTTTCCGAGGCACAACAGCACAGAGAACAAATATAAAATGCTACGTTCGCCTCCGTTGTCGCTTCAGTCAGATCCGAAAGGTGGGCGCGTAAGACTTGCTCAGACGGGAAAAGTTTATAGAGAATAACTCTTTGCCGATTACGTGTTTAAACAGCTCCGAAATGGTAGTCGTTAAAAACGAGCAGAAGATTTCGGTGCCAGAGTATCTGAGCCCCGAGTTCTTTACCGAAACCCTGGAGGAGGGCTTGCGGGAAACAAAAGTGACATTAAAGGAGATCAATTTCGAGTGGGGCAGCAACCCGGGGGACAACTACTGCTCGGCCATCTACCGCGTCCAACTCACCTTCGCCAAGTGGGTCGATGGTAAGGAGTCGGACAAGAACGAGCAGCTCTCGCTGATCGTTAAGACCATTCCGATAACGGAGGCCACCCAATTCCTGGAAGACGTTAGTGTATTCATTAAGGAGAAGCAGACCTATACCGATGTCCTGCCCCGATTGGATATCCTGAGTCGTGGCGACAAGTTCGGAGCCAAGTGAGTGTGTAATGCGCACAGGTTTCTGGTAAATTTTCTACAAGCTAAACGAGTAACGTGACTTGCTGGTTTCAGATATTATCATTCAGTAAAGGCACCTGTGCAGACCATCGTGTTCAGTGACCTCAAGGTGGAGGGATACAATGTAGCTTCGCGTGAAGCTGGCTTGGACTGGAACCACGCCTCCCTCATTCTGCAACAGCTTGGAAAGTTCCACGCAACCTCCATGGTGCTGGCCAAAAAGGTAAACACAACGGCAAAGAAAATCGGGGATTGAATACAGTTCTTACTGCGATTATGTGTTTCGCAGGATCCTGCCATCGTAAAGCAGTACACCCGGGGTATGCTCAGCGAAGACATCCTTATGAAGAGCGACACCTTTGAGGTCATGTTCGGTGGCTTCCTCAAGGGCCTCATCAAAAGTTCCGCCACTTGGCCGGGCTTCGAAAAGGTCAGCAAAAACTTACAACGCCTCATGGACAACTTTCGGTCTGTGTGTGTGGCTGCGGCCAAGCCGAAGCCCGGAGATCGGTATGTTGTCCTCAACCACGGCGACATGTGGACCAATAATTTCATGTACGCCTACGACAATGCCGCCCAGCCGGAGACTCCGACGAGGGCCATATTTGTGGACTTCCAGCTGAGCTTCTATGGCAGCCCCGCTTGCGACCTCAACTTCTTCTTGAACACCAGCCTGAAGTTGGAGCTGCTGCAGGGGCGGCGAGAGGAGTTGATCAAGGTTTACTATGCGGCCTTCAAGGATGCCCTAGAGTACGCCCGCTTCGAGGACATTCCCACATACGAGGACCTGCAGTATGAGCTGCGAAGTCGCGAGACGTACGGATTGTTCGGCCTGTTTGCCTTCCTGCCCATGATCACTATGCCAAAGGAGCTGGCCCAAGATAATAGCATTGAGAATATGCAGGACGAAGCCTTCAAGCAGCGCAAGATGGATGCTATATTCTCTCAAAAGTCCCTTAACGATTACCAGAAGTGGGCCCTGAAGCGAGCCGACTCCCTCGGTGTTTTTAGCGACTATTAAAAATTAGCTTGGTTACATTTCGTAACCATTGTGATATAAATGGGATAGCGTTCCAGTAAGGACGCCTTAAATATCTTGAAATTAATTGATGCAACAAAAGGAGTTTTGTGCTAAAAGGAAAGCAATTAAGAGTTTGGAACAACTAAGCTACACAGATTAACTGGATACAGATTCCGTTACATATGAATTTTGTTTTATATGACGTTCTAAGTAACGAATTATTTTATTTGCTAAATCAATAAAATCCTATGTCCAGTCGATCGGTACCCTACACCGAAGCATTTGGGAACCTAACTACAAAACACAAATGTATTATATTATACTCGTCCAGGTGTATGCAAGGATACTTAAGTTTTTGTCATCCAAGAACAAATTAAAAATTAATGATAAAAATGTACTTCCACATATAGCAATATATTTTTTCTGTGCGAGTGCTGAACTTGAAAATACCACGCAATGGTATACAAATTTTAATCAAAGAGAAAAAAAGGTGAAACAGTTAAACATTTTTTCTCAAATAAGTTTAACAAACTAGCAAATGTTGCTTCCCGGCTTGTATATTGCAGGTAACGTGTGAGACTTCGTTTAAGTCATAGCTTAGGTAGCTAAGATGAGATTTGTGTCTTAACTCTAGACCCACGCATCGGACAGTCCCGATCGTGGGAAATGCTCTAAGTGCGATAAGAGAGATCACAGCTACCGCCATAGCACTTATCTTCAACAAATCCTGTGACCGCTCGCAGGAGGTCATATTTCAGGTTGCTTGGTTTCCAGATATACATATGTTTACTTGAAGATATACACACAAGTGCTAGACAGTGCACTGCTGCAGGGGTTCAAATACCCAAAAATATTCATTCTTATCTGTGCGTGTTCCTGTGTGAACACAACGAGTAGAAGAGAATCAAGCAGCGTCAAGAGTGAGAAGATTGCTCGGATTGAAGATAAATTCGGAAAATTAAACGGTTCTTCCAATTCACTATAACTACTACGATAACACTACTATAAGAGATTACTGAGTTAGCTACGCCCACATGAGTTGCTCGAATTTTCACTATCGAGAATATACAACTTCGCTCCTTTCCTAACGACTCTAGCCTTTATGGAAAATGGATTTCTTGTAGTTGGTTTTGTATACCTTCTTTTTTGTTGGGTACCGCCTTTAGCTGCTTTTCCTACCTAGAATATAGCGATTTTTGATTATATTGATAAGCTGTTTATCTGGCTAAAATCTGGCCGGGTCTCCTTTTTACAGCTATACAATTGTTGCTGGTTTGCCTTCACATAGCCCAGCTGGCTTCATCGCAGAGAAGCAGTAGTGCCATCCCCATCAGAATATTTCTACTGTCTTATCAATACAACAATGGTTTTGTGTTTTTTTATACCCTTTGAAAGGTCGTTTCATTTCCAGGATCTGAATGTTCAAATGGGGAACATATCTTCATTGGCCCTGGTCGCCTGGGTTCCTTGTGATGAGGATTACGGTATTCATACTGGCCCAAGGTAATACACCAAAAGTGACCACATTATTTATTAACAGGAAAATTTGGGACTTAAAAAAAATTTTTTATTAATGAGCAAAATCATGAGTAAGATCCCACTTTCTGTTTTCTTTTTGGCTTTTCTCTTACTACATTATTTTTTATAATTTTATTAATATTATACTATATTAAATAATCTGTGACCATACATACCTTAAAAAGTCTCCAACTCTATTTAGGCTTCAGCCGGGTTCATCAAACGCTAACACCGCTAATCCATCGAATGCTTTTTCATTGAATCAATTGAGTAAGGTCCGGTCCAAGATGCGCCCCCGATGACCCAGCCCATTAAGACCAATTATAAAACAAATGCAGCACCGGCGACCCTCTCCGAGATTTTGCATATAAAGCAGCTGGACCTATTGGCAGTCGCAAGTAAAATCACCATGTCGGACGCCGCAGAGGAGCCTCCACTCTATCTAACGCATCAGTTCTTTAGGCGGACGCTGGAACACGGACTCCAGCAGATGGATCTGCACGTCCTTGAGGTGCAGCTGACCAATCTGACGCGAGGCGGCGAGAACTACTGCAGCAACATATACCGCGCTCACATTAAATACCGCAACGCCGAAGGCAGCATCCTGGAGACATCGCTGATCGTCAAGTCCATGCCGGAGGAGAAGCAGGCGATCCTGTCGCGCCTGCACATTTACAACAAGGAGAGCATCTTCTACATGCACATCAAGCCCAAGCTGGAGGCGCTCATGTGGCGGGCACACCATGACTCCAAGCCGTGGTCACTGGGTGCCAAGTGGGTGTCCGATCTTTTTTAATTTTTTCGTAGAGTAATTGTATGTATCCATAGGCATTACTACTCCACCAGTCAGCCGGAGCAGACCATCATTGTTGAGGACCTGTGCAGCGAGGGCTACCAGCTGAAGTGTCGTCAACTGGGTCTGGATTTGGACCACGCGGCGCTGGTGATGCAAAAGCTGGCCCAATATCATGCCCTTAGCATGATGATGGCCGAATGGGAGCCAGAAACCATCGTGGATCGCTATCCCTTCGGTTTGCTGCACATGGACGCCATCAAGTCAAAGCCCTTTAAGCTACTCTTTGGCACCCAGCTCCTGAAGCTGGCCGCTCTTGTGGGGGACTGTGAGGGATTCGGCTCAATCACCACGAAGCTCTACCGCTACCACGAGCACTTCACGGAACGGATTCTCAAGGCTGTCTATCCATTGCGAGGTCACCACAATGTGCTTAACCACGGCGATTTATGGATAAACAACATATTCTTCAACTACGACCCACAGTACAAGGTTGAGGATGTGAAAATTGTGAGTGCCCGCCAGGGTAGTGTCATTGGAGAAACTGGCTCACCTAATAGTTTCTTCAGATTGACTTTCAGTTGTGCTTCTACGGCAGCCTGGGCTTCGATATCAATTACTTTCTGAACACCAGCTTGGAACTGGAGGTGCTGCGTTGCCATCGCCAGGTGCTCATTGACATGTACTACAAGGCACTGGTTGAATGCCTGAAGCACCTGCCGTGGACCAAGCCCATACCTAGCTACGATGGCGTTATGGAGGAAATCCGGGAACGGGAGGCCTATGGTTTCTTTGTGGCCTTTGGTTTCTTCCCGCTTATGAGCATGATCGGCGTCGACTCGGAGGACAACTCGCTAAAGAACTTCCACGACGAAACCTTCGCGCGGCAGAAAGTTCAGCTCATGTTCGAGGGCAATGCTCGCACCCTGGAGAGCTTGAAATGCACTCTGAAGCGTTTGGATGAGATGAAAATGTTCGACTGAACCCTGAACAGCTATAATTCTTATTATCATACATTTAAATTAAATTAAATATTTAAATTAAAATATACAAAATTTTTTGTTGAGAAAAAACTGACTTAAAAACCGATCGTAATATCGTATGTATAAGAAATATGATTTTGGAGCCTGGGGAAATATATTTCAATATCAACTTTATTTTGAATTTTTAGATTAGTAGTTTGCGTGTTGCTAATTTGAGCAAAGAAATTGTATTTAATAAAGACATGCAACTTGAAGCTTTCAAAATAAACTTAAATTGCTGAGAATATTTCACTCACTTATTTGCATATTAACCCACTTAATTATTAATACAACACACATTTTTACGCCCCAGCCTTCAAGATGGAACGTGTCAATTATCTTAAATAACAATCATTTAATTGAAAATATTTAATATTCTCTCGGTACCTCAGTTTCAAATCACATCGTCAGGCTAGACAATTATACAAGCCATCAAACGGAAATCGCGTCAATTTTCAACATATTTTCATATAATTTAAGACATGGCTATTTTATATTATTCTAGAAATTCGGTTTTAATTTGATCAAAATCGGACTACTATATCATATAGCTGCCATACGAATGTTGGGGGAAATATTACGTATACGTAAAGTTAAACCGAATTTTTATATGTATAAATGTTGTATACAAAAGGGTATACAAACTTCGGCGTTCCGAAGTTAGCTTTCTTTCTTGTTAATTATATTGTAATTTATTAATGACACAAATCATTCTTAACGTATATTTAAGACTGTACATTTACTGGAAAACATTAAAACGTGGCAAGAATTAAATAAAATAATTCAAATTAAAAAAAAAATAATTTTAATTAATTAAATTACTAATATGAAAGATATAATTAAAATCCCCACTGGAACCGCTAACCTCAGAGAAGACCAATCCAACTATTACCGAAATAAATAAGTTATCTTTTTGAAAGTGTTATATTTTATCAGGTAATTTTATTAAATAATACGTTGGAACCACATTCAGTCTCAGTTTACTTAGAACAAAAACGCTAATTAGCACTTGACCGTAAAGCTCCGTTATCTACTAAATCGACTTTATGCATATATTTTGTACGAACAAACACTTGATTAGATAATTGGTTGTCAATCATAGCGAGTGGGATCTGGCCAGGGAAAGATGAGAACAGAGTGTTGCTAGCAAAGTTGTATTCAGGAAATTGAATTACTGGCGAAACACGCATGCGAAAGGTCGACATCTCCGGGCGTTGCGTGTTTTGAAAATACCGAAAAATTAGAGAACTTGTTGTCGCCTATTAAGAGAATTCCAACTAAGATGAAGTGTATTATAACCATGTGCTACATATATGTGCATCTGTAACTAATTCCGTCGCTGGAATCAACCGGGCTAGCACTATAATTTTGTCGAGCCGTATATAAATTCAGCATCGCTTGCTGGCTGCTTTTCAAACGATCGCAAAATGTGTAGCGTTGAGTGCGATGCAGAGGTGACCGCTCTGCCCAATTACCTGGACGTGGCCTTCTTCGAGGAAGTGCTGGAGACCGCCCTGCGGACGACGAAGGTCGAGCCTCTAGCCATTCACATCAAAATGGGCAGCAGCACGGGCGAGAACTACTGCAGCCAGATTTACCGGGTAAAAGTATCATTCAGACGTCCTGGCCAGGCGGAGCAACACCTTATGTTCATCGTTAAGCACATTCCCCGCCTGGAGTCGGTGGAGTTTATTGTGGATCTGCAGGTCTACCTGAAGGAGAAGATCACGTATCGCGAGGTGCTGCCCCGCCTGGAGCTGCTAATGCAGTGCAAGCGACGCTTTGGACCCAAGTGAGTGGCAATCAAATATATATATATAATATAAAAAAAAACAATACAATACAATATTTTTTTAAGTTCAAGAACCCTTTATTTCATTAAAACGAAACCAGCATTAGGATTAGCGTTATAAATTGCCTTTTTTAATCGATCAAAAAATGGATTGGATGTTTATAGTTGGAAAATAATAACTTTTAAACTCTTAAGTCCTAACAACAATCCTATTTTCCATCGTTATCTTGAAGTTATTATTTGACCTATTGACCCTAAGGGTAATATAATTGATTACTAAGCTGCTCATTTGATAATTTTTATAAGGTGGGATGTAAACCTTAAAAAGCACAATGACTGTATAAATAAATAATTATGAATCCGTTTATAATTAATGTGACGTCTAATGACTTGAGGATATGATGCAACAATAATTAGTTACTCGGTTGAATAACTACAATAAATTAAGTATTTGACACCTCACGTTAGAGAAAATTTCATAATAAATTACCTTACTTTTTATGTACAATGTTTCTAAAATCGTCATTAAAAATATGCATTATTTTTTAGGACTTTTGTTGAAACAAATACGTAAAAATAAACCCCACTTATAGGTTTGACAAGAATGTTGAAATAATTAAAACTCTCTTAACTTTAAATACTTTAATATTTTTGCATTAGTACACCTTGAAATATATAGATAGTTTCGGCTGTTGATGTCTCTTATATTATAACGTTATGCATTACAGGCTCTATCATTGCATCAAACAACCGGAGAGCAGCTTGGTGTTCGAGGATTTGGGTCAGCTGGGCTATACAATGGCCTCTCGTGAGCTTGGCTTGGACGAGGAGCATTGTCGCCTGGTCATGGAGCGCCTGGGTGAGTTCCATGCCACCTCCATGGCCCTGGCGGTACTGGTAAGTTCAAATAGGAAGTACAAGCAAGCTTAACTAATTCGGACTTCACAGGATCCCCATATCTTCGAGGCCTACGGTGACGGAATGCTCTCGCCAGAGGGTCTAGCAAAGGATGACGGCCTGCTAATGAGCTTCTTCTCGGGCAATGGTCAAGAGCTGCACACATTGGTGAGCTCGTGGCCCGGCTACGAGCGGATCGCTGGCAAGATCGGAAAGTATATGCAAGATCAGCGAGCCAATTTGGTGCGCAGTCAGGCCCCGCAAGAGAAGGAGATCAAAGTTCTTAACCACGGTGACCTTTGGGTTAATAACTTGCTCTTCAAGTACGATTCGGCACAGCGGCCGCAGGACATGATCTTCATCGACTTCCAGCTGAGCGTGTGGGGCAGCCCGGGCATCGACCTGAACTACTTCTTCTATACCAGCCTCAACCTCGAGGTGCTCCGCCACAGGCGGCCCCAGCTCTTACGCACGTACCACTCCCGCTTGTCCGACACGCTGCTCAGCCTAGATCTGGGCGTGCCCGTGCCCAGCTACGAACAGATTCTGGAGGAGGTTAATCGCCGCGAGGCATACGGCTTCTTCGCCAGCTACGGCATCTTCCCTACGGTCAGCCAGGACAAGGCCCAGACAGCCGACAACAACCTAGAGAATTTCAAGGATGCAGACTTTGCAAAGCAAAAGGTGCGTCAGATGTTTAGGTCACGACGTCTGGCGGATACCCTGCGCTTCACGCTACCCCACTTCGAGCGCGCCGGCGTACTGGGTTAACTTACTTATGGGCTTGTTTACTTGTTTTAGTCAAAGGATTATGCTTTGGTAGCCATATATGCGAGTTTATTGTTATCTACAGATTTCGTTTTACTTGGCTAGAGATACGATAGTACATCATTTGTGATACATTTTGAAACTAAATGTAGAATGGTAGCTTGCCCTGGGTACAGGAATGGTCCCGCCCTTACGCCCTTTGAAAAACATCCGTCTTAAATATTTTGTGTTGAGCTTTTTTGATGGAGGAGCTTTTGCTTTGTTAGCAGATTTTTTTTTTTTTTCAAATTTCCCTTTACAATTATGGGATATTTATGCCATTCTGTTCAAACTTTTCCCATCTTTTCCAAAACTTCACGAGAGTCCTTGTTCGGAGTAGGTTTAAGTATTGGGTATTATTCAGGTTTCTAGTTTACGTATGTATTATATATAGGGAAGTTAATAACCAATAGTTCAATAAACTTCTTTAATTTTTGGTAAATCAATTATTTAAGCAGAAGTTTAATCTTATGCATGTTTTGGTGTTTTGACGGTCCTCTACTATTTAGAGGATGTTCTGAGTCGGCTTCTTGTCAAAAAGGGGAGAGAGGGCTAGTTCTGAATAAAAAGCAAGGGTATTTACTACGTTTCAAGATATATTGGTTGCTTATTGGCAACCGTCTTCACAGTATATTATTCTACACGTCATACCGTTTGACGTTAGTTTAGTTTTAATGTTTTAAATATTTATTTAATTATTATTTCTTTACTTTTAAATTTGTCTTATCGCTGCATTGACTTGGTTTCTACGATTACAGATAATATTGATAGATACTATGAACATCTTCAATAACAGAACAAGGAAGCCAATAGAAACAAATGTAACTTACAATGAAAAAACAAAATTTGTCCATCATTCGGACATATAAATGATGTTCATCTATGTATGTGAGGAAAATTTCAATCCAACTCCCATTGGAGTCTCTAAGATCCAGGTGCTTATGCAGACGCTCGGACGGGATGAGAACGAGTGCATGTAGTATACCTTTGCACTGCACGAAACCCGGGTATGAGCATTAACATGCGAGTTAATTAAGCCGTCATGAACTGTAAACTGCAAAAACACGTGACATGCGGAGCTTACTGCATACAGAGAATGTTTAGCCGTAGGCAACTCAAAGGCGAAGAGCCACACACGGCTGGCCTTCCACGAACCGTTGCGTTTTGTTTGTGGCATCTAGAATCCTGACCTTCCACCCAAAACCGCTGCATTTGAACCCCAAAAAAGAAAAACAACTGTTGATGCGTATCGCAGAGCTTGGCGTCAAAGAGAAGAAAAAATCATATTTTGTAGTCCCTTTAATTTGTAGTGTTTCCTATAGCACTTAAAGCATTTATTTTAAGATATTTTTAAACACACAAAGTAATGCCACAAAAAACACAATTTTGAAATCATTTTAAAGGGTTATCAAAGCATTGTGATTTGTAATGGTGATACAATCCACATATATAGCGGTGTCAAATATCAGTTTTTTAATATGTAAGAGTACTCTAAAATGGGCCCATGCTTTAAGCCCAATCTGGATTACCTTTACTCCCCCCTTAACAGTCAGCTTTTGTGGGCGTTATTTTTTACACATATGTGGAATAAATGTGGCGTTGCGTTTCGGTAAACGAAATGCATTAATAAACAACGCCGCTTAAATGCGCGATTGGGCACAAATTAGTGACCAGGCCAGACGGGCCAACTGCCCCCGGAAAATGAAGCCATGGACTCTACACTCCTCCCGCCATTAGGCGACGCTGATGTATGCGATTTTAATCGTACGCTCAGACATAAACAACCAGAATACAGGACAGCTGAATTCCATGGCAACCCCGTTCCCAGACGAGACAAAAGGATAATGGAGTCGCCCGAACACACACATGCACTCCAAAAAGTAGACACAACACTGACAGACGACGCACCGAATAAATGACCATAATCAAACACTTTACGCCTGAAAGCATGCAGCACTGTTTTCCCTATTTCCGATGCTCCCGACTCCCCCGCCCGTCGAGTCAGCCGACAAAGAAGACTTTGGAGAGCATACGATTTTCCTAAGCTGAGTACCGCTGGCTTCCTATCTGTGCATCGACGGCCATCCCCGCCCCGTAGACGACGTTGCCGGTGGCCAGATTTAATTAGTACCCTCCAGTGGTCCTTTAGTTGTTGAAATACTCTATTTAAGGAGCAATCCTCTACGTGAAATGCGCTTTAGATGCTCAACCGTTAACTGAACTCGAACTTTAATCTGGATTAGAGAATTAACTGATTTTAAAATGAATTATCATGATTAACTAAGGCATATTCCGCATTTTAATTTAGGGTATATTTAAAACATAAATTAATGTTAAAATAAATTTAAGTACACAATCGATATGAAGTAAAATTTCGATGGATTTTGGAACGTTTTAACACTACAAGTATTATTAATTACTGGTAGGTGGTTCAAATTTTTAAATAAGTTCAGGACTGATTATATATATATATACATATATATATATTATATATATATATATAATGTTTTTTAGAAATCACTTCTAAAATTTGATCTTTTTGGGATAATTTCTTTCAGAAATTGGCCTATTCCGGACATGATAAGCTTCGTTATACCAGCATTTTCTGCACCTTTGAATTTCATTTTGCCGGCTGCCCAACGCTTTCATCTCTTTTCTAGGACTGGCTGAGCCTAGCCGGATTCGGCTGCCCTTTAATCACAGTTGGCGTAAATCAAACACAAACAAATGCCATCACCATCATCATCATCATTGCTGTCCCGGGCTGAGCTCTGTGCAGAAGGAATGCGAGGGTATCGAGCATTGGAGATATGTTGCTGCCGAAAACTGTTGCATACTGTTGGGTGACACAGAGGACGGCGAATGCTTTGCATACTTTTTAGCTGCGTGGCCGAGCGCATGAATAATTGATTTCCATTGCCGGAATGGCGACTTTCGCTCCTAGACCCCTTCCTTTCATCCGCCGCCGCTCTCATTGTCGCGAATTCATTTGTCAGTTTGCTGGTCGGTTTGTCGGTTTGTCCCTTTGTCTGTTTGTCCGTCGGCATGTTTATTTGTTTGTGCCGCTGTCGCATGCAACATATTTTTACTTGTGTTGCGCTGCGGGGATCTCCGCATAATTCCCACCAAGCCCAGGACCTCGCCGAAAGCTCTGCACATTGTTTTTTCAGGCTGTCGCTTATCAGTTTATTTTTGCTCATGCCATTTGCGTGTGCCACTGCCGCCGATCCGTGTCCCTACACAGAGCAGAAATATAACATAAACGGACTAGTGCTGCCGAAATGACTAGGGTTTTGAAAAACCGTTCAATGAGAAGTCTTCAAGTATTCAAGAAATTTTTACTGATAATTCGCCATTTTGTAGCTTAGGTTGGACACCTCTGTAAGAGATTTACTCTTTTAAAGTTGTAGATGTTTGAAATTAAGTAAATAGGTTCTTACTTTTTCGAATTGAAGGTAAATGCTTTTTTTTTTTCGAAAATTTCAAGTACTGATACTGAAGTTATCCACTATCTATGCGAAAATTAAAGACACAATATGAAATTGATGTGATTATTTCTGTGTATCTCCCCGGTAACCCCCTCGAGCGTTGACGTATGGTTCGGGAATTTAATCCGGACAACGCATTAAGGGTTGCCATGGCTTCTGCACCTTCCTGCGACCCTTGCTCATTTTGGCTAACATTTATTTTTCAGAATTCAAGCTTGTTTGTGACTGCATTTAATTTCCATAAATGCTTCCTATGCCGTACGTTACGGGTATTAGTAATAATAACTTATTACAGCTATTAGAGTGTCCAATACGGAAACTCTAATAGTAATTGCTGTGGTCAGCCTGTAAGGAAGGTCTCCAAAGAGGTACGGGTGGTACAAAATAATTGCAGAGTCAGACTAGGTAGTCAGCCAGAGCTAAATTATAGGCTTTAACTTGGCAATCGACTTACCCGAAGGTTGTCTTCCTCATACTTTTTGCTTTCAACCTGCTGGTTGACATTCCGATGCCTTTACCCAATATGGGTGTATATGTTATGGAAAGTACAGGATATATTAATATATGCTTAATCTCCCGAATAAACTTGGAAATTTGGCCAGGGGAAAATTCCCAGAGAAGGGACCTTTCTCTGCAGGGGAATCCACCCCGATTCCAGGACATTTTTCTCTCGCTCTCTGGCTCTCACCGAGGATATTTCCATTTGTTTTGGGTTATTTGGCTGCCTGTCGTGGCGGCAAATCTTGCGGGGATGGTTTTCCTCGCCACTGTCGTCGCCCAGGTGCATCAGGAGCGAGGAGCCTGTGTGAGCGGGGGTTAGTGGGCTTGGGCTTGCTCTAATGGAAACTGAGACACCAGTTGATTGCTGTGTTCGCATCTCCGGGCGGGATTATATTGCATTTGTTTTCTGTTGCCGGGCAGCCAGGAAATGACAGCCAAAGTTCACAGAGAGCGTGTGAGTTGGGGTAAAGCGTAATTATCATGCGTTTTCCCCATTTGCATCGGAGGGTGTCATAAATCAGCGCATTCATTCTCTCGAGCCCCCAAGGACTGTGTTGTCCGTCCGGACATCCTGCTCGTGCATTGAGGTTCGAGGGGGGAGGGGGGTAGAATAACCATTAAAAGGCTCAAATTATCGTTGATTTCCTGGAGGTACACATTCATTGGTTCTTGGCATATACTCAAAATATGAGGATGGTCAGTCATGGTGTTATATAAAAATCTCTTAACTTAAATGTTTACGACAATTTTACGACAGGTTAACTTTGCGTATTTGGAAAAAGAAAGCTGTTTTTTCCCACTCAGTAAATCTTTGAAACCGACTCCGCAAGCACACGCATCAAAATCGGTTTCCTTGATTCATATGTTGTGGTTTGACTTATGGTTTTGACTTCTGTTGACATTTTGGGCTTGACTTGTCGCCCTGCTTCCAGGGTTTCTTGCACCTGCCAACTGCCATACGTTCTCTTGTGTGCGACTTTTATACCCTTGCAAGGGTATTCTATTTTTGCAAAGCATTAAATGAGACATATTAATATTATTTTTTTGCAGTCACTTATATTTAAAAATGTTATACTAGTTAGAACCAAGGTATCTTTTTTTGAAAAGAAAATATTTAATATTTAAGATTATGAACAATGGTAAGGTAAAAGATTGGTTAATAGCGATAAATATTTGGTAAAACCAAATATTTTTAAAAGACTATAATTATTTAGAAAATTCAGAATCATTTTGTATAAAAATTTAAATTTTCTTTTACAATTTGTTAGAGTTTTATATTCTTTTTATAAATGTATCATAAATGGCAGTTGGCCAACACTCGGCTGTGAACACTCATCTCTATAAATTTAATACGGATTCTAGATATATATATAGATATTAAATGTAGATGAAAGGGTACTTCTAGCTTCGATCCCCTAAGCTAGTCCTTGTTTCTTGTCGGTATCACGAATGTCACTTGCCTGAAAACACATTTTACACATGCGGTTTTGTACAAGCACGCGTAGGCATTAGGGGCTCAGTAAATGAAAAACTATACAAAATGACTAGCGTTTAAAACGGAATTTAGAGTAATGCTAAGCTTATTTGGCAGACTTTTAAGTAGATACCTGAAATGTAAAAATGTGCCCATTTGCTAGCAAGCTTAAGAGAAGAGATAATTGTTAGAAATTCTGTATCCGAAAATTAATAATATTTGTAAAATAATAAAGCCATAGTAAATTTGCAGGTATTTTATATTTTTTGTTTCACATAACCGCAGGAAACCCAACACGCCCAAGAAAATTAACACTCAACGTGTTGCACACAAAGCTTCCAGCTTGCAGAGAGCTAGCACAACTAATTAAAACCACTTTGTAGACACACGCATATAATGGTAAAGACCAGCTGAAGACGCCAAGTTGCGTCGTTTTTTTTTTGTCTGCATAAAGAGAAGCAACTTGAGCCTTTTTGCAAATTTAACCAGTAAATATGTGGGCGTGGTAGCAACTTGAGCAGTCGGGAAACCGCAGCGCGCCAAACTTCATTAAAAATGCACACCAGGGATGGGAAGGACGGGGGTGTAAATGTACGCCGCCAACAATTCAGGGCCAGGAAGATCCCATCTGCTCCAAAGTTGGCTCTAATTTATGGCACTCATTAGATGCAATTTTCGAGCACCTGAGAAAAGTTATTTGGCACTCGTTCAACGCTGGCTGCCACAGCAATTGCATCCCTGCCAAATATACGAATTGGGCCCAGAAGTCAAGTCCGAACAGCTGCCACAAAGCAGACAAGTCGAGCCGAGTCCAGCCCAGCCCAGCCGAGCCGAGCCGAGCGTAGCAGACAAAGGTTTTCCAATTTTCCACGCCATTAAACCAGAGATTTCAAAACAGACCATGCTACTGGCAACGTGACATGGAACGTCCTTTTCGCCAGCCAAGGACGTCTAACAAAAGACGACCGAGTGGCATCTTAGTCTGTTGGGCGAGAAATGCAGTGGGTGCAGATCCGAAACATGCGCGCATGCACTTATCATTCAGATGGGAGGCAGAATCATGTGTCAGCCGGACCTGACTGCAGTCGATTCAATTCCGATACTATCTAGCCAATTCAGCATTCAAATCTATCCCCGGCAATCTCAGCCGTAAGTCCAAGCAGTCAATGTCTCCCGAACTGCTTCTATCGTAACATCTTTACAATCGTTAAAGTTGACAATGATTATAGTAGAGCTGACTTCATAAATGATATATACTTTGAAAATAAAGTACACACAAATGGATTACAAGTAAATAGAAACGATCGGAAAGTTTTTAGAAAAAAAAAAATTACAGGAAAGCCAGTTTTCAACATATTTTCAAATATTTTGAGATTTGACCATATTTTATTGGTTTAGAATTTCGGTTTTAATTTATATATTATATATCTAATTGCTTTATTTTAACATATTTTCAACATCTTTCAGAATATGCCGCGGTAAGTCTCCGTAGTTTTTTATTGTCAACCTGCGTAACTTAACAAGTCTAGATTTAATCATAATTATTTCTTCGCAATGCTTATATATACGAATTTTCAAATACCTACTGCAGGGGTATTTAATCATCGGCTTGCCGAAGTTAGCTTTCTTTCTTGTATTAAAAATAATTGAACTTCTATTTAAATGTCAGTATGTGGTCGGAACACTAAGATATTAACGCCTTGTAATCGAGACTCCCCCTGACTATAGATAACGTGATGGTATGCTCCGCAGTCTTGAAAGTTTTTAAACCTTTTTCAGGCTTACATTAGAAAGAACTTTACAAATCCAAACTGAAAGATATAATTTCTTTTTAACTTCTCTTTCGCTGGTCAACTTAAAATCAGCGACAAGTAAATGGGCGAACGTGTAGGATAGCCTTTTACTCCTGCTAGTCACTTTGAGAAGCCTGGAACACCCCTGTACATGCTAGGGAGGCTGCTCATTAAACGGGAGACAAGGTAAAATGCAATTAATTGTCAACGCATTGGAGAAACAATTTTTATAGCATTGAAAGCAGCAGGAGGGAATCAATTTAATTGAAAAAGTTTCTTGGTTTCCGCTGCCGTTAGAAAGCTCTGCAATTATCGTTAGTTTTTGTATTTCAAGTCCAGAGGCCTTTGAGCATCATCAATATCGAGTAAATCTCACTTTGACAAGCAGACGTCTGTATACCTTTTGCAGTTTTCCAATTCCAGCGGCGTTACCTACCTTTTGTTAAACTTACTAAAATATAAGTACCCAGTAAGGGCATTACATTGGCGACACTGCCTTGGCAAGATGTTGGGAAGCGATAGCCAAGGATACAACGGTCATCTTGAGGCACCTGGTGGAAACTTTTCCCGTGTTTTGTTGCCAAAGTGCAATTCAGCGTCAGCTTGAACTTTGCTTAGTTGCATGCATGACGGAAACTTTCCCTGCTTGGCATGTCGTCAAAGGGAGAGTTTGAATTCGTATCGCGTTTGCTTCGATACTCTTAAACGGATCAAAACATTATCAAATTGAGCTCACAACACTTGTACGTTTGTTGTTAATTGTTAAACGCTCACCTACTCAACATGTTCATCTAAGGATTCCTTTGCAACGCAGAAATTTTAATTCATTTATATCAATTATTTAGGATCAAGTTTCCAAGTGGATCGGCAAAGCTAGATACTTCTTAAGCAAAAGAATGTATATTCTTCCTAGGTCAATATATATTAATTTCTCGATCTTCAGCAGTGAATCGATAGATATTGTTCTGAGTCGTGTTTATATAAATAAGTTTAGAGGAATCCGTTGTAACTTGTGTTAAATATTGAACCCATTAATTACTTGGTTTTTAATAGATGTCTAGAAGGTATCATTGCTGTTTATTTCACAGAAAGAATCTACAATGTTCGTGCTTATTGCTGCCCTTCTGATCCTCGGAAAGTTGTAACTGCAGTTTTTGTAATTAAAACTTAGTCGACGACGAAGACGAAGACGACGCCATTTACAGTTGAAACCTGCCGTATTATTTACAGGTTTAAGGAGAGGACACGGTACAGAGCATTCCCCTTATTCGCCCGCAAGGAACGTATAATTTAGCGCACTTTATTTGTTAATGTCTGAAGCGAGGCGACGTGGCATCGGGTTGCAGGTCGCACGCCCAGGCCCCAACACTGTCACGCTCCATGTCAACAGTGGCAACTTCATTGTCTGCGCAGGCATCGTGTGTGTGGCGGCGACATTAAGTGCAGTTGGTTTGTCGATTCACAGAAAAACGTTTGCAATTTATTAACTGACATTTGAAGTGTGTCGCCGGGAAGGTTCGGGGCATATGACACTTATTGCCCTCGGCAGGACGTTGTTTGATAAAGCTGACAGACGCCGTATAGTAGGCAATGGTATTTGCAAGCCCGAAAACTTTGCAGACAAACGAGGCCCCATACCGATGCATCGGTTAAGGTAATGAGGCCAACAATACTTGCACATTTATTTTAATATATTTGATATATTTCGGAACAACTATGGTACAACATCTTACAGAAGTCCTGTGAAAAGGTAAATCGACTTTTATCATGTTGCTTTTAACGCATATTAAATGGTTCGGCTTCCGGCCCAGCTCATCGACGTAGGTGATTAGCCGCAAAAAAGGGAAAAGGTGACCTGACGGCTGGAATAATTGGAGCTAATAGTTATTCTCTGTGAACCAACACAAATGTCTGTTGCTCGAGGGAGTCGGGGCAAAATCCTAATTGATTATTTATAAAGTGCTTAACTCCAGGTGGCTAAAAGTGTCGGTAAGTTTATGCTTTTAAAGCGGGAACTTTAAATATTTTTTTGTCTGATAGAAAATAAAACCCTATTACTTGTCAGAGGTTTTTCTAATTGTATGTTTTCCAGGTACCCATAGGGTAAGAGACTAATTTTATATATAACAAGTATATAAGAGATATAAGGTAGAGTGGGCATTTTCGATCCCGTAAAGTGTATATATCTATGATCCGTATAGATATAGCCATTTCCAACTTTACTTTCATCCCTTTGCTTGTCTGTTCTCATAAAAAACAATTCTCAGAGAGATGGATAAAAAATTTGTGTACGAACATTTAAATCTTGTTTTAATATACCTACACATTATTAAACTTATAACTCCTTAATTATTAAAATACTAAACAACGCGAAAGCTGGTTATTCTCAACCCTATTTTTTTAAGCTTAAAATTTGATTTTTTAAATGCATTTTGTTTGATTTTTATTACTCACCAGTCCATCGAAGAAAAAAATGTCGGAGCCAGGTTTAACAAAAATCCTTTCCACAGCTACTCTTAGATTTTTAAAATAAGTCGAGGAAGCCAAGATAAGTAACAAAAATAACTAACTTTATCGAAGTTTAAATTGATATAAATTAACAAGTTAGAGATTCGCGCACTACTGGCGAGTTAATTAACAATCGTTGTAATATTCGGTTACACAAAATATGTATTTTTGTACCTCTCGTCTATTTCAATCATTTATTTAAGCTGAAGAAAGCGCATTTAAAATTCCCGCTTTAATATACGGTACTGCTCGATTAAAGTATATACTACACAACTAATTGTCCTGATCAGCGAATTAAAAAATGTGAACTTGAGTAAACGATTTGCAAAAGAGTCCACGTGCATGTAGTTTCAGTGATTCAAATCACAAAGGCAACTAATTCGGTCGGAAATCAAATTTCGTAAAATAAATATAACCAACCCGTTTAGAAACAATAACATGCAAAAAAACAAATTTGAAGTCCCACAATTATCGAAAAATTAATTTCTGTCCCAGATTAAAGAGTTGCAATATTTCGACGGAAAACTATTTGAATTCATTAGCCAAGAAGACCATGTTTAGCAGGCCGATGTAATCCATGGAGACATCAAAAAAGTGACTGTCAGCTTTGGAGGCGGTAGCCCAAGCCTGGAAAACCCAAGAAAATTTTACAAATTTCATTGAGAAAACAGAAGATCTCTCGGTGTAAATGATACGAGGACAAGTAAATTGAAGAAAAGTATAATTATAAAACCCTGTTCTATATCTCCGTCTGAGCAGAAACCATACTTACACTAATTTTCCGATAACTATGACTTTCTGTTAGGTCGCCAATATCTATAGGCTACTAAAGCCAAGAATGATTATGAGAACGAAACCTATAAATAAAGTATTATAAAAAAAAGGACAAGGCCGCACCTACAAAGTGCCTTGATCCTAATGCAAAGAACGAGAGGTATCTTGCTTCTATAAAAGAAGGCAAAAATGCTTTTTTATTATGCACTTTAGTTCGACTTTAACTAAAATGGGGTTTGTGAAGAGTTCCATAACAATATTAGGAAAAAAATGGAACAGGGATAGCTTCTAAAAATGAAATTTCCTTACTGTTCACCAATTTGGGGGTTCCCAAAAAAGCTGACGCTTCTGGAAAACAAAAATGTATCTAGTAGACGATTATCGGATGAATGATAATGATAAACTTCCGATTCCTAGAATGAACAAAATATTGGACAAATATTGGGAGATGTCAGTATTTTACAACAATTGATTTAGCCAAAGGTTTTTACCAAATCCAAATGGATTGCAAAAGAATTGACTCAAGAATGCTTCTGTAACTTTCCAGAGTTGTATAAACAATTTAGTTAAGGATTTATTGTTCACAGATTGTTTAGTTTACTTAGATGACAAATTTAAATTTTTTCCATTTCATTAGAGGAACACATTATATCTCTATAGAGAGTATTTGGAATGTTGAAAGATACAAATTTCAAGCTACGGCTAGACAAATCTAAGTTCACGAAAAAGGAAACTGAATTCTTAGGTCACTACTCACTACTAGTGAAATTAAACCGCACAAATAAGCTTTGTTGCAGCTTCAGCTACAAGTGCACTTTTTACCGTGGCTGCAACAATTAAATTTATATTATTATAACTTATAAAATATATAATTTAAAAAAACATACGTTATTATGTAGTTAATTCTGTTTGGTAGGTTAAAATATATACCGACTGGTAATGCATTTCTTGTAGGCTGTGTGGACAGACTTATGAGCGCGGACAATTCCTCATCAATCCAATGCAAATTCCCACTATAGCACAGTTCCGCTCTTGGTCATAACGCTCTAAACCACTTCAGGCCCTCTGCCTGTGGCCGAGCCGTAATGTCCTGCATTTAATATGCAACTCTTGTCCTGCCAGCCATGGCCACGGCTTTGCCGCGATGATACATGCACAACATGCACTTGTAATCAAACATGTCCGTCGAGGGCATCCGCCATTTTGCAGCGAAGATGAACAGCGTCCAAAGGGTTCGGTGGAAGCTCGGAGAAGCCTCCCCGCCCTTGTCTATTTGCATACAACACTTTGACGCATTGTTCGCCAGCCGCAAGGACAGATGGCAGCTTCTGCTGGGCCAACTGCTGCCTCGACACTCCGTTCCACTTGAACTCTAATTTAAAGTAAATTTAAGTGTTCCCCGCCAGAGCCTCTGCCAACTTCAGCACCCTATCTGGATCCGTGCCTCGTGGCCCAACACCGACAAGCCACAGACTGACATACCAAAATTTGCGAAATAATTACGTTAACAAACGAGTTTTCCCTGCCTGCCCACAAAGAACACGACGACAGGCTGAAGGACGGCAGCTCACTTTGAAATGAGTGTTAATTAATACGCATTTATGTAAGTAGGGGATAATCGAACCGAAGATTCGCTTTGTCGCCTGCCAATTAACACAATTGAATCGCTTTTCCGCTGAGCAAGTCTCTGAGGAAAATCGCAGCTTATTTACTTAAAGTTGAGAACGATTAAACATAGAACTAGGAGAAATGAATTTAATTTAAAAAAAAAAACTTTTTTAATAATAGTATAAAATAATATTAGGAATATTTTTACGTATAAAACATTTTAAGAAACAGAAATTGGCATCCAGAAACCAATCTTAAGTATTAACTTAAGATTTTAAATAATTAACATTAAACATGTTATAAGTAAAAGTTATAAGATGGCCTTTTCTTTGAATAAAGACCTCATATGCATGAAGCTGAGCTTTTCTTGCGGAAACCGCCATCAGTAAAACTTCCCAACCCAACTCGGACGGTAAGTAAAAATCCTCTAAGAGCGCCCAAGTAATGCACATAAATAATAAATACAACGCGAAATTAACTTTCCGGTGACAGTCAGTCGCTCTACAACGTGCCTGCCCGCCGGAGAAGGGCGGCAGCTGCTCCACCTTAGCCCTGAAGGCGGATTTTGGAGGAAAAAAAAAAACTATTTACGAATGCAAAACACATTGAACGTTGAAAGCGTGCTACGTCGGTTTTGTGTGCTCCCGGTATGGCTTTTACTTTTGAGGTGCAAAAAGCAACGGACCAAAATGGCTAGAAAAGCCATGAGAAGGAGGAGGCATTAAGTTGACAGACGTAGCTAAATCTCAGGGTGGCAGCCATAAAAATTCATAAATTTTGGCTACGTCCTTTCTTTCTTAGTAAGCGTTTCTAGAAGATATTGAATTGTATAGGAAACAGCATCCTCAGGTAACATCTTTAAAAGGGGTTTTTATAACTTGTATTCCCCAAGGTTGACTAAATGGCACTGAATAATAAATAGTAATAAATAAATACCCCAGAAGCACCTAAAACCCCAGCTAACTTTTTTTAGTTCCCATATTTATGTCTGTTCATAGATTAAATTTCATATAAATGTGTTGATAAGGGCAGCTAGACAATGTCTAGACTGAGCAAACACTCGCAGACATAGCAGCAGGCACTGTCATTTGACACCAGAGAGTGAAAGGTGAGGCGACCTGGCACAACTTCATTGCACGGATGTCACAAATGCCACAAAATCCGCACCAGCAACAATGCAAAATTAATAGCTGTTGCATTGGAGCAGCATGCTGTGCCGCAAGGTGGATCAGAAGCCCTTATGCCGGCGAAGGAATGTCAGCGACTGTTCACAGTCGTCATCATCGTTTAGCGGAAAATGTCAGGGGCAAAACTTTCCCTGCGATTGCTTCGAGGGTGTGACTTATGAGGAGGCCTCGTTAAATTTTCCCTAAAGATTTCTTTTTGAACCTACGAATTAAAGTTCCGGTAGTAATATGAATATAATAGCAATCCTTATTTATAAATTAGGCTCAAAGCATTGTATACTATGTAAATCAAATATGTTCTTTAAGCCCCGAAATTCAGCTTATTTCAAGTAACTAAATCTTGTGATTATTTCTTTAATTTGTCTGCCACCTGCCCTCCTGTGCATCATTACACATTTTCTTTCATTTCTATTTTTGTATTCTTCTCCTGACTGCGTCTGCATGAAATAAGAGTTAATCTTGTGTCCACTGGGAACGCACACATCCACAATGGGATAGCAGCCTCGTAACAGATGTCCTTGATTTTTTATTTGAGCTGCAGGAAACTCGGCAAAAAAAAAAAAATAATAATATTTCGAATCTGATTTCGCCAGCAGCTTTTCCATTTGTGTGCAACTTGAAAATGCAACATCGTTTAAATACATTTTCAAAGCTGGGTAAGCCGCTTAGGTGACTGTCTTATAAGCCAGAGATGCCAATGGATCAAATAAATTGAACTTATCGATTTTTATAAAAAAAAATTTTTTATTTTGTTCAATTAACATTTTTTTTTTATAAAACCGGTTTCTGAAGCTTAAATATTTTCTAAAGGATAGTACAAAAATGAAAGTGGCTTATGATCCACTTACACATTTCTTTATAATCTTTATAAATAAAGAGAGAAATATCTACTACATTTTCTTCATAAACAACAATTAATATTCACTGGAATGTATTAGTTTTAATGACTTTGAACCTAACTCTCAAAATCCGCGTTTGTTACCCTAACATATACTGTCTTGGCCAAGCCTCAAGATATTGTGAATGATTATGTGAAAGCGTCGCCGCCTTGTCAAATTTTGTCAATGTGCTGGGAACAAAAACTTCCACATCCACGTCAGGCCACAACCGACAAGAAAAGGCTGCCTTGACATTTATTGGCCAATCCCCATGCCCTTAGTGCCGTGTGCTCCACATTCCAGCAATGCAGCAGCCAACACTGTTTGACAAGTTGACTTCATCAACTGTGCGCTGACAGCGTAAATATTTTACCAGTCCCGAACTAACGTCACTTACCTGCCCTCCAGTGTTGGCATTGAGTAGTTTTGACACAAATCAAATGTGATATTTTTAAATTTAATTCCCCATAGCGAGCGTCATTGTTTGCTTCTGTGACGCTAGTTAGGGAAAGGGGATGAGATATTATGGTTAGTGTTGGACAGTTGCAAGGGAGTTCGGGTCGCAAGAACCTTCCCAGGACATTTTAATGGCTGACTAATGGGCTCAAATAAGCAATTATGATAGTTAATATTAACAAATATTATTTAATTATCAAAGAATATAATTCAAAAAAATCAAACTAAATAAAATACCAAGAGGCTTAATTAGAACGACTTTTCAATGGTCGGAAAAATAAGTGCTGCTAAAAGTAAAGATAAAATGTATAGTGTAAGTAAGGAACTAAATTTAAAATATTTATGTTTATTTTTACTAATGAATATAGGTCAAAAAAGAAGAATAATTGGTGCCTATTCCCAATTGGTGAGTGCATATTTAGACGAATGAAGTCTGGCACACGAGGACCCCTCCAATGTCCCAAGCCTAGCCCAACACACAAACTCTGCTTAATTGCAGCGTAACCGCCTTTTGGGTTCCAAAGGTTGTCTCGGCCATGGGCCAAGCAAATGTCTCAATAAACTTCCGGCAAAGTATTTCCCACAGAGGCCACCGGCGTCGGGGGCACGGCTTAACCTCAATTTTGATTAACAATGTCTGGCAATGAAGCTGTCAACGTGCAGCCAGGAACCGCAGCCAGAGTCCGAAGGGAGGAGGCAGCAGCCAGCCGGCAGACACTCAATTTCTCGGGTGTCTGAGAAAGGCGCCTTTTCGAGGGGTTACTGACAATTGCGAGCCTGAAAAATGAGCACAATTTGTTTGTTGACTCGGTGGCAGCTGGGTATGCCAACTATCAACCCTGCAGTCACTTAGTCGGACCTTTTGCCCCCAATGATTCCGTGCAAATACATATTTTATTAGGTCGCATTATTCACTTGCTAATAACATGCTTATGGGCGAACGTTAGGCGCTGCCAATTCTGAAAGTTGGCCTTCTGCCGGCGCGCCTGCTCCGCCTTCTGCTGCATAACGTAGTTCTCCATCAGCTGACTGGGCGTATTTTGACGGAAGCTCAGCGTTTGGGTGGGCGTGGTTGAGGACATACTCTGCCAACGGCGGCGCAGTCCGTCGATACCAAAGACCGGCACCTCAATGCACAGAAAATAGGCCAACTCCATGCCGCTAATAAGGGAACAGCCGAGGAAAAGTCCGGCGATGCCACCGAAGCTAACTGTGAAAACATCAAGTAGAGGTGGATTACCTGTAGATTTAATCTAATCAATCTATTAATTACGGCGTTCTTTATAAGTTTTTCAGGATTTGATTGATTAATTGGCCTTCAGTCCTAACTACTGAACTTATTAGACACGTACTTTTAGTTGTTAGTAAATCAATTATATTCATAGAAAAGAACCGATTGATTAATAGGCGGGGTTAATTATTGTTTTAACTAGTGACTTGGTGGATTTAAAGAAGGCATACTGACCCATCAAGTCTACCCAGCCAAAGACGAGACTCGTGCGATAAACCATTATGGTCTCGAAGCGGAAGTGCACGTCCAAATCGACATATGAGGAGTTGCCATAAACGTCCGGCGGCAGAAATGCTGGACGGACGTCACTGATGTAGTTAAGAGAGTAGCAGTTGCGAAAGCATTTGCAGACCATCCCCTTGAAATTGTTCCGGACAAAGCCCTCCTCGCCTGGCTGGTGGGAGTACGAAAGCAGGTCTGCGGATGAAGGTTATGGGTCAGAGGATGGAGACTGGGCCACTTCCTCCCACTTACCATTGTGCTCCGCCAGGCAGACCAAATCCTGCGACCGGCATGACCGATATTGGCCTTTGCAGAAGGATTAAGGGGTTGGGTGAGTTGGAAAGGCTGTGCTGCGGTTGGGCGAAACGTGCTTACCCGGTGGAAAAAGCAAGTCCATTGTGCAATTGCAGTAGCGCACTAAGTACTCCTGATGGCACTCCGATTGGCAATTCTCAATCATGTAAACGTAGCCTTGCAGGGACTTGAAGTCGTCGCTGTTGTGCTCATCCTAGAATGCAGTCAGTATGAAAATATGTGCAAATTACGGCTTCATTTGATTGAGTTAAGACTAGAGTAAGAGGCAACTGGAAGGAGTCGGGGAAAACCATTTTTCCCTATTGTCGAGCTTAAAGTGATCTTATAGAGCGAATTCCAGTTGCTTCACATAGGCTTGCATCCACTCACATCGAACACACACTGGCGCTGGTCGGAGCGAACACCTCGAGTGTCGTTGTCGTAGAAGTAGATTATGGGCTCTATCTCCAGCGCCGTCTCCGTATTGGCGGGAATGTAGAACGGATTGTTGTGCCAGACGAACGGTTCAGTGACCATAACGTCGATACCCTTCTCGTTATGCCTGCCCGGCCAGTGCTTGCTTGCTTGGATCAGGACCCGCACAGAGAGCCCACTCATGGGACCCGCCGATCCTGTGCGCCAGGGCCACATCGGATCCAGAAGCTGCATGCGCCGGCCCTCGTCAGTCTCCACGGTGTTGAAGGCCAGGCACAGCCCGTTCTTGCTCCGTCTCTTGGAGAAGATGTCGCAGCAGTTGTACGTGAAGTGGCGCCACATGCAGTCCGTGAGCATCTCGTCGCAACGCCACGTCATGAAGTCCACCACCTGGCTGAAGTTGATGTGGCCGAGCAGCTCCGTCGGCTGGCCACGCAGCCTCTCAAAGGACTGAAAGTGGCCGAAGTAGGCGTCGTCGTAGCTGCCCAAAATGCGCTCGAAGAGCGACAGCAGGGCGGTGTCACTGACGTTTGCCATGAACCTGGACTTGGCCTGGGCCAGGCGCTGCCAGTTGAGGCGGTTCCTGTTGCAGATCGTGATCACCGGGAAGGGTATGCGGTACACCGGGTAGCGCGTGCTATCCACCACCGTCTGGAAGTGTCCGTCGTTGTAGCGGGCCGAGAGTATCAGGCACACGTACACCGCTCCCAGGAAGGCGCTGACGAAGGTGCACAGCCAGACGAAGCGCTCCCACCGACTGGCCTTGGCGCTGAGGAGCCTGTCCAGGCCGTGGATGGTAGTGCGTCTACCGAACCGAAGGGCCAGCTGCCAGGCGGACTGTGCCAGCTTATGAGCATAGCGACGCGGAAGCGAAGGCTGCTCCTTGCTGGCCGATGAAAAGTAGACTAGCGTCATGGCGGCTTCGGACTGAGTCTGGTCGCCGGACAGCCCAGGACTTTTATACTAACTCCCCAATATGCGTGCTAGAATGCAGTCGGTAATTAGGTCCCGATTAACGCCTTGTCATGTCCCAGAACTGCCTCGGTCTGACGTGCTTGGCACCCATAAGCCATAAGGCTAATGCGGCTGTCCGCCCAAAGGTCACGCCATTCGACCCAGTATCCTCTGGAGATTTGACCCGATTTGCATCCCCCGACAACCAGCACAATGTGTCAAACTAATTGGCACCGAAATAGGTTCAATTGAATGCTATCTATCGCAAATGATTTGCAAACATTGATTAGAATTACCTCCAATCAGGCCACTGAGACAGTTTGGGATTAACAGAAGTTTGGATACTCTAACCTAACATCTGAAGAGCTGAATATTTCTGGTCGATTTATTTTAAGTGGTCAGATATTCATGACCAGGCTATCTGCCCTTTTAAGCATATCTTTAAATATTTTGAAGTATGAAAATATATTTCTAATTATAAGACTAAGCCAGACACTCAAGAAAGCATTCGAATATTAATATCACCCTTACATTACCCTACAAATCGTATATATCTATGCTTGGTTTGCTATAAAAGCCTTGACCCACTGCTAAGGAAGTGACTGCACTATGTTCATTCGACCTGTTCCCAAAGTCAAGCGCCTTCTGCCCGCCGATGCCTGGCAGGAAAGGTACCCCACAAAGGAGCGAAAAAGGGATAAGAAGATGGCCTGGATGGATCTACTCGAGAGCTACATCACCAGGTCACATATCCATGGACTATATTTGCTCTTTCTACCAACTATGCGACGACGAATGAGGTAAGAAAAGATGTCGGCCTCTGGACTTGGGGTTAATGAGGAGAATCTCCTGCCAGGTTCCTGTGGTCCCTCGCCCTGATCTGTGCCTGCTCGGTACTCATCTACGTGAGCTATTTGCTGGGCGAGCGGTACCACAGCAAGCAGTTCAAGACCATCGTGGCTCACTCGCACGCCTCCATACATCACATCGCCTTCCCGGTGGTCATCATCTGTAACAGGAACCGACTGAACTGGTCTCGGCTACCGGAGGTCAAGCGGCGGTACAACATTACGTCGGTCCAAGAGCGTATCTTCGAGCGCATTCTTACCGCCTACGATGGCTTGAGTTTCCATCAGTTCAACGTATTCGATTCCCTGCAGGGTGAGTACCTGGACGACCTGAACCACCTTAATTTTACGCAGATAGTTATGGAGCTGTCCTGGAGGTGTGATGAAATCGTAGCAGATTGCCACTGGCAAACAGCGTCCCGGGACTGCTGTAAGATCTTCAGACCCCGCCGCCTTCCCTTGGGCTTATGTCTGGCCTTTAATGAGCTGGAACAGCGACGGGGCACGGATACTGGCAGAAACACGGGGCTGCTTCTTCGGCTACAGCTTCATGAAGACAGCCATGCTCCGGGGAACACGGGTCAAAAAGGATTTCTGGTGGGTACTATGGTTCCCTGAAGTCTGGGTTGTAGGCGAACAGTGCATCTTCCACAGCTGAACGTGGTGGAGGCCGACGTGTGGTTCGGCTTCGACATCGATGTTGTGCCCCACTACCGGACAAATGTGGCCGTCACAGCCGTTTACCATTACTTCGACGACAGTACCCTGAGCCTGCCCTCGCGTTGGCGTCGCTGCGTGATGGACTACGAGCAAGACAGCGAGCACTTCCAGACCTTGGAGGGCCAAAAGTACATGATGGAGAACTGCCAGGCCGAGTGCCAGCAGCGATATCTGCTGCGCTACTGCAACTGCACCCTGGATCTGTTCTATCCACCCTCCGAGTACCCCGCCTGCCGGCTGAAGGACCTGCCATGCCTGTCCTCCCACAACCATCTCTTGCAGAACTTTGAGCAGGTGGGCGAGCACCCGTACGTCCACCGGGAGGAGTCGGGTCTGCTGTGCGAGTGTCTGCACAACTGCAAGTCCCTGACCTTGGTGACAGACATGCGCAAGAGCGTCCAGCAGCCCTGGCTGCAGGCGAACTCTAGTCGGTCCAGGGACACGTGGCTCAACGTGTACTTCAAAAAACCCTCCATGTTGGTCTACAAGACGAACTTGATCTACACCTGGGTGGACTTGATCGGTATGTCAAGTGGATTTTATTTGTTCAAATGTTTTATACTCAACATTCATTACTTCCTATAGTTTCCTTTGGCGGAATTTGTCAGCTTTGCTTGGGATGCTCAATTATCAGCCTTATAGAGTTTATATTCTTTGCACTCTTCAAAGTCCCACAATTCTACTGGAAACGAGCGAGAGGTGGAATAGACGGTATAGGTACATAAATATACATGAGTCAGGATCTATCTCTCTACTTTCCCCGGAAAATTTTAGAGCTAATTCGCTCACAAACACCTATGAAATTATCTTTAAACACAGTAATGGATATTTTATTATTAAATAACCAAGCTTTGACCAACCTCATTCTCGTAAGCTTGGATATTGGGCAATGGTTAATTGGTAGGTTCATTTGGCTAGTTAATTCTACAGTTTGAATGGTATTTTCAAGTTACTCAGACACACGAAACAATATTTACATTTGCCGTTGAATACATATTGTAAGCATTGAAATTATTTTCGCACCACAACTGAAATGCACACATTGAGTTCTAAGTTCTTAGCTCTGTTGTGAACTCTGTCACTCTGGTTCAACACCATAAATTACGTCAAAAAAGCTTATTGATGCCTAAAAAGCTTAATCGTGTTCAGCTGGATGTCCATTGAAAAGAATATTAAAGACCGAATTCTTACATCAATAGCAATCCGTTTTTATTTTAGTTTAAACAACAAAAGCAAAAGGGTTTTATCTTACAGAAATATGATTCTTAAAATGAGATCTTTTGTCTTATTTTAAGAAAAAACGTTTTATAGTATACGAGACCTAATTTTCTTAAAGAAGGAAATTTAACGATACCAAATGGTTTTCATTCTTTCGAAGCAAAATATAATTAAAATGAGAAATACGGTATTAAAATGGTTTCATAAATTCTTATTAAAAATGTTTTTTCTTAATGTAAGCATAGTTTCTGAGAGCATTTTTGCCCATGGCCCTTGTGTCTTAAAAAAAGAAACAGAAAATTTTTAAGTTGTCTGATACTGGGGCGCCAAATTTATTACAAACGTAGAACATAGAGCATAACTTCTTTTTATTCATAGGAAACTAAATATAGATTATGTAAAACATAGAACACACAACATAAAATAAAAATGTTGCCTACTATTATATTTCCTATTTAATATTTTAAAAATTCACTAACATATATGTGGCTATACTTTTAAAACCGAAAAGTAAATCAGTATTAATCATCGGAATATAGAAAATCGTATATATGTATATATTGCAAATAGGTGTAAAAAATGGCAAAAAACGTTTAACTACATCTGTATATGAAAATATAGAAGAATATAAACAACGCATAATAAAACGCCTAACAACATTTTTATATAAATAATGTAATATTTTTATTGTTAAAATATTTTAGAAAAATTTCCGTTATATAGAAATTTCACGAAATATTCCTTTGAATATGTCATTGCAAACAATAAGTAGAATTCTTGCGACATGGAAATCATTAAAAATTATTATTATTTTATAGAAACAAATATAAAAAAATTTATAATTAACATAAAAAATGTATTTACTTATTATTGTATTTTTCCTTTCAAATGAGAGTGTGGAATTATAAGAAATCCTTTTTTAATAAATCTGAATGCAAAAATACAAAATGCGAAAACCTACAATAATATAGAGACAAAACATAGAAGGAACAGAAAAAATAATAAGCGCCAAATTACTATTTGCAAAGAAAAAGGAATATGTGAAAAACATAGAATGTATTCATATAACATAGAAAGAAACAGAAACCAGAACAAAACGCCACATTACATTTTACCATACGTAGAACATGGAAGATGAAATTATTGAAGACATTTGCAAATCCAATAAAATGTGGAATCACACATTGGGACAAAGTAGTATTCTTAATGAGGAGGGCGTTCAGAGTGAATCTCAAATGGTAAGTCAAAACAGTATATGGTCATGTAAGGATTCCCGACCTTCACTACTGAAACGTAGAACACAAATTACACAAAGATAACATAGAACATAGAAAATTCTGTTGAAATGGAAGGAATATGCAATGGTGGTAAAATGGGCCCAACGAAGGTATCTGAGAAACATAAAATCATAGAATGGTGAAGACTGCCGTATATATTATTATTATTTGTGCTTTAAAACGCTTTTAATAAATTTTTTTTAATGTTGATGCTAGACAAATTTTAATTCTTAATACGATTAGAAATAAAACATAGAGGGCCTTCTATAATTATATTTGTCGAGTGCAGTTTATGGTAAGGTGAAGTTTATAGCAAGGAACATCGATGTTTCTACCGGTGTCCACTTGGGGCGCTTTTATTTTCGAATTCCATTCAATTTTCGACTACAGACCCTTCAATCTACTTCCTCATTGAACAGAAGCATTTGGGCCGAACCATCATCTGCATCGCTCTATACGAATAACTCTCCTTTCTCCAAGAGGGCCAAACCATACCCTTCCATTTTAAAATTTCTCCATCCTCTCCGTAGAGATACAGGCCGAAAAGATTACTGAAAGAGTACAATATTTTTAGAGTGAAATAGGAAAACTTTTGTTTTTTATATACCTATGAGTGCAGTTGGTGTACCACCAAGAACCCATGTACTCCGCGGCACAGTTCCTATCCCAAGAATCATTGTCTCTGTCGTAAGTGGAGAAGTTTTGGTTCTTGTTCTGGATTAGGGAGTCACCGGCATCTCCAGTAAATCTGCCCAACTTAGTCATCGCATAAAATTGGTTTTCGCTTTCAACGAAAAAGTCATCGTAATGGGCATAGCGCGTCTGTCCCTCGAAGTCCTCCAGGTGTATATACAGGTCGTGGGGCTGTGACTTGGTTATGGCGTGCAGTTTATCCAATCCAATGAAGAAGTCCTTTGTGAGATCGCCAAATCCATTCTTGTACTCCTCCCAATTGAGAAAGAAATTCAATTTATTACTGGTGCGACGGGCAATCACAGTCCAGCCAGGGCCGGCAATTTCGGCATCGCATGACACCTGAAAAGGATCCAGTCCCGACACTTGAACTGTGTAAATGCCGTGAGATGTGGGCTGAGTGGGGCACTGCGAAGGATAGGTCTCGGCAAGCCCTGTTGCATTCAATTCGATAATTTGCTTAACAATATCGGGGTTGTCGTTGATTTTCGACAGAGCTTCCTCGTATAGCGCATCTAGTTCCAGTTTTTGCCTGTTAGTATTCGTATTAGTTTGATGTTTGCATCTCAAATATTCTTACCTTTGTTGAGACCTGTGATTTTTTAATTAATATATTTTTCAAATAGTATTATCGCATATATTACCAGACCAATGCCATTTGAATTTTGGAAACCCATAAGGCACAAAATGGCCACGTAAAACCACACAAATCGCATCGCACTGCTTTGATAACTGATGGTAGCTTACCGTTATTACGAAGCTTTTATGGATCATTTGGACACTAGTCATCGAAAAAAACATTGTGGGTATTACGAATACCAAATCCTAGGTAACTTTAAATTTATCTATTTTTACTTTACTTTACTTTATAATTTACTTTTGTATTATTTAAGTTTTAGCAGAATTTTCCTTGAAATTGTTATTTTGCATTTCACCATATAGAAACGATGTTTTTATAGGACAGTGTGCATAATTGCTATCCAACATTACCACTAAGCATTGCTTATCAATCTGTTTTCGGGCATATAATAAACAATTCAGATAAAATAAATTAATTGATCATTTAATCATTTCTTGAAATAAATGCTTTGTTCAATATCGAACAATGTCTATTAATTCAGCCTTATTAAAGAAATGGCAACAAATATAATAACTAACTAATTTGGATAATATTATTTAATAATAATATTATTAAATATTATTTAATAATATATTGCAATAATCTATTTTAAACGGAATAAAACTACCAGGAATTTGAAATATTATTAATTGTTTCTGCAGAACTTCGTTCCTGTAAAAGACGCATCGATAAGGCATAGTCTTATCTGAGATTTAAATGTACCCCTTGAATTGGCAAGCGAATACTTTTTGTAAGAATTCCACTAAAAACAAGATTTTAACCCCCAAAATCCAGCTATATGGTTTCGGGCCTCCATTAAACTGAAGAAGAGTTGCAATGCGGGCATCCAAAATATATATATTCGTTGCCGCTGTGCTCCTAGTGAGGTTTTAACGGTTTATTGACTGGCCGCGAGCGGTGTCTTAACTGCTGCACTGTCGCGTTCCCCGTTTAACAAGCGTCCTCCGGATGTGGGGCGCGGTCCGGACTCCGGACTCCGCAGCTCCGTGCAGATGGTCTTGGCCCCGGCAGAGGCGGGGGTTGGGGTTGTCTTGTCGAAATTACTCTCATAAACGTGACTTGACATAATAATCTGGCTGGCGCGCTCTGACTTTGCCCGCTAGCTTTGTATTTTTCACTCTGCCTCCCGATTTCGAGCCCTGGCCCATAGCCGCCGCTGCCATCTTTGTCTAATATTTCTTTCGCTTCTCCTTGCCCTTCCTGATGCCTGGCTTCCAAGGTGGCGTTAATTTTTTTGGGTTCTTCTTTTAATTTTTTTTCACTTTTTTTTGCGGTCAAGTTTTATGTTTTTTCGCTTTGGGTTGGAAGCCGCCTGGCGAATATGGCAAAAATTTCATTAGTTTTACAAACAAGCAAACAAACAGACCAAGAAACAAATATTTGCGCTTGAATTTTTGAACAGTTTAGTGGCAGTTGTTGTTGCTGCCATTGTTGCGAGTGTGGCGAGTTTTTATCTTGAACGGAAAAAAAAAGAAAGGCAACTGCTTCCCCAGTCTAGGGTTATGGTCAGGTCCAGGTGGAGGTACCGGACTCGAGGGATATCGAGTAAAAAGAAAACGTATCAAAGAAATAGCACAGCTGGGATTCATTTTAAGGAAAACAGAAGGCACTTTCTTGATTTGCAAGTTCATATTAGTATTTCTTGAAGAATAAATGTTTCGATATGCCTAATCTAACAATAGCAAAACCTCCTGACAGAAATTAAAACCACCTGCGAAGACGCCTCTGAACTCGAATTTCTTAGTAAACGGTTTTTTAATATTTCTTAAGTTAAAAAGGAATATAAACACCGTGCTAGGTAAAGAACTACACTAAAAAAAGGAATGATACGACAGATGGTTCCCACAAAAAAAGTGTTGGGTTTATGTGAATGCCAGCAGTCTTATGATTAACAAAAATAATTTAAAATAAGGTTAAACTTCTTTAAAGCTCGAGTCCAAATCGCTTTGCTACATGTAAAGAAATGTAATCATATATATAGGAATGTTGCAGAGTGAAAACCCTTTAAACTAGTTAGGTTACTTAAGAAATTTATTTTTAAGCGGTCTTGGATTTTTTGTGCGCCCTGCCATGGGCTAATAAAATCTAAACAGAGATCTGCGTCAGCCCGTTTCTATATACTTAGGTGGCCACTGTTGACCTCTCGCTCGGTACAGGCCTCACAGCCAAGGACAACAATGCCGGACAGTTACGTGGTCAGGACATGTCTTCGACATACTTTACTTTTCGTTTTATTCTTTTATTATAGCCATTCAGGGTATTATAATTTAAGGCAGAAGTTTGCAACGAAATGAAGGAGTAATTTCAGACCCTATAAACTATAAATAATATTTATAAGCATCAACCAGTAAGTTGATATAGCCATATCCATTAGGAAAGAACATTTACTCAGTCCGTTACAGCCCGTTAAATTGTCAAACATTTGCGAATATTTTGTTTATATATATTTTTTAAATTTTTACATTAATATGCCATTAACAAAATGTCCTTAATAATACTCTAAATTTATCATTTCTGTCTGTTACAGAATTATGAAATAAGATTTAAATACTGAAAAATATGTATTTTACTTTTTATTTACAAGTATCTATTTCAATGGATTTATTACATTGATATATATAATTTGTCTTAGTAAAAATGTTCAATATAACATATTTTTCTAGAACCTGTTCTACTGTATTGTAAACTTTTGGTTCATTTACAAGACTCTTCTTCTTATACATAGGTATGAATTGTATTTCAAATACCAGGTACTCAAGAGGATATTGTTGAATTACATTTTTCAGTTAGCTTATAAGTACAGGGTACCGGGCATTCGGGATTGGCATACTCCACTACTGACTGCCCAACAGCGGCATACACCTTGTCTCATAAATTATTGCGAAGAGGTTACTTTGTAATCAGCAAATTAACTTTATCGCCGACAGCGCTTCGGATATGAAAGTGTGTGTGCTTGGTTGTTCAGGGCACACAAACGGACGCAGGGGTTGGGTTCAGATGTTGACCTCCTGATGGACCGTCCCGACCTGTGACTCCTAGGTGTCGAAGCTCACTCCGTGGTTGGCTTCTATTAAAGAAAAGGAAAAAAATGTTTCATTTTATATATGCACCAATCAGTCATTAAATCAGGCAACTCGCCCGCCTGTTAGATAATCGAATTTTTAATGTGTGCTCTGTGTGCGGGGTCGCATAACTCATAAGTTACCCTCCCGCAGTGAAATTTGCGGTGTGTCGCGGTTGTGTAGGCACTGGTTACAAATGCAGCCAAGATATATGGCGATAGGGGCGCACATCGGCGGGCATGGAGGAAATGTGGAAGTGTAGCAGTGTGGCAACCGCCCCATGCGGTAATTTACCTAATTTTCAATGTCAACTCCCTTCCGCGCCCATTTGGGGCACTGATTGGATTCCGCCGTATTGAGTCCTAATCTCCCGCCCCCGTTTCCCCAACGCGAGTTAATCGAATCTGCCCTTTATTGACGCATTTTCGTATCTGAGCAGCCTGCCACCCAATTTCGTTGTTTGCATTTAATTTTTTCCCCGCCTCGGTGTTCCTTTTTATGCCCTTTCACAGAGTTCTGCAGTTTTTGTGAGAAGTCACTGAAGTCCACCTGATTCTATGGGACTAACTCGCGGAGTTTTAAAGCTGTCAACTTGAAACTTTCGCAATCGTCTCTTCTTGTGTGTTCGCAGCGAAATCTTTACAGGCAATTGGTCAGGACAATATATTCCTTACCTATCTTAGGGAAGATCATTATGTGTCTTGTAAACAGTTTTCTGTATTTTTATAATTATTTATACACAATGTCCGTTTTACTTTAAGTCCTCAAAAATTTATTTATCCTGAAAGGGTATAGAAGCCTTGGCTTCCTGATGAAAGCTCAGCACCTCGGTCGTGTTATCTTCGTATTTGCTAATTCCTGGCCATAATGCAAAAAGTTGTTACCGCCCACAAGAAGGCGGTAATCTTTTTTTATATACAAGCCACAAGTTAAACGGTGTTAATAACACTTTGTCAGCCTTTACAGTTTGTTTGAGCAAAATAAATATCTCCGGCACGCGGTGGTGCTTTGCATTAAAGTTTTATCGTCCCACTAGATGGACACTTTGGGCAATTCATTTTCAGATGAGTTATTGATAAGCAGAGGTGATATATCGAAGGGCGAATGGCTGTCAAATGTCACAGCAACAGATTTTAATTTGGTACGGGTCCACATATGTAGGCATACGAGTTTAGTCACCTGCCAGACCCAAATCCAGTGGTGACGGCCAATGTGTTGCCGGGACCATTTAATAAGGCACGGATTATCGCCAGGCATTATTTCAATCACATACCAAGTGTCGAGTATTTAGCAGACAAGGAGCACGCGCCGCCTTCGCCTTCGCTGTGCCCTCCGCTTCCTGCCACTGCCACTGCTCCTGGCCATTCCGGCTATTCCCCATGATCCCCTCGAGCTTCTGTCAGGCCGGGCCGTCAGCTGACTTCGGGTACCGAGGGGTAGGCTCCCTAAAAAAGCCAATAAAAATACTTTGTTTGACAAATAAAAGCCGCAGTGAGGGGAGCTTTGCCGATAAAACGGTGCAAGATAGCCGGGGCGGCCGCAGGGGTTCGTTCCCGAGGAACGGCTCTCTGTCCGTGTAACTGACAGGTCGCACATATGTGCCTGTGGATGGGGGTTGGGCGAGATGGGGTGTTTGTGCAGAGTCTTCACATCGTTTGACTTTACGAGCCAGTCCAAGTGCCCTGCGACCGTTGGGTGTCTGGTTATGCCCTGCTTCCGGTCGGGCGTACTTGAATGAAACTCATAGTTGAAAGCCGCACTGTGAGGAATGCAGGAGCTACCTCCTTAGATTTCTTATTTTTTGTTACAAAATATTTTTTATTTTACTATTCATTTCTTGTTTCCAGGTTATCTGTCTAATAATTATTAACTGAGCCTTGCGAAACCTAGACATAAGACTGTGTGTGTACTTATTGGAGTGTTCGAAAAGGGTGTTATCCTCGTCGTGTCCCTTCGCTCTATTTGGCTTTGACTCAGGAACTTAACGAATCTTGTTGTTGATGCTGTCGACAACTGTCTTTCGTCTTTCTTCGCTGTCTGTTTGATAATAATCAACGCTGACGACGTTGCCATTTCATATGTTTGCCAACATGAGAGCGGCCATCGCCGATATGCTCGTATTTATGCCTCGGCTGGGTGTATTTATGTCCTAGTATTGGGACATGTTTTTCTTTCCCACTCATATTTGTTCCTATTGTTAGGCAGTCCCCGGCCCGGTAATAGCGCCGCCAACTTTAAACCAGGCTTAAAGTACTATAGGCTAGGCGAAGACGAAGGCTTCTCGGCCTGCGTGATTCTGGTCACGGCTGTCAGCTTGGCTCATTTTTGGCGCGGGTTAAAACTAATTAAAATCGGGGCGCGCTGCTTCGGCCCAGACTTAATATGCAAACGAGCCGGGCGCCAGCAGCGGATGTCACTGCCGCCTTTTGGGCTTCAGTTAAAAATGCTGAGACTTGAGCCGGTCGCAGGAACACTTCGAAATTGAAATTCTCGTTACGCATCTCGGGATTTGTGTCATTGGTGTTTGCTCATACCCGGCAATCGATGCACACAGGCTCGGGCCCAGGCCCGACGATCCCACACTTTGAGTCATGATTACAGCTCGCATATTAATCAACTGACCAAAACATACAAGCCCCGTTTATGAGTCGTCAATGTCGTGCGTGCCGCATCCCACGTCATCCGCCCAAAATTTGTTTTGGCCAACGTTTGTGTGTTAGTTAATTGCAGTTGCCCACTCTCACATATGCCCGGCCGGAGTGTGTGCACAAGGATTCATTGGCAAACACAAATCGCCGCTTGACTGCTGAAAATTTCAATAACTGATTGCATACTTTTGAGAGCTGCAATATTTGCCGGCATGTTTGGGTTTTATTTGTTTGCCGGCTGCCAGTTGCCACTTTTCCCCCTGGGACAACGGCTTAAAGTTATTCCAGTTCCGAATTTATTTGTTTCGATTTGAACTGCGCTCCATTCATGTCTGACTTATTATCGTGCACAAAAGGGTTTGTAGGTCAAAATATTATCAGCATTAAACTGGAATATTGCCTCTTTGCCAGATTGACTTGACTGCTGGAGCGCAGAGAAGTCTGGAGCATTATAATTATTATCTTAGTTGACTTTTACCAATGACTAAGCATTAGATTGGTATAGCCTGATACGGTTATAGTGATTCCTTGGCTGGTTTTCATTCATTGAATCAATTGCATGAGGGTTACTGAGAACACTTAATCCTTACTCTTCCTAAGAGTACTGAAACTGGTAAAAAAGGGTAAATAGAGAAGGATTAGTAAAATAATACGTTTTTGTGTTAGGGCCCAACAAATAATTTCAGGATTTCAATTAGTTACTAGAAACATATTCAAATACTTAGCTATTGTATATGAAAACATATGAATCCAATTGCATTTATTAAAAATTATATTGTATATTATTCCATTTATATTTTCAGGTATATAAACAATTCACTTAAACTAGCACTGTTTCTCACTTATATTCTCATAAAATTTCATTACAATTTCATGTTTGCAACATTTATGTAAAAGTAATATTCCTTTCAAGTTTTCATTTAAATTATTCGCCTTCAAAAAAACGTTGCTAAAAAGACATTAAAATAGTAGACAGTAAACTTTTCCTTCACTGTATTAACAGTTCCCCAAAAATTAAAAAGATTAGAATTTCACAATTTCGGATTTCTGGACTTTATTTGCTTTAATAATTGTATGCACACTGAAAAAGTTGAGCGTATATGAAATGATTTATTGCTCTGTTTCCCAAAGTTCTCTCTTCGTGTGAAATCCAGCACGTGTTTTTTACATTTGTCTGTGTACATCTCTGGCTATTATAGAAGGCACAACAATGATGCTAACAACTGCAAACAGAAATCGGCTGGACAAATGGCACATACATATGTATGTGCATATGTAGTTACTCAAACAAGCAGACAAAAAATAATAGACAAACCAATCTCCGAAAAACCGGCGAAAAACATTTCGAAACATTGTGGTCGCTTCTCACAGCTGAAATGCCGCGATATGCCATCGGCTCTGGGGGGTGGTTCGGGGGACCGGGACACTGTTATATAATAAACACACGCGGCTTGGCTTTGTGGGCTAACTAGACAGGGCGGCAGGCCGACGGACGAACGGACAGACACATGGGTGAGTCTCGAAAAGCAGCCACCGGGCTCTGCCGCTGACACAGGAGCCCGAGGACTCGCCGCAGATTTCTGGCTTCTGAATGTTGTGTTGATGGCGCCGAACCTGGCATTTTGCGCATTTGTTTTGGAAACCGCGCGGGTGGGGGATGAGCTGCGAGCGGCTCCCCTTGCTGTGTGTGGGTTAATTAGAGTGGTGCAGGTTATCATCAAGTTTGTCGCAAAAACAATTGAAATTGAACTAATTAATCGCTGAGTCGGGCCATCGCACCGCACAAGAGAGGTCTCTTCTCGCTCTTGGCACTAATATATCGCAGGGTAATTCGCTTATTCCAATTACAAGCCCACGCCCGGTTTTAAGTGACGGCCCGACGAACTGTGATTTCATCAGCCGCCGCGCCGTCAGTCCGTCAATGTCCCATTCCCGGCGAGCTATCAATCAATGCGGAACCGGCCAGTCGTTGCCCTCGTACCCCCAGCGAGCAACACGTGTTTCCCTCGACGGAGTCCGGCCAGCAACCACGGAGCACGTGACGCCGGACCCCAAATCCCAGCAAAGCCCCGGACCTGGAATGCGAGCGTGTTACAGTGCGGATCGAAACTGACTATGTGTGGCGGCGGCGGCTTCCGATTCCCACTATGCGCAATTTCCCAGCTGGATTGCGTCACTCGAACCCGCGCTTTCTGCCGGCGAAGCGGTTTATTTTAAACCTAATTATAAGGCAAGCCCATCGGACTGTATGTATGTATTCCCCACTCGATTTGACTTACATGAATGAATGAAAGCCCGCGCTGATAAGGCGAGCAGAGCGGCCGAGGGGCGATATATGTTCCGACATGAGTCTCGCGTCTCGCTTCCCGGTCTTCGTAAAATCTGAAAACATTGGACTCAGCACTATGCCGCTCCAGACAGGGGTAAACAGCTCATTAAGTCAGACCTCAGACTGTGTAGTTGTGCAGGCCCTGGTCAATAATGTGATTGGATAAAGGCTAACTTTAAGTTTAGCCTTAAACAAATTTAGATATATCCGAAAAAATTTAAATGCAGGTTAAAAGTCGTATCGCGGTTTATCTGAGTAATATTTTCTTATATCACCTATAGTTTGGATTCGGCTCTTTTTACTAATACCAAGAAACAAACTTTCCTATATTATATTGACAATAAAGCAAAAGCGTGGACTGCTTCGCTTGTTGCTTGATCACTATCATGCGTTGACCTATACAAAATCACCATCTATGTTTAATTCATCGCTCGTGCTTTATGTGCCTCAGAATACAACAATTGTTCTTCATCAGCGAATCGCTTTAATTCTGCGACTGTCGCGAGGCAAAGACGGGCTGACAGACATCCATTCATCAGAGATGGCCCACGACTTGGATTTGACCCCTGCTTGTCACGCGGCTCACGTGCAGTGTTCCCGGCAGGTAGTTAACGGTCTATTAATGCGGTTGCCAGGCGAAAGCCCGGGCGCCTGCCACGCGCCTCCCAGCACGCTCCACTCCACTCCGCCCATGTGGCGTATGAGTAATACGCGCAACGACCTTCAACAAGTTGCCTAGTTGACGGCGCCCGACTTGACTCGGAATCGAATGCTGTGCTTGGTATTCGGTTTCTGTTTCGCTTTCTGTTTTGACATCGGCCACATACACAGCTGCGGAGCGGCAGGAAGCGTACTAATTAGCAAATAAATAAAAACACGCTGGGAAATACGCACCGTGGGCAAACAGGGACACGCAAACGTGTATCCCTGTGTCTGTGCTCGACTCTTGCCGTGCCACGGAAGCTGGCAAATTTTGTGTGTCGATGCAGGACGTCTGAAAGGTTTTGCTGCTGCCTGCAGTTGGCACGTCGTCTCGGCCGGGCTTGCGTCCTACCGGGCAGGGGCATCTTGTGGTCCGCACTCCGCGCCGATTTTTCGGTCGCTCACGTAGGGCACGTAATTGAAAATTAACTTGTCTGCCTTGTCGGCACTGACTGGGAGCCGGTCCTTCGCATACGAAAGCAGAAGGGAAGCGTTCTCAGTTTCTAAACATGGAAATTTATTCACAATACTTGGGGGTTCCTAATTAAAGCTATACACCAACTAAGAGAGGGGCTCGCTGCGCTACCAGAAGCGGCACTGATCCGCGGAGTTCATCCCCGTTCCGCTCTGGCACCCGAACACCTCGGCAAACTTCGGCACCTGGCTGAGGGCGTAGTTGAGGCGCTGGCTGCCCGTGTCATGGTATATGTCACCCTCGTCCCCGCAGAAGAAGTGCGCGAACTGCAGGAAGTAGAGGTGGCCGTCGTCCGGATTGTCTATCCAGTCGCCTCCGTAGGTGTCCAGCGCCAGCCGGGATCCACTGACGTCCGATGTGCGCTCGTTCAGCATCACGGCGCTGTCATTGAGGCATCTCACGGCGGCCGTGTAGCTCGGCACCAGGCCGAGCTGGTCGCTAAAGTTGCTCATGTGACCCCACGCATCATAGTCGACCAGGTCCGTGTCGAGGGCGTGCATCATCTCGTGGCCCAGGGTGTTGGCCAGGTCCCCGTAAAGCAACGCCGGCCAGAAGTCGGCGTGGAAGAACGGCAGCCGGACGTAGGAGTAAGGCACGAAGATAATGTCGCCCAGGCAGTAAAAGTATGGCGTGGCGTCAATGTTGTCGGGAAACTCGGGCTGGTGCATGTTAAAGCTATACCAGATCTCACGCGCCGTCTGGTTCGTGGTGCCCTCCAGGTCGGAGACGACCGAGTAGTAGTACAGCAGGCTATTCAGGTGGTTCTCGTAGAAATCGTGGCCCACGACCCACCGGCGATCGACCTCCCAGTAGAACTGGTCGGACACATTGGGCGGCAAATTGCCCACATTGATGCGCATGAGATGCACTTTGTCCTTCAGCGACGACACCAGCTCCTGGCTGAGGTTGAACGGATTGTTGTCCAAGTTCAGCTCCAGCTGACCTCGTAGCTGCTCGAACACTCGGTGGATGACGAGCTCATCGGCCCTCCGGCGGCGGGCGTAGAATCTGTGCTCGTAGACGTAGTTCATCGGCAGGTAGAGGGAGCGGCGCATGTGACGGATGCACCGGAGGGACAGCGACTTACTATTCGGGCTCCAGTCGGCCAGCGGGTTGTGCGGCAGGCCCACGAGATGGCTAAGGAACCTCGCCAGACTGTAGCGGTTAAGCAGCAAATTGTCGGCTTGGTTGAGATACTCCACCAGACGCTTGATGGCCGCCAGGTCGTCCACTTGGAACGCTTGATTGCCTCCCACCGACCTGTTCAGCTGCTGTCTTAAGATCTGGTCCCAATCCACTCCGGGCACTTCCGCCCGAATCTCCTTGAGGCTGCGGTTGGTAAAGCTGTCGTCGGGTATTTTGGACCTCTCCAGACTGGTTAAGTTTTGCTCCAAGAGTCTGAACTGCTCCCGAAGCTCTTCGTAGGGAGGCCAAGGTCCGTCGGATAGGCCGTGGCGACTCAGGGCGTTGTAAATGTCGGGGGTGAGATTTAGACTCAAGTGGTGGTTGTGCGGCAGCAGGAAGAGCATGTGGTGGCTGGCGTTGTGCCATCGCACTTCCAGCAGCACAAAGTGGCCGTGGTAGCCGTACCGGCCCAGGACAGCCAGCAGCTCCGACCAGTGCGTGGTCCTCAGGGACGCTTGCAGCTTCTGGTCCAGCAACTCCAGGTAGCGGGCCAGGTTGGGCTTGCCCAGATCCAGGCAGTCCTGAAAGTGGGTTGCCAGCTTCCTGTACATGGGGAATTCGAAGTAGCTGGAATTGTGCCGTAGCTCTGTGAATAGCTCCTCGTAGTGGTCGTTGATCTGGCCCTCGCTTATGGTCGTGGCCGTGGCATCGCTGTCGTGCTTTTCCCGCCACTTTCCACAGGCATAGGCGTAGAAGTCGTCGCAGGGCTGCCTTTCGCTGTCCACGTAGCTCATCAGCCGCTCGATGTGTTGCTGGTTGACCGCCGGATTGCAGCTGTTGTGGTAGGGACAAGTACGGTTCAGATTAATTGTGTACGGAGCACTGTAAGCGTAGTTGGCACTGGCCAGGAATAGAAAGAGTGTCCACAGCCTAGTTGACATTTTGTAGGATTTATTATCCGGATATTTTATTTTTCACACTTCTGAGAAGCTGGAAGCTTCTTTATTTTGGTTTCATAAGCCGCCTATGGCGCGTTGGCGTTCTTTGATTTTAATTTGATGCTTTCTGGGCCGCATATATGCAAACATGTCCGACGAGAAGGAAGCGCTTCTATTTTAATCAATTCAACGCGACGGAAAACGATTCTTGGTTTAATTCGAGCGATTGTTGTGCGACTGCCGCTTGCTTAAATACAACTAAAAACTCGTTTCACGCGGTTTCGATTTTATGTAGATTCCGGATTCGCATTTTCACTCTCCCTGCTGGCTATACGAAATACTTACCCACACAGGAGCGAGCTTCTTGCAGCTCGGCTCTTTTTTTGCTTGGTTAGCTTATCAGCGTTTTAAATACGTCTTTTCGTTTGGTGTGGCGAGGTTAGATAAGCACACTTGCAGAAATCGGAGGGAGCTCTGAAAATAGCAATCACTTGATGATTTTAATGTTCTTTGAATGGTTACTGCTGGACTTTCATTAATTTTCTGTGTTTTAGTTTAAAAGTAAGCTTTTATTTTTTTTAGAAATTATCATTCATGTTGTCTTAGAATTTTTGTTAAACACAATTTCTTAAAGTAATACTCCCCAAACTATATAAATTTATCACCATCGTTTCCAAATGTAATATAAACTCATTTGATGCATGCAAATACACTTAATTTCTAAGAAATATATAAGATTTTAAACCAAATCAAAAAAGAGATTTTACACCGGATGTGACATTAATTTTAATTCTCCTTGTAACACTGCAAAGTAAAGGCTTCTAAATATCTGCCAGTGTATGGAGGATGACACTCAACTCAATAGTATTATTAATTGTAATAATTCGAATTTTATTATTATTTTAGTTATTAGTTATGATCGCCGCTAAAAAGGGGACTGATAAGAGCTTCGAATTAATGGATGACGCAATTGAAAGTGCAATTCATGATTGCGATTAACCTCAAGCACGAGACATGTTCTGCCTCGGCCACCAGCCAGTGCCCCGTCTATAATATATATGTTCTCGTTATGTTCGTGTTCAGATAATGCTCTAACCATGCTTTTGCGGTCGCTCGGTCTCCGGATGGGGGCTTGTCAAAGGTGCTTTGGAATATTAAATCGCATACGATCTCGGCGGTTGAATTGCTCATTTGTGTGCCTCTCAAGAGTCTAATTATATTTCTTATTTTACTGAACCTGCTTTGTTTCCTCCATATTCCTCAGGTTAAACTTCACGTATATGTGAAATCTCGCTTAAGCTTCGCTGGAATAAAACCAGAATAATTCATATTAATTGCGAATCTTTTTATGATTATACACACCAGCGGCTCCTAATCAGCGAAGTTCAATCCCTCGTTCAATATTAAGTGAATGCGAATTAATTAATTTGCAATTTGGCATAAAGAAGGAGACACTCTTTTATTTATCCATTAGTGGCACAGTAAAAATGCCGCAATATTAATTAATTAATCGATTTAATACACACTATGCTTTAACAGGCGAAAATACCTTGCTATAAATCAGGGAGACGTCGCGCGAATTTATGCAAATTTATTGAAAATGCTTTAAATGTGTTTATGCGTGGCAACGCCAAAGAACGCGACCTGGGCGCCGTGTGTATCAAAGAGAAGAGCAAGCGATAATTATTTATATTAAAAATTTCACTTTTTCGGCACATAACTCATTAAATGCCATATAGACAAAAGGCCGCGTCAGTTCGGCCAAAGCGGTATGCCGTATAAAGCGAAATATGCAATTTAATTTATTAATTTATTAAAAGCGCGGCAAACGGCAAACGAAAATTAATCTGCGCATCCCGCGGCCTGGCCAAAGAGATTCGAGAAGAATGCGAGTCGTTAACGGGTCAATGGCAACACAACACTTCCGCAGCTTGGAGCCCACAGCCTCTGGTAGCTGGTAGTTGGAAACTGCAAGTGGCGGCACAGCCCGCTTCACTGCCTCGCCGCCAGAGAAGGATGGCCGTGGTGGCGCCTCTTTGGGGCACCCAATTCATATTTCAAGCACGCTTCGCGGGGCGCTCGACTTCGCTTCTGGAGTCTTATCGATGCTATCCGAGCGAATTCTTTGCGTCACGTTGATCACGGTCTAGGAATAAGGAATTTCCCATCCCGGACGAACGTTAATGTCAGACGTAGCCCTTGTTAAAATTTTAACATTGCTCAAAAGTACAGTCAACGTCAATAAATGCCCCTACAAAGTAGTGGAATCCTTGTAATATGCCCCAAATAATTCGTAGTTGATTCGATTATATCCCCAAATAAATAGGGATTATTCGGCAGGCTATGCCTTTAATCTCATGAATAGTTTACCAGGTATCGCATTTTCGATGCCCTCCACTTAATCGCTGTTACGTCTCCCCATTTGTTCTGATTTCGATGGCATTAAAAGTATATCTGCGGTTCGTTTCCACTCCACAGTCCACGGACTGCTCTTACTTTTAACAGCCAGACACAGAGGAAAAACCCTCGCACATCGCTCTTCAGTTTTTCAGTCCACTCTCAAGTTACTCGCACTCGAAGTAATTCAATTCAATTTCCGACGTCTCTGCGCCGCACAAACGACGATATTAAAGTTATTGAAAGCACAGGCCAAACAAATAAAAGCCGGAGTGTTGGCTGGGGAAAAATTGTGGGAAACCTTTTACTTTCCCGCCCATTGAGCCCTACTTGGCGAATTTGTTGTCTAGACAAACTCGCTGCCATGCATGAAAATATGCCACGTGGCTATTAGCAAATTGAAACAGTCTATTTAAAGGCCTGACTATGTCACAGATGATACAATAACGAGGCATTTCCTTTCACAGCAGTCACCGCTGGCATCAGACCTCTTTGGCACCTGAGCTCTCTCCCAATCTCTGCTCATTCGAATTTACTGCTTTCGCAACGATTTGCATAAGGTGGTAAATGGCAAACAAAGTTCAGCTCGCATAACGGGCGACATCCTCCTCCAGGTTTGGCTTGAATCGTATCAAAATCAGAGCTCGTCCCCTGAGCCCTGCTTTCGCCTTTCTCTCTTTCTCTCCCCAATCCACAAAATGCAAAAATTTCAGTGTGTGATTTTTATTGTGACTGCAACTCGCTTGGGTCTTGTTAGTATTCCCATTTTCGGGCGAGATTTTTGCGCTTGGTATGCAAGGATGCTGGGGTTTGGGCATTCCCAGTTGCCACACACGAGGTGTTAATTGGAATTCGCATTTAATAGCCTTCTTGACAGCTGCGCGAACATCTTTATGATACATTTCTACCCGAGGAGGAGGGACACCTTCAAGTGCCCTGCATTGCACTTTAAGGCCATAAACTATTTGCAATTTCTACAACAGATCAGGTCAACTCGACTAGGACTTTCCTGGAAGGTTCGCGAAAGCAATTAAATTACTGTTACCGCGGGAAATCCATTAGCGTGACAGCTGCGGCGGTGGGGCTTACCTGATCGGTGATCATAGGGTCAACTCGTATTAGAGGTAGCGGGACTACCGCCACTTAATCCGCACGGATTCGGGTTTAGGGAACAAGCATTCCTCTACCTGCTTCCTGTGCCTGGTAGAAGCACATACCAACACTAGCTTTTACCTGTCACGACTATAAGAACTGTAGCCCCGTAGCGGAAAGGCACAGTTACAAACTGCAACGTCTAACGTGAACACCTAACTTCAAACGAGAACATCAAGATGGTCCTGAGCAATTCTACGCCAAACAACAAGCACAGCGAGATGATCGTGGACACGGCGGCCATGAAAAGCGAGGATCTCAGCGAGCTGCTGCAGCTGAATGCGGAGATCGAGGAGCGTCGTCGTTCCAGCCATCACAGGGACGCTGGCAACGCCTGCGGCCTGCTCCGGGCCACCATGACCCGGGAGGAGCTCTTCGAAATATCCTCGCTAGATGACGACCGCTTCCTCACGGCCCTCGAGCACCAGAACTCTTATGTAATGCCTGGCCGAGTTCAGGTCACGGACCTGGACCTGTCCAGCATTGAGAATCTGATGAAGTATTTCGACGAGGAGGTGCCAGTCACACCCACCAAGAGCCTGGAGGCCTCCAAGATGGCCGCCTGTTCGGGAAAAGTGGCCAGCGCCATTGCCAAGCTCGGCATTCAAGCGGATCCGGTCACTCCGCCCAAGCCGAAGATAAGTGGCAAGCAGAAGATCAGCGAATTGAAGCAGAAGTACGAACAGCAGCCGGAGATCCACACCCCACGTGGCGCCTCCAGGCCCCCCGGAAAGGCCTCCGCAACGCTGCCCAAGAAGGTAAAGGAAATGGCTCAGCTGTTCAACTCGAAGATCAGCCAGGTGATGCGCCGCGCCGAAGAACCGCAGTACGTCCAGTTGCAAAACGAGCTCTCACCGGAGGCCAAACCCCAGCCTCAATCCCACCTCAAAGCGGAGACTCCGAGTTCTGGCCCCTGCCTGGTGGCCGAGGAGGTGTTCCGCGAACTAAGCGTGAAGGACAAAGCACTGTTGTTCAACAAGTTTGTCGGCGACATGGCGGCCAAGCATCCCAAGTTCAACGCCCATGCCGCAGGTCTCAAGGCGAAGGTGAAGAAGCAGATGGCCCGTGGCGAGGTAGTAGCGGAGCAGCAGGCCAGTGTCAAGCACCTGGCTCAGGAACTAGAGGCCAAGTGCGTTCTAGAACAGGGTTCGCCACCGCGACCCGGAGGACATTCACCATCCAAGCCAGCTGAGAGCAAGCCGGAGACACCCACCTCCCAGCTGCATGTGAGTACGCTGACGGTGATTCTCAAGCCCAGTCCGGAAGGCAGGGCGCCGCGAAGTCTCACCCGTCGTTGCCTGGAACCTCAGAGCGACAGCCAAGCCCGAGAAACATCCCAGAAGCGGAATCTGGACGCTATTCGCAGGTCTCTGCCCACTGAGGCCTATGCCCCACCGAAAAAGATCCGACGCACTCGTCAGGAGCGCAGCGGATGCGAGAGCCAAATGTTTTTTCAGAACGAGCAGCTGGAAACCCTGTTTTACAGCTGGCTCAGCACGGAGAACGGGGTGCAGTTCGATATCACTAGTGTGTCGAATAGCCAGCAGCCCATTGAGATAGCCGCTGGGGAAGAGGATCTCTTGGAGCAGCCGCTGCCCGAGACGAGCGCAGCTTCCATGGGCGATAGCACCCAGAAGACCGCCGTGGAGCAGCTACTAGAGGAGGCCATAGCCAAATTGGAGCTGGAGCACAAGGCCAAGGAGGACGACCACGTCGAGGAGAAGGAGGTGGACACGGCCCAGGCTCAGATAGTCAAGACCACTCCGCGCCGGGTAAAGCGTCAGGCTCCGCCAGTACCTGCTCCTCGACCCAGCCTGAGTCAAACCCAGTCCAGTGCCTCCAGCTGCAAGCAATCCGAAGCTGAGGAGAGCGAGTCTGGGTTGTCAACATTGCCAAAGGTAAGTTCAAAGATTGTTGGCATAAGGGAATACGTCTTAACCATACATTATTATTAATCTCTCCAGATAACCAGCGACGAATCTCAGCCGGAAACTCCAAAGGAAGGCCAAGAGCAGACTCACTTTGATTTCGCCAAGCCCCAGCGTCCCCCTCGCAAGAAGAAGATGCGCCGCACTCTAACCTGGAAGAAGGAGAACTCCATTGTTGAAGCCACAGCCAATGCGATAACATCCACAGATTCTGACTCGGACTACAAGCCACCTGCGTCGGCGCCCAGCAAAAAGAAGTTGGAAGCAGCCTCCAGTATGCCCGAACAGAGCTACATTGAGCTGGACAAGTCTTTGATGCGCCACGTGAACTCGCCTCGGAAGATCAAGTCGGCCTACACCCTGACCGTGATGTCCTCTCCCTCGCCAAACGCAGACAGCGATCAGTCCCCCGCCCATACGCCGCGGCAATCCCTAGCGCAGCCTCTTCGGGACAGCTTTATAGACCAGGGCTTCGAGACATGCTCCAACGATCCGATGGACAACAGCCCGATGCGACGATCCTCCTTCGGCAACAGTGGCTCGAAACCCTCTGGTTTCTCTACGCCTGTCAAGGGACGCACCGGATCTAGTCCGGCTCAACAGCAACTATTCAGTCCCATTCCTAACCAGGAGAGGCCGCGACGCAGCTCCTTGGCCATGCAGGTGATTCGTGAGGACCAACCACTCGATCTGGATGGCATTTCTACAACCCCCTCGACGCCCTGCAGTGAGCGGGAGTTCTTCGCCAATGCGCCCACCGTTGATATAAACTCCTCCCAGGATGAGATGCCGGCTGCGAAGGCACAATCGATGTTCTGGATCACAGCCGGGGACTTCACCGTGTCCCTGGAGATATTCTACAACAGTCCCGAGCGCCTCCGCCTGCTGTACGAGATTTTTACGCAGAAGAGCTGGGAGACACGGGACCTTGCCTTCGGCATCGACGGGCATAAATTCACCCGGGGCGGAGGAAACTCGTGCGCAGTCCGACAATCACTGCCGGACCGTCCGCCCAGCGTTCAGGGCTGCTCCCACTACTGGTTCGCCAGCGGAGACCTGGCCGTGCCCTTTAGCGGCAAGGTGATGACAGGCGAAAAGGTGGAGAAGCTGTTTGCTTTCCTCGACTCTGAGAAATCCGAGTTGCGCTTCGGCGTGGATCACATCGAGTTCAGCAGCGTCCCTGAGTTCTGGCCCACCACCCAGAAGTACTCTATCGAGAGCAGCTACAGCATGCTGGTGGGCCTGCAGACCGGAGCCAGTAATGGCCTAGAGGGGCGCAGCAAGTACTCCTGGCCCAACAACAGCGGCAACGCCAACCAGACCATAAAGACCAGCGATCTGGACCAGACGGAGTTCGAGTCCGATAGCTTCAGCAACAACAGTGGAAGGTTGTCCTTCTCACCCGACATATTCTCCCTCGACTACGAGGCGGTGCCCCTGGACGAACTGTTTGCCAAATCGGGTGCAGGTGCTACTCCTGCCGGTCCTGCCATGTCCGTGCCGCAGATGATGCAGACGCTGAAGCAGCAGCAAAGCAAGCTCCGGAGCGTGGAGCGACGGATCCGCAGCTACGACAAGCCCGCCAATCTAGCGGACGGTTCGCTGGAGCACTGCCGCAACACGCCGGAGTATGTCCACAAGCTGCGCTCCATCATCCGGGCCATCGACAACATTGGACGCGACGATGGCTTCCGTGCCTGTTCGATGGAGCAGCTCGAGAGCTTCATGTACTTCCTCAGCGAGTATGCGGACATTTGCCTGGCCAACTGCAGCGAGCACATGGACAAGATACTTGACACTCTGCTGGATCGTCGGGCCGTGGAGGTTTAAAAAATTAATTAGTTCCTAGAATAAGTTCCTCTAATCCATAAGCTAGACACCAACATTAAATGTTACACAGACCTAAGAAAATAAAAATAATGACTAAAGCTAAATTCAACAATTTTTTCACTGATGGAAGTATACTTTCGGGAGTGGTTAATATTCGCAGTATCATAGACTTAGGCTGAGGGACCTAGAATGCGCTAATATGCCACTTGAATCCTGATGCCATCCAGCTGTCCACCCCCCGGCATGTCTGGGCTTTGTTTTCGCTGAGCACATGCCACGTAGGAGGCCAAGAACATCACGGGCTTTAGACAAAATCAATGTTTGCTTTTTTCCCCCGCCAAGAAAATACGAATGTCTCCTGCACTCCAGGCACTCCCTGACCAGCCGGGAGCAACGATATTTGTGCACTTGCAGGAGTCGAAAGGAAGACGCCCCTCGGCTCAATAACAATTTCACGTGCTCCGAGTGCTGCGCCAACACAGGAACAAATAAAATCGGAAATCAGTGCACTCGACGGTAGGGCAGGATAAGCATTTATGCGTTCCTTGGTCACTTGTTAGCCCAGTGATTCGAGTGGAATTGTTATTGATATGTGGAACGTCATCTGCCGGGATTGGCTGAGCACATTATCCACCTACCTGGCTGCGGGATCCGGATTTCAGGATTAAAAAGGCATATTGAAGTGTAAGAAGCAATCCAAATAGATATTTTATTTGTGTCGCTGGCTGCTTGCTGGCTTGCTCCGTTCGGGGACAAATTCTTTAAATGTACATTATCACTCTTATCGTTTAGAAACACAAACTAAGGCCTATGATATATTTATTTAAATATATTTGTATATGTATAGTTTAGAACGTACTTATGTTGGCCGCTGGCTTGCTTGGTTCAAATAAACTGATATATACTTAAAACCCACTCGAACTCGCCAACTAACTTAGGTGTTTATCAACAGTATTTGTATTTCATATTTGCGTTCATCTCTTTATAAATTGGCTTTTGATTAATACCGTCTCGCGTGCCTGTTGTATGGGATTTAGTTTTTTGTCTTTGAGTTCCTATATCATAAATTGCTTCCTGCCTACCCTCGCACAAGTGGGCAATCGCTGAGACGCCTATAACGAGTACATAATTTACAATTGTATTTGGTTTCATTCATGCGTATGCGTTTTTATTTACAGTTTGTGAGTGTGTGTATCCTGTGCTTTGTATTTTAACAATTTGGCAACATTTGAAATGTATATTTATTCGCTTTTTTGCAATTAAATTAATTTATGTTTCGACTAACTAACCAGAATCTGTGTGTGTTTACAACTGACTGTTCTGAAATCATATGTTTTTTTCTGCGTTGGCACCGCACTGGGCATACCCTTACCAGGAAGATGATTTCATTGAGAACGCAACTAAAGAGGGAATCATGCATCTAAACTGCATCTGTGGGAATGAGTAAGCCCCGTTCATACCTTGCGATAGGGATAGGGTGTGCGTAGTCGACTCGGAAGTCAGTCAGCTCGGTTAATTAATTTACTGCCTTTGTTTGGCCAACACATTTTTGAATAACGCCCGCACGCAGTGGGCTATTGCTCCAAACAAAATCCAATATTTATGTGTAGCAAAGGGTAAACCAAAGCATGACTTCGTTAGCGCAACCATTTGCTTAATTAAGTACATCGTTTTTATGGTTTATTCTCCGCTCCGCTGCAGTTCCTATTTTCGGGCTTTCGGGTGCGTTGTTCACTTTTAATTTCGATTTGTTTTTAATGGCACTTTATTAATACGATTTCTATGTGTGTGTCCGTAATCCTCTAAGCCCGCCAGTGCGTTCCCAGCAGCGCAAGGAGTGCGAGCAGCCAGCAAGGCGCCATGGGGAGGCTCCGGCTCCCGCTGCCCTTGTCCTTGGACCAGTCGTAGCCCTTGGGACTGTTGCCCGTCAGCTTCTGCTCCGACTTGCCAATGTCGTTCAGGTTCGATTGATATTTGTTTCCCGCTGTAAGAGCCGGCACGGTCAATTAGTTGCTAGCAGAGGCTGCAGTTCGCTGCTACTACTCACATTTGTCAATCACAATCACCGAATTTGTTGGCCCGTCGCCGATGCCGTTCAGCGGGGTGTTGTGGTAGCCGTCCAGCGTGTTTGCCGTTGTCGTCGTTGTTGTGCGCCGCAGCGTTGTGGTTGTGGGCGGCGGTTGTGTGGTCGGGGGACTTGACACTGCGGGGCATAGATTTTTATATGAATCAGTATGTGTATAGCTCAGTGAGTGAGTGTGTATACATCAGTGGCAGGATGCATTCGCAGCGAACAATCGCGGCTCCATTTACCGGCCAGCCACAAGCCGCAGCACCCATACACGTACAAAAACCCACCGCCCACTGCCAGCTTGATATCTTAACTGCTATTTTCTGCTCTTCCACCCAATTGTCTTCCCTTTTCTGGCCACGTAAATCCAGCCCTCTCACCCGCCTCTTCCTTTCGATTTCAATTTCTTGGCCCCCTCCCCAAAGCTTCTTGGACTTCTTCTTGGCTCGCTGGCTTCGGCTGGCCTCTCTTGGCATTAAATTCGACAATTTGTTGAGGAAATTTATGGGGCCTGGCACTTGGCCTTGCCTTGGCTGGAAGTCCCGAAACCAGGCACCTCCCAGCTTCCCGTATCTTCCCCTGACCACTCAATAAAATTGTCACAGGTTCATTGTTCGCATTGTTGGCGCTGTTCCCCCACTATTATCAGCGGCCATTGTTACCTTTAATTGGTAGAGCGACACCCACTTCCGTAAGGGCTCCTGCCATTGTTGTGCCACCGGCAGCCAAATAAAAAGCGTGTACATATAAATTAACTTGTCGCCTTTTCACATTGGCCATTCTTGGTGGCCATGGCCATTTATTGGCGCCAACGCCAACGAGCGGATATTTTATATTGTTTTATGAACTTTTGTGAGCGAAATCGGGGCTGCCAGGCTGGGCAATAATGGCACAGCCATTGACTGGGGAGTGATTTAGCAAATTGACAGATTATTGACACTTTATTGGTCCAGCAACGGCTTTAATTGCCACCTTGTCGCAGGAACAACGAGGTAATCAATAGATAAGGGAAACCGAAACCTCTGTATATAATGTTGCATTCGCTTTCGGGGTAAAGAACACACTCTGCGTGCAAGTCAGGCAAGTGAGGGAATTAAAGCCAAAGCCAAAGCCCTTAAAGTACCGCACTAACAATGGATGGTTATCTCTGGCCAGGGCACAACCAATCAACTGCACCGACAAATGCCATAATTAAAGCCACAAAATGTTGCAGTTTTGGATTTCCAGCCATCTAAACACACACTCCCGAGCCCCAAAGCTCGCCCCTGTAATTTATACCGCATTTCGGGCTGTGCCTGGAATCGCTGTGGCTGTGGCTCTGGCCCAATATTAAAGGGTATAAATAACTCGTATGGCTGCGAACTCACTGTAGAGTTTAATGTTGCCGTCCGTGTCGCCCCGAGGATTTTTGGCGACGCACTTGTAGTTGCCATAGTCGCTGCTCTCCACGTTGATAATCGTCAGTCGCATGGTCGCCTTGTACGACGGATGGCCCGGAATCGTTTCGGTTCTGCAAGTAAAGAAAATCACAAACCGCGGCATTAGAATCAGAGGCGGTACAATCGGTGCTGTGAGGCAAGGTCAATGACAGCTTTTGCGTCGCGCGTCCGTGATCCGACGCATATTGTGGGTCAGTCCCAATGAGCGCCAATCGGGAATCAAGGCCAAGGTGAAACTGATAAGCACCCACTTAAGGCTAATCAGAATGCGACCTGGCAGGCCGAGTACAGTGGCTCCAAGCGCTACTTAACCGGCACAAATCGTAGCTTAGGTTGTTAATTATATGATTTAATTCCAACAAATTAAAATAGTAATAAAAGGGACGTGTTTTATAATGTGTGCACTAGAATTAAAAACATATAAATTTTTTTGTTCTTTAGCTAAGGAAAATCCCAGAAAACTCGTGCTCATTGTATTGGAAAATACAATACATATTACTTGTCTTACTATATCCTAAAAATATGCGGGGTCTTTTTTTCTTTTACTCTGCTTTGTTTTTTAATTTGTAAAGGGTTATTTATTTACACCGGTAAAACTGTCAAAAATTGATGAGGATTTTAATTTAAAAAATGTTACATTTATGAAGCGTATACAACCTTCGGTATACAAACTTCGGTTTTCCAAAGTTAGGTTCCTTTATTTTTTATAATCAGACTCGTATATTTTTTGTAAATGTATATCCTCCAGCAACCTGATTTCTTTCCGCTCCTGAAAAGTAGTACCTACTCTAGCCACACTAAAGCAAGATTTTCAACGAATACCTCTGTTGTGTATTTAAGAAGATTGCTGGTAGTATTAAATAAGAAAATTCTTCCCCATTCCAACAATTATTATTATTACTAGGTGGAAACTCCTAAACTCTAATATCGAATATAATATAAGTATCTCATATAGTTACTTATAACGCCCCCATAAAATCGGATTGCTTGAACTAGTGTGCGCTGCGCGGATTCCACGATGAAGACTGACAGGCAACGGAGGCTTGCTCTAGTCCGTAGTCTCCATGATCCAGGCGACTTAGTGTCTGGCCAGTTGTAATTTGTCACAGTCGGAACCATCATGCTGAGGCTCAGCTTGGCGGCTTGGCTTCTCTTTTCGCTGGCCTGGCGCACTACGCCCACCGCTTGTCGCCAGATACGTCCCGCCCAGAGCATCCAGCAGATGCTGGCCACCCAGCTGCAGAGCTACATGGATACCAAGGCGCGTCCCTGCGAGAACTTTTACCAGTATGCCTGTGGCAACTGGCAGATCCAGCAGGAGGAGCAGAACTTTCCGCGTGAAAGGGAGCGGGACAGGGACCGCGAGCGGGAGAGGTACCAGGAGCAGTTGCTGCCGTCGGACATTTTGGAAGGGATTGACAGCAGCCTGAATCGGCGCTTGGAACTCCTGCTGCGGCGCAGCAACAGCAGCTCTACTGAGGGAGACTCTATGGTACTGGAGTTGATGCGCCTCTACTACCGCTCCTGCAAGCGGCTCAAGCCCTACAACCTGAAGAAGTATCTGGTGCTACTGCAGCCCTCCAACCTAACCCACTGGCCTTCGGTGGGTAGAGGCTGGCGACCCAACAACTTCGACTGGATAACGACCATGGGAAGACTGCGGCTGCACGGCTTAAATGGGGCACTGCTGCGGATGGATGTCTTGCCGCGATGGGACGACTCGCGGTCCTACAGCCTTTACGTGAACAAACCGAGTCGCCAAGAGACGCTGCCCATGGGGGAGGGTGCCATAATCGAGCTCCTGCTGGACATTGGCCAGACAAAGCGGGCGGCGAATGCTCTGGCACGCCTGGTGGACGACTTCGAGCACAAGTTGCACCGCCTGCAGGACCTGGATGACGACGAGGGACCGCGAGAAATGCAGCTGGGCTATTTGGCCACATATCTTCCGCAACTCCGCTGGCTGTCCTTCATGCGGCAAGTGCGCGATGAAGCCGAGGTGGATTTGCGCTCCACGTTGATCATCGAGAACATACCATACCTGAGGGCACTGAGCGAACTGGTTGAGGACCAAGCGCCGGACACTGTCTGCAGCTATATCATGCTCAAGTGGCTGGCCTTCCTCAAGACTCAGGGTCCGGCGGAGATCTCGCGGGGAGAGTGCGTCTCCAGCCTGCGAAGGGCAATGCCACTGGCTAGTAGCTGGCTGATTAGCCAGCGTTTCTTCGACCCGGACTCTGAGCCAGAGATTCGCGCTCTTTTTCGGCGCCTAAAACGGAGGTTTGGCCAAACCCTGTCGGAGAACCGCCTTCGCCTTTCACCTCCTCTGGTGCACATCTTGCAGCAAAAGATACGCGCAATGCGCCTGCAACTGGGCTTTGTCCAATTGGACGAGCTGGAGAACGTTGAGCAGCACTACGCCCACCTCGAACTGAGTGACCACAACTTTTATGGGAACCAGCTTGAGCTGCTCCGCCAGCGTGTGGTGGCCAACTACGACCTGCTGTCGCTGAACGTCACCAACTCAACCAATTCAACACGGGGAAGCGTCAGCTACCTGGCGGAAAGCTGGGACGCCAGCAACTCGTCGCCCCTGTATGTTAGGCCACGAAACTTGGTGCTGGTGCCACACGGACTGCTCCAGCTGCCCGTGTGGCACCGAAACATCAGCGCACTGCAGCAGCACGCCGTGATGGGGTTCGCCCTGGCCCACGAGCTGGCTCATGGCTTCGACATGTCGGGTATCGACTACGATGACCTCGGGAACATCATGGGCCCCGTAGAGGAGATCGGGGCCAGCAAGCAGTTCCGGCAGGGACTCAACTGCATGCAGCAGCAGATGGCAACCGGCTCCAAGTGGCTGGACGAGAAACTGGCTGACTTTGCTGCCCTGCGACTGGCATATGAGACATTCTTCGGTGTGCGGGCGGATCAGAGGGAGCCGCGGGATCCCTTGGTTCCCCAGTTTAGCCAGCGGCAGCTGTTCTTCATTAGCTTCGCACAGTTCTTCTGCGGACGGACGCCTGTCTCCAGTCTTCGGTCACAGCCACAGGCTCACTTGGAGCACGCCGCCGACGAACTACGCGTGATGCAGACATTGGCCAACTTTGAGGAGTTCTCGAGGGAGTTTGGGTGCGAGAAAAAGGCCAAGATGCAGGCCAGTCACCGGTGTCGGCTTTGGTAAGGGAGTAAAGACTCCAAGCTTAAGCTCCATGCTAAGTTCCTGTTCCTAAGCTAAACAATTTCCTATAGATGTACATACATATATTTCATAAGATTTCACCGAATTTCTTTGATTGACCGATCGCATCGATGGTATCTATACGATAAAGACGTCTGACTTTGATTAAATTAAAAAATATTACTTTTACATAGTAAGAAATAATGATGTAAAGAATATTATGTGGGTATATGTAGGAATTTAAGTTTTCGATCGTTTATATGAAAACTATATGATATAGTCGTCCGATTTAGGTCTATTAAACTAAATTTAATGTTATTTAGATTGCTGAAAACCCGAGAGACAGACTCGGGGGTTTCAAGTTAATCAGAAATATATATTCTATAGGATCACAGCGTTGGAAACGCTTGTCATTAAATGTTCCTATAAATCTGGATGTCGAAAGGCAAAATGGTTCGATCTTTGACACAACTGCCATCCCCATTGACGGTTAATGTAAATGTGTAAACAATTCATTGAATTATATATTTCGAAAGCTAAACAAAAGTTTGATTGTTTAATATTGTACAACATTAAAAGGCAATAAAAACGTTAAAAACCAACGAAAAGAACGGTCTGGATCTTCAAATAAGAAATAAGTTTCAAACTGTTGGCTTTCTTAGAGCTGGATTCACCACAGCTTGCAAGTTTCGGCCTGAGCTCGATCCCTGCGACAGCCAAAGGCCCTATCGAAGGGTTGAAAGCCTTTCAGCAGCTGCTGCAAACGCATCTCGTCGTTGTCGTGACCCACAAAGTTTGAGGCGTCGCCATCACCGCAGAAGAACTGCGCGAGATTGAGGAAGAAGAGTTGCTCTTGTGACTTGTTGGTGAAGTCCAGGCGGCTCTTGCTGTTGACATTTTCGAAATAAGTGGCGTATGCCAAACTTAGGCCGGATATGTCTGCTATTCGTTCGTCGAGGTACTGCGTCTTATTCTGGTTCATGCACTCCAAGCCTTCTTCGAACCGTGTCGAGGAGAGGATCTCACCGCCCATTTCGACATGGTTTCCGTGGCTGTCGATCAAGATTCCTGTGCCGTCAACAGCGTGCATCAGCTCGTGGGCGAGAACGAATCCCAGAAGGCTGTACTTGAACACCTCGTGACTATCGGACGCGAAGAACGGCTCCTGCAGAATACCATGTGGAACTATGATCACATTTTGGCGCACCATGAACATTGGGGCGGAGCTCATGGCCGTGTTGGGATCCGCCATGTAGAAATACTCTCCTCCACTCCGCGCCGGATGGCCAATTTGCGCCATTTCCTTTTGGGTGCGGAACCGCAGCAACTTCAGGTGTTCTCGGTTGTAGTCCAAATCCCCTGTTGATATTTCCAAGTCCTTATAGAACTGATTGGCGAAGCTTCGATGATCCAGACTTTTTGGTAAATTGCCAATATTGAGGGAGATGGCCTGCACTTTCCGAGCGACCATCCTGCGCTGCTTGGCGGTCAATCCAAGCCGGTTGCGCTCGACCTGCAGCAGGAACTGGCGAGTCAGTTGGTTGATGACCTGCTCGACCTCCAAGGTGTTTCGCTGCAGGGTTTGGGGCTGGACAAATCGTTCTTTATAAAGCAGATTAGTGGCCAGGTTCATGTTACGTCGCAGGTCCATTATGCAGTGAATGGGCTCTGCGCTATCCATTGTATCCTCGAGTAGGTGGAGCACAAAACGGGTCATTATATAGGTAGCCACCACCTCGGCGTCCGATGAGACCATCAGACGCTTGAGGTCAGTGAAATAGTGCAAGTTTTGGACCTGCATGCGGAAGTCGTGGGGAATCGTGTGGCCGACCACTGTCTCGATAAACCTGCGCCAGTCGTGGCCCGTTTTGCTCTCCATCTCAGATACACTCATAAACTGGATCTCCATGTCTTCGTCAGCTTCTGTTAAGGCTGTAACATTCGACTCTAGTCGCCTTATCTTGAGAGCCAGCGCTAAGGAGTTTTTTCTCGCAACACCCATCATTCGGAGTGTGGCGAGAGTTTCGGTAAACCCATTCAGGTGCTGCGACTGTCCCTCAAAGAGCGGCATGCTGAGGTCCACGACAATCTCCTCTCTGTTTTCAAAACTCGGTATGACCAGAACGTTAATTAGGACGTTTCTGAGGCCGTAACGATGAAGATGTGCCAGGGTCTCCATCCACTTAAACTGATCCTTGGGCCAAGCCATGCCTCTGGGACTGAATTGTGGCCACGTAAGTCCTTCGGCTGGAGGTACCAGTCGCAGGTAGTGCAAGGCAGTGCGCGTGCTGGCCGGAGCCCCGCGGCAGGTGAGGAAAAAGCTTAGGGCCTTTGCCTCCACAGTGCTCGCGTTGAAGCCGGTCGGACCCGAGTTTCTCTCTAGTTCCTCCATTAGCTGGAGCAGGTCTTGGTTCACCTTGTGGTCCAGCATCTGGGTGATTTCGGTGAAGGGGTCATCAATGTGCCGAGCCGCGTACTTGCCACACGCATGCTGGAAGTAATTTTTGCAGGCATCTTCTCCCTCGTCAACATAGCTGAGGATGTTGTTCAGCAACCGAACGTTTGCGCTGGTCACCGCTTCATTCGCAGCTGTAGAAGCACTCGCAAAAAACAACAGACAGATAATCCACTCCATAACTGGCAGTCAACTGAATCGAGAATCTAGAATTCAGCGACTGACTGGCAGAGATTCGCGCTCTATCAGACGAATACTGTGTGCCGGGGCTAAGAAGGTTCTGATAAGGGATAACCCAAACCCCCCAAATGGGGGTCGATTTCAATAGCCGTTGTATAACTTACTTGTACTTCGATGACTCAGTGATCATTTGCTCATTTTCGCGAGTCCAATAGTTGAGCGAGGTGGGATTCGCCTCGATGAAGCACTCCAGGGTGATGTTAAATCCCATGGGTATGCCGACCAGTTGATGCGGGATCCAGACCATCGGCGAGACTGAAAGGATACCCGGAAAGGGGTCACATCAAATTATATAGAAATTACGGGTTATCAACTCACAGTCGACGCTGACTTTGATCCGCTTGGACACGCTGGGAGGAACTCCGTTCGAGGCTATGCACAGATAGGCACCCATGTGCAGGCGCGAGATCCGCTCCAACTCAAGCGAGTCCGTTTCCAAGTCACTCACTGCATATGCAAATGAAACCGAAAAGAGGGAACATGGAGGGTTAGTCGGACACCTGGGAGCTGCAATGGGGATGGAGACTTACCCTCGAGCGTCTTGTTGATTACTATTTTGTTGCCGTCATCCCGCTTCCACTTGATGCTTGGCTCTGGGCTGCCTTTCGCCTTGCAGCGCAGCGTCACGTTATCGCCCTCGCGCACAATGACGTCACTGGAGGTCAGGGCGTCGTCTATGTTGGGAGGCACTGAGGAGGACACGGAGGAGAGTCGCATTAAATTTGTTACCCAACCTAAAATCTCGGGCTTGATTCAAATGCCAAAGGTAAGAAAATGTTCTTGCCAAGAAAGCGGAAAACGAATCGAAAATCTTTATTCGCTAGGGAGAAATTCGTACACACTTTCGCGGAGAAACAAAATTATTTTAGGGTTGCAAAATATATAGAAGGAAATCCGTTTCAATGACATCGTTATGTCGGAATGCCTCGCTAGTGGATGGAATAGAGTATTTCACGCATTGTTGACTCCGTTGCACTGACACTCGAGTGAGATTCGGTTTCCAACAAAGTTACTGCTCAACTTTATTTTAAGCCTAATTAGCTTTGCGAACAGGTTCTGGGCCAGAATCACCACCCCTTAAAGCAAGCAGAAAGAGTTTGTTAATTCAAAAATCGATGCGGATACCTTCATCAAATTGTCATCAGTCTTATTTTTCCCTCACTCGTGCCTCTGACCATATCTTTCAATTGTCGAGGAAACCCTTTTCCTTTTCCACAGGCCCCAAAACAGAAGGCGAATCTGTAATGAAAAATCTATGCAAATCACAAAGTCACAATGCCGGCAGGCCGGAATTTGAGAGTGGGGGAACATATGGACGGATGACTGGCTGGCAGCCACTGCAGTTGTCCCGGTCTTTGGGCCTCATTTTATATTCCTAACGCCGTCTGCAATCAAAACTCATCGCCGCCGATTTCTTTCGGTGAGTCAAATTCTGCCCAGTCGATGTGAGTCACGTAGCCCAGGCGATTAGTGTCGCAGCAGTCTGGGTACTGACGGCTCCTGTCTCCAGTCGTCCTAAACTCGACACCTAATCAATGCAGAGCCGTGCCGCCTGACTAGCCGCGGACATGAACTGGTTGAGGCCAGATAGATATTCCATGGATCATTGCATCCTGAATCCCGCCATAATTGGCCAGCTTTAATATCCCCATTTGATCTTTCCTCCCACAAACGTCTTCTTTTTGCAACCCAAGACTATACAAAACTAATGGAAAACGAGTATAATTAAAAGAGGAAACTTCCAAAAACTTTGGCCTTTATACCTTTCTTTTATTTTTCCCAATAATGACCAAAAACTTTTCGCCAGGACGCTTTTTTCCTCGTGCTATTAATAAACGCTTGATGTGCTAATCGCAGGACATGGTAGGAAAGACACGGCCATCTAGCAGCTGTTGTCCCCTAGTTTTGACATATTAGTTTCTTTATTGATATTTTTGCAGCTGGCGACAGCACGGAAAGTTTTCCCCAACAGCACACAACTTTTTTTATGTGGATCGTTATGGAAAAATTTAATTAGTAGTGCAAGTACACAGCCGAAGATTGGACACGGATTTCTTTAAGCTTATTACCTAATCCTTCGATTGATGCATCCAGCTTGTCGCTTTTTCTAATTGTTCTTCTCACGTGTGGATGCTCTAAACTTCAGCAGTTATTTATCTCTCATTTCGCGCTAAATATAATTGCAGCGCTCAAAAGCAAAATAGTTCTTTTTAGTTTTCTGAATAGTTTTAGCTTTTAGATGTCTTGAGACCGGGCGTTTCTCTAGGACATACAAATGAAAATTCTTTTTTGCAAAAAATTTAAATAAGTATTCGATATTTAGAGAAGTAAGATATTTTTCCAAAAAATTTTGTAGTCAGAAAAATTATTTATACCCTTGCAGGGTATTGTAATTTTAGTCAGAAGTTTGCAACGCAACAGCCGAGTCGATCTAGCCATGTCCGTTTGTCCGTCCGTCTGTCCGATTATACGCAAACTAGGCCCCCAGTTTCTAATCTATCTTTTTTTGATCTTGATACTTTTTAAAATGTAATATAAAAAGATAACATAAAATTTTACATTATACAAAAACAAGTTGGAGTTATATATTTATTGTGTCTATTAACTAAGGCAGGAAGCAACATCGAAAACTCATTTTTTCAGGGACTTTTGTATTTCGAATTTTCAGAAATATTATACAAAATTCAAGCTTCAGTTTGTCTGGATACCAGAACAGAAAATGGGCGTTAGTTACTAGGTGTATCATTTGGATTTTAATTAAAATTTAAATGTATTTAGCGACATGCGGACCAAATAATTGCACCCCTTGGCCTTGCTCCTTGCTCTGCACCAATGTCAACGAAATAATTGAATTTAATAAATTGCCTCATTATATGAGTAAAGCAGAGATGAGAAATTATGCGCCAACCGTGCTGAAACCTGTCCCAGTCCAGCCCCTGTCGCAGTCGCAGCCCTTGCTGGTGTCCTCTTCTTCGTCCAGCTCGTAATTGTTGGTGTGACAGTCGGTGTTTGCTGTTTTGCTTCAGTTGCATGCTGCATGCTGCATTTGGTATTGCTGCTGCTCTCGCTGGTGCAATGTGCGGTCATTTCGGCGGACGGAGGCTGTAGAGGAAGGGAATGGGCTGTGCCCTGGGCCCTCTCGTGCCCAGTTCGCATCGGGTAACGGCCGGCCGTTGGAGCGACAACAGCAGGCAGCCAGCACGCTGGCAAATTTAAATGCATTTTGTGTGCGTGGCCCATAAATTCAGGCGCATTTAATGTTTGTTTTTGCATACTCAAGCCACAAATTCGCTGTGCCCTCCGAGTTGTCTCTGTGCATTTTATTCCATTTGGCGCACTCCGCGCTTTGAATTTGAGTCAGCAAATTAAATTCACAAATGTTGTACCGGCACTCCCAAAAATGTATTTATTTATTTACTCATTTGTCTGACAGCGATTTGGGCTTTGTTTTAACGTACTTATTTATATCTATCTGGTTGACAAATGAAACATTTTAATTTCATTACACTTTTGTTGTGCAATGTAATTACGTGTGTGTTACATTTATTTTTATTTTCGTTTATTTTGCTGGCTTTAGTTTAGTTATATTGACTGCCAGCCACAAGGCTGCGGAATTATATTTCGCACCATTTCATTTTTTCTCCTCTAATTGGATTTGTTATGTTCGCTAAATTCATTTCCGATTTTTAGTCACTCACATAAAACTGTTCGATTCAAGACCCACATATTTAGCATTTTAAACTGTGCACCTTTTCAGAAACACTTTGAGCTCCAAAATGTTGCAGCCCTCCTTGCAACAGCACCTTCCATAATTGTATTCACTTTTCTTATTTTTTGTGGATTTCATCTGTTGGGCCTGCCCTTGCTGCGCTCTGATAGCACTTTTTAAAAAGCCGTTAAGCACGCCTCAGTGTTATAAAACGCTCAAATAACACGCCTCACACGCACCACGCGTCCTGGCAATTTGATGTGGCGTGACCAGAGCGGCGGCAACTGTTTCCACGATTTTTTCCTGTTTTCCCTTTTTGTGCAACGTTGTCGCCATTTTTGCAATTCTTAACCCCCCTCCACACACTCACACAGATTTCGGTTATCTCACACAGACACAGTCGTGGAGATACGCAGGATGGCTACACCCATGGCAAAAGTCCTGGGCCAGCAAAAATGCTAGGCAAATTTGCCAGGAGGAAGGCATAAAAAATGCCACTATGACAGCTCTGGTCGCCCTGGTCAAAGGCAACAACGAGCAACGAATGTGTGGAAGGCAAGAAAAAATGTTTTAAAATATGCCGCAGCCATTTTTATACCTGGTAAAGTGTTAAGAGGTATAAAGGGATATGAACAGCTGTAGGCATCTGCCGCTTAAAATAATGCTTTTTTAATCGCTGAATTCACCCTTAATTCCCCAGGTGTTTTAAAATAAGTAAAGGAATCTGTAATAAAAATATATTGACTTTTAGATTGCATATACTTTAAGCACCTCAATAAAAAATTTCTTATGGGTGTTTGTACTCTTCCTGCGTGTCAAACAGGATGGATGATGGATCACATTAAACTTAATTAATGTAATTAATAAATGTTAAGTTAATTGTTTTGAAAATGATTATTGGACTTGAAAAGCTAACAGAAATTATTCCTTTTTTTATTTTGTAATTTTAAAAATAAATTCATAATGGGCATCCCTCAGTTGTCACGATGCTCGAAGTTGGTCAGTTGGCGCTTTCAGAAACCAGATTCTAAACCGAAATTATACAACGTGCAGCATATGTCTCCTTGCATTTCCATGCGGCGTCTATGTCTGTGTCTCCGCTCGGTCCTGGTCCCTGGTCCCTGGTCCCTGGTCGTTGCCACCGTTCCGGGTCCTAACTGTTGCACTGCCATGCAGCCTGTCTCCTCTTCAGTTCACTTCATCGTCCGATGCCATTTGTTTGCGCACATATTTTTCAAGTTTTGCCACAAAAACTGATTTATGCGAGTGGACCCAAGGCACGCCCATCGTCCAGCGCCCATCGTCCAGCGCCCATAGCCCAGCGCCCATCGCCAAAGGCCGTTGCCTGCTGTGAACTGTTGCCGGTCTTGTTTGCAAGCCGGATGATGTTGATTTGTCAACTTGAAAAGCGAATCCGTTTCTAATATTTTTGCATTTCCTTTCACATTGAGAACTTCGGCAAGATAATATTTGATTTTAGGGGCTAAGAATATTAATACTAACTTGCAAAATATTAACATAAAATAGAATTCTGAAAATATGATTTTACACGAACGGAAGTAGCATTTACGAAAAATATAGGTGATCTGAATTCAAATCTGACCTAAGTTAAAAGTGCGAAATAAAGATGAATCTCAATATGAATGCTTTATGTAAAGTCAGAAGGTCATTTGGAATTCGGTTGAAAATCGACTGTGACGATCAAAAATGTATTTAGTTTTTGGAGAACGGAAAAGATCATTCTCCCTGTTACCCACGACTAAGGGTTGGCACAATGTTTATGATAATACGTTAAAATTTAAAATAGTCTATAACTTAAATGCATTTTATCGAATGGAGCCTAGTATAAAATAGTGCAATTAATAGTTATATTTTGGATCGAAAGAACATGATTTCTGCTCTTCAGGCTGAATAAATACTTTTCTAGAATAAGCTCTTTATCTGTTATATAGCATTATTAAAGTTAAACAACCACAGAGCTACTATCAAACATAACACATACATGGAGACGTGTAATATGGATGGATTTAGTGGATACTTTCAGGAATTAATTAGATAAAAGAAAATTAACGGGAACTCTCATTTATTTTCCCTAATAAAGTGTTTTGTTTGCGTACCGCAACCAAACCAGGGGATGGCTTGTCAGTGACTGGGCTGCTAATTCCTTGTAGCAGTTTTGGAAAGCAAAATGAAATATGCAAAGGACATGCACGGACTCCGTGCCAGCCTACCGACTTACCAACAACTTTTACGAAGCCATATTGGGTCTTGGCCGTCACCGTATTGATCTGGCACATATATCTGCCTTTATCCTCCTCCTGGACATTGTTGATGTGCAGGAACCAGGTGCGATGCTTGTCGTGCTTATCGTGGGTGACACTTATCCTCGGATTACGCGTTATCACATGATTGTGCACTGTGAGAATGGCCGATTGCTCGAAATGCATCCACGCCACCTGAAAAGCAAACCAAATGAATTATTCAGCTCATTTCATAGGGATATCGCTTATGATAGATGCTGATGCGGCCACGGACACCCAAAGGCTGCGGCCCATCAAGGAGCCCCTTTATTAGTTCAGTTGATGACAAACTGTCATCGCTTTTATTGGCCAAACTTGGGGCCATCATCATCAATTCCTATGAAGGATTAACGACCGCTATCCGGTAGAAACTTTTGCACATGTGACGGCAGATGCCGCCGCAGAAACTTTTGGCAGCTAGCGTGCGTCATGGGTCAAACACTTCCCTCCCCAACTTATGCAGCGCGACTATAGTTTTTCGGTTTTTCTTTTTGCCTGTAGTTTTTCGATTTTCGTCCTTTCTTTCCTGGGGGTAAACAACAAGCAATTTATGCAAATTTAAGCACCCAACGCATCGGCGGAGACGTGCTAAATGCGAGGCACAAAGGAGGAGTCGGAATGTAGGATGTGTTGTGTCGATGCCATTTCAATGATAAATTCCGACGCGCTGGCAGTAAATGTAATGGCGGCGCTGGGCTCAGTAGCGAAGTCTACGAGCCACGTCACGGAGCCATCGGCAAGCCCGGAGAGCTGCACCATCAGGATCCTTAGGGGGGCCCCACCATACTGTCGGCCAACGTGGACTGATATCGGTTAATTTTTCAATGTCTGCATTGAAAACGTACACCGGAATAGACGCGGAGATCGGAGACAAAGCCGAAGGGAAGTCGCCATCAGTTTGCTTATTTTATATTTGGGCGCCGTTGACTCCTTGGCATATTAAAAGTCAGTCATCCAATTGCTAGTTCGGCGAGGCAACGCCAGTGGCAGCATCGTATCGAAGAATTAATGCAAACACGTTTATCAGAGGGAGAGGCGAAGGTAGGAGGAGCTAAAAATCAATATAAATGCGCTTCCCAACGGATTAAAGCCCTTGGCACTAACATTTTAGCTTAAACTCTTCTCTTTTGCATTTGCAATTTCGATTCGTTTTCTAGGCGCATTTCATTGAAATTAATTAGGCGCCACATAGGGCCAGCAGCAGCATCAGCCTCCTCTGCTGCCTCTATCTAGCTGTCTTACAAGAGTGTGCGGCTTTTGGCCAAATTATTTCCATCTAGGCAAGGAGAGGCCGGCAAAAGTCAAGGCAAAGTTGACTCTTAGGTGGCCACGTGACGGTGTGACTTTTAATAGGCTTTCCCTGGCACCAGCAGCTGATGCCATTAAAATTTTCCGCATATTTAAGTCCAGTTATGCCAACGAAATGGCAAAGGTACTGCTCAGAAGATAACTGTCACAATTCTGAACTCTGGCTAATTTGAGTTACATAGACCATTACAAATGCCGCATGATTATGTCACTAAAGAAAAAAGCAAGGAAGAAAGGAACTTCGGGAAACGAAACTATTGATCAAAGATTTTTAATGTCGGAAATTACTCCATTATTGAGTTTTAAGCTTTTGACTAAAATTATAATACCCTGAAAGAGTATAAAATTATTTTTTCGCTTCGAGCTCACCGATGAGAAATAAACATCTAGACTTGAAATGTTATGTAAGAGCATAAGTGGCCTAAGTTTTTTTTTGAGCCTATGGAATAAGTTATCCTTCAGTCTCTATGTTGTCACTTGTAAATTTAATCATTTTTGTCGAAAACCTGAAACAGAATATCTGAGTGGTATTGATATAAAGAAAAATCCATTGAAAAAATATCTGATATCTCAGCTAATTGCAGGACCAATCTAATGGCGGTCGCATTTAAATTATACAGACCTCAACTCAAGCTCTTAAGATTTTGTAGTATTATTTCCTACACCTCTTGGTTTATGAGGTTTGGGCACGAAAATATCCGGAGATAAAATTTCTAACAACCGAATATTTTTAGATCATTTTGCCTCTTAGCTGTCGCACCAAAGCTTCCCAACGCTGCTTTAAGCCACAATCCTTGGAGGCGGATATAGTCGGAGACGTCATACTTGAGAGCCCAGACAAACTCTATTATATGCATTGTGTGTATTTCGCAGACTTTCGCTTCGAAAGCTCTACTATCTCCTTCGTATTTATCTTCATTTCCATGGGGCAGATGCCTTCACTTGTCTCAGACACATGCTGATGGCCCGAGTCGATAGTAGCCGACAGACAGAATGGCCAATTTGCAATTTGCGTAATGGCACAACTCTTTCCGGCCCCTCGCCGCCCGCTGCCCCCGCTCTCCTCTATAAAATACTAAATGAAGTCATAAAATTTTAAGCAAAACTAAAAAAGAAAACAACTAGAAAAAACTTTTAGCCGAAGCAAAAATAAACACACTTTATTATGCCTGAAAATGTTTATGCTTTGTTCGGTGCCTGGCTGGAGTTGTGGGGGATTGGAGGCTTTGTGGAAGGGGGCGAGGCCCAAGCAATACAAACAACAACATAAACAAACTAAACTTATGCTCATGTTACTGGCCTGGCATTGTTGTTAGTGCGCCTCAGTGTGCGTGTGTCTCTCTGTTTGTGTAGGCGTTGAAAATTGAAATGCAAACAAGGACACGACGCTGTGTGGTGGGCGGATCGGGGATGGAGACGGGGAAAATGAAAAGCTGCTCGCTTAACATTAACAATTTAAGCGTAAACGTGTTAAAAGGAGCGTCTGAGAAATACGCGAGTTAATTTTACAAGCAACCCAAATATTTGTGCAGACGCAAATGCGGAGTGAACTTTTTAAGCATCGAGGATAATGTAGTTTCTAGGCCACAGAAAACAAATATATAAAACCGAATAGAAAATCTCAAAGAAACTCATATAATTATTTATTGCCGGAACTAAATAAATACTTAATCAAGAAATTCTCGTTTCCTTTTAATTAGGATACTTTAACTCGTCCTTTGGACAACTTTAATTGAGAAGAAATCTGTCGTTAATTTTTTGATCGGAGGCCACTTTGATAGTAAAGTTGACATACCCCAATGTGGGCTATAAAATTAATTCCGAGTAACCTGTCTGTGTCCTAGGACAGACCTGGAAAGTGGGGGTAGGAGTGTAGGAGTCCTACCCGTCGGCTACGCAACTATTTTGCATGCAAAGTCACGTTTTATTGCAGCTACGAGCGCTTCCCGTTCTTGTTGCCGCTTAACTTTTGAGCTTACCTGAGGCCAATGAGGAGCAAACCAGAGATGAATGAAAGGGCGGCTGACTGAGCGGGCCGGGACCGCCGGGGGTCGAACATGCCGAACTTAAGGGTCATAAAAATTATTACGAGCACCACCACATAACGTGGCTGGAGCGACAAAGGCCGGAGCGAGCCGGCAAGGCGTGTCAAAATGAAATTTATGCACGTTTCGGTCGCACGCACATTATGGAAATTCAATTGGATGCAAATTTAAATTGCCGACTCTGCGGCGGAGCAACAGGGACGGCGTGCCGGCGAGGGAGAGCGATAGAGGGATCTATGCATATCAAGCGCAGCCTAAAAGAATGCAGCAGACAATGAATATTGAGCGATGCTGTTGAGCCAGTGTCCACACTCTGCGGCCCTCCCAAAACGAACTCTTCCCCGGTATGCCTGGAATGTCACCGGAGCATTAATTTTTGCACTTGCTATATTTGGTTCAGAGCTCACAGACCATTCCGTTACAGGAAAACGAAGGTCCCTTGCAACGGAAATACTTTGTTTTTGAATGGTAACCTACAGGGTTCAAAAAAGACTGAATGAAATCAATGGAGATTCATGCGGTTCAGACCGTATGATCCTCCCTCTTGAAGAGCGGTCTTAATCAAACAAAGTTAGGGAGCTCCCTCAGAGTGCAGATAAAAGCTATTGTCCCTAATTTGCTTGTACGCTACAGGCAAAGCCTCAAAAAGAGAACGAAAGAATGAATCCACATGTACAAACGATCTTTTCACAAGGCAAGTCACCCCAAGAAAACGAAAACCAATCTCAAACTAAAAAGCTGGAACGCTACAAAAGAACATGATACTGAGAGGTTCTTTCGATTCTGATTTTAATGGAGTCTACGTGTAGATTGGAAAAATATAAGATTCGCAAAACCTAGCACAGCCTTTTCCAACTATAAGAAATATTTACATGATACACAGGTCTTCTCTCACCATTGTTAACTGAAAAATGTGTGTCCAAATAAGTCAGATGACCAATTTATGAATTGCTTATTTAATAATGATTGAATTTCAAAATGCATGACTTAAACGTGCATATGAATAAAACCAAAGGAGTTTGTGCCTTCATATAAGAATTTGGATTTAACAATTTTAAGATGGCTATACACGAGGCAGCCGTATTTCTATTAATAGGGGTGTCATCTTTCCTAGCTTAAGAAGCAATTATGTAGTCAAATATTGAACATTTTGCAGTATAGCTGACCTTCTGCTGCTTTACTTTCCATTCGTGAAATTAACTTTCAAATGCAAATTCCAATATTATTTAATAATATAATAATTCATCAAATATTTCTCGCACTAACATTTTGATACACTCACCTTGTAGGAGCCCAGGTTCTTGACCGAACAAGCCAGCTTGACATTTCGGCCAGCAGGCACCGTTATGTTTTCTATGACATCTGTGAACTCGGGATCTTCGCTGATGACTGTAAATGAAAATGAAAGCAAAAACGAATTAGGAGTTAATTAATGCAGCGACTGGATTATACCATTCAGTGCCTACCCCTTCGCTGGCACAAATTAAAGTATTAATAGAACCCCTCATCAGATGGAACAGAATGCTTTTTATAGCCTTGCAGAGGGCATTGAAATTTTTATCAGAAGACTTCAGTGCTCGAAAAGACGCTTCTAAGAGCATATTAGTGAAACAAATAAGACTAAATTATTAAAATACATTTTTAATGGCCATTATAGGTACAATTCGGTGAAACTTTTTCACCATTAATATGTTTACTATAAAATATGAATAACTGGAATGGCAAGAGAAGAGTGCACAATACTCGACTTGCTAAAGCTATCTTCTATTCTCGTAATCAGTCTAATTTTGAATCGAAGATTTATGATCGAGCTCAGAAATAAAGAACGCCAAGGGGCCGGCGTTGCACTTTTCGATGTTCTATCAGCCGAAAAGTGTCAATAAATTTGGGGTGGACCCAATTGGCTTAAAATGTTCGAGCTCGATGCGAGCACGAGCCGCAGACAGGCCGGTAAACCAATAAATCATAATTAAATTGTATGCCCTACCGAGCGTTCGCTCCGACTACGAATCAGATCCGACTTCGACTCCCTCTCGGGTTCAAGAAGGGGAAAAGGCACGGGGTAGGTTTAGCCTAGTGTGAAATTGCATTTCGTTGCATTGTTGCTTCTGTGTTTACTGTTAAACTTGCTTGTTATTGCCTTTTGTTCCCAGAGGAAACAACGCGCAGCATTGCATTTTTGCCCATACATAAAAGGTGATAAATGTTGTGCAAACGCTGGGCTGTATGGGGAAAGTATCGTAAAGAGCTACTTTCGTGCCTTCCTTTCATTTTTTGTGCATCCAAATAATAATGCTATGGAGGGTGTGATTGGTGACTGTTCCCTCAAATATCGATTCAACTTTTCAATGCCTTGCTAGAATAGGCAATAGGCAACGCCTAGTCATATTTAAAATTATTCAACTAAAAACTCAATTGTGACTGCCTAAAGGATGATCCTGCAAGCAACATCAATCTGCCCCGACTCTCATTTACCGGATTCCTTGTCCACAGCAGCTCCTGCTGCAACGGCAACTCATTTAAGTTCTAATCACCTGCAACGACGACGATTAATTAGCTGGCTTTGGCCAACTATGTGGCAGCAGGGGCATTAGTTTGGCAGCCCAGCAGGATCAGCAAGACCCTCCCCGGGGGCCCAGGTAACATTAGATAAACAAGGAGCACTGGCAACTCTGGAGCAGACACGGCCACTGCACCGTCAGCATAATGCGACAAAGGAAGCAAAGAAACATAGAGGCGTTTGGGAGGGGAGAAATCCGAGGGTCGGGGTGAACGCTATTTAAGCGACATCCGATGCGACGGGCGGATATTAAAAGCAGCCGCCAGCAACAGCAACAACGAAATATAATTACGCCCTGGACATCATCGTTGATTCCGATTTCTTTGTATATGTACCAAAATTTATGTACCAAAGGAAAAAATGCTTGTTACATTGATAAAATGTATGTATTTTTTTATCAAACAATCAAAGCTGGTAATATGAATATACGTAAATCTTCTTTTGTTTAGTTTTGGTTAAGGATTTGTATGATTACTGCTTGTTGCAAAAATCTATTAGGGCTCTGTTACAGCAAATCATAGCTTTATAAATAACTTAAAGGGCTGGCGGTATATTGTAATTTTATTTCACAAATTTTTACTATAAGCTCTGTTTGAAGACATGATTAATATTTTCTTTAAATGGAAATATGTAAACCAGCTAAATTCTCTCAGATAAGGTCCTTGCACTTGGCCTTGATCATATTGAAGGTGACGCTTCCGACGTTCTGGGCGGCGTTGCTGAGCAGCTCGAAGATATGGCGGTTGTGCTGGCCTTGCTCCACGGTGATGTCGTGGAGTCGGCGTAGGGCGTCCGAGTAGGCCTCATACTTGGCTTGGCTCTCCGTGTCGAGCTTGAAGATCTCGTAGAGCTGCTGCATGTCGTATAGCCGGCGCGAGGTTTCGTCCAGCAGCAAGCTAGAGTCCTGCGGCAGCATCTGGGCCCAGTGCTCGTGCACCTTCTCCAGAAACTCAAAGTTGCTGAACAGAAAAATTACGAACAGGTCCAAGCCTTTGGCCTTCAGCTGGTCGAGCAGCTGTTCAGTAAGATGATGCTCATTTGCCGAGTCCCGCAACTGTTCGTAGTCAGTGCTTAAGTGGCGCTCCAGGTAAGCGTAGACCTTCTGCCGCTTCTCAAAGAAGTCCTGTGTAGCCAGCATGCCATCCAACTGAAGCAGCATGTTATCCAACCGGCTACTGCTTTCGGCAAGATCAGCGTGCTCGCCATCAATGATGTCCTGCAACAAACCACGCAGGATCTGCAGATAGTTGTCGATGATCTCGGCCCCGGAAAGTTTAACTCTTTCATAAAGCTGCGCCCCGAACTGATTGAGATCCAAGGCACTGGCTGGGTCCCCGCTTCTGGTGAGGTTCAGTCTCTGTACGGCAGCTCCGACGGTTTGCTCGTTGATTAAGTTGGGCCTGCGAGGAGGCGCCGGATGGTCGAATTGCTGGCAAAGGCGATGCAGACGCAGCTGTCGGATCTCCTGGGTGCTAGCATCCCTGCTCGCTCTAAACATAGCCTTCAAGCGGTTGAGGAAGACGAGGTTCCGCAGCACAGTGGTGTGCTCCATATCCGTTTCCGGATGGGGCTTAGCGTCCAGAAGCTGCTTTATGAGTGTCACCTTGTTCTGGAGCTTTGCTGTCGAGCGAACAGCACCCAACTCGACAGTGTAGTTGGCATAATGCGCATCGAGTTCCAGCTTGGCCAGGTATTCGTTGAGGCTCGCCTCAGCCCGCTGTTCAGCCAAAACGGTGAGCTCGCGCAGGAACTTCAGCTGAAAGTCCTTGGCAGTAAGGGCTAGCAGCGGATCTGCAGGCTCAGCAGCCTCCGCACGAACGAACCACTGAAGCCACACACAAAGAAGCCACCACTGGAACATCTTCTCGGCGCAACTGCGGCTAAATTACTGATTACGAAGCAACTGCACAGCGTTGGAATGGTTTTGACTGCACCCATCGTAGACTGATTAGAATGAGAATCTGAGATCTGGGGTCAGTCGGTGAGTCCATCTGATATGACGAGCTGACAGCTGACAAACGGAATACGCATTAGTGGACTGAGCTGAGCTCGTCGGTCTTATCACCGCGTACTGTGCACTAGAGAACCGTTGGGGCAGGTCTGATCAATTGACAAGACTAAATCAATGGGAGTTGGGAAAAACTACTCTAAAAATGACAAAAACGGGATAGAGTCGAGTGTGTTCTACAGTGGTTGTGCATTACAAAATGGAAAACAAAGTACAAATACCCTCATCATAGCAGTTTTTAAACAGACTCCTTTCTAAAAAAGGCTTACCCTTGATAGTCAAATTTTTAAATGGTAAAGTCTAAATATCATATATAAAAAAGCAACTATTGTAGAATATACTGTGTGATAGAATATATACAAAGGTAAAGTAATATAAACATAATTAAAAATCTTAAGGTTTAAAAAATAATATCTGAGCTCTTGACTTTAAAGAAAGATGTCGAAATTGTATTGATTTTTAATGAAGAAGAACAAATTAACTATAACTACGTTGACTAGTATAATGATTCGATTCACCAATAACCTTTTTAAGACATCATGTTATTAGGAAATAAATTAAACAGATTATTTCTCATCACAGGAACAAGTTTCAAAGCAAATGGACTAACAAGACTATCGCAAGAGAAGAGTATTGCAAGCCAACACATTCGCCTCCTGCAATGTATCTAGATGTGAGCACACGTGAGTGGGAAGTCAAGCCCCGCAGCCCCCCCGTCTACGTGGGCAATTGTTGACCAAGCTCCACCTGTGTGCCGCCTCACAAGTTAAATAAAAGTTGCAGACGCTTTTCATTCAATGACAAAACTTCAACGGAATCCTAATTGTGATGTGGCGTGACTCCTCCTCGATTTCGCATTGGACAGGGATCTGGCTTCAGAGACCGGAATTTGTGTGCCCGGTTTTTGCCCCATCTTGATTGAAATTTGTCAGGTTGATTGAACTCTTTGGCAACTCCTGGGGTCTGGTGGTTGCCGCACCGCAGCACGTTTGGCTCGGATTTCTTTGGGCAATCTTGTTCATTAACTTTAAATATTCGATCAAAGCGACTAACGGTCGTGGAGTGCACCCAGACCCAGACCCAGACCTAGTAACCTGCCTGCGCTCCTCTATCGAAAGTTCCGTGGTGACCAACACCTATCAGGACAGCGATTCCCGTTGTCACCAGAGAATAAAAACTCAGTTCAAGGCTTGCCAGGAAGCGTAAAACGGGGAATAGAGGAAGTTGGCAGAGGAAAGACAAGGCAGACCGCACAAGTTTTGAGAAACAAAAAAGAAAAGGCGCAGAAAGAAAGAAAGAAAAAAGAAATTTTCCAACAATTGCACAATTGGCATGCGCTCCGCTTTCGCTTCAATGGCGGGTGGCTGTGGGCTCGTCAATTCAAACACTGAATTTAAGAACTAAAGCGGAGGAAAGTTAAAGAGATGTCTTCTAAATTTATGGCACTTTGACGGAAAAATTGTGTTTATATGGAGGCCCCCTTTCCATCTATAACACTTTCCAGCTAGACTCCGGTCGCTTGCTGGAACTGGTTTCCGTTTTATCCTTATATTTCCAGTCCCGCCTTTGAGGGAAAACTTTGCCACTTTTTTCTTCATCGCCAGTCGGTTCCTTACTCCTTTTAGACAACAAAGACGAAACAAAACTTGGCCGCTTCTCGGCTGGACGTCCATAAAGCGCCTAGCGGGCTGGAGATGCTTGCTGGCGAGGGGCGTGAAAAGCGCTAAAAGTGTTTAAATGAATTTAAAAGAGTTAAACTTTTGTTTTTCTCAAACAATTTTTTATTTCGCCTCCGTTCGCAGCTCAGAACCATTTCAGTTTTTGTGCGTTGCACAATTGTTTTCTCATAGTGTGATTTGGCAAAAAGTTGTGAACTTCCAGCGGATCGAGGGCGAAGCTTGTGGGCCAGGGTAATTTCCATGCAAATGATGAGCTAACTCCATTCGGAGAGCCAAAGCCAAGCCAAAAACCAACGGCAACCTAATTGATATGCTTAGAAAGAACAACAGACGAGTGACAGACCCTGAAATGTGAACAGGGCAAACTTTTTCCTGGCCTCCCCCAACTGCAAACCATAGCTACCCATTGCTGTTCCGAGTTAGCTCCTTTCCTTCGTCTGAATGGGGATGGGAGTTTTAGCCACTTGTCACAGTCAATTGGGCCAGAATACAGAACATTCCGCCAACCGAGACAAATGCAATAAAAATGCAACAGCAAGTAGACAGACTGGGGAAAACTCAAAGGTTTCCATTACAAACCTAGAGGCGCCACCATTAGTTTTATTTTACATTATTTATTTAAATTTAAAGTAGCTCTAGACCTCATCTACAAACTCTGTAATTTGTGTGAGAATCATTTTAAATTTCAAGTCTTTTATCCTATTTAAAAATATTTAAAATTTTTAAACTTTTCCACTACCTTTTCATCTTTAAAAATTTATTTTCTCCCAGCAGTTAAAGACAAAGGCAGATGGATCTTTTATAATTAAAAACATACCTAAAGGTGTTCTTATTTCAAAGTTTGATAGTTTATTAGATATTTATTTTATCCAGAGGTAGATATTGTACCTACATTTATGCTTTACAATTATGTTTACAAAAATAAAGTATAGTAATTATAAATAAATTATGTTAATTCGCTAATAATATATGATTAACCTTGATTACTCGGTATTTCAATGTCGAGATAACCAACTTTTGGGTTCCTCCTGATTTTGGACTTGTCTCCGCTGAGAAACGAATCCGTTGATCTACTTATCCGCCTTCCTATTTTGCTCTGTTCTCATCCTAAGCTGACAGATTAAGTGATAGTTCCACTAGCGAATATTAAGGATATATACACATATATATTTCAAGTTTGCCATAGCTGATGAAGAGTGCCCTTTAAACAGAAGTTACAAAAAGCAACTGAGGCTACATCTGAAGTTGCAAGAGTCACTGCTCGGATAGCAGCAACTCGAGCTCGACTGCCTTGGCCCACTGAATGTGGATCTGAGTCTGTTGGGCCAGTGTTTATGCATTTAGGGAGAAATCGTACTTCTTGCTGGCAGGTACCAGTGGTGGCAAGTATCAGTGCATCCCACCGAGCATCCGACTTGCCTTCAGCTGCGACCTGCGACCGTTGTCTCTTCTGGTCTAGTCTGAGTTTTATGTCCCGAGTATTTTTCGACTGTCATGCGGACAGACGGCATCTAGGGCGTGAAAGGCTAGAGCAGCCAGTGGCCACCATGCCACGGAGCACGAAGCACGAAGCACGGTGCACGGGGCAAGTTCAATCAAGTAAATGTAATGCTGCCCCGTCTGCCAATTGCAGGCAAAGCACAAAATACAAAGATTGAAACGAGCATTGACAGTTTGACTGAGTGAATGAGTGACAAGAGTGTGTGTTCCATTGCTGCTGTTGTTTTTGTTGTCCTTCTTGTTGTTTATGTACAGGCGATGGCGATTGCACATATGCAAGTGGGTCATTCAAGAAGTTTGCTGGACTTGAAGACCCCATTTGGTAAATTGATGTTTCTTGGAGGAATGCTGACCAAGAATATGTATACCTCCTAGGTTTCAATTGTATTATATATGTATAAAAGCATGTATTACACATGTTTAATAAATATTCTCAGGGTCAGCCAGTCTGTTCAGCTGCTGAAGATAAGGCCCTGGATAAAGCTGGGTCGAAGGATGGAAGTAGGTTATTTTATAAGTCAGAGGTGAAAAAACAGACTTAGTTGCTCAGCTGAAAACTTTTCGTACTACCCTCCCAAGTTGCTTCCGCAAGTAAACATCTACCCAAGTGTGTGTGCGTGTGCCCCCGCATGCAGAAGTAGATGTAAGCAAAAGCAGAGTCGGAAACTACTCAGGCGGAAATGAGCATAACTGCATCACAGCCGCAAAACACTCGCAGCCACACCCAGTCACGCACACATACACACCTGCACCCACACAAATGGAAGAGTTTAAGTAGCCGCCAGAGCTCCGAGGGGACACGGAATGGGGCAAGAGGATCTGCCTCGGGTCGCCATCAAACACTAAGTGCTGCTTTATTAAGCAAAAGTCAACAACAGCAGACGAGGCAGCAGATGATTTCCACTGCCATTCCACGGTCCGGGAATGTGCAGCCTAGCCAGGCCACTGGACACTGCAAACAAGCTCCCTTGAAGATGTCCCCTCTTAATTATGCACTTTATGTCGAAGCTACGTTCCCACACAGACTCGATTGGCCTGTGTATACTCGATAATAATTAGGATGCACAAAATGGCATTAGGCGGGTTAATGGCCAATGTGATTGCAGCTTGTCAAAGTCACTAGCTAGGGCAATATGCGTCATAGTCGACATTAGTCTTTTGTGTATATTGCGTATCTTTTTTCAAAAAACCAAGCTAAAACCGTTTTTAAGATTTCTTAAAACTAATAATTACCATTGCCATTGATTATAGAGTACAGATATCTGAGGTACATACAAAATCGCATTCTTGAATCTCTTCTTTTAATGAATATTTTAAGACTTATAGAATAAACTTAAATATATGATTTGTACATTAAGATTAACTCTACAAGAATAACCCCTTATACACGGTTTCTCGGCTCAAAATTATGATGTTAATTTGCGGAGACCATAATGTAAGATGCATAGAAAATTATTTATATCAAATTGTACTAACACTCTTTAAATCATTTTATCTCAGCCAGGCACATAATACAAAAATACGAGGAATAATTGAGTAAGTTCTCAAACTCGCACGCTTTACTAATTGGCAATTTCCGCACAAAACATGTATGAAGTCTGCATTACGTACTTTGTCTTCCCATTAATGGATACATTGATACAAATTTGGCAGAGAGGAACCTGCAAATCCTGAACCCGGAACAGGGGCAGGGGTGTGTGGCTGCGGATGTTGCAACACCCAACGAGTAACCTTTGCCACTCGCCATCCAAAAACCCTTATTCAAACCGACTGCCTGTAAAAAGTTCAAAAGCCGAAAAACACCCTCAAGCACAAGTACTCTCCACGATTTGTAAAATTTAATGACTGGCGCGTGGCAGTATTTGTTTACACCCCCAAGGACATTGACAGGTCTGGCTGGCGGGTGTCTTGTATTTTTGGACTCCTCTTGTTTATAATTAATAGGATAGACTCCGGGCTGGCAGACCCCACCAGTCCTTGTCAACAATACTGCATACTAATGAATAAGTCAAGGCATAAGCAGGCAGAGAGGGTCAGGGACAGAGACAAGCCCAAACGGAAGTCAACGGACGGCTGCATGCGTCGATAAACAATAATCAATTGGTTAGCAATAAAAACGGAAAGCCCATTTCATAATTGTTGTCGAAAGAAAGACATAGCTTGGGTTAAGAGCTCCATAAACCCATCTGTGGATGCTTCCAAGGCTATAAGGATATTGTTATGGTTCGTTTTGTAGGTTAAACTCTGAATATTCTGCCACTTCGGGGTTACTTTTTTGGTAAACATAGACAGGAATGTATAAGATACAACCAAATAAACAGCAATAGAATCAAATCAAATAAAGTGAAATAAAAATTGAAATAAAATGTGATTAGATATTTGGTGCCTCTCTGGCTCCCTTATTCAGTCTCACAGACCCTCCATGTCCCGTGGAACGTGCCCAGATACAAAGCACAAACGTAAACTTTCAACGAAATCTCAGACTGGTGGTTGCATGCGAGCTACTGCAACAACAAGCTCCTCACAATGGCTGACTGGAAGAGTGAAAAAATTCATTTCCCCCAGCTCGCCCGGCGGACGTGGAGCAAAAACGCATATGAACAGGAAAAAATAGCGATAACTCAAATTGAATGCCAATAAAGTAACATATGCGACCCCCAGGCCTTCGGGCAGCCATTCGGCAGAGGCATACACAGCCAGATCTGGACAGCTCAGTGCGTTAGCGCCCTAACAAGGAGCCTGCTAAGAGGACTCGGCCCGCCCCGCCACTCGCCCCGGAAACGAGTCGATTCGAAATGCCAAGAGCAAAACTAACGAGCTTCTTCTCTTATTTAGCCGACGGCCCTGCGCTCCCGAAAGTAAAGTAAAGCCAATCCGAAATAATACAACATATGTGGGTCATTTGGCGGGCACCCTCACACAGGAAGGTAAAGCCAGTAACGAACTGCCAAGGAGCAGGCAATCAGGGGGCGAGCCACAGGGTGAGGCTCCTGTCAACTGCGATTCCTTGACAACTATTGACACTAACATGATATTACTTATGCATAACGCCGTAAGAGCAATATGGGGTCAAGGAGGCCGAGGGTCACCACAAGTGTTCGCTTACGAGGAGAAAAAGATGCCTAGTCATTGATAAGTTGTAATATTAGTTGTATTGGTCACTAACTAAACATTTAACTTAAGGTATAGAAATGTTTATTATAGCTTGTAATGTTCAATTCATCATAATTTTTTAAATATCTGATGATTTTAATTTTTGTAATGAGTTCAGAAAAATGTAATGCTTTTAAATAATAAAAAGAAACGAAGTAAAGCTTATGGATAGACTTAAAAACGAACTAAAATTCGACAAATTAATTTATTTTAAAAATCCCTAACAATTCCCTAGTAATTTTAAATCTTAACAGTTAAATATTAATGAAAATATCCAACTACGGCACGCCGAAGTTTGTATACCATTGCAGCTTATAATTGGATCATTATGAATTAATAAAATTTTATCAAATGGAAAGTAAAACTAACAGGAATTGTATACAACACTTATACATATAAAAATTCGGTTTTAACATTACATATACGTAATATTTTCCGAACATTCCTATGGCAGCTATATGATATAGTAGTCCGATTTTGATCAAATTAAATCCAAAGTTCTAGAATAATATTAAATGGCCATTTCTCAAATTATATGAAAATATGTTGAAAATTGGCCAAGTTATAATTTATTTTCTGAAAATGTGCCGATCGTTCCTATGGCAGCTATATGACTTGTATAGCAGTGAGAGCATAGAGAAGACTAACTGCAAAGTTTCATTCAGATAGCTTCAAAACTGAGGGATTAGTTTGCGTAGAAACGGACAGACGGACAGACGGACAGACGGGCAGACGGACAGACGGACATGGCCAGATCGACTTAGCTGTTGATGCTGATTAAGAAATATATACTTTATAGGGTTGGAAATGTCTCCTTCACTGCGTTGCAAACTTCTGACTGAAATTACAATACCCTGCAAGGGTATAAAAATCACATTTTAGGAATAGGCAGAACGAAAGGAACGTTGTATGACTAGCTCTATAACTCTGGAAATTATCTGAACTGGGATAGGAAATTGTTAAGTTGTTCTAAGTATAAAACATTTTTAAATTCATAAAATATCCATAACAAAAAAGACCTAATAAGCATTTAAACTTATGAAACTCACCCCTCTGCCTGGCCCTTTGTTATTTCTGTCCATCTTTTTTTTTTAAGAATAAGAAACGAAATACATTTCTTTTGGAACCATTAAGGCTCAATAACGAAGCCCATCATCCATCTCTGAATCGTCCCAGATTCAGGAGCTCGAGTCCCACCCCGCGCCATTTTGCAAAGACATTATAATAAAGGCATTTGCATATCGAACAGTAATGTGTCCCCACTGTCGTTGGGCGTTTCATTGCGGTATTCGACATTTTTCATTATTATTATTCGTAAAAGTGGTCATCGCATAGCAAATATTTTGACCATTTTGTTTGTGCAACCTGAGGGCATATTCCGCCGACAACAACGTTTGTGTTCCTCTGTATTTCTTTCTAGAGTTTCTCATGCACTTTTTAATAATATATTTCATGTTTACTTTATTGTTATTATGGCAACCGAAAGTTACTCCCTCTGTCCGCCATTGGGCGTAAATAAAATATATTGGTTATTCTTGAGGGGTCAAATAAATGTTATTATTAATAAAGAGCGAGACAGTAACAAGGACTTTGAATATTTGACATCTGGACTCTTTTCTTATTGAATAAATTTTGGCTTGACTAAGATTATTTATTAACTTCTTTTTTAATCCACTAGAGCAACACACACACTCACTTACAAATTTGATACAATGTATTATGACATTTGAATGTAATTACTATTACAATTGAGTGTAAGTGCTACTAACAAATATTAACCAAACCAATGTTGTTATAATTACTTTTTAAGAAATTAAACAAACTTTTGGGGAGTTCGCCGAAAATGCAATAGTCGAAGAAGTTATTATATCAACGACGATTTCTTGGAATCTACGGCAAACTTTGTTTTGGGGCTTGCAGCCAACGCATGCAATTCAGCTAATTCACTGCCTTGCATACTTTGCAGATTGAAACGAACACTCGCACAATGCCGCACAAAAGGAGGTTGCATCGCTGCGAGGGGGGCGGAGGCGGGGGTCGGAGAAGGACGTGCCACTAAATGATGCTGAGTGCACATGGCCACAATTCTTGGAGAGCGCGAGTTGTTGTTGTGGCATAATTTAGATGGCGGCTGCCACTTGAGGCAACCATTGCACAGTACTTGCAGCACAAAGGGCAGGGAAGGGGCGAGTGCGAGAGCGCGTGCTGTATGATTAGCGCGATTTAGCGTGCGGACTTGAAGATCCTCGACTGCGGAGCGTATACGTAATGCCTAATTAGCGTTAGGGCCAAAAAGTTTTCATTGCAATGGCTAACCGCGGGCTACACAAACAAACAGACAACCAGCCAAATAAGCGGACACAGGGCCAACTCAATGGGGCAACTTTAAGCTACAAGTTTGTTTGGCTTTCGGCTTTTCCCGCAACTGCATTGGCAGGTGCGGGGACTCAGGGAGAGGGGTTCAGGGGCGGATGGCGTCGAGCTCTGAAAAAAGGGAAGGATGAGGGCCGAGAATAGAGGCTGGCGGATTGAGGATGGAGGATGGACGACAACTGTTCGTGGCATGCAAAGCGCGATAATTGACCCGCAAGCGAGCTAGCAAGTGGGAGGGATCTCTCTTTCAGGGTGTGTGTGTGTGTGTATGTGCCTATGGTGGCCGTGCAACTGTGCAACAACTTTCGCTTTGATAAAGGACCTTGGCGTCGCGTCGAGTCGAGTCCTTTAAGCGGCAGCCGGGCGTGCTCCCAGGTACATGGCACACAAACCTATAAAAATATAACACAGAATCTGTAGAATGGGGCATGCGGGTTACCATACGCCACACCGCACTATTTTTACGACTTTAATTCATATTTACTTCTGAATTATTTACAAACGCACTTAAGTCGGTTGGTGATTTAAACTAACCCTTTTGTAGATATCTACAATTACTATAGTCTCTCTAGAAGAACACAATTTTATTAATTATCTAGGATTAAAAGGATTATCCTTTCCGTTTGACGACTTTTAGCAGGCAACAATAAGGTTTAATTTTTGAGGCACCCCAAAAGACCGAAACCTAAGCCGAATTATCTCCAAGAAAAACTTATCTCGGCAGTTACCAGAAAGGATTGCTTAAATAACCAATTTTAAAACAATAAACCAAAGAAAAAATACAAACAAAAGAAGTTCAGCGAATTCAAGCGCATTCGGCGAAAATAAAGTTCCTCATCGAGAAGAAGCCGACCAGCCTTTTCCTCCCGCAGTTTGTGTGTGAAATCAAAAGGAAAATCGGACTAGATAAAGGAGATTGCCAATGGCCCACTGTTTGGGAGGGGTTTACCACGGAAAAGGTTTGCCTGGCGACAGAGTAAGGGGATTTGTTACGATATTAGCTAAAGCCATTTGAATAAGCTGAAAAATAAAGAATCCTTTTGGGGTAAAGGCATAAACTTCTTTAGCTCTTCTATTGAAACAGCTTTAAAAAATGCTTTAACGTTAAGAAATACCATGAATTTAAATAATACATTTTCATATATATTTTTTGCTACGCTTGTTTTTAATCCTGGCCCAACTAATTACGTCAGGTGAAGTAGAAAAGAACGTCCTCTAATGTTTAAAAATATTAAAGGAAAACTCTCTGCATACAAAGAGCATTAAAGAAGTCGTACCTTTTATTTTCAGCAGACTCCCATCGGTTGTTAAATATCACGTCATTTTTAAAATTGTATTTTTTTTCGCACAGAGCCATTTTATTAGGCGTAAAAATAACATTTAAATCAGAGAACTGCAACAAGCCACCTTCCCAAAGGGTGCACCGGGTAAACACCGGGTTTTTCTTCACCCGGGTGTTTTATGCACCCTATTTGCGGCAATAGCAAACACCCAAGTGATTCCGCACCCGGGTGTTTTTCGGTACTGTCGAAAAAAGGCAAGAGTGCCTGCTGCGCAATAAATTTCGGGTGATCCGAAACACAAGCAAGGATCGGCCGCAGGTCATTTTTTGCATACACACATTTTGTATGGGTGGAAGAAAGACGGCCTACGAAAACAAGGGTGAAAAGAAACACCCAAGAACCTTTTTTTCCTTTTTTTTTGTTTTGGTTCCTTGACGCTTGTGATTTCAGAGGATGAATTTATTTTTAAATAAGAACAGTTTTTATTGACGTTTTTAATGGCCTAATTAATATAATAATTTATATAATAATAACGAATTATATAGTAAATGTCAATATAAAAATCATTTTAATAAATAAAATAAAATAAAATAATATAATAAATAAATTTGATAAAAATTGAACATTTTTAGGTTTGATGAAGTCACAAGTTAAAATATTATTTTTATAATTTTAAAACTTATTAACACTTTCTGTTGTATTTGGTTTTGTTTGCATTTTAATTATGATTTAAAAAAGAAATAATAATCTTAATGAAGGTTTGGGGACATATTTTTAGATTTATTTTTATTTTTTACACGATCCTCCGCTTTGGACCTCTGCCTTCAATGTCAAGAATCTACTTAATCCGATCGCTAACAACTGTTCAAGTGAAAAACAAGGAGCGCGATGACGTCTTAAACACCCGGGTGTTTCCGAGACACCCAGGTCATACATGTGTTTTTGTCAACAACCCTTTTTTATGCACTTGTCTTTTTCTTACTGGGTGCCTGCTTTTACAATCGTCATGAGTGGCGAGTGTGACCGGCACCCGAAGACGAAAAGTACCCTATTGACCGGGTGCGTAGATACCCGGGTGTTTGCAACACCCATACAATTTTGTACGGGTGTTTGTCTTTTACTGCGAACCCGGTGTAGAGTGGCACCCGGCACCCTATTTTGTTGAGTGTGAACAAGGTGCCGAAAAATGCCACCCTTGCAGTTCTCTGATTTAAATGTTAACACGCCATTTAAGCACAAATTGGCATCGAACGTTGCCTACAGTCGGGCGTCGGGAAATGGAACAAAAAGAGGAAAGCCAGAAAACTGTGGCATGCCAACGGGCGCCCGGCGTGCGGTTTTTCCGGCTGCTGGCTGCTGGCTGGCCATGGCAGCTGAGACGAACGGGCGGGGCAGCGTGGCGGCAGCAAATACAAGAAAATGGAAAGAGGGAGGGAGAAAAACTTGTCTAAAATTTATTGACGAAAACAAAGTCAAGTGCCGAGCACACCGAAGCCCGAAGGGATGCGTCCAGCCCTGCTTGGATTGCAGGCGCGATCCACTTCCCAGGGTCCATGTGGCAACTAGAACTAGCCGCCGGTCTCCATGTGTTTACGAGCTGAGATAAGCTTAAGCCGCCTGGCCCTGGCCCAACGAATGCCATTAAGTATGCCACACGTTTCACGCTGGAATGTCGCCGACGACCCTCCGACCATCGGACCAACCGACAATCGGACCATCTAGCCATCCGACCACAGAAGCGGAGGCAACTATAAATCTATCATGTTTACGCCGAGCTTGACGAGCATGGACGGAGGGGCGGAGACCCGCTCCACCGCGATTCCAGTACACTTGAGCACAATTTGTTTATGCAAGTCAAGTAAGGCTGCTGGCGGGCAAAACGTTGCTTGAATTATGGCTTTGTTTATCCCAAGTCGCACAAGGAGGCGAATACAACTGCTGCCGCTCCTCCGGAAGGGTTCAAAGTTTTCGCCAACGCAGACAACAGCCAAGTGGGAAACTTCCGAACGCACTGCATCGGGGTATGTCTACGAAGCTATCTACTGCCCCATGGGGACGTGATATGTTATGGCATCATAACAATTGATTTTATTCGCCTCGCTTATTGATATCGCGTGTTACACTGATTTTATGAAAGGGACGGACGATTCACAAAAGAGTGTGCCCATCATGCTCGATGTCGGGGTCCCTCGGACATTTTTCCAGTTTCTTGGATGAGATTCAAAACCATTAAAATTCTGTTATAAACCTTAATTTTAGGGATCAAAATTTATTGCACATTGCGTCGGCATTATTCTGCATATGAAGAACGATCGAGTTTAATCTTTCCAAAGACAATGTTAAATATCATCCATCGAGTTAAAGCAAGCTTTTACGAATTTTCTTTGCACATAAAAATCATTGGAATATTTATATTCAATTAGCTCATCAAAATCTTTTGCTCTAAACTATTGTATAGCGATCTAACTCTGAGTAATTGATTGGTCTTTAATAAAGCAACCTTTTCGAAATTGTTGGCTAACACTTTAGAAAGCATCCCAAGCAATTTAACCAACATTTAAAGCAAATTGCTTTGTCCCTTTTCCATAAATATTCATTTATTGTCTGGCTCAGACCTTTTGTTGGCTCTGGATTGAATTGAAATTTGCATGTTTTCCTTATTTATAAACTTGTTGCTTGCCCCGGCCAAAACTTTCGGACACACTCGCCTCAAGCCGACAACACGAAACAAACTTCAACAGCTTATTGATTTCGTAGCCTTTCCGCAAACAGTTTGACACTTTGGTTTTGGCACTTTGACACGCTGGAAAAAAAGTTGCACCTGAAATATTTATGAAAATGTTTCTGACACGTTTTTAATAAGGTTTGCTTCCCCAACTTCCCAATTCTGCTCACAACTCGCTGTTGTGCCGCCACGAAGACTGACTGCGCGTACTGCGTTTGACAATTCGTGTTGTTAATTTAATTAAAGTCAGCGGTTGTGGTCTCCGGAGGCCCCGACAAGGCCGCCCCTGTGCTTGCAAAATTTCGCAGAAAAACATTTCGCCCATCGAAAAGGCTCTCGTAAAAATCACTTCTTGTTGAGTACGGTACAAATTCGACCAGTTCAATAACCAAATACCTTTAAGCACAGCCTTTAAGATAATGCGAATTATTTATAACAATCATTAAGGTTTTGTTATTAGTTACTCAATTTATTTTATTATTATTAAATAGTTATATTATTAAAATATTTACGGTCTTAAAAATATGTATATAATTGTTAAAGCATTTGCGATAATTCAATTATTGCCATACTCTTATCGGTTATAATCTATCTTAATCTTATCTTCATTGTCCTTGACTCGCTGTAAGTCACTTCCAGGGTGTATCGGGAAACCAGAGTGCGAAAAAACATTTTGATTCAATCTCATCAAGCACTCTTAGCGCCTTTGCCCAGTTGGCAGATGCTCCACGTCGAGCGGCATATCCGTCATATCCTTTGAACTTAACGTCATTAAGTGGCAGCCAAATGATTTAACTCAGTCAGACATCGCCATACAGTCTCCCTTCATCCGCCAGACATGTGTGTGCATTACATTACGTAAACAATTACAAAACAACAAAAACTAAGCCAAAAACACTGAGATGGCGACGAAGGAAAGTCAGGGCTGGATAAGGGAAATCGGTGGTGTCAGTCAGAAAAATCAAATTTGTCAACTGTGTGCTTATGTGCTCGTATATTTGTGTATGTGTGCCGAGAACAATAAAAATTACACTTAATTTGGTATTTAAGTGGAGACAACAATCACAACACCCTCGGAATGGCTTTCTCAGCCAAATTGCCGCTGAAGATGGGACAAAACCATAAAAGGTCGTTGAAAGTCCCCGTCCCCCGGAGCTAAGTGTTGAGTATCATTATGTAATGTCACATTTAAACAAAGGCTCCATTGAATCCCCTGTTTGAAGTGAGTGTGTTTGTGTGAAAGTGGCTGTGGCAAAGTGGAAGAACCCAAGACTATTCCAAAAGAAACAGAGGGAATGTCTCAAAGTGAAGTGATTGGTGAAACTATGGGTAGGGACCTACTCTAGCTGTATGATAGATGAAGTGAGGGCTGCAGCTGCCCCGAACCCATTATTATGTTAGATCGCAGATAGGGCACAGAACACAATGACTTATAATCAGGAGATCATTTGTCTGCCGGACAGAAATCCATTCCTGGAATAAAGAGGAGTAAGGTCAATGCAACCACTACAAAATATCCATTAATAACAAGCTTTTGAGGATATATACCTTGAAATTCATCTTGTATTACCGAGATCACAAGGGATCGGTGGCACGGGAATAAAAAAACACGTTTGTATATCCAGGTCAACACAGCTCCCACCTATATCCTGTCCTTTTTCTACTTTTTTTCTACAGCCAATCGGCAAGCAATAAAAATAAAATGATTTTCGCTTCGCTTCACCGCTTAATGGGTAATGGGTAATGCGGGGTGGGCGTTATCTACGGGCATGCCAGGCACTTATCTGCCTTGATTAGCAATTAGCACGTGTCCGTGTCTTCCCTGGGCCGTCGAGCATTGAGTTATTGGGCGAAGGTCAGTAGATCCCAGCCTGGGCCAATGTCTAGTAGCCAGTGGCAGTAACCTGATGGGCGTCCCGGCCCGGACCGGCCCGTCTGCCACATCCCGCATGGGCGTCATGCCGAGATTAATGATGTGCCCCGAGAGCCGACGGCATCCTATTATCCTTGGAGCGGGCTTTGGCTCGGACCAGGGCAGGGTTCACTCTCGCTGAGGGGTTGCTCCCTGTGCACTCGCATAAATCAAGCAGATTATCAGGTAGCGATGGTCGGTTTGGGGGATTTGCATATGAAATTTAGTTGACAGAACTCTTATTTTCATCCATAACAAAAACAACCTAACAAAAATAAGGCTCATTAGAGCGTGTTTTGGCAGGGTGTTTAATGCAATCGTTTCGGCTTTATATTATCCTTATTAGGTTCCTATGGTTTCTTGTAGTTAACTACCCCTTACCCACTAGTATAAAGTATTCAGATTACTTATTTTAAATTTCACTTAGCCCAGACTTTATACCAAATAAGCACCATTTAATTTCGTTTGGTGGCAATTGTTTTATGCAAAGGATTATCAAGGGATTAATCGTCGCTCTTGCCCCCTTGTTTTGTGGGGTTTCCCATTCATAATTTTCCCACCCCGATTTCATAACATTTATCAGTCTTCCCCGTACCAAACCAAAACAGTTCAAGTTGATCTCCTTGCCCGAAGCTAAATCAAAATCGCACCAAGCGTAAAAACTTTCCGAGCTAATAAATGGCATGCAAAAGTTTTCGGTTCGCTCATTTGTCATTTTCCTGGTTAACTGCTAAAGGGAGAATTGCCGGCGTGGGGAAAGGTCAGGAATAATTGTCAATTCGCTTTGAGAGGCGCTCTGAAACAAAGGACGGGGGTGTGGCCCAGTGGGAGGAAACGGGCTGTGTTGGATAAATAAAGCCTGACAGCAATAAAATTTATTTAAGTGGCCTCATAATTGTTAACAACAAGAACAACAAATATAATAAAATCCAAACAAAAGGCAGCTGCAAGTGAAATGAGCAATTATTAAGCCATGGAAAAAGTAAACCAACAAGAGAAAACGCAGCAACAACAGGCGTCATAATAAACTTTTTATTCCAGCGACAGCAACCGAGGAGGGCGTTCGCGGCGGTTACGAAAAAGACTGAGGAGCATGAAAAGCAAAATTCTCAGCAATGAAAATATTAATAACGTTAATGAAATACTCATTTGCGAACAAAAAAGAGGCGGAGACAATAATGCAAATGTAAATGGCAAAGGATGTAGGATTGCAGGGGTTAAATTACTGCTCCATCAAACCCCCATTCTTTACGTGTTTAGCCGGTTATGAGTTCTGACCCGGCATTACACCGCTTACAGCCATATTTTGGAATAACCTCCTGGCCCACGGCCAGCCTTCATTTTGGGCAAGCTGACTTTTTCCCAAACCCTCGAAATATCATATATGTACAGACATATATATATTTCACAATACAATACAGCGATTTACGAGTACATTTTTTACTACCCTGACCCTGGCAAAAACGTTTTTTGCGGTCCATGATTGCAGTGCAATTAAATAATGGCAATTAAATGTGCCGCCGGGAATATTAATTGGCGTAGGTAGAAATCATAACCGTTTAAGGTTCGCCACTGGATTACCGTAAAATAAAGTCATTTGAATACGAATATTATGATTACGAAAACATAGTTTCAAAGCTCAATTTCATGAACATCCAATCCGTCCAATCTGATCCTTTCCGAATTATAACACACAATACATTGAATCACCACTATTTGGAATGTTTCATTAAGAAAGTTAAAAAAAAATTAATTATTGCAAGAGGAGTGTCAAAAATCGCTACGGATAGAAAATCAATTAAAATAAAATTAAGAATTTTCCTTTATAATTTAATCGAAATGGGTGATTGACTTAAACCCTACGCAAATTTATTGGGTGAGGAAACGCAATCACAAATCGCTATCATTTTCTTCTCTGAAAACATTGTTTCATTTACATTCGTTGAATATTTTGTTTCCGTTGTAATATATATTAATATTTGAATTGGTTGTATTATATAAAAAGCCCTACTCACCGTTATTGAGGGTTGATCCGCCGATGCTGCCGGCACTGCCATCACTTCCAGCATCTGTGCTCAGAGCCTGCGTTGTGATAAGTAGACATCCGAAACTCACACACAAAATAGCAAAAATCGCTTCAAAACAGTTTAGCATTTTGGCCGACGAATGGATTTCTATTTTATTTACTGTTGTCCGGCTTATCAATTATGTAAGCAAACTATGTTAATCAATTACTTCGCCGAAATATGTTGTATCATGCTTTTAATTAATGTTTCTGAGATTTCATTTAATTCAGCAGTTGTGTGCTTTAATAAATGTTCCACATTTAATTTAAATCGTTTTGTTGTTTATTGTTTACCTGAAATGTAAAAAGAATGTATTAACTACCTATATATTTAATCCCCCTGAAAATGCATTCGAGTGTAAAGGAAGAATGTACATATATCTATATTATTTTATTCGATATTATTACTCCACTGTAGTGTCTTTGATTGATAAGATGAAAGCCTGCTTTTATTAAGCCTCATTCCCTCCTTATTGAAACCTAATCAAGCACTCAATTAGACGAAGCTTGGCCCTAACAATGTTAAAAAGCAAAGGCACCCCTGATGCAGAGCTGGGTAAACCGCTTATGGGAGGCTTCAGGGCCGACCCATGTCCGGCAAACCGGCTGGACCCTACTCGGTCGAGAGACATAGAGGGCCAGTATTATCATCGGACTCATCAGCTTCCTTCTGCGGTTGGCTGTGTGTATGGAGATTTTTCCGTTTTTGTTTTTTTGTTTGCAATTCCTGCTCGTGTCATAAGCGCAAAGCAATTTGCTCCGTCAGCTGTTGTCGACACTCCTGCCAGGGCATGCCAGAGCAGCCAAGCGCCTTCATCCGGATATCCTTCCCAGCACTCCAATCTCTTCATTGTATTGCAATATGAATGCGTTTCAATTAGAATGCTTGCTTCGACAGCTTCTCTGGGTTTTCCATTTAGTAAGGGTTATAGAAATCAATTTGCGAACTTAATTGATTTCTCAGCCGCCATTTAAAAGTGTTGTTTTAGTCACTTACGGCTAAATCTGTTCTAGCTCTGTCTGAAACTTCTTGTTCTGGCCATACTCTCGTATTTGGTAACACATTTGTGTATGTTAGCATCACAACGATTTTGTCTTACCAAATGTCAGCCTCCCCACACAGACTCTCATAGGTAGGTACTCTCAAAATAACTAAGTCCCATCCCGCCACTATGTATTTCGCATGCAAATTACAAATAAGAACAAAATTTCGTAATGTATTATTGCGAAAAGCTTTTATGGCAAAACATTCAGCTTTTCTTTTGCGCCTCCACCTTCGCTGGCTTATGATTCCTAGACTCCCTTGTGTTTCCTACAAAGTTAGGAATGGCAATGTCGTGAGGGAAATCCTAAACCATCTTTTTTTCATACTTTTTTACTTTACACTCTTCCGTTAATAACAAAGCGGTATTTCGTTTGAGTCCAAAACTATAGGTACGCATATCAACAAAAATTATTTAAAAATATTCACATATTTTAAAACGCAAAAGGATACCCTTTTGTAGAAAAGTGTTCATACGAAACTGAAATTCAGCCCTTTACAGGCATGAGGCATCCTTGGATCTACCATACTCGCTCATAGTTTCATTTTTATTTATATCAATATTAATAACTGTGTTTATGCCCCGTAGGCAGTATCTCTCCCTTTTCGCCGTTCTGCAGCTGCATAAACGACCAAAAAACGCTAGCACGAGCGGTGACCGCCAGTCGGCGTGAGTCCATCTCAAGCCTCAGGGCTCCGGTTCTCCGCTCCGGTCTGTTCTGCTCCGACTCCCACGGAGCGTTCATTCGATTGTGCATAATAAATCAATTTACATTTTCTCTCGCCTCACGCAAAAGTGAAATGCAAATGATAGGGATTGGTGACGCTGGAGCGGGAGCAACCTTTTTCGCCACATAACTTAAGCGCACTTAAATCACTGCCAACAGAATTGATCACTGTCAATGGAGCTGCTGTGCAATATGCAAAAAAGGCGATGACTTCTGGTTTCCAGCATCATAAACTTTGGCAACGTCTTTGACGGTTTCGCGAAAGAGACCACTTCAAACATAACACTTAACGTTCAGCTTTGTAGTAATAAATAATGCAAAACAAAATGGTTGAATTTCAGATTGCTTTCAACCTATATCATATAGGCTATATGTTATATAGAGGCGTATAATAAAGATCTAGTTTTTAAGATCGCAAGCAGTTCACCTCAATTCAATTTTTTAATTTTTTTGAATTATGGTTTAATGCGCTCGGTGACAATATTTTCAAGAGGCCCATCTTCAAATCCCATTTGCTTATTTGGGAATTATGCAAAAGAGGGTTGATAAAAAGAACATTTGCCCCAATGGCCGTATTGATCTTAAGGGCCATTCCGAGGTCTTTATTTCAGACATCAAAAAACAGCAAGGCACAATACGGAGGACAGATGCAAAATAGTCAATTTTATTAATAAATAAAAAAAACAAAAACAAAAGCAAAGGCTAACGACATACATAAATTTAATTTAAAACAAAACCAAAACAATGATTTCCTTAATTCTAAGAAAAACATACCACAATTACACACATACCTAAAATTTTAAAATAAATCTCAGGAACTTCAAATAAGCTATTATATTCGATTTCCACCTATCAGGTAAAAGCATTCAGGCTAATTTTGTTTTTGTTGAAGGCACAATGAAATCAAAAATGATGCGATAGTGTTAAATGATCAAATGAACTTTCGAATTATCAAAGATATTGAAAAAACAATAATTATTGTGAGCGGATCATATATTTATAACTGATTGACTTCCCTTCTCCATTATTTCTGACTACCTCTACCATAGCTATTCATTCCATTTCATATTGTTTGACATGAACAGTTTAGCACTGGGGAAGCATTAAAACATATCTCAATAATGGATTTATTTAAATACAAGTACATCTCTGATGTAGTAATATATAATTAATTGATTAACAAATTTTCTTCAAGGAAGGAATTAGGTTTCATATATGAAGTTGTTACTTTAGAAAATCTAAGAAAAGTAAACAGCAAAAGCATTCCGGTTATTCATTGCATTTAACTGATTATTCCTTGTGATGTAAAACTTTTAGTATTTGTTATATGCAAGCCGAACGCAGACACATTGGTGTGAGCGCATTAAGTAGCAAGTGCGACTTTTCATGCTATTAGTTGTAAAATCCTAGGAAGTTAATACGCAGGACTAAGATCTAAAGGGGGGTGAGATGAATAAGACTTTGATAAGTTACCCGATGCAGCTGCAGTTTCCTTTCGCCCAACGGAAGCCGCGCAATGAAGGCGAACTACAAAAGGCAGCATAAATAAACAGTACAAGAGAGAGCAAAATGTTTAATAACTCAGCCGGACGATGTCGAGGTGGAAAATGCTTGGGCGGCAACTGCTGGACTTCAACAACGGCAATGCCAGTTTATGAGGTAATTTACAGCAATATATCGCGGAACATAATAATAACGCAACCAAGCACCCATTAAACAGGCAGACAGATTGTTTACCACAGATTATAAACATATGTAATCTTTTTTCCTTGGAAATTTAATGTTTTGCTATCTCTGTTTTGTAAATGACTATTTTTGAATTGACTGTAATTGTCCAATTTTGGAAGAAACTATATGATAAGTTAAAGGAAGAAAAAAAATGATCTATTTATCCATGAACTATATTAAAATTAGGGAAAACATTTGGTAATATACTAAAAGGTATTTTTATTTAGTATGTCATCAATAATATACATGCCATATGTCATAAGTTAAATCGCGTTTTATACGGGAAAAACTAAGATCGCAGTAAAAATGTCACGAGAACAATAAAACCAGTTGATCATAACTCTCTTACTGATTAACAAAAATGTCTGGCTTCCTAAACTATTTTTATATGATCTGAGTCAAAGAATATATTTTGTTTTCATAAAACGTATATTATTTGCTTTTTACAAAGATTAGCTCCATTAAAATTAATCTAAACCGAAAAACTGATTCAAAAATATCATTGCGCTTTATAAATTTTTAAAATTTAAGAGATGTATTTGATTTTGGATATTTTCTAAAAGATTTTAAATGATGTAATTTATTAGTTATAACTCATAACTTATTTGACCTTAACAACTTTCCTTTGCTTCAAAAAAAAGAATCAATGATATTTATGGCATGATCGATCATTGATAAGTAACCGAGCGAGATGTTTTCAATAATTGGTAGATTCCGAAGTAAAAACTGAGCTTGCATTTGCTACACAGTGTTATCTGCTTATATTCCATGTCCCCCATTCTTAGACTAATAACTCACCGTGGCAATGTCCGGGAGCTGAATGCGTGGCTGCAGTTTACAAGAAGTATAAGCAAATCAATTTATAAATAGAACAACGAGACGACTGAACAACGGATTTTCATGCTTCCTTCTGCCGTTCCTCGTTTTTGCAACACAATTTAATTAGGCGACCACGCGACAGACGCAGGGACGCCGGCACAAAACCAACAACTTCGCTAGGCCGAGGCAGAGGCGGTGCATGGAAAATAAACACTCGTACAGAAGTTGATTAAAAATAACAATTCGCATCTGTGTACTGGGGCAAGGCAACCAATAATATTATTATGAACTATTTCGACTGGCGAAAACAACACAAGCGTTCCAAACCACGTACGTCTATCTCAGGGAAGGCGGAAACGGATACGACTCGAATACGGATCCGGATGCGGCACCGCACACAACGACAACCGATTTGACACTGACACGAGCCAACTCGAACGCGAGCTGCCGAGCTCCCAGCCTCCGAAGCTGGTGCTCGGGACTTCTGAGCGCTTCGGCTGCGGCATGTTAAAAAGATAAACAAATGTTGCGGTTGGCCGTGATTTATGCTGGCTTACATCTGCTTAAAGACTCCCTCTGCCAGGCTAACAGCACATGTTAGCCCTAACAGTCCCTGTTGCGTTCTGGGGGGAGTTGATTGCACTTTTAGTGCCGCGAACTAATGCAGCAGGGCGAATTTTATGACTGTCATGCCAGAGAAATGTGTGAGGAAAGTCGAAGATCGTGGAAACTGGTGAACAAATAGCTGAGAAACTACTATTTAAAGCCATAAACTCTTAAGAACAACATATGTCATAATTTTAATGAAAGATTACACAGTTTACATATGCCTATTTTATTTTGTTTTTGTGTTTCCAAGCTAAATAACTAAAATTTTTCAGCTTTACAATTCTGAACGTTCTCAAGTAGGGCAGACAATTAGAGGAACTAGCGAAAAACACAGAATGAAACCCATATGCAGGAAGGGAAGGCAGCGATTCCCTTAAAAAGTCCATTGAGAACCAAGTACTTGGTAAGATTTATTTGATTTTACATTCACGAAGAGACATGCTTTTAACCTTTTTAAATGTGGAAATATTATTTATAAAATTAATTATTAATTAATATTTAACTTCTTTATTTAACTGTTTAAAATAAAAAATAGCTTAAAACCTATAAAAATAACGTTTACTAATTTTATTAGGTGGCTCAAAGCAATATTACTCTGGGACAAGTGAGATCCATTTTGGTCAACATTTCACTTGGGAAAAGCTATTCTGTTAATCTCCCAAACAAGTTACTTAAGATAACAGGTAAATATGGCTTTAAAGTGTAAATAACATTATGTAAACAGTTCTATAAGAGAAGGCTACCAAACATACCACCTGGGGAAGTGGCCTAACAGCTGTGACTCCTTAACATTTACCATTATTACCCCTGCACGCCATCAAGCTTCGGGCCGAAAGCTGGTCTTTGGCTTTAGAAGTCCATTGCAGCTTTCACAAAGTTAACAAAAGCTGTCATGTATCGATGCTGGCTCCCTTTCGACTTTTGCAACTCGACAGCGCAAGCGAAAGTCAAGGCGCAGGGGCCCAACAGCTGACTGTCAAAAGTCGGCGTTCCCACCCGCACCCCGTCGTCAGCTGGCGGCCCAAACAGTAACTCTGTCGCTAGGCTTCCCGAGCGCTTCTGCAACATCGACGCGGGGTGCGTCACCCAGTGACGTCTTCCCACGGCGCATGTAAAACAGTTACGCGCTAGGCCAGTGTGTGTGTGGAGTTGCGTTTCAGAGGCTCTCCGGAGTCACAACAAAAGCTGAACAAGTGCACAGTCGCGGAGTCCGGCCAGCGGAGCCTTGACCCGAGCCCGTGACGAGTGAAGTGTGAAGTGTGCAGCTGGCGGAATAGGCTGCGCTATGAGCCCTAGTGCGGGGCAGGCCACAACGTGAAGTCACAGCCGCTGCTACAAAGGTACCCGCCGGACTGCAGCAGGATCAGCGTTCATCTCAATGGGTTCATGTCTTGGCAGCTGCGCCACCGCCACTGCTGCCGCCTCCAACTCCAACTCCAATACCCCCTCGAGCTCCTCAGCGTCCTCCTCATCTACAGCCTCCTCCGCATCCTGCGTGTCAAATATCTGCCGCTGGTAAGAGTCATCTACGCCTTGCGACCTAGCCAGTTAATTAAAATTTAATTTCGTTGACTTTGCGTTGCGGCGCGCATAAAAGTGTGCCACAAATCCAATAAGCGCAGACCGCTGCTGACTGAGCAATCGATATGGGCTTAGGAGGTGCGCTGGGTCGGTTGGGTGGTCACTTAGCATGGGCTCTGCGGGCAGTCCAGTGCATATCAGCCCCCCACCAGACCGTTTGCCTCCGTCGAAGCGGGTCAACATCCTGAAAGTGGTGGCAGTCCAATAATGCTCCCTAGGCGGGCTTCTCAGACCTAGTATGTGGGAAGTTTAAGTAGCCAATTTAGCAAGTCGTGAGCTCGCTAACAACGCTCAACAACGGTTGAAAATGTAAACAAAAATATATGACTAGAAACTATTTAACTATTCTGAAAAAAAAAAATTCAAGAAAGGAATGTATACTTATCACTGAAATACATTTGAAATACATTTTTACAGCTAAATATTACTAATGCAATCACAAAAATACGTTTAATCTTAGGTGTTTTGAATTGTCGAATGACTTCGGTACTTTCTTATATTTTATAGCTTATTCTTTTTATTTCAAATTATTAATAAATAATATATAATAGCCTTCTTTGCAAGCTCTTTTGCATAATTTTTTAAATGAGTTCGTTGACTGAAAATTTCGCTACTTTCAGGCGCCTTGGCAGGTCCGGGGCCATTGCCAGGGAAAGTGTTAAGGCAGACAGACACGGCCAAAAGCTGATATCAACTGCGGGCAGTCAACGGTGCCAGAATCACGGCCTTTTCTACCGCATTCTGAGATCCCGACGTAAACGGCATTGCTCTCAATTCCTGGACAAGTACTGGGAGCAGCAACCCAGCTACGCCAAACTGCAGAGTAACAGGTTGGTTGAGCCCCATAACCGCATTAAGGGACTTTCTCACCCTTATTAACCCCAACAGCGCCATTCCCGATATTCAGATGCAGAACCTAGACGCCTGTAAGCTGCTTAATGCCCAGACCACGACCAGTAGGGAGACGGAGATAGGGCTCGGGACCTACCATCGCATGTCCACCTCGCGGGCGAGCTCCTCGTTGGACCTCGAGTGGGAGCACGAGTACTCGCAACTGCGCCAGTATCAACTCCAGCAGAAGGAGCCTCCCCCAACTTCGCAAAATCCGCGCTACGCCTCCCTCGAACAGCTGGCGACTGTGGCCACGATGGCTGGCATTCATGGGCGACAAGTGGCGCGCCATGGGCGGATGGGCAGCCAGCGACACGGCGGCTCATTCACGCGCACCTCCTTGTGCTCGTCGACGCAGAACTCCTGGTCGCACATCTCAACACCGGAATCGCTCGAATGGGACGTGGACGAGGAGCGAGAGCAGCAGCGTCAGTTGCGCTTGGAGGACGACAATCTGGACGACGAGACACTCAAACTGCTGTATCAGATCGAGCAGCTGAAGCACCATGTGCTGCAGGAAACTGGCGAGGGATTGAGCATGAGAGCAGTGGCTGTTGAGGAGCTGACCGAGGGCCTTCAATTCCGAGCCACTCACTTCGGGGGCGATGCTGAAGTGGAAGCCCGCTTAAGTTGATTGGCCGGAAGAGGAGGAGGGGATGTACATAAAATTGTTCTTAGAAGTATAAAGCAGGTGAACAGCTGGAGGAAAGAGTCAAAAAGTCTAATATTCTAGGCTCATTTGTCTGTTTTTTAAATTATAAACTAAGAACCAAATCCTTGTTTTAAGACTTTACAACAATGTTAGTAAGTTCTTGTAAATTGATCAAAATTGAATTAGGGCTCCCATAAAACCATTAATTTAGAAGTTAATTGTTTTGGAATAAAATGGAAACACCATATAAGAAATCTTAGTTTCTTACGATTACACATAATATAACTACTGCTATATTTTGAAATAGATTATTATCAAATTGATCAAATTGGAGCCATCAGGCCCAATTCGCTTGCCCTCTTTATTCAGGATAATTAAACTTACCTGTGGCCGTTTACGTAAGAAAATTATTAGAGTATCTGAAAAATAAGAAACAAATCACTCTACTTGATGTATATATGAAAGTAATTAGTAAAATGTACAATAAACATATTCAATGATTTATTTTTGAAAAGTTTTCTTTTTTAATTTGAACAGACATCCGTTTTTAGTAATTAAAAATATTTTTTTAGGTTCAATTTAACCGCATAGAAGGAAAACAATTTAATCTAAAATATTCAGCCGGTTCTTTAATGCATCATAATTATACTTTTTTTGTAAACAAAAAAGTTATTAGAAAAAAAAGTAACTTCACATGACTTTCCACTGATGGTATATAAAGATATTAAAAAAAGAAAAAACCAAACGGTACACCTTTAGGACCGTTCCAGTAATGTTACTGGAGATTTTAGTAGAGCATGTCATTTGTTCCTATTCTGAGAAATGAATTCCGCCACGATTTCGCAGTGATAATATTCGTTTGTGGTCAATATTAAAGGGATTTATTTCTCTCAAAACTCTCTCATAAAATAGGTCATGTTTTTAAGGTAAAGTCTGTGGAATTTCAGGAACACATGGGACATTTGAAGTCTTATTTATTCACTTAAATAAGTAACTAACGAAACATTTGTAAACATTTTAATAGAAGATTTAAGCTTGAATGCGAGTTTTTCTAATTAAGTAAGAAACATCCTTAACTACATAATTTTAGCTCTAACGAGCCTTAGCTCGTAGCTATTTGGCAGTTGATTAGTTCCTTCTCTATCCGAGTTTTCCCTTGAGCTTCTCCCAGAACGAGGGCTCCGCGGTCGCTGCCACTTCCTCCTGCTGTTTGGAACAAACCATTTAGTCAGGCCTTAATTTGTTGAATCTTAATTGTAAACTTACCTTCGCTGACTGCTCTTGAAGATGAGCTCTAGTGTTGGCCTGTCCTTGTGCCTGTTGAAAATGGTCGCCGCTTAAGTCTTCGACCTGAACCTGCTGCTGCCCGAGGTCTTCCGATTGTTGCTGTGAGTTCCAATCAGAGTCTACTATCTGCTGTTGTTGGCCAAGATCCTCCAGGTTTGCACTCCAGCCAAGCTCCTCCTGCTGCTGCTGACCGAGATCCTCTGCCTGTTGCGATGGCTCGTCTCCCGACGACCGACTCCATTTTCCCAGAGACGCGCTGGCACTGGCCGAGGAACCAGTGGGACCGCCGCTGGCCGACGCCGAGGCTGTACCCACGGGAACATTGAAGGTGTAGTCCTGACGCCGGTATTCGTATCCCCCTGAATGTCCACCTCGGTTGAACGGCAAGGTAGGAGTAGGAGTGCTCACATAGGGGGATGGGCGAGAGGGACGTGTAAGGGGCGGTGCCTTTGTCTCGCCCTCCAAGCCTGGCTCATCGCCTTCGTCGTAGTTCTCCTCGTAGGTATGCGGCGGCTGATCTCCGCGGTCCTTGGAGAAGATCGGCTTGTAGTGGGCGGTGGCATTGGTGCTGCCCGGATCCACCACATAGCCTCCGTTAGCACTGCCACCCGAGGGTAGGTCGATAAGGCCTTGGCTCAGCAGGAACAGTGTGCGGCGCCAAACGACCAGCTCTTGGCCGAACTTGCCGTAGCGGCTCTGCAGGCGTCCCAGGGTCCACTGGTGACGCTTTTCCCAGTTCTGAGCCTCTGCTGCAGCCATGAGTTGGCGGTGATTGACATAGGCCAAGTGCCTCAGCTCACCCTCGCGGAATTGCTGCAGATCGCTCTGGGTCATGCCATAGTAGCGTGCCACCAGGTTGATTCGCTCCAGCTCCTGCTTCTGCCACTCCTTGAGCTGCTGCACCGAGATGTCGTACTTCTGGGCGAAGTCCTGTAGCAACTGTCCATCTTGACTCTGCCAACTCCTGAGCTGAGCTTGAGTCATGTTCTGGGTGCCAATGAATTCGTATAGGCGGTCGCGTTCGCGCTGCTGCCATGGCGTCAGGCTGTTGAGGCGGCGCACTTCCAACAGCTGTTCGCGGACCATGTTTCCGATAAAAATCCGTTGCACGGGCGCCAATTGGACAAGGCCGACTTGGTAAAGCTGAGCCAGCTGTGTCTGGAAGGCTGTATCTTGCGAGATGAACTCCAGTAATTCCTTCTCGGTGATCACCACGCCGGCGGCCACTTCACGCAATCGCTTCTTCTCCTGATCCTGCCATTTACTGGCCTGTCGCCCGGTTTCCACAAAGAGACCCAGGTTAGAGAAGCGACGCAGCTGCTCCTGAATGAACAGGCGCAACTCTTCGACGGTAATGTCATAGCGTGCGGCACGGGCCTGAATGTCACTGAACAAAAGTTGCTCGAGACCCTGGCGACCAATGCTTGGGTTGTTTAAGACCGCCCTGTAGATCTGCTCCAGTTCAATGGTCTGCCATGAGAGACCGAAGCCCTGGTCGATCCTGCGCTGCGCTAACAGGCGATTGAGCTCATCTTTGTACCAGGCCTTCAGTTCTTCAATGGTAACGTGGTACTGCACGACAGCGTCTTTCAAGTGCCTTTGGTCGTTGTTCAGACGGAGCGTTAACTCATCAATGGTCCACTTCATCTGCTTGCGCTGCTGCTGAACTATCAGATCCTCGATATGTAATCTCTCCTTCGTCTGCCAGTCCGTCGACACCAAGCCCTCTTTTTGGGCGGTCTGGTCTAGCCACAGGTGGATATCTTCGATTGTCACATGATATTGACGAGCGATCTCCTCGAAGATCGGCTTGTTGCGAATCAAGTAGCTCTCAAACTCTACCTTGGTCAGGGGACGGCGGTGGGCAACACTGCGCAGACGTGTTACCAGTTCTTGCTTCCAAGCAGTCGTTGGCTTCTCGTCCCAGATGTTGACAATCTCATCGTACTTAACGTTACCTTGCGGGCGGTCGATCACACCGATGACCGAGAGGCGAGCCGCCTCCTTTTGAACCTATAAAGCAAAAAATTAAAAAAAAAAAAAACAAAACATTAAAAAACAAGAAAGAAAGCTAACTTCGGCAGGCCGAAGTTTGTATACCGTTGCAGTTTACAAATGGATCATTATGACTTAATACAATTTTATCAAATGAATAGTAAAACTAACAGGAATTATATACAACATTTATACATATACATTTCCGGTTTTAAGTTAAAATGTTAAAACTTTTAACATTTACGTATACGTAATATTTCTCGAATATTCCTATAGCAGCTATATGATATAGTAGTCCGATCTTCAAAAAATGATCTTGATCGACATGCTATTCATGATCAGCATGTCGATCAAGATCAAGGTATACTTTATGGGGTCGGAAATGTTTCCTTCAATGCGTTGCAAGCTTCTGACTAAAATTATAATAACCTGCAAGGGTATAAACATTTGAAATAGTAGTTGGCTTAGAAAAGTTGGTTTAGAAAAGAGCAATTGCCTACTTATCCTGGCAGAAATAAGAAAGCAAAGGTTAAAGCTTACCCATTTCTCCACCTGCTCCACAGTCACGTGATAGTCGGAGGCAATGCTATCAAGGCGCTGCTTGTCGCGCTTGAGGAAGTCCACGAATTCCTGGTAGCTGGCCCCGTCGCGCTGCTGTTGAAGCCAGTCGTTGAATCCGTTGCTGATCTTCTGCTGCCATTGGGTCTGCTGCTCAATTTGGACCAGGCCAGAGCTGTGCAGGCGCCGCAGTTCTTCACGCAGCCAATTCTCAACCTGATCGATGCCCACGTGGTGCGTCTGCGAAAGACTCTCTAGACGGGCGTGATCCTGGGTTAGTTCTCGCTCTACCTCCTCGTACGGCAGCTCCTGCTGCTTTTTCAAAAGCAGTTCAATAAGACGCTGCTGTTCCTCCACCTGCCACTTGGACAGGTTCTCTACCTTGGCCTGACCGGTGGAACGCAGGTTAATAAGTTGCTGGCGCAGCCACTCCTCGATCTCGGCCACGTTGACCGAGTACTGAGTGGCCAGTTTCTGCAGTCGGTCGCGCTCCTGGTTCAGCTCCATCTCAAACTCGACGAACGTTAAATGGTTCTGCTGTTTCACCAAGTTCTGCAAGCGCTCCAACTCAGAGACTTGCCAAGCGCTGAGGCTCTTCAGGGACTCCTCTGTGCTGCCCCTTAGACGTTTCAGCTCGGCAATCATCCATTCCTCGATCTGCTCCACATTCAAGCGGTACTGATCGGCTAGCTGGTTGAGATGTGCGCGGTCTGCCAGAAGCTTTTGCTCGTACTCCGCCGTGGACAGCCCGTTCTTGTACTCAGCGATCAGACTTTTAATGTAGTCGCGCTCCACTATCTGCCAAGTCTGCAGTTGCTCAATCTCGAACTGGCCCTTCTTTCGCAGGTCCTCGATCACTTGGTTCACATAGTTCTCCACTTCAACAACACTCACGTGGTGCTGACCGGCAAGCCTTATGAGGAAGCGGCGATCATTGTGTACCTTTAATTGAGAAGTCATTATTGGTGGGTTTTTTTTATTTTGTACTACTGCTTACCTTCGCCTGGAACTGCTCCAGGGTGATGTTGGAGTGCTGCTGGAGCAGTGATAGGATTCGCTGCTGCTCGGTACGTTGCCATGCGGTCAGCTGCGCGATGTTAAGTTTGCCCTGCTGTTTCAAGCGTTCGATCTCGGTCTGAAGCCAGCGCTCTATCTCCTCGACGGAGGTGTGGTATTGGAAGGCCATGGTCTGCATGTGCTCGCGATCCTTCTCCAACTCCGCCTTTAGGTCCTCGGCACTCCACTGCCTGTTCTGTTTGATAAGGGCTTCCAGGCGCTCGCGTTCAGCCAGCTGCCAGGAGGTAAGGTTGTCGATCTGCAGCTGGCCCTCGTCACGCATGCGCGCCAGCTCCTGCTTCATCCAGCTCTCGATCTCCTCCACCTGGACGCTGTACTGGCGGGCGAGGCGCTCCAGAAGCTCGCGATCTTGACGAAGACGGGCTTCCAGCTGCTCGGTGGACTTGTACTGTTGCTGTGCCAGGTTCTTCAGATGCAGGCGCTCCACCTCCTGCCAGTTGGTCAACTTCTCGCTCGGCTTCAAGAGACCCATGCCGATGAAACGCTGCTCCTCCTTCTTGACAAACGTTTCGATCTCCTCAATCTGCACATTGTGCTGCATGGCCAGGCTCTGGAGTTGGGCGCGATCCTTGAGCAGCCACTTGTGGAACTCCTCGACGGTGAAGTCGCGGTCCTGCACCATATTGGTAAGATTTCCGCGCCACTCAAGCTGCCAGTTCTTCAGCTTTTGCATCTCAATAAGGCCCTGGTCCTGTAACTTCTGAATTTGTTGCTTGATCCATTGCTCGATCTCCTCAACGCGCACCTGGTGCTGTTGGGCCAGGCTGTAGAGGTGCGTCTGGTCCTTGCTGACCTTGGCCTCGATCTCCTCGATGGACAAGTTATTTTTGTTAATTAGGTCCAGCAGGCGCTGACGCTCGATTTTTTGCCAGTTGTTGAGCTGAGTTTCCATTCTCAGCTGACCCTCGCGCTGGAGGCGGTCGCCCTCCGACTTGATCCACTGCTCGATTTCGGACACCTTGACGTTATAGGTGCCGGAAAGGTCCTGCAAACGTGCCCGATCGGCCAGCAGTTTGCGCTCAAGTTCTTCGAGCGAGTATTTGTTTTGCTGTACCAGCAGGGAGATTTGAGCGCGCTCGGTCTGCTGCCAGTCCTTCAAAGCCTCCGCCTTGACAAGGCCCTCGCTCTGCAGCCTCAGCAGCTCTTGCTTCAGCCAATCCTGGATGTCTTCGACGCGGATTTTGTACTTATCGGCCAGCTTAAAGAAGTGGTCTTGATCGTTCTTAATTTTGAGCTCCAGTTGCTCCACGGTCAGCGAGTTGTGCTGGACGATGGCCTGCAGACGCTCCCGCTCCTTTTGCTGCCACAAGACCAGCTCCTGCTCAACCTCCTTGAGAAGACCTTCCGACTGGAACTTCTTTAGCTCGCTCTTGATCCACTGCTCGATCTCTTCAACCTTCACCTTGTAGAGGCGCGCCATCTGCTCCAGGCGGCTACGATCGTTGATAATGGAGTTCTGGAACTCCTCAATGGTCAGCTGGTTCTGGCCCACGATGTCGCGAAGGTTGGTGCTCACGCTGACCTGCCAGTCCTTAATTTGACCCTCCAACTGCTTTTGACCATTCACCTGAAGGCGCTGCAGCTCCTCGTGCTGCCATTTCTCCAGTTCCTCCACACTGACTCGGTACTTGGTGGCCAGGTTCTGAAGGTAAGTGCGATCCTGGTTTATCTGCTGCTGCAGTTCCCCCACAGAGCCGCGGTGCTGACGCAAGATGCTCTCCAGACGAGAACGTTCCGAGCTCTGCCAGGCGGTAATTTTCGACACCTGCTCGTTTTGGTCCTTGATCAGGTCTCCGATTCGAGCCACCTCTCCGCGCAACCACTGCGTTTGGCTCTGCATATCGCCCTGATACTTGATCGAGAGGTCCTTTAGTCGCTGCTGGTCGGTCCTGATGGAATTTTGCAGAGCGGCGATCGTCGCGTTGTGCTGTCGAATCAATTCTTCGAGGCGCTGTTGCTCCTTTGTGTTATCCTCGGTCAGGGAACCGGAGGAGGAGTAGGTGTATGTGTCCTGAGATGGCACGCTTGGCACCTGCGGTGCCAACGACTGGTTCACCTGGTTGAAGTGAATGTGCATACGTTGCAGCTCCGCCCGCTGCCACTGCTGAAGCTGATTCTTGCTGATACCGTGTTGCTGGGCCGCTTGGGCCAACTTGCGGTCGTTTTCGTTCTGCCAGCGCTCGATATCCTGGGCTGAAAAGCCATTTTGGTGGATGAGCCAATCCAGGCGACTGCGCTCTTGTCTCTGCCAAGCGCTGGCGTCCTGAACCTGCGACTGGTACTGCCCCATCAGAGCCTGAAAGCGGGCCAGCTCACGGCGGTGGAACTCCTCCAGCATGGGCAGAGTGATCTTGTAACGCTCCACAACTCCCAGCAGACGATCCTCCTGCTGGCGCTGCCAGTCCTCAAGTCTTTGAGGTGTAGTTAGATACCAGAAGAGACGTTCGCGCTCCTCGCGCTTCCATTGCTCGTCCCTCGGCACAGTTGTCTGCCCAAAGGGCACCTGCTGATCGAACACCAACTTCCCATCCTGCCAGCGCTGCTGCGACTCAGAGCCACCCACGGAACTGGTTCCATCTGGATGAGTTGTGATCGTCTTGTTGAAGCTTCGAATAAATAGTGAGGAGCTAGCGCCTGGCGTGGAGGGGCTGATCTGCCCGAAGGAACTGGGGCTAGACATGGGCAAACTATATGCTCTGCTGTCTGTCTGCCCGCCTACATTAACAACCGAGTTGTAGCCGACCACAGTCGGCTCCTTGTTCTCCCGGACCCAATCGTGGATGGTTTTCTTTTGAGTGATCGTCGTCGTGGTGCTGCCGAACGGAATTGATGTCTGGCCCTGTCCACGGAATCCCTGGATCAATTGGGCCGAGCCGCCGTAGCCAGACAACTTAGTGGCCTCAGTACAGTTGCGGTGCACAACATAGGTCTTGCCATCGATTACCTTCACTTCAGCGGGATAGGCGTAGTTTTTGACCTCGTCGAAGCCACTTAAGTCCACCGGCTGAAAATAACCAAGGCCCACAGCCTGCTGAAGGTTGGCGCTCTCCCCTCCGGCAAAACGCTCAAGCAACTCGGCGGCCTTTGCTTCAAAAAAGTTGGGCTGTGCAATGGTGCTGTAACTGGTGATGCCTTGGCGCATGTCTGCCACCAACTTCTGGCTGATCTCTGAGATGACGGCATCTAGCTGGGTCCCGCTCTTTCCGCTTATTTTTAAAACATCCGCTGTAAAGAAAAAAATTGTTAAAATGTTTATAAATGGTCACTAAGGTACCACAAAAAGTGATGAAAAGTTAAAAAAAACATAAAATGGGGAATCATCAAAAACTTTGTGTATAAAAAGGTTCCTATAAATTATTTGCTCAATACTTAAATAAAAATAAATAAATATACACAATTTTTTAAAGCATTATAAATACAATTATGTTGGAACTTAGAGTCAAAATATAATATATACAATAATTTATGTATAAACATCAACATTTTCCGTTTTTAATAATAAATGATTTCAGTTATAATGATTGATAATTTTGTAAATGTAATTTATAGAACTTAAAAAAAAAAATTTCATAAAAAAAAAATGTTTATAGTACTAAAATAATACAAAACCATATGCAAAAATAACAGTGACCATGATGAGAACGTATTTTCCTTCAATGCTAATAGTATAACTTCCAACCTTCGAAGCTACTTACGATTCCAAGTGGATGTATAGCCAAAGTTAGACGATCCCTGGGAAAGGGAATTGAATTTCTGCTTTAGTTGGTTGGCAAGTTCGCGGACCTCGTTGAAGTGTGCGTAGCCCCATTGGTTGATCTGCGGAACTGCGGTCTGTCCACTGCCGTAAGACGAAGATGAACTGGAGCTGGAGCTGTAGCTGGACCTCTGATAGCCATTGCCATAGCCCTGGCAGCTGGCGACCGCCAATAGCAGGGCGCACACTCCCAGAGCCTTCATGCCGGAATAACTGCGGAGCCACAAGCAAGCAGAAACTGTGTCATTCATAAATAGTAAATACTAGAGTAGGAAAAAATGCTTCGCAGAAAACTGAAAGTATGTTTTGTGCCCAAGTCCGAGAATTTTCGGTGCTGATAACTGACGATGTGGAATCTAGTTCAGTCTGTATCAGGGGATTATCGCACCAGCCCCGGACTAAAGGTCGTCAAAGGTTAATCAAGAGATAATGCGCATACTACCCGGTCCCGCCCATGACAAAACGACTTTAATTTGAGGCTCACTGTTCAATTTTGGTCTTATTTGTTTCTTTTTTGACAACCATTAACCTTAGGTGACCCCGAATTCCCTTTCCATCCGGTGTCTGTTGATAAGTCTCATGGACTTGGCGACGTGTAATTTTCTGGGGCCGGACCCTCACAAGATCACACATTTTCTTGGCTCTCTAACTCTAAAAAGTCAACACCTTTTGGTACATGAGTTACATGAGTTCTCCCAATTTAGTATTTTTTATTTCTGGAACACATTTGTGTGGCCACTGCAGGCTGATGCAGGTTATTTATAAATATTTTTTCAAGTTTTTCCTCTCGGTTTGTTCTTGACAGATAATTGTCGAAGAACCGAAATCTTCTAATCACTTACACCTCTATTCACTATTCACGAGGAATCGCGATTCTTGTATTTTGCAATCCAATTGTAATTGAATTTGGCCAGGACACTTTACTCCCTACGAATGTCGATTTATTTTGAAGGAAGATTGAAAGAAAAACCGTTGCGCCTCGTGGCGCTGCCGAACAGCAACTGACAGCCGATCGCTCAGCACGAAGCTTTTATGAGGAGATCGTCCAGAGCAAGATCAACTGGTGGGGAGAGACACACGATGCTCATGCGGTGTCATATGTGAATATTCTCAAAAATTCTAAATCAAAATGATCGAATCTGAAAGATTCGATTTGTCGCTGTGCCGAAATTTTATAATCAACAGCATTTAATGAATTTTGACATCGCATAAACACACTGACAAGAAGTCGTTATCATTCGGGCAGCACAGATCGTAAGAGGGAACTGCCAAAAAAATATATATCGGTGGAGATCAATGGCTACGTCATGACCCACCAACACCGGCTTTTGGCTGATAACCAGTTTTCTCAATGACTTCATAGTATCCGCAGGTGATTCACTAGCCGGTGACCGAATCTCTGATCGCCTATATTCTCGGTTCCACTCAGATCAAAATAATAAACAATTGCGTGATCTCATGAGCTACAGTGATAGATAGCACTTTGGGTTACAAGTATGAGGGCGGCATGCATTCGCTAGGGGGTGTCTCGGGACCTGCTTGCTAGACGTGACTCAAGGCATTTTTGGTAAGAAATATGCAAATGAAGCAACCTTAAGCTCTTGGCATTCCAAAATTCTAAGAAATTGAAACTTAATTTTTTGAACGATTTCGGGTGCTAGGCTAATTAGCAATCAACCGCAAGATGATTCGGCACAAAATTTTAACTCTATTCTCCGGCATGGAAGTCCCCGGGCTTACAACTGAAGTTTATCAAGTGCTACTTGGCCAAACTCTCATCAACCCAGCCCCATTGCACTAGACGGCATCATTAAGGAAAAAAATGTTTGCCCCAAAGGGTTGAAGTTTACAAATTTTTATAAGAAATATCAACGGATTGGAATTTATGAGCTATTTTCGTTCCTTAGCTAATTAGCTTGAATTGCATGTGATCATATGATTTGGTTTGGTCTGAAAACATTGTTCCTGAAGGTACGGGTTCTTCGAATGATCGAAAGCTTAATTTTATTGGCTTTCCGCACATAGAACACGATTCTGATTGTTCTAATTGTTATAATGTATTTGTGTAATTTGAAAAGAGGTATACATTTTTTTGAAGTAGTGTATACATTAAAAAAATTAACTAAAGTTTTCGTTAAACAAAGTAAAAACTTATTTACCTAATTATGTTATTAATAATAACATTTAATAACTTATATGTTTGAGTTTTAGGTTCTCACCCTTTTAAAATTTAAAATAAACTGTCAAAAATCATAAGAAAGGAAGCTAACATCGGGAAACCTAAAAGTTGTATACCCGTTGAGCTATAGGCAGGTATAAGAACCATTTTTAATTATTGTCATTTTTAAAGGCTAGTGCTTTGAACTTATCAGGCCAATCGACAATTTAATTAATGAAATCAGCAGTGGGATGCACTTTGCTTACGTCAAATGACTTACGTTTTGGAAAACTTCAGCTTGTTTGATTTCGTTTTTGTTCAGAGCTAAGTTTCCAACCTTTTTTATCAAAGCAAACAACCATTTTCATGTGAGTGTAAAAAATAAAGTTTCATTTGCCGAATTGTTCTACCTTCTTCCAGTGGTTCTCATCAATATTTTATTTTAAATATATATAAATATTTAATATATATAACAATATAATTAATTTAATCCGTATTAGTGAGGCCAGTCTTAGCGACGGAAAAAGGTCTATCGATATATCGCCTTTTTTAAAAACATCGATATTGTCATCGATGCTAAGATTCGACTGCCAAAATTCGGATATTCCCAATTCTATTACTCTTACCCGCAAAATTATGTTATTATGTTAACTTGGAAAGATTGATGTGAAATGTATAAAATTGTTTTAGGTATGCGTCGTTGGCTTAACTGGCACCATGGCTAATTTAAAAAAAAATTCAGAATAGAATAATAATACTAATTTTAATTTTGTATATGTGTGTATCATTATCTTACATGTATATTTTAAAAACCAAAAATAGTAATTTATGACAAATATTTCGCGATATTGCTTTTAAACACTTCCAATTGGAAAAAGCAAATTAAAAAAAATCGTAACAAATTCACCTTGGTCATAACATGAAAGTATTTGGAATGAGATAACAATTTAAATTAAGTTATAATATATATATAACAAGAAAGAAAGCTAACTTCGACACGCCGAAGTTTGTATACCCTTGCAGCTTACAATTGGATCATTATGAATTAATTAAATGTTATCAAATGGAAAGTAAAACTAACAAGAATTGTGTACAACATAAATACATATAAAAATTCGGTTTCACATTACGTATACGTAATATTTCAGGAACATTCCTATGGCAGCTATATGATATAGTTGTCCGATTTTGATCAAATTAAAACCGAAATTCTAGAATAATACAAAATGGTCATATCTTGAATTATATGAAGATATGTTGAAAATTCGACAAGTAATAATTTTTTTTCTGAAATTTACCGATCGTTCCTATGGCAGCTATATGATACAGTCGTCCGATCCGGCCCGTTCCGGCTTATATAGTAGTGAAAGCATATAGAAGACTTCCTGCAAAGTTTCATTTAGATAGCTTTAAAATTGAGGGACTAGTTTGCGTATAATCGGACAGACGGACAGACGGACATGGCTAGATCGACTCGGCTGTTGATGCTGATCAAGAATATTTATACTTTATAGGCTCAGATGTGTCTCCTTCACTGACTGAAATTATAATACCCTGCAAGCCATATGAAGGCTAAAAAATCATGTATTTTTTAACATTGCTTATTAATCGATAGTTTTCATGAACCTCGATGCAAGCAATCGATATTTCTCCGCTCTATGGCAGCACTAATACGTGGTTTTTTGGGACTTTTCAGCATGGAAAGCAAAATATATTGCAAATATAAGTAGCATGCTGGCTGTCCGCGTTTAATTCCGCCGTACCATGTGTACCTGACGTCCAAAGAATATTAAAATCGCGTTTACCACACATTGGCACAAGCCACGTCGGCATGGGGGTCCCGAATGTCAAGCAGCAGCAGCCACAGGAACATCCACATCCGGAGCCAAAGAGGACTCTAAGGCAGACCCATCCTTACCGTCTTGTATTATTCTTCATCGCCGGCAGTTTAGCAGCAATATTCTTGCATGCGTTGACTTCCTCCAATCTGGGCCTGAGACTGCGTCAGCTGCACCACCTGCCATCCGCCCACTACCTGCAAACACGCGACGAGTTCGCCCTGTACTCCGTGGAAGAACTTAATGCCTTCAAGGAGTTTTACGACAAGAGCGTCAGTGACAGCGTCGGGGCCAGCTTTTCCGAGGCAGAGCAGACAAACATCAATGAGGCATTGGGAGCTCTTCGACTGGCCCAGGACATGTACCTGGCGGGCAAGGACGATAAGGCGGCCCGGTTGTTTGAGCATGCTTTGGCTCTGGCACCTCGACATCCTGAGGTTCTTCTGCGCTACGGGGAGTTTCTGGAGCACAACCAGCGCAACATTGTCTTGGCGGATCAGTTCTACTTTCAGGCCCTTACCATCAATCCGAGCAACTCTGAGGCTCTAGCGAATCGGCAGCGCACAGCAGACGTAGTCCAGACGCTGGACGAACGTCGACTGGAGTCATTGGACTTCAAGCGCGACGCCCTTTCCGCCATTCACGAGTCCAACGCTGCATTGAGGAGGGCCAAAAAAGAAGCGTACTTCCAGCATATCTATCACTCAGTGGGCATCGAGGGTAACACTATGACGCTGGCCCAAACCCGATCCATCCTTGAGACACGAATGGCAGTCGATGGCAAGTCAATTGATGAGCACAATGAGATTCTTGGCATGGATCTGGCTATGAAGTACATAAATGCCAGCCTGGTTCAAAAGTACGTTTGTTTATTTATGGGTTAAATGGCTCAATATTGTATTCAGATGAATGAGTTAACACCTTTCTTACAGGATGGAAATTACTATCAAAGATATCCTTGAGCTACATCGCCGTGTTCTGGGACATGTGGACCCCATTGAAGGCGGAGAATTCCGTCGTAATCAGGTGTATGTCGGGGGTCATGTGCCCCCAGGTCCGGGAGATCTGGCACTTCTTATGCAGCGTTTCGAGCGCTGGTTGAACTCCGAGCATAGCAGTACTCTACATCCCGTCAAGTAAGTGTGGTAATGATCCTCCTCTGTGACTGTCGATTATGAAACAAAATTGTTCCTCCCTCCCAAGCTATGCTGCTTTAGCACACTACAAACTGGTCCACATTCATCCCTTTATTGATGGCAATGGACGCACTTCGCGTCTGTTGATGAACACGCTTCTGATGCGAGCTGGCTACCCGCCAGTCATCATTCCAAAACAGCAACGCAGCAAGTACTACCATTTCCTAAAGTTGGCCAACGAGGGCGACATTCGACCCTTCGTGCGCTTTATAGCTGATTGTACGGAAAAGACGTTGGACCTGTACTTGTGGGCCACCAGCGATCTACCTCAGCAGATACCCATGCTCATCCAGACGGAAAGCGAAGCCGGTGAGCGCCTGGCCCAGCTACATAGTCCCCACTTGTCGCACAGCGCACCATTGCCGGAGTTCTACGAGTCCGGATCTGGATCTATTCCCTGACACGTGGCTTGACGCCACTCCGCTCTTAGCAAATCATTATATTTATTTCTTTTTGTTCTCTATTGTTTAAATTAGCAAAGAGTTTATCTGTTGTGTATGTGAGTACAGCTTGTTCAGCGTAACCATAATAATGACAATTGCAGACTGTGATCATATTTAGACCTAAGTACGTAAACAAAATTTTGTACATGTAAATTTTTCGTTTGAAAAACTGCGTTTAAACAATGCACAAACCAATCAATATGTTGAAATTTGGGTGTTACCCTTCATTAGAAATACAAAATGCCAATCCCAAAGTTAAATCCCATACATTTCAAATTTCGATATATATTATAATATTATGCTTTTAGCATTACTACCTCCAAAATACATAGCAATTTAAACTAAAATTAAAAATGTTTATTAATCATTGCTATACAAAAATGTCAGTGATGTTTGGAGTATTTTATGTTTAAGGCGTTTTTCAAAATTAAGTACAAACTATTAAAAGGGCTGATCCTGGGCTTCGTTTTTAAAAAGCTGGAATGTAAGCCATTAGAGCATTTTAAAATGTTTTTCCATGAAAGTTTCACCTTTATAAGTGAGTTAATATAAACATCTTTTAAATGTACAACGATAACAAGATATGATATTCATGTAAGTGCAAATCTACAACTTGGCGCGCTTTAGGTAATCCTTGTATGTAACATCTCGCCACCAATGGGGACGTTCATAGACACCCGGGGTTGACACAATCGTGCGCTGCAGATGCTGATAAACCTGCAGAGAATACAGAAAAGTATTATATTATAATATATATATATATATTATACTTGACAGAGATTTAACTACATACATTGCCATCGCTCATGCCCAGAGGCGAGTTCAAAATGAAATCGGTGGGAGCAATTGCATCCACTAGGGCGATGGCCTCATCCTTGAGGACAGATAACAGACCCAAAATTCCCTGTTCATACAAATTTAGATGCGAATTGTCCCGGAAAAAGCCGCCCTGGTAGAAAATGGCCGAATACCTGGTGACCAGATGGGCTCCATAGAACGAGACCACCTGCTGTAGCACCTCCTTCTCGGCCGAAGCGGGCAAGTTGCTCACAAACTTATGGAACACGTAATATATGGTTCGCTAAGATTTTAAAAATAATTTACTTTAAATTAAAAGAACTGCATGTCGAGCTGGCAGACTTACTTCGCCATAGATTATAGAAAGTTTTTGGGCGGCAAAAACCTGGATGTTGTTGCGCGTTTCGAAAGCATCCTTGCCCTCACGTTGTTGCTGCTCAACCCGCTTCACAGTAGTCTCCAGCTGCCAAGCGGTAAGCCAGTTGAGCGCCTTTAGAAGATCTGCGAAGCAATGTAGTTTCATTAAAGATTCCCAGGACTCTCATAAAAGATTTTCGTGCTAAAGTTATTTTGAGAATGCTAGTATAGAAAACTTACTGTTGGGATCCAAGGCCTCAGCTGGTGTACGCTCCTGACCCTTGCTCTGCAGGAGGGCATCCATATTTTGCAAGAAAGACACCGTTTCCAAAGGTGAGACAGCGATAAAGTCAGCGTTGTTGCGACGCAAACTAATGAGCCAGTTCGATGCCTGCTGGATAAGTGTATTATTCTCACCCTCGTAGGTGCAGTTGGCATCGTTATCGTTTCTCAGGTCACCCAAACCCGAAGATCTCAAGTATCCATGACCACCGCATGCCTCTCGGCATTCTTGAATGCCATCCCTGGCGGCCCATGTGGCCACTGGCTTGAGGGCCGAGGAGATGGCGTGGATTTCCATGCCGGCCTGGGAAGTGTCTTCGCCGGTAAGGCCCTTCATGGTCAGATCAACATTCTCCTTGCCAATCCACAGCGTGGCCACACGCAGAGCAATCGTTGTGGCCAGGTGGGGAATGAGACGGTACTGCTGCGACTGATACTCAATCACTGGCCACTCTGCTGGAGAGTTGGGTGGCCCGAACTGCCGCCGACTCGCTCCGTAGCGAGTGGCAATAGTTACCGCCTTGCTCAGGGCCACGTACGTGATCGCTGTTATGTTGACGCGACCAACGGAGAGCGCGCCCAGGGAAGCACCGAGTCGCTTGCGCTCGTCCTTAATCTGGCTGGAGTAGTTGCCCTGTTCGTCGATGTCGCCTGTCTTGGAGAGTAGATTGGCTTTCGGGATACGGTACTGGTTGAACATCACAAAGCTGCAATAAAGAATTTTAAGTTTAATTGGGTTTCAAATTTCAGCAGTTGGAGAAAACTTGCCCGTTGTCTATGCCATTGAGACCGATCTTCTCGCCCATATCACCCACGGTTACGCCGGGGAAGGGTAGCAGAGTACGCTCGTCACGAATGGGCACCAGGAAGGCCTGTGAAAAATAACATATTGTACGTAGTACATATTAATGGATTGGGATGTACATTTAATATAACAGTCCAAATTGCTTTTAAAATATTTTAAATGATAAATAAAATAAACGACCTAACCTGCAATCCCTGGTGTTTGTCATCCGGCACAAACAGCTGTGCGTATACAATTGCGTGGGTGCAGGTCTTGCCCAGATTGCCCACCCAGCACTTGGCCGCCTCGAAGTCTGGCGTGTGGATGATAAACTCCTGCCTCTTGATGTCGTAGGTGGCGCGGGTTCGCATGCCTAGCGCATTGGTGCCGTGTGAGATCTCGGTGAGGGCGTAAGCACCCAAAATACGATTGTCGGCGATTTTGGCCACATACTTGCCAAGCCGGCCGGAGCCGTTCGAGACCAGCGTGCTGGGAAACATGCCCGTGGACAGGCCAAACTTCACAGACGTACTGAAGTCGTAGCTGAATATGGCCTGACCAAAGGCCAGCAGCAAGTGCGGGGTTCCCAGGTACTAAAAGTGCCCCAATTGATAACATCTTTAACTGTCGAATTTGACGTGTTCCACTCACCTCGTTAACGCCATAGAACTGTTGCTCCCACAGCAGGTGCTGCCGCTTGTTGGCCAGCTCCCTGGTGCGCTCCAGGCCGGGAGCCTCGGGCTCTCGCTGGAAGTCGGGGTGGCGCTCCATCCACTGCCATACCTTGTGCTGCACAGGGTTGTAATCAGGTTAGTTACTCAAGGCGCAGATAAGCGGCGTGGTGCGATAAGATGGGGCCAGCAGGGTGCAGCTCCCGATACGAAACGGGAGCAGCAGCCACTTTACAAAGAAGTGTGTACTTCGACCCCATCGCCGCGGCAACCGACTATAATTACCTTCAGGCGAATGTGCTCCTCCCCCTCGAGCAGCACGTTCATGCGCTTGTAGCAGAAGCTCGCCCGCTGACGGTACGTATCCAAAGGTCCGCCGCGGAACTCCGGAAAGATCCGCTTGTCCTCGAGGATATTGGTTGGGGGCTGTTCATCCTTACGGCCGCTGTAATAATCGCCCAGGGCGGTCAGTAACTGATTCAGGTTGCTCTGGGCGCCATCGCCATAGCCGCCCCCTGCGTTCTTTACGGTCGCCATTACACTAATGCCATTGGCCTGTTGGTGGCGTTCGGTGGTGAAGCTCGGGAGGGAGGCGCGGCGGCCGTTACTCACTTTGTGCTCAATGCAACCATGTCTAAATACAATTTTGCGACAGGGAACGTGTCTGATGTGGGCTTTTCAAATGTCCGGCGCGAACTGCCCGAAAGTCAGGGCACTCGTAACTATTATTGACCAAATTGGCCGGCAATGGCCAATTGCTTGGCGATAAGCCTAACCAGCTTATCCGCACTTCATCGTTTTGAGGATTACATCCGCCCACCGATAAGATAGGAACTAAAGTGGAGGCGAAATTCCATAATACTGCCCAACGAACACTAGCTCAATTAGTTAAAGATTTCAGTTCTATTTTTACGGATTCCATAAATTTCATTTCCTATCGCATAAAAGGAAAAACAAAACATTGGCTCTGACCATATACTGAAACCATGAATGAGCTCTTGATAAAGTTTTACACAAACCATGGAGGGAAACTTGGTTGAAAGTGAATGAATTTAATAGAACAAATATTTAACTCCCCAAAAGAAAATATCCGAAATATCAGAGCCCCAAAAAATGGAAAACAATGTATATTTTACAAAAACTTTTTACTAAACTTAAGGCCAAATTACCTTTAAATTTGTATTAATTTTACTTTCTGCCCTTTCTCAAATTGGGAAAACCGTTAAAGCAGCTGTTGTTGAATAATATATAAATATTTCTAGTATGTGCCTTGAGAATTAAAAATTAATTTTTTCAATTCCTAATTAGACAGGAATAAATTTAAATTCCTGTCCTATCGGTTGTTATTTGCTATGTTGGTGCTAGAGATGGAATCGCGTAGAACAATCAGCTATCGATAAGCCTATGCAAAACGATTATGTATCTAAAACTCATATATTTATTAACAAGACGATTAAACGTTTTGAAATGAAATTGAGCTCAATCAGTTTGTAGGAAAAAATCCAGAATACCGAAAATAAAGAAAAATGGGGCTATAAAGCTATCTTTTGAAATCATTTATTTTTTTTATACCCTTGCAGGGCATTATAATTTCAGTCAGAAGTTTGCAACGCAGTGAAGGAGACATTTCCGACCCTATGAAGTATATATTCTTGATCAGCATCAACAGCCGAGTCGATCTAGTCCGTCTGTCCGTCCGTCTGTCAGTTTCTACGCAAGCTAGTCCCTCAGATTTAAAGCTATCTGAATGAAACTTTGCAGATGGTCTAGTAGTATGCTCTCACTACTTTAGAAGTCGGAACGGGACGGATCGGACGACTATATCATATAGCTGTCATAGGAACGATTAGTAAATTTTCAACATATTTTCATATAAATTTAAAGCTAATTTGTATTATTCTAGAATTTCGGTTCTAATTTGATCAAAATCGGACTACTATATCATATAGCTGCCATAGAAACGATCGGAAAATTGTAAGGAAAAAATTATAACATAGTCAAATTTTAATATATTTTTGTATTATTTCAGAATTACCAATTTTGCATTATTCTTGAAATTCAGTTTTAATTTGATCAAATTCGGACTACTATGTCATATAGCTGCCATAGAAATGTTCGGGATGCAAATGGAAATGTGACGTGTATGTAAAAAAAACTAATATTTTGGTATTTTTCAATGTTTAATATAATTTCAGTTAGTTTTTATTTTCATTTGATCAAATTTGATTAATTCATAATTGTACGCTGCAATGGTATACAAACTTCGGCGTACCGAAGTTAGCTTCCTTTCTATTTTAAATAATGATGATTTAAAACGACATAATTAAAAGTATATACATTATGATAATAAAATATTAAAATGCAAAATAGGAACCAATTTATAAAAGATTTTGAAGTCGTAGTGATAATCGGAATTATATCGTAGATCTGCAAACAAATCCTCCGTTTTTTTCCAATATTAATGCATTAACAATAAATCTTATTTGTTTTATTTGATTGTATTCTTATTACAACTTACACACTTAGTCAACATGCAATGTTCTTTTATTTTCGTTATTGGCTCTTTGTATATACGTTCACTTGTCACGCTACTGATTATCATGTTTCTTAAAAGTAGTTTACAACGATTTAGCTTTTTTTAAAACAAATTTTGTGTTAATACTAAATGTACTCTATTTTCAAAGGTAAAATTAATTAGGTAACACGTAGTCATTGATAAATATATTTATGTAAATCTTATTATAAGCGTTCATGGGTTTTAGTTACTTTTGCGAACATGTTGGGTAATTCGATTTTGACTATAGTTCAACAATTTTTTTAAAACTATTATAAAAGTAAATTTTGTTTGTTTTATAAATGTATCAGTAAAATGGACTAATTGACTAATTACGTCATCCTCACCTAGATAAAAGTGCTGACATTACTAAGTAGATTGCACTAGTTTCCAAGTTTCCAAGGATAGACATAAGCGCATATGCGCATACCTCTTTGAAAGCATATCTTTCGTTCTAAAAAGCTATTGAAGATATTCTGGATTAAAAACGATGCATTTTTTGAAATGAAATTAATGAATTAAGTCAATTTGATGATTATAAATAGTGGACACAATACCAACTGGTGGCATGGCGGCTCTAGTTAAAAATCTATCAGTAACATTAACACAATTGGCAGACATTTCTGAAGAACACCACTTCCTTAATGACAAAGTTTAATTTAATAAAAAAAACGGTAATCCATAAATTTGAGATTGCTAAATTTTTCAGAAGAATCAAACATTACGTTGCAATCGCGTGACAAGAATTTACAACTACAAAAGTTAAAGAATAGTTTTCAAAGAGGTACACCACTTCTTAGTAGCTAGTAATATAGTAGGAAAATCAGCAAACAAAAAAATTATTATAATTTTAAAAATGAAAGCTGACGAGTCGAAAAAGCTGGGGTACGTTACATTTTAATCCTATAACTTTGAAATAACCGTTCACTTATGGCCCTTTAGATGAAAAATTCTAAAAAAAATTGTCATAATTTTAAATCGTAAGACTCTAGAACTTTTTTTTATATTTTACGATTTTATTTCCAAAGGGAAACTTTACATTTTCGAATTTTTCATCTACAGGCAAAAATACAGAAAAATAATCATAAATATTAAAATATATAATGGACAGACTAAATAAATTTGTATAAATCAATCAAACAGTTATCTAAATCAACTAAAAAGAAACGAGAATGAAGATTGCCACTTTTCGTCCTAAAACAAAATATCGAGGGTATCGGAAAGATTAACGCTTTTCTCTATCAGCGTACCAGTTAGCATATTCGCCTCCATTGGTTCCCCTAATGGAGTAGACAGCCCATCGGTTCCGCCTTTTGCCGCACCCTCTTCCTTCGTCTCATATCATCGACTCTGGACAGAGCTAGCCGCCGACGAGTTAGAGGAGAAGGCCGATTGTAGGCTTGTCATGGAGCCCTTGTAGTTGACAGAGCTGAGCACCTCGTAAAAGACATTCAACTGTGCTCCCGAGGGACTGAACCAGTGCATTAAATAGCTGTCGTTGTGGTGCATCACATGTGAGCCCTGGACGCTCTCCTTGTGTCGGCAAATAAGTGTGGGCTCCTCCCGAAAATAGTTGACACCCTCAACGAAGTCCTGCAGATCAAAGTACGATACGGCGGCATCTTTAACAGAAATGCGTGTTAAATTAATTAATTTAAATACGACAAATACATAATACAGTAAAAAATAAAATTATTAGCTTTAAACTGAAAATATTTGTATAGGTTTCATATATAAGTAAACACTCACCATTCTTCTCCGGCAGCTCCTGTGTGACCCGGTACAGTGTGAAGTGCAAGTCATTGCGCATCACATCAAAGTCCCATGTCAAGACGCTTTTTGGGTCTTCGTTCCGGATAAGCAACTCGTGACTGAAGCCGGCCTTCAGCTCTACGCTTTTGTATAGGTTATGATGGTCGTGCTGAGTAATTGTGGACAGGCGCTTGGCTGGAGCAAGTGCCTCGGCAGCACTGGCAGTAGCTTCCGATTCAACGGCGGTCCCGTCGTCGTCGTGATCCTCTTCTAACGAGTTCATCTTATAAAGCGTTTTGGGCACTAGTCCGCCCTCATGTATCATGGTCTGGTGGTGGTAAAATATTGGACTTTCTTAAATCAATTGCTGATTCAAGGCGGCAAGGACTAAGCACGTATGTGACAGCCTCTGGGGTGAAACACAGATCAGGGACGCAAGAAGTGGTGTGAACAGTGAGCACAACAGGGGGCTAAACAAGCTCACATGGACATTGCACATTTCGCAAACACAAAAGACGCACAAACAACAAAGTTTAAGCGACGAACAAAAACTAGGAAGTAAGACAATAGCTGACGATTATAAATACAAAAATATTCTTTGTTTTGAAGGTTGTTGAAGGACCAGTGGCGTACGGAGGAATGATATTGATGTTATAACTCCTCTCACAAAATCTCCCAATGAAGTCCCGCGTACGCCACTGCTGGTGACAAAGAAGATCGGAAGCAGGGCATATGAAAATCGAGAGAGCGAGAGTTGAAGGAACTGCTTACACAATTGCATTTGGCTAAATAACAATGGCGAAAGTATTTCTGACTGACTTGCTCCACAAGCGACACAGGCTGGGCCTCTAACTGAGCCGGAGTCGGACGGGAAGAAAGAGGTGGAAATATATAACAATATATAGATATAGAGTAAGTACGTATTCTACAGATGCTGCATTCAAGTCACGGAGTCCCAACACCGAAGGCGTGCCACAGTATCGCAGTTATATCGATGGTGCTTACCTTGCATGGTCCACTCAAGAAATCTGGTACTATTTCCTCATCGAGATACTGCGCCAGACCGTCTTTCATGTGAACACAGTCGGGTCCATAGAATAGAAACTTGGAGCGGGTATGCTCGTCTATAAAGATTTTTTCAGAGATACAAAATTGATTGCAAAACCCACAGGTGACAGCTACCCACCAATGAACGCACTAACAATGGTCCAAGCAATGGGGAAAACTCTTGGTGCCCGCACTACCAGAACACGGCCCATTGTCTCTGGGTAATTGCGCTCCACTGTCTCGATGATGTATAAAAGCGCCTTTATTCCGGGTCGCCACAAGTGACGCATGGACAGCCCCTCCAAGTCAACGAGCAAGGACCAGTTGAGCACAGGCTTCCCAAGGCGATCCGCAGACTCGTTTATCTTCTGTATGCCTTCCTCGCAAATATGCAAAGCCTGAACAGAAAAAAGAAGCCAGATTAGGATAAATCACTCAGGGATCCTTAAGTAGGGAGGCAGCATTCTTACCAAACGCAGCAAACCTTCCATTCCCAGCGACTTCAGCAGGCCCTTGACATCCATATGGCCCAGCCGAAGAATGTAAACGGGCCGTCCGTCCTTGTCGTGGTGATGCCAGCCGCCTGGAAAATGCTCCATTACCACAGCTGGCTTCGTGTATTCCTCCAGAAGGGCGTCGATGCGGTGCTCTCGACGCCAGCGAAGCGAATCGCAAAGCATGGCGAAGGCCTGATTTATATGCCAATCTCTGGCTGCCAAGAAACGCAGGATGGTCTGATAACTGGGCAATCGCTCCAAGTCATCGACACCATCTAGCATTTTTCGCAGTTCGAGCAGCTTTGACTCCTGCATAGGCGTGAGTTGGCCCAGACTGCGAGCGATGAAGTCACCGTCGAGCATAATGTCGTGATGCTGATCTGGACCTGGCTCAAGAACCGGCGACTTGGGAGCGTCGGCCGGCGGCGTCCAGCGGTCCACATGTGTAATACCCTCTTCGCGCAGCTGGCTAATGAAGTACTCAATTATCTCCTTACCCTTGAGCGTCGTCTGGGTGTACTGCTTCATTCCCATCTTCTCCATGGAATGCTCAAAGCCAAAAAAGTTCTTTATGTCCAAAGTGGCCGTCTGATCGAAACACGTCCATTCCGAGTTGTCAGGATGGGAGTAGTAGCGACACCTCTCGAAAATCTCTATGCGTGAGGAGAAGCTTTCGTTTACCGCCTCGATGCTCAGAGTGCGGTTTCCCATGTCTAGGTAATTGTGCTGCAGGAAAAACACGAAATCAACGCCAATCAGTTTCTTAAAGATGTAAGGCGCATCCACTGCCAGCTTGCACCGTCTGCTTGTATTCCGCTTAGCCCCATTCTCCAGAGACTCATCCTTGATGATCTCGCAGTCTAACACAATGGGCATCTGGGGACAGGTGGGAAAGCGGCGCTCGTACGCCTGCAAGTTAAAAAGGTCAAATTTCAAAACTGATTAAATTATATATATTTGATATATAATGACATATTATAGTTCTATATATAAACATATATTTTTAAATCAATTTAACAAAAAACAAGAAAGGAAGCTATCTTAGGCACGCCAAAGTTTGTATACCCTTGCAGCTTACAATTATGAATTAATCAAATGTAATCAAATGAAAAGAAAAACTAACCGAAACGATATAAAACATTTGAAGTTTTACAGTTACAGTTTTAGATTCACAGTTTTGCATTTTCCTTTCCATTAAACGATCGTTTCTGTGGCAGATACAAACATGATATAATCATCCGATTTTCATAAAATTAAAACCGAAATTCTAAAATAATATAAAATGCCTACATCTCTGAGAAGATACAAATATATTGAAAAACAGAGAAATTATATTTTTTTCTATAATTTCTTGATGGAAGCTATACGATATAGTAGTCCGATTTTGATCAAATTAAACCCGAAATTCTAGAATGCCGGTTGTCCGAACTTGTCCGTTCCGACTTACATACATATGTACATAGTAGTGAGGGCATAAAGAAGACTATCTGCAAAGTTTTCCTTAAGATGAGCAGGTGAAGGTTAGAATTCGATCGATGCCCTTCGCCCAATTGACAATTAAACCTAGACATGATAAATAATTTAAAAGTTAAGGACGACTGTGTCACTTGTGTGTAGTTTCATGGGAAATTTTTAGTTAAGAAACAGCTTGTTGTCCGAGTCTGAGAGCGTGTCCCAGTGTTAACTCCCATCGACCACTAAATTATTTAAAGCAAAGGGGCGCTGAGACAACAGTTGACGGACCGCAGCGAAAGCATAAACTCTCAGATTTATTATTATATATATTTACATACACATATGTACACTTATAATATAAAAAAAAATGATTACTCAAAATATTTTCTTCTTTTATTTACATGGAAATATTTTATTATTTAAGAATTTTTATGATAATGAATCTTCCGTGCATGTATTAAACATTATTTAATCTTTTCAACATACACGTTTAAGCCACAAAACATTTATATTTTATATGGTTTCAAATTAATTGAATAATAATAGTAATCTAATTCTAAACCGAAAGATATGGTTAACTTATTTAACATTATTTACTAAAAATTTAAAGCAATTTGACTAATATTTGACGAAGAAAATATTTACGGTAAAAATTAGGGATTTTTAATAATCCCTAAAACCGATTTGTTTTTAGTTAAACTTCGAGTGGCAATATTGATATTATTGAAAGTGTGGAAATTTAATATATAAACTGACTACATTTTCAAACGCAAAATTTTTACCAAAAAAAAATAATTAAAAATTATAAATTTTGTAGATATACTTTCACACTGACTTGTAGGTTGGTATGTAGTGCGAGTACAGGAAATCAAATGTATGCCCTGTAGTAAGTACAATCCGATTAACTACTGCTAAACTTTTTTATTTAATAAAAAAAATTGTAACGAAGAGTTTTTTGCATTTTCTGCCACGCACTATACGCAGTGGATAAATATATTCATATTTACTTTAAGTACATGAGTACATCCATATGTATGTATGTATGCACATAGTTTGCTGCTATCACCTCCTAAAATGCAAAAACATACATTTCATATTTCTGGTGCTGTTATGAGACAGCTCGGAGATCATTGTTAGTGCGCAAATGGGTCGCAATCGCTCATTTCCGGTCTCAATTATCATTATTGTATCATTTGAGGAGGACGGATCTACATATGTACATACATATGAATGCAAAACACATACTAAAGCGAACCGCCCATCTCTCAGAATTTTGCGAGAGCGGTTTCCATTCATAATAGTACATACGCTCTTGTATAGAGGAACAAATGTTCTCTCTTCCTTTCTCTTACTCTCTCTCATGTGCTGCCCAAGGCTAATTTTATTTACCTTCTGTACTTTTGTAAAACAAGGAAAGCTGCCGACTGGTGGCGAAATACATACAATATGCGAACGGACTTCAACAGCTGCATATTGGCAATTACAACAGTCAAGGGATGGCACCTATTATCACGCCCTTGAATATTTATGAATGCACTCATAAACACAGGGAAAGAGGTGGGTTACGGAACACACGCCTACGCCTCATGCAAATATGATACACACCTTCATAACCAGCTCGAAGGGATACTTGTAGACCCTCACAGGAGACTGGAACTTTTGCACCATCTTGTTTCGCTGTTGTTCTTGTGGTACTCGAGGGACACGACTCTGGCTAAAAATCAATGTTCACTTTGTATGCACTCTTCAATCCGGCCTAGGGCCGGGGAGATTCCGTCGAATAGCAGTTCGATTTGAGCAAAATATACCAGGCTGATTTTTACTTATAAGTAACAGCACACAGTGTTGTTTGATATTGTTGGAAATGTAATGTGTTTGGAGTCAATTGGCTTCCCCTTATGCACAGCCCAAGCTTGTCTGGCGTCTATAATATCAGCTGAGGGAGAAAAGCAGGGAAAGCCTTTCTCTTGTTCTGGCTATTGCGTGTGTATATTCACGATGTATCGACTACTTGATTTTAAGAGCCTCACGTATCGAATATGGTATTAGTATAGTTCACAACCACAAGGTTCCGACTTTGATTTCGCAAACCATATCGAGAACAATTTCCGGATGGTAACCCGGTTTAATATCCATAAGATATCGTGAGTATACATATTTTTATATATTTCATTTCAAATGTTGAATGACCTGTCACAATGAAAAAGTACGGTAGCACTAAATAATCGATAGTTGTGATGGCTGAACGATAATCAGCTGTTATTGCACGGAAAAATTAAATAATTGTCCAAAGATAAATTTTTAGTTCTGTAAAAAAAAATAACAACAAAGAAAATTAAAAACATCTAGCTAACAACTGCATTCTAAAAGACTAACAGTTCGGTTTTTGGAAAAGTATACCGAATACTATCTGATCCAGCAAACTACGTACCACCCCTAAATTAAAAAAAAATTTTTTTTACAATTAATTTTTTTTATTTTTTGATTATGTGGTATTAAAAAATACATACCATCCTTAATTTTTACCCTTCTATCACCAATCCCTATTTTTGTAATATATATATTTTCTTCACAATAATTCCTTAGAAATAATATATATTTCAAGGCAACGTTTGTTGGGTCAGCTAGTATTTATCTATAAATAAATATTCCATGGCGAGTACTTTTTATGAATTAGTAAATTAGTGCGATAGAACTTTATTAAGTAACCACCAATTCCCGAATAAACGATGTTCTTTCAATATAGTATGTGTCTGTCAATGACGATGACATTCGTCACATGCGTTTTTTAAAATATGCAAAATTAAATATATTTTTTAATCTTTCTGAGACATGTTCTTTATATTTTTTCCTTAAGAACCTTCTACAAAGTATTAGAAAACTTAAAAAATTATCAGCCAAATCAGTCTAGCTGTTCTCAAGTTATGGAGTGACAACCGGAAACGGATTTCAGTATAGATTACATTATTGACACCAATAAAAATAAAGAGGCACCATAGCTTTTGCCTTAGATTTTGCAAAAAGCCTTCGACACAGTATGGACCTCAGGGCCACTTTACGACGTGTACAAGTTACTTACCACAATATCAACTGAATATCCACACAACCCAAGAACTACAGTTAACACCATACATCTGAGGGATCCATGGCTACTATCAAAAGAGAATTTAACAATTACCTTAATATCCTTAATTAATATATACATATGTAAGTTCGTAACAAAAAAACAATAATATATTCAAACATTAATGAAGAAATTAAAAGTAATAGGAAACTGGATAAAATTAGAGCCTAGATAAGAAAATTACACAAGGCAAAAATTTAAATTTAAGTGGCTAAAAATTAGATCTTGTCCACCTAGATTTACAAATAGAATCAATGTATGAATGTAGAAAATGAATTAAACATTATATACATATAAAAGTCGAACAAGAAAGGAAGCTAACAACGGCACGCCGAAGTTTTTATATCCTGGCAGCTTACAAGTGGATCATTAAAAATTAATCAAATTTGATCAAATTAAAAGAAAGTCTAACAAGAATTATACAATTATACAATTCGATCGAAAAGGAGGGTCACACTGGACCGAGAAGGCGATGACCACACTGAAATGGCTAATCCATAATCGGCGGCGGGCACACTAAACCTCGCCAGGGCCCTATATAACATGGTGAAATAATATAAATAATGACAAAACTTTTGCTTCGCTATTTAATGCCAATAATAATAAGGATAAAAGCAATAACAATAATCCAGTCGCAACAACAAACGCGGCATTCAACAAACATATGAAAAAAAGGTTGGCTCAAACACAAAAGCTGACTTCTCTCAATACAAACACCATTACTCAAACTCCTGCATCGTTTGAGGCTTTCAATAAGGATGCCGTAGATGTTTTTGGGGCTGACATTCTTACATGCCTCGAAATAATGCAGAGTGTGACCAAAAAATATGCAGGCTTTCGAACTTCAAGTCCAACTGAACAAAAGAGGCAAAAACAACAAATACTCCTAGACTTTCTAATCCAGATGTCGCTGAATGCGTGAACTAAAATGCATATTTCAAAATGTTATTTCGATTGTGTCGCTGCATAAAAGGCACGAACTTGACCAATTCCGACGAATACATAAACCACATGTAATGCTCATTGCTGAACACCGACTAGGTCGACGCCATTCAACTGAATTGACCCAGTATCAGTTCATCCGCCAGCTAACTAGAGCTACAGACACTGTAATTGAACAACGACGTATTGCACACCCTGCAAATCGAGGAACGTCGGTGGGAGTTTGCATTAAAAATGGCAGGCGCCTTGCTTTAAAACCGCTCAAATACATTGAGGTCATTGCCATTGAAATAGCTATAACAACTGCACCTACAAACGGATCGATGCTAATGTCTCAACAAATATCAATTGTTTTTGTATCACTATACAAAAGGCCGAATGAACCGCTGCTATTGGCAGACTTAAATACACTCTGGGATGACATAGTTCGTGAAGCAAATAGAAGTTCCATAATAATTGGATGCGATTTAAATGCCAAACATCCGAGCTGGCATATTCCGGACCACAATGAAAGACACCTAA